>CM031377.1:49840680-50440680 GCA_018208015.1 Medicago ruthenica | reverse complement strand
TTTTAAAAGTGGGTGTGCAAGTTGACACAAATGGTAACTAGACTCAAAGTTAATACCCATTATATTTGTCACATCTTCAGCAGTATAATCTAGCATCGTCTTAGGAGTCATTGTTCCAGCATTATTCACCTAACAGATCAACAATTTGAGAGTTGAGAGTTGAGACTTGACAATAATCATATAAATAGGGGTCAAAAGATAGACCTTAATATTTTTATTTAATTTTAATAAATATTATATATTCTCTTTTTAATATAAAATTCATTATTTTATTATAAATAGAAACGGACCAGTTTTAGAAAATTCGTATCATGACAAACTTTTAATTATTTTACTAGAATATTAGGCAAACCAATATCATGTTGGTGGATATCGAACTAATACAAGCAAACTTCCATTTTGAAACATTATTTTCTCTTGTTATACAGTTTATAATATGCTCGTCTTTTTTGTGAGCTAAAGTATGATATATTATTTTTTGCCTTCTTAATTTTATAATATACGGTTTGAACTTTTCTGTTTTTGAGATACGGTTTGAACTTTGAACATACACATTTACTAATCTGTTGGTTGGGATAGAATTTTATAAACAAGCTGCAAAATTAACAATCTAACTCAAGATTATATTAAATAAAATGTTTTCTCCTTAAAATATTTTTCTCCATGTAATTGATATGCTATTGTTTTTAGTTTAGTCTTTTGTACAAAAAATTGAAATGGTTCCTTTTATATAAACATTTTGATTTCATTTTAGTCTGCTTAATTCTTTTAGTTCGTGTGTGCGGTTATATAGACAAATATTAGTCGTTAATTAGTATATTGTGTTAATAGTTATGGTTAAAAATCATTTTGCAAAGTCCGTAAGAACTTGTTTAATTGACTATGTCGATATTATTAGGCTGAAAACTTTTTACTCAGTTCGAACCGGAACCTCCAAGTTGCCGTATTAGTTTGAAGTGGTGATTCACGCTTTGTCAAAAAAATATCATCTTGCAAATAAAGAGGTATGAAATATCTTTTCCAATCTCCTTCGGATGTTCATATATATATATAGAATCATGTCATGTCTCCTTCGGTTGTTTTCGTTAATAAAGTCCTTTTCATATGGAACTAATTAAACATAAATCAAATGTTATAATGATTAAAATTAAAATTTTAGATAGAAGAAAAATTATAAAAACAAAGTTAAACAACAAATAACAACTAAAATGTTTTTTTAGACGAATGACAATTAAAATGTTAGTAAAATGAATCAATTAAATTATGTTAATTGTTTTTGAGGCAAGATAAGTGGGGTGTCCAGGGTTCGAAGATGAGAATTCACTTTTTATAAAGATAAGTCTAACTCTGATAAATTATGTTAATGTATGTAATGCGCCTAACTCGACTCTCCGATCAAGTAGCCTGGTGGGTAGAATTCACTTTGTAAGGTGAATAAGTGGGGTGTCTAGTGGAAAAGGACCCTATCAAAAAGGATGAGAGAGAATCTAGAGAGAGAAGCTCTAGATATGGGTGGGGCAAAAAGGGACACAGATAGTCAGAGAGAGAGAGAGAGAGAGAGAGGTTGAGGCAACATATTCGTCTGGATTCCATCCGAAACATAGACAAGGTGACAACTCCATTTTACTTCACGGATTTTCCGAATTAGGCGAGAACATCGGAGCTTTAGCAGTGTTTTGCAAGATTCGGCAAGGTGGGTGAAGTTTTTATCCCCAAGAAACTCGATCAAAGGGGTAAAAGATTCGGTTTTGTGAAATTTAAGGATGTTTCGGATGTCGGTTTGCTGGAGGAGAAGTTACTGAAAGTGCAGTTCGGCGAGCATGCTCTCAAAGTGAATCTAGCGCGCTTTGGAAGAACAGATTCGAAGCAGGGGAAGGTGGGCTTGGAGAAGAGGTCGGAAGGTTCTCTATCAAAACGTGTGGTTGGAATCTCCTTCAAGGAGGTTTTGTCAAATAACAATGTTTTGAGAAAGGGGGTTACAGAGGTCTTAAAGGCTGGAAAAGGGGTGGGTAAAGTAGCGGTTCCGATCATTGAGGTCAATTCGTCGAAGGAGGTGCTGGATCTTTTGAGCAGGAGCTATGTGGCTTCTCTTCACTATCCTAGAGAGGTAAGGATGGTGCAAACTGGTTTGTTTATGGAAGGATGGAGGGGAATAAAAGTCATTAGTATGGGAGAGAGTCTGGTGCTGTTATGTTGTGAGAAGGAAGGGGAGGTGGAGAAAGCTAGAGCTGAGAATATGGAGTGGTGGTCTAGAAATTTTAAGAAGGTGCAAAAATGGTCTCCTCAACTTATTGCAACTAAGAGGAGGGTTTGGCTCAAGCTGTATGGTGTACCTTTACATGTTTGGGAAGAAGCTTTTTTCAAGAAGGTTTGGAGCTGTATTGACTTTGATGAAGATAAAGTAGAAAGAAACAGATTGGATGTGGCAAGAATTTTGATCTCTACTCATAGATGTGGTTTTATTGATGAATGGGTAAAGATTAAAGTGATGGGTGCTGGGTTTAACTTGTGGATTGTGGAGGATTTAGAGGAGAAGGCGGATGAGGTGCAACCAGCGGTGGGGGAGAGTGAGGGAGGTTCCGTTTTAAATTTCGGCAAGTTTGGGAGGGAGGTGGCGGAGTCCGATGAGTTTTCCTGTGAGAATTCAAACTCACAAAGTTTTGATGATGAAGTTCAAAGCGGGGCCCACGAGATTGATGAGGTGGCAACGGTTGACTTGGGAAGAGAAGTGGGAGAGCGTGATAGGGGGCTTGGGGGGAGTCAGAATGCTTTTGCTGGGATTGAGGAAAATAGGCAAGGTTATCCATTGGAAGAGAGACAAGTGGCTTTGTTGGTACATAACCAACATCCTAGGATGGGGACAAGCTGCAGAAGTAGGAGAGGATGTGATTGGTGAGTGGCAGGTGCGTGGGACAGAGGAGGAAGGGGGGACTGGGCCACAGGCGCGTGTGGCAGGAGGAGAGAAGGAAGGGCCTGCGCAGGCGCGTCAAGCAGGAGGGACCCACACGGGCATGTGTCTGCAAAATGGTGAGAGAGAGAGAGAGAGAGGGCGCATCAGCAGCTTGGGGAGAGAGAGGATGGGCATCAGGCGCTTAAGGAAAGAGATATGAGGGAGGGTGGGACCTACGATGATGTGGAGGAAGCTGATGGGTTAGAGGTTTTGGTCCACGGGAATATGGAGCTAGTTGTGGGTCAGGAGGAAATTAATGGGTCTGGGTTCAATTTAAGATCCGATTTTGATGGGTTGGGCCAGGAATTTTCTAATATTTCTGAACCAACAGAAGTAGTGGCTACAGGTGTGGGGGGTGTAAGTAAGAAAAAGTATTGTAAGGGGAAAAAACTACAACAAGGTGTGGGGGGGGTCAACTTTTATGAAGGTGTTTGGAGGTAATAAGAGAGGAAAGGGGGGTTTGTTGAAGCATGCACATACAAAAGGTCAAGGGGAGGTGGGGAGAGGATGCTTGGGGGATGAAGTGGTAGTAGATGGTGTGTTGGAAGAGTTTGAAGAATGTTATTTGGAGGTGTTGCTGTCGGCATGTCCGCTAACGTTGGCGTCGGGAATGCAATTTTTTATGGAAGAAATGTGGTCGGTTGTCCCAGAAACACCTCTTCCGCTTGTGATGAATAAGAAGCGAAAGGAATTCAATGTGGCGCGACTTTATGAATTAGAAAAAAGTGCGGGTGTCTCCTTTAAAATGGGGAGTGAGAGTGTGATAAAGAAACTTGTGGAGATGGAAGAAGTTGATGTCACAAAGAAGGAGATTAGGGAGAGGAAGGAAGGTAATGAATGATAGTTTTATCTTTTAATGTTACAGGCTTGGGTGGTGTTTTGAAGCGGAAGAGGGTGAAGGAGTTGGTGCGTGAAAATAGGGTGGATTTTTTGGCAATCCAAGAAACAAAAATGGAGGTTATTTTGGAGAGGCTTTGTTATAGCCTATGGGGGGATGAAGATTGTGATTGGGTGTTTCTCCCGTCGGTTGGTAATAGTGGTGGAATCCTTTCTATTTGAAGAAAATCGAATTCTAATTTAATTTTCTCTTTTCTGGGGGGATGGCTTTTTTGATGTGTGTATAGAGTGGGGAGTCCTTCATAAAAGATGTTTTATGGTTAACGTTTATTCAAAATGTGATTTGGTGTCAAAGAGGAGGATGTGGGATAATATTGTGATACTGAGAAATGCTTTGGGGGAAGGTGGATGGTGTCTTGTAGGGGATTTCAATTCGATTTGTGCGAGGGAGGAAAGAAGGGGGTGAATATCCTTCCTACATCCGAACAAAGGTTAGACATGAATCTCTTTAATAACTTTGTTGGTAATTTGGAGGTCAATGATGTCGATCTTTTGGGGAGAAAGTATACTTGGTATCATCCTAATGGGAGAGCGATGAGTAGGCTTGATAGGGCGTTTATTTCGGAGGAATGAAGAGATTATTAGGGGAAGTGTGGTTCTTTGGGAGTTACCTAGAGATGTGTCCGACCATTATCTGATTGTCCTTAGGATGGGGGTCATGATTGGGGCCCAAAACCTTTTCGCTTTAATAATTTTTGGCTTGATAACCGAAAATTCAAGAAAGTGGTGGAGGATACGTGGGGGAGGAATACGGTGAACGGGTGGATGGGGTTTGTCCTAAAGTCGAAATTAAAGGGGTTGAAGTTGGAACTTAAAGAGTGGAGTACGGGTGAGTATGGGGATATGGATGGTAAATTAGCAAGGTTGAAGGATGAAATTGGCGCTCTTGAGGAAAGGAGTGAAAAGGGTGGTTTGACTCATGAAGAGGTGGATAGGAGGAAGAGGAAATTTGATGAATTATGGTGTTTACTTAATAGTAAAGAAAGAATGGTATCCCAAAGGTTTAGATCTAAATGGCTTAAGGAAGGTGATGCTTAATTCAAAGTTTTTCCATCGATTTATTAAGAAGTGAACCTTCCAGAATGCGATTAAGGCTTTGAAGGTAGATGGAGAGTGGGTCCAAACTCCTACGGAAATAAGAAGTGTGGTGGAGGGGTATTTTCGGAGGCATGTAGCGAGTTGTGAGTGGGAGAGGCCAAGGTTGGATGGTGTGCATTTTGATTCTATCTCTGAGGAGGGAAATAGTGAGTTGATAGCTCCATTCTCCTTATTGGAAATAGAAAGCGTGGTTAAGGAGAGTGATGGTAATAAAAGTCCGGGTCCGGATGGTTTCAACTTTGCTTTCTTGAAGCAATTTTGGTATCTTATTAAGAATGAGGTGAAGATTTTTTTGATCAATTCCATGGTAATGAGGTATTTCCAAAATGCTTATTGTCTTATTTTTTGACTCTAATCCCAAAGGTGAAAGGTCCGGTTGCCTTAAAGGACTTTAGACCAATTTCGCTTTTGGGAAGTTCGGTATAAGTTGCTCTCTAAGGTGTTGGCCGCAAGGTTAGCAACTTAGCAAAGGTGATGAATCCCATTATCTCCAAATCCCAATCAGCATTTCTAAAAGAAAGACAACTTGTAGAGGGGGTTTTGATTGTCAATGAGGTGGTGGACTTGGCTAAGAGATTGAACCGAGAGTGTTTAATTCTAAAATTTGATTTTGAAAAGGCTTATGACTCGGTGGATTAGAGGTTCTTAGAATATATGTTGAGAAGGTGTGGTTTTTGTGATAAGTGGATACACTGGATGAAGGCTTGTGTGTTAAGAGTGACTATGTCTATTCTTGTAAATGGAAGTCTAACGGAAGAAATAAATATTCAAAGGGGATTGAAACAAGGAGATCCTTTAGCCTCATTCCTCTTCCTTTTAGTTACCGAGGGCTTTATTGGTTTGATGAGGAGTGCGGTGGATCGTAATTTGTTTAGAGGCTTTGAGATTAAAAGGGGGTGTGAATATTTCACATCTTCAATATGCCGATGATACTCTTTGTATTGGCAAGGCGTCGATTGATAATTTATGGACTTTGAACGCCTTGTTGAGGGGGTTTGAGATGGTCTCGAGCTTAAAAGTTAATTTCCATAAAAGTTGTTTGATAGGCATTAATGTGGAGTCGGATTTTTTGGAGATGGCGAGTAACTTTTTGAATTGTAGTCAAGGTGCGATTCCTTTCGTGTAGTTGGGACTTCCGGTGGGGGCCAATCCTAGAAAAGTGACAACATGGGAACCGATGGTGGAATAATTAAGGAAAAGGCTCCTTTCATGGGGGAATAGATATATTAGTTTGGGAGGATGTATTGTCCTTCAAAATTCGGTGCTTAATTCTATTCCTATTTTTTATCTTTCTTTTTTGAAAATGCCGCCTAAAGTTATGAAGATGGTGGTGGCCATTCAAAGGAATTTTCTATGGGGGGGAGGTGATCATAGGAGATTGTGTTGGGTTAATTGGAGGAGGGTATGCCAACCACGGAAAAAGGGTGGTTTAGGGGTGAGAGATGTGAAATTGGTGAACCTTAACCTTTTAGCTAAATGGAAATGGAAGTTGCTTACGGAGGTTGGTGCTTTGTGGAAAAGAGTGCTTGAAGATAAATATGGTGAGGGGGTGGGTGTTGGTAGGGTATCCGATGGAGTGGTTTGCCATCGTCTAGCCTCGTTGTGGTGGAAGGATTTGTCTTTGTTGGAGGAGGGGAGTGGGTTGAGTTGGTTCAAATCGGAGGTGCTAAGGAATATGGGAAATGGAATGAGTACTAGTTTTTGGAAGGACAAATGGAGATCTAATATTCCATTGTGTGATCTTTTTCCGTGTCTTTATGCTCTCAAGACAAAAGGATAGTTGTGTAGAGGAGGTTGGTATTATTTTGAAAGGTTCGAGAAGATGGAGCTTTATGTGGCGTAGGGATCTTTTTGTATGGGAGACAGAACTCCTACATAATTTACTAGGTATGTTGGAGGGAGTGGTGTTGGGGGAAGGAAGTGCTGAGTGGAGATGAAGGCCGGAAGAGGAGGGTGTTTTTTCAGTGAATTCGTGTTATAAGCTTCTCGAGAGGTTGTTTTTGATTGATGCTAATTTACTTGAAGGTGAGGAGCGTGTGTTTGGTTATCTTTGGAAATGTCAAGCCACGTCAAAGGTCTTGGCATTCGCTTGGACCATGCTACTTGATAGAATTCCGACAAGGGTGAACCTAGCATATAGAGGAGTGTTGACCGAGGAGGCATCGAAGAATTACGTGTTGTGTGGGAGGAGGGAGGAAACGACGTTACTCCTTTTCTTGCATTATGAGGTGGTTTTCAAGGTGTGGCAAAGTGTGATGTGTTGGTTACAATTTAATTTCTTAATACCTCATAATCTTTTTGTCCACTTTGAATGTTGGTTTAACGAGGCTTCATCTAAGAAAATTAGAAGGGGACTTTGTTTGATTTGGCTTGCTTCCATTTGGGCTATTTGGAAGAGAAGGAATGATATCATTTTCAACAATGGTAATTTTGAGTTAGAGGAATTGGTTGAAAGTATCAAGGTGTTAGCTTGGTATTGGAGTATGAATAAGTTAGAAAATAGCATCGTGTTTGTATTATGAGTGGTGTTGGAATCCTCGAGAATGCCTACTTAGATAGCCTTCCGGTGTTTCATTTTGGGGCTGTTTCATAGAGGGCAGCGGCCGGTGTTTTATTGGTGCTGCGTTTTCTCACTGTTTTGCTGGTGTTGAGTCCTTGGCTAGCTGTGTTTTTCGGGCGCATGCTGATGCCTGGACAGCAGGTTCTGTTTTACCTTGGTGCTGTTTTTGGCTGGTCCTGCTTTTGCAGGTTTGACACGCCCTTTTAGCGTATGTGCTGGGGTGTTGTATTGTGTTTTTCGGACCAACTTTCGTCTTGAAAGTTTTGGTTTCTAGTAATAATATTGGTTGTTAAAAAAAAGTGGGACTGTCTAGGGTTCGAACCACGACACCTACATATAACAATGTATTGTCCCTACCAACTGAGATATTCCTCACGAGGACCAAGGTATTTTTCTAATCTCATGAAAAAATGTATTCATCTAATTGATGGAAACTTACTAGAATGTTGAGTTTCCCGTGAAAAATTGAATCTACAGTTTCCATCAATTTTTCTCGTTGGTCACGGGATAATATATCACAAGTTGATCCTGTGACACTAAATCCTTTGTCTTTCCACTCTTCCAGACATTTGTTAATATCTTCTTGATTTCGTGCACATATATGCACAGCTGCCCCAAATTCTGCCAACTCTTCCACAATTGCGTATCTAATGGAAAAGAAAAACAAAGAAACTTAAGTATCAACATGAAAAATTACGTTTGAAATAATGTTGCACTCATTAAATTCGATAAACATCTATCTTTAGATCGAGATCGAATAATTTATGTTTTCAATTTTAAAATCTAATTTATGATGCTACAACTTAAAATCAAAATCATCCGATCTTTAAAACACGGTCGAGGAGTATTCATTGCATACTATCCATTTCCAAAAAGAGGAGTGCTATATACAAC
This sequence comes from Medicago ruthenica, assembly GCA_018208015.1. NCBI lineage: Eukaryota > Viridiplantae > Streptophyta > Magnoliopsida > Fabales > Fabaceae > Medicago > Medicago ruthenica. Next base: position 50,432,281 of record CM031377.1, on the reverse strand, counting down.
GAGAGTGTGTTTCACGAAACACTCGTGAATGTAACCAATTAAAAAAATTTATAGCCGGAAAACATGTTAGGGAGGTACAATGGTATATTGCCATGTATTGGAAACACACATTCATGATGATTTTGCTATCTATTTATCGCTACATATATCTTTTCCCTTCCAAAAATATTAAAAGAAAAACATGTCTTCAAGTGAAATTTTCACATTAAACTAACCATTTGTATAAAAAAAAAAAAAAAAAAGAACTAACCCTATGCCTCGGGTTCCCCCAGTCACTAGAGCAGTCATTCCATGAAGTGACCATCTTTGGTCTTTGAAATTCAACTTTGTGTCAACCATATTTCTGTTTTGTATGAGTTGGATTCTTCGAATGAAAGAATCAAAATATATAATACTTGTGAATGGTTTGGTTGTGAATTTAAAAATAATTATTTATGTATAGAATTTCCTACTTTGGATATCAATTATGTCATTTTGTGATTCTTAAATGCATAAGAGAATATGTTTGTGCAAATTATGTACATCGAATGAGTGGCCTAAAAAAATGTCCACAAATAGATAGGATACAAGCTGGCAATAAGCAGATTGGAAAGAAGCTTAAACCAAAGTTGTATCATTAAAATAGGTAGTTTTTTAATTTATAGAAGAGGTGGTCCATTCCACGTTCTGGTTAAGTGGCAATTAAGGCAGTGTTTTCTTGGGCACTTGCTATTAGAGCTGTCAAAACGGGCCAGCCCGTATGGGCCGGCCCGAAAGCCCGAAAAAAATGTAGGGCTTGGGCTTAAAAATTGCAGCCCGAATTTTTCCAGGGCTTTTTAGCCCGGCCCGTAAAAGCCCGTAACCCGTTCGGGCTTACCCGTACGGGCTACGGGTAGCCCGGCAGCCCGCATAAACAAAAAAAATTAGCTTTGCTTATTGGATTTGCATGAGTCAACTTCAGAATCTTCTTAATTTCGTACATTTTTTGCTTGAATTTCTGCATTATTGTTCTGTATAAAGTTTTCATTTTCTTCTTCAAACTCATTTCATTTATTGTAAAGGTGAGTTTTATTTTTTTAAATCAAAATGATCTAATGTTTTAAGTATATTTTTTATCAAAAAGGTGAGTTTTTATTTTTATATTTTTGGATTCTGCCTATTTGCCACTACTACCAATAATCACGTTCTGTTATTTCCCAAAAAAAATTCCTATGCTAAGATTTTTTTATGTTACATGGTACAGCTATGTTAAAAAAAAAAATAGGTGCGTGCGGGCCGGCCCGAGAGCCCGGGAGCCCGTATAGGGCCGGGCTCGGGCTCTATTATTCTAGCCCGAATTTAAACAGGGCTTTTTAGCCCGTCCCTAAAAAGCCCGCAACCCGCTCGGGCCGGCCCGAAACGGGCCGGGTAGCCCGTTTTGACAGCTCTACTTGCTATGTTGGTGTAGGCCTTGTTTTTTCCTCCACTCTCACTATGAAAAATCAGTAAATATCATTAAAATATCTGAATATATTAAAAATTATAAAATCGTTTTCAAGTGTGTATTTTTTTATTTAGTCAAAAGATGTGTGTATTTATGTTAGTTTTATTTTTAATTAAGTGCACAAATTTATTTACGAAAAAAAGGACTGGAAGAACATAAATCTAACTCAATAGAATAAAAAGGACAAGAAAAATATAATAAAATTATAAAGATCTTCACATAATGATGTCATTCTTATATTCTCACTCATTGCATCACTACATGTGTCAACAATACACATATCAGAAAATGTGTTATTTTGTTGATCCTATGTTTGTTTCATGGTTTGATTCTCTGTCAATTTTGCAACAAATAGTTCTACTCAATATGTACAAGAACATGGTTCCTTAGTGATTCTTGGTAATGACTTTGACCGAGACAAAACTTTAACTGGACTAGTGACAATGAGATTACTCTTTTCACCACGTCTAACATCCTTCTTTAATGGGCCAGTGACAATGAGACAAAATTACATCTTTTATGGAAGGCTTCATCTTCCTAGGAGAAGAAACCCTCGTAGGATTGGAAATTGGGACCTTATCCATCTCTTTATTCACGTCAAAAAAAAATGTTATCTAGACAAATTTCAGCCTTGTGGTCATATTTCCTACAACTAAAACACACAACATATAATCCTTCATGGTTTCGATCTGGTCTGAGGCCCATCCTAAGCTATGTTACAAGTGGCTTTTTGCACAAGGTCCGCATGGACCATGATATGGACCTCACACAAGACCGCACATGAATAATGACCCCTAGAGGAAATTTGGACCCTCCATTTCGGATCCAAGGCCATCTTTTCTTAATCTACTCACAATTGTCCCTTAAGAACTACAATTGTCCCTCAAAGACAGCTATCCAAGTAAAGGTTCAAGAAAGAAAACCCTAAACCTACACTATAAATACTTAATTTATGTTAAAATTAATGTTAATGACGACAATACTCTTTCTTTAAAAGGTTCTTGATAAAATGAACCAAACCAAAAAGAGTATCTGACTGAGTCTGGTTCGGTTCAAAACCAAACTGAATCGACCTAAACCAACATGGTTAGGTTCAACTTTCGGTTTTTGGTTATAAGATCCAAAGAACAAACGTACCAAACAGATGCTAATCGCACCCCCCCTTTTACTAATATCATCCATCCTCACACACACACTTAAGAATAGGCCCAACATTAAAACCAACATAAAATATTATGTAACACCCATACTAAATTGTTTAGAATATTTAGCATGTGTATTAAACTTGATACTGGATACATTAAAATTTTCAATATTAACAAGATTTTACTAAATGAAATACAAATCTACTCGTTTCATACATCTGATAAGGTACCACTAACGTGTACATACAAAAGTCTCACTGTATACAAAAGCACCACTGGCGCGTGCATGTATATGTGTGTATATATATATATCAGCTGTCAACATCCCGTACTGGTACATGACGAGCAATATACTCCACTCAGCTTCTTCCTGCTAAACTTCATTCCGAACCACTTGCTTACCTGAAACTGAATTAAAAGAATTGGGATGAGACATAATGTCTCAGTTGTTGGAGTAAGCCCTAATAGCCAATCTACTTTGATTGGATTTGGCTTTGTATCATGGCTTTGATAAATATATTTATGAATATATATAAGGCATTTATTTATTCTTTTGTTTAGTTTCAAAATAATAAATTCCCTAGAATAATTAGTCCGTTTAATGGAGAATTAAGTATGACTTAATCGTGAGACACATTAAACGAAAGGACATCACTTACATATAAATGTTAAGCAGTCTGATTACATGAATCCCTAACCCTAATGCAACCCTAACACCCAAAATGACACATTTCTCCCTAACTTTTCTTTTGAAAGAAATTTATGAAAAAAAATCCTTGCTGAGAGTTGAACCACAGACCAACTTCTAATAGGTCACAGCTGTAACCACTGGATCACTAATGGTTTTTGTGACTTATAATTGCGTTATATGTTAAGCAGTCTGATTACATGAATCCCTAACCCTAATGCAACCCTAACACCCAAAATGACACATTTCTCCCTAACTTTTCTTTTGAAAGAAATTTATGAAAAAAAATCCTTGCTGAGAGTTGAACCACAGACCAACTTCTAATAGGTCACTGCTGTAACCACTGGATCACTAATGGTTTTTGTGACTTATAATTGCTTTTATTTTATATATATCTACGGCAATTATAAAAAGGGGGGTTTGAATGAAGGAATTAAGTAGTGTTTTAATTAAATCTAAAATATTTTTATGCACAATCTAATATATTTTGGTTTGTGATATGAAATATATTTTAATACTCAATAATATATTTTTATACTGAATATGATATATTTTGGTACTCAATTTGAGATATTTTTGAATTAAATCTAATATACTATTTTTATATTGAATATGTTAGAAAGTGATTTCTTAGTCCCCAAGTTTTGCTAAAATATTTTTATGCACAATCTAATATATTTTGGTTTGTGATATGAAATATATTTTAATACTCAATAATATATTTTTATACTGAATATGATATATTTTGGTACTCAATTTGAGATATTTTTGAATTAAATCTAATATACTATTTTTATATTGAATATGATATATTTTGGTACTCAATTTGAGATATTTTTGAATTAAATCTAATATACTATTTTTATATTGAATATGATATATATGATATATTTTGGTACTCAATTTGAGATATTTTTGTACTAAATCTAAATGATATATTTTGGTACTCAATTTGAGATATTTTTGAATTAAATCTAATATACTATTTTTATATTGAATATGATATATTTTGGTACTCAATTTGAGATATTTTTGAATTAAATCTAATATACTATTTTTATATTGAATATGATATATATGATATATTTTGGTACTCAATTTGAGATATTTTTGTACTAAATCTAATATATTTTTGTACTTAATAATATATTTTAAAATTGAAGAGTAAACCCGTTAAATAGTTATGAGAGAAACCTAACTCAGTTAAAAGGTTATAAATAGAGGAGAGCATTAGAGAATTAGGGTTACAACAAACAAGAAAAGATTAGAGATCAAAGGAAAACTAGGGTTGTGGAGAGAAGAAGCAAGGAGACAAGTGAGAAGAACCTGGAGAGAGATTTTACCGTAGGAATATCAAATTCTGCAAACCAAAGGTAAGGGGGTTCCAGGTCATGGCAAATAAGTTATTAACATATATATAATGATGTGGCTTTGCAGTTTTTCTTTAAACCTTATAATGTGCCTTTGTTGTTGTCCATGTTCTGTTTTCAATAACTTCAAAAATCCTTGAATCTATCCTCTCTATTAGAATAAAAAATCAGCCAAAGAAATCAATGAAGATGACCTAGATCTCAGAGATTGTTGGTGGAAGGATTGATTTCAATTTGAAGGTTCGTGCAATGAACATGTGGACAACACCAGACCGTGCCCAACCTACTGAGCAGGGAAGCATCCATATGATCTTAATTGATGAAAAGGTCAGATTATCTTTGTCTTGATACTTCTTTGTCGTTGTTTATCTCTGAGTTGGTTTACTTCTCAAATTTCACTTTTTAAAATTGTTTCTTACTTTTTAATGAATTTAGACGCAAAAAAAATTACAATATCACCGTGTTAAATTGAAATTAATAACGATTTAAATATGATAAAGTACTTATATGTAGTAAGTAGATCCTTACTGTAGTAAAAAAAAATAGATCCTTACTCTCCTAAAAGTTTCATTTGATTGTAATTAAAGGAAATAATTGTCAAAAAAATTACTTGATTTATATTTTGATAAGATCAAAAATGACCTCGATTATTTATTATTGTGTTAAATTGAAATTAATAATGATTTAAATATGATATTAGTACCGTAGTAAGTATCATTACTCTAAAAAAATCATTAAATTGTAATCAAATAAATAATTGTCACAAAAATTACTTGATTGTTTTTTATAAGAATAAAAAAATTACTTCAATTACTTATAACTGTGTAAAATTAAAAATCATAACGATTTAAATTACTTATATGTAGTAAGTAGGTTCCTACTCTCCAAAAAATTTCATTTAATGATTGTGGGGTATTTCTTATAAAAGAAATTGAGGGGTCAATCACTATAATTATTGTGTGACTAAAATGTAAAAATGCACACTATTTAAAATTGGTGGCATAAGTTCATATTTACACATCATGAAAATCTCAACTCTACAAAGAAATGTTAAGAATACTAATACTAATATCATGATTTGACACAAATTACTAATTTGTTTTTTTATAAGAACCAAAAGACACAAATTACTAAAAAAAATTATAAGACACAAAAAAAATTACAATATCACCGTGTTAAATTGAAATTAATAACGATTTAAATATGATAAAGTACTTATATGTAGTAAGTAGATCCTTACTGTAGTAAAAAAAATTGATCCTTACTCTCCTAAAAGTTTCATTTAATTGTAATTAAAGGAAATAATTGTCAAAAAAATTACTTGATTTATATTTTGATAAGATCAAAAATGACCTCGATTATTTATTATTGTGTTAAATTGAAATTAATAATGATTTAAATATGATATTAGTACCGTAGTAAGTATCATTACTCTAAAAAAAATCATTAAATTGTAATCAAATAAATAATTGTCACAAAAATTACTTGATTGTTTTTTATAAGAATAAAAAAATTACTTCAATTACTTATAACTTTGTAAAATTAAAAATCATAACGATTTAAATTACTTATATGTAGTAAGTAGGTTCCTACTCTCCAAAAAATTTCATTTAATTTTTTTAAACTGAAAAAAAAAACATTTAATTATAATCGAAGAAATAATTGTTATGCAAGGACACATAAGAAGAAGAATGAATTTAGTCAAAACTTAATTAAAATTTAATTCAAGAAATCATCATCATCTCTAATAGGAGTGGAGTATTTCTTATAAAAGAAATTGAGGGGTCAATCACTATAATTATTGTGTGACTAAAATGTAAAAATGCACACTATTTAAAATTGGTGACATAAGTTCATATTTACACATCATGAAAATCTCAACTCTACAAAGAAATGTTAAGAATACTAATACTAATATCATGATTTGACACAAATTACTAATTTGTTTTTTTATAAGAACCAAAAGACACAAATTACTAAAAAAAATTATAAGACACAAAAAAAATTAAAATATCACCATGTTAAATTGAAATTAATAACGATTTAAATATGATAAAGTACTTATATGTAGTAAGTAGATCCTTACTGTAGTAAAAAAAATAGATCCTTACTCTCCTAAAAGTTTCATTTGATTGTAATTAAAGGAAATAATTGTCAAAAAAATTACTTGATTTATATTTTGATAAGATAAAAAATGACCACGATTATTTATTATTGTGTTAAATTGAAATTAATAATGATTTAAATATGATATTAGTACCGTAGTAAGTATCATTACTCTAAAAAAATCATTAAATTGTAATCAAATAAATAATTGTGACAAAAATTAATTTATTGTTTTTTATAAGAATAAAAAAATTACTTCAATTACTTATAACTGTGTAAAATTAAAAATCATAACGATTTAAATTACTTATATGTAGTAAGTAGGTTCCTACTCTCCAAAAAATTTCATTTAATTATTGTGGGGTATTTCTTATAAAAGAAATTGAGGGGTCAATCACTATAGTTCGTGAAATTAAGTGAATGTGTTGGCAAGATTTTGTCCATTTGATTTTACATGATTCTTTGACATGATGCTGTGAATCCTTAACTGCATTTATATCAAATTTGGTTGCGCAGGGTGGCAAGATTCACGCAACTATAAGGAAACATCTACTGCCAATTTTTAAGAGTGAAATAGAAGAGGGTGCAACGTATGTCTTAGAGAAATTGATGGTTGCTCAAAATGACCCCACTTTCAAAACTACTGATCATAAGTACAAGCTAAGCTTTATGGCAGGCACCAACTTCTTCAAGGTCAATGCTACAGAAATCCCTGAAAGAGTTTTCAGCTTTGTGTCTTTCTCTGATATTTTGGCTGCTCATAAGGAGGATCGTTTACTTGGTAGTTTTCTGCATCTTTTTATTACAACTATTTAACATTTCAGCTTCTTTTATATTATTTCACTGCTAACATGTAATATGATTATGTTCTGTAGATGTTATTGGCCATGTTGTGCAAAAGGATACTGTAAAAGAAACTGTGAAAGAAGGAAAGACTAACAAAGTTTTGGATTCCACTTTAGAAGACTTGGAGTAAGATTTCTTGATTTTGTATTGCATAGCCATTTATATCCTTGAAATTGTATGTGGATGATTAGTAATTAGTTTAAAATGATATTCCGTAGGGGAAACAGAATTCATTGCACTCTTTGGGATGAATATGCTGTGAAGATGCATCAATTCTTAGAGGCTCATGACTCATAACAGACCCGTGCGATAGCACGGGTCAAAAGTCTAGTTATTCTTAAAGTATCCGTAGTCAAGCTTTATTGTAAAAATGGGATAACATTAAAGCATACAGACTATTATGTGGGTAGACTGATGATCACATCTCACGGATCACAGATAAAGAGTTATCAAGTCTTCACATAGGTATAAATATTAGGAGTAATATTTACTTGAAGGTGAGGAGCATGTGTTTGGTTATCTTTCCCTTCCAAAAATATTAAAAGGAAAAACATGTCTTCAAGTGAAATTTTCACATTAAACTAACCATTTGTATAAAAAAAAAAAAAAAAAAAAACTAACCCTATGCCTCGGGTTCCCCCAGTCACTAGAGCAGTCATTCCATGAAGTGACCATCTTTGGTCTTTGAAATTCAACTTTGTGTCAACCATTTTCTGTTTTGTATGAGTTGGATTCTTCGATTGAAAGAATCAAAATATATAATACTTGTGAATGGTTTGGTTGTGAATTTTAAAATAATTATTTATGTATACAATTTCCTACTTTGGATATCAATTATGTCATTTTGTGATTCTTAAATGCTTAAGAGAATATGTTTGTGCAAATTATGTACATCGAATGAGTGGCCTAAAAAAATGTCCACAAATAGATTGGATACAAGCTGGCAATAAGCAGATTGGAAAGAAGCTTAGACCAAAGTTGTATAATTAAAATAGGTAGTTATTTAATTTATAGAAGAGGTGGTCCATTCCACGTTCTGGTTAAGTGGCAATTAAGGCAGTGTTTTCTTGGGCACTTGCTATGTTGGTGTAGGCCTTGTTTTTTCCTCCACTCTCACTATGAAAAATCAGTAAATATCATTAAAATATCTGAATATATTAAAAATTATAAAATCGTTTTCAAGTGTGTATTTTTGATTTAGTCAAAAGATGTGTGTATTTCTGTTAGTTTTATTTTTAATTAAGTGCACAAATTTATTTACAAAAAAAGGACCGGAAGAACATAAATCTAACTCAATAGAATAAAAAGGAAAAGAAAAATATAATAAAATTAAAAAGATCTTCGCATAATGATGTCATTCTTATATTCCCACTCATTGCATCACTACATGCTACAACAATACACATATCAGAAAATGTGTTATTTTGTTGATCCTCTGCTTGTTTCATGGTTTGATTCTCTGTCAATTTTGCAACAAATAGTTCTACTCAATATGTACAAGAACAGGTTCATTAGTCATACTTGGTAATGACTTTGACCGACACAAAACTTTAATTGGACTAGTGAAAATGAGATTACTCTTTTCACTACGTCTAACATCCTTCTTTAATGGGCTAGTGACAATGAGACAAAATTACATCTTTTATGGAAGGCTCCATCTTCCTAGGAGAAGAAACCCTCGTAGGATTGGAAATTGGGGCCTTATCCATCTCTTTATTCACATCAAAAAAAACATGTTATCTAGACAAATTCCAGCCTTGTGGTCATATTTCCTACAACTAAAACACACAACATGTAATCCTTCATGGTTTCGATCTGATCTGAGGCCTATCCCAAGTTATGTTACACAAGTGGCTCTTTGCACAAGGTCCGTAGGGACCATGATATGGACCTCACACAAGACCGCACGGGAATAATGACCCCTAGAGGAAATTTGGACCCTCCATTCCGGATCCAAGGCCATCTTTTCTTAATCTTCTCACAATTTTCCCTCAAAGACAGCTATCCAAGTAAAGGTTCATGAAAGAAAACCCAAAACCTACACTATAAATACTTAATTTATGTTAAAATTAATGTTAACGACGACAATACTCTTTCTTTAAAATGTTCTTGATAAAACGAACCAAACCAAAAAGAGTATCCGACTGAGTCTGGTTCGGTTCAAAACCAAACTGTATCGACCTAAACCAACATGGTTAGGTTCAACTTTCGGTTTTTGGTTTTAAGATCCAAAGAACAAACATACCAAACCGATGCTAATCGCACCCCCCCCCCCCCCCTTTTTACTAATATCATCCATTCTCACATACACTTTAGAATAGGCCCAACATTAAAACCCAACATAAAATACTCCTTAGTCCATTCATTCCCATTCACTTTCTCTCATCATCATCATCATCATCTCATCTCATCACTCAAACTCACTTCACGCATTTCATTTATCTCTTCGGCTCAAGTTCTTCGTCCCTTTTGCTCATTCCTTCGTCCATCTCTTGATTAGTTTTTTCATGTTTCTCCGGCTCTTATCGTCTCTTATCTTTCCATCTCTTGGATAATATTTATATTTAAGCAACCATTTGAAAACTCCTCTTTACGACTATAAGGAAAAGCTTGTCACTATTGACATTAAAGAGTTAAGAAAAACAAAACATTTATCATCAGTGTCTTGCTTGTGTGTTTGTAGACTAATTAAGTTAGATATAAAACTTTTGGATGATGTGAAATTTTTGGAAAAACCTCTGAGATTGTTTTTTGGAAATATCTGATCTTATTATGGTGATGAATGACAGTGTGCTGCTCTCAAACACTATGGTGATGATGAAATTATTTGGTGAAGTTTGTTTGATGGATGTATGGATGTATTTCAGGATAGAGGTATGTTTTAATTTTAGTTTGTTTGATGAAGTTATTTTAATTTGAGTATAAAATATTTGAGCATCCATGAATCATGCTTTTAAATCTGTGATGTTGAAGACGTCGAAGTCATTGTTTAATGTGCATTGAATCGAAGTTAATTTATCAATTTGAACATGTGAACATCATAATAAGACGAAAAATCAAAATAATGTCACACCAAGACGAGGAACAAAATAATGTACCGCACTAAGACGATAAAATCACAAAAGAAAAACTAAGTATATGTGAAAATCGTTCGTTTAAATAAAAGGGCAGAAAACAAAAATGAAAGAGGTGATTTAAGCGAAGAAGCCACAACTAATACGGCAATCTAGCTATTCTAGATCGGTAACTTCAAGTTGACTTGAATAGTAAGTTTAACCAAAGAGGAATTATACAGTGGCATGCAGTTATTCCACATCGTACCCATGTTATGCGAACATGTCGCATGTAACAGGCACGTAACAGGTTATGATTAGTATTATGTATACTGGTCAGGCAGAGTTTATACTACTTAGACAGTAGTGTAACATATTTACAGTCATGAGACATGTATCGGTAATCGTGGTACGCAATCAGTAATGTTTTAACAGGAAAGTCTTGAGCAGAACAGGTTTGTTGTTACCGAACAAATCTCAGTTGAGGAGTTCAGAAATTCTTGAACTTAATGTTCACAGTTAAAGGAAGTAAATGTTTTACACAGATCCGAAGATTACTCATAGTTTATAGTAAAAGGCTACGTGAATTCAAGTCATGGATTAAAGGATTAAGAGTTTAAGAGTGTTATTTGATAGCGATCAGAATAGAGTTTTCTTTTAGAAAACAGAGAATGTCCTTGGACAAAATAAGTTATAACGCTAACGGAATGTAACCATAATTTACGTTATGGGATTGTGGATACTCAAATAATACAAGCATGAGTTAAGAACTAGAAGAGTGACCTTAGTTGGCGTGGCATTGCCTCAAGTATGTTATGACTAAGTATGATGTCCCATTAGTTGGACAATGATGATGCGGCGTACTGTGTACCTGATAGTAGAGTACACGTACTCGATCATGTATGGAAGCTACGTACTATGGATTGTATTATATGATGATATGTGAGACGGCTTATGCCACACATCAATTGTATTGAACTTTCATAAGGTTGAAATTATGGGTAAAGAAAGTATTAATCCCATGAGTAAGGAATATCTTGAATGGTGCAAGATTGTCAGAGTCCTAGAAGGAATAGAGCTCCTAAGACCTTCAGCTACGCGTTATCGATGGTTAATTAAATCGGAGCACGAGTGGCTCATATGATTTCTCGAGTTTTAAGGATTCCCGCAGTGGGAATGTGAGCAATGCTTATGGTTGTGATGATAGCTACACCAAGATAACAGAAAGAAAGTAACTTGTACCGTAAGCTCAGCCACCACCTTGTGTTTGAATCGTGGAGGTAGTTGCAATAGACTTTACTTCCGTTTGAGATACCCTATGTCAGATGATTTGCAGTGCAAGACTAATCTATATAAAGAATGATACGAATGTAATAGTAAAAGGTCGTCTTACGAGGCGAAAGTCAAAGACAAGAATCCTTTTGAACTAAAGGTAATGGAATAGATTCCTCGGAAAGTAGGAATAATTGAGGAAAAACAGAACGACCCGACGTCTTCAGCTTAAGATTGAATGGCCAATGAAAGAAGAACTGATAGAATTCAGTAAAGGAAATCCAAGACTTAATAATTTTAAATTGGATTTATAAGGAATATGTCGAATAGAGATTATTATCAGATAAGATGGATATGTTGGTTCAGATAACCCTACGTCCTAACAGGTGAGAGTTATGTAACATGCGTCAGACCTTTCGGTTGGAAAGAGATTGTCATATGTTTTGATTTACAGAGATGGGAATCATGGCTAAAGAACAAGTTTTAACCAGTATGGTTTAATCAAGGTGCGTAATTAATCTACATGTCAGACACTAGAGTTGCCATGGGATCCCAATAAGTAAAAAGAATTAGAGATTTGCATAGTAGAGAAAGAGGTAGAAAGGAATTATCTTTTCAGGATCTCAGAAGGATTATCTAAATTTCGAGGACGAAATTTCTTTTAAGGGGGGTAGAGTGTAATATCCCGCTTAAGCGTGACTTTTAACAGTATCACAGGAATGAAACGTATGGAATGGCATTATAGTAATTATGAGAGGAAAGAGTTTATAAAAGGAGATAAACATGAAAATCTTCATATTTATCATTCCCTTCTCTCTCTAGGAGCTGATTTTCTCTCCCTCTCTCTCTGTAGATTTCGTCCATCATCAATCTTCAGCCCTAAATCCATCAAACTTCTCCCTAAAATCATGTATTTCAAGCAAGCTTGGTTGTGGGAAAAGTTGGAACATGAAGAAGTTAAAGAAAAGCAAGAAAGCTCAAGCTAGGGTTTTGAAGTTAAAGTTAAGCCAGCACCAAATCAAGTTTAAGGTGAGCTCCTAGGGGTTTTAGAACCCCCTTTGTGAGATTTATAGTGTTTTGCATCATAGGTAAAGTTATAGTGTTTTTACCCTAATTTCCTTTACTTGCTAATTCCTTGCTCATACATGTTTAAAACTACCAATTTGTGTTAGAAAATCATTCCTAACATGTTTGGGAAGCTTGGGTACCTTTGAATGAGCAAAAATGGTGGAAAAACATGATTTTGGACAAGTTTTGTACTGTCATGGTCGCTACAGCGACCAGCCGTCGCTACAGCGACCAGACAGCTTTTGATTTCTGCCTACGGTCGCTTCAAGCGAACAGCCGTCGCTACAAGCGAGCAGCTTGTTTTTCAGACTTTTACCTACAATCGCTGTAGCGACAGGCCGTGGCTATAGCGACAGCAACAGGACAGCACTTGACAGCTTTGCTGTTTTGGGCATTCTGGTGCGCGTAGGCATGGTTTTTCACTCCCGTTTTCTCCTGAAACATTTTAGAAACATTATCCACCATTTTAACCCATCCAAAAAGGCTTCCAATGGTTGAAGGATTATAGGAGCAAGGAATACGCAAAGCGTGGGAAATGTAGGAAAAATGGTTAAATGAATAGTTAAGTCCGAAGAACGGCATGTGACAACGATATGTTGAATCCTATGATAGGAAAACAAGAATTATAGCAAGAGTGCAAGGTTTTAATGGATTGATCCCTTGCTTGTGAGTTGATAATTCTTAAGATAGGCAGACGACTTTAATAAGTCAAGAACCTACTTTAGGGAAACAAGATCATAGGTGTATTCAGGTTAGAGTACAAGAGAATAGGAATGCTTCGGCATTTGAAGTTACAGTTAAGCTTATAGTGTTGGTTCTCCAACAATTTAATAGGTGGCTTATGAGAACGATAAGCCAAGAATTATAGTTATAGGTTGAATGTTATATGATTATTATTATATGATTAAGTTAAAGAATAATATATCAAAGTTAATGGCGTGTTCGCACGTTTTACAGTTACAGGGCGTGTTCAGCAGACTCCGGGATTCGCCGGATGGGACTTCTCCGAGAGGGTTGTCCACACGTTTTATAGTGGAGTCCGGTGTTAGCCTGATATGATAGGAATTTCACCGGGTTATAGGGAGATGTACCTCGGGGTTACTCCACCCGGGCCGCACTCCGTAAAATGAACTCAGATAATAATGTTTGTTCAACGCTAACAACTAACATAAAACACTTTATATGTATTATGTTTTACAGTTATAGTTATAGGAACATTTACAGATTATAGTTATAGTCAAAGTTACAATTACAGGTAGATTACAGTTATAGTTATAGACAGTTATCAGAAAGTGGTCCTAGGTTTCCCCTCGATCACTAAGTTATAATTACAGGCAGGAATTATGGTTACAGATAGGTTACAGTTACAGTTATAGGCGGTTGACAGTTATAGTCACAGGTAGATTACAGTTATAGTTATGGGCAGACTTATAGTTATAGTCAGACTTATACCCTTTGTGGTTAAAGATAAAGACTTGGCGATCATAGGAAATCCCCAATATTGCCAAGGTAGGCATGGCGACCCTAGGTTCCCTGAGGTTGCCAACAGTTGGTTAGGCTGGAGCTCACTGAGACATTATGTCTCATCCCATTCCTTCTGGTGCAGGTTTACAGGTAAGTCAGAGGTTCGTGATGGAGATCTTCATAGAGATACTGGATGGAGTACAGTTGCTCGTTGTGTACCAGCTCAGGAGCTTATTGGATATTGTATAAGTATTGTAATAGCATTGGATTATTTGTACAAACGAGTAAACTTGTATTCATTCATTTGTGATTATTATTATTATTGAAATTTTTAAATGTATCCAGTATCAGTTTAACGCACATGCTAATATACTAGTTAAAGTTAGTATGGGTGTTACATTTAAAGCATACAGAGTGTATAATTCTGAAACACATGTTGTTGAAGAATCAATACACATTAGGTTTGATGACAAGAAGCCTAATAATAAAATATCAGATCTAGTTGAGAGTTTTGCAGATATACGGCTCTCAGTGGACCCTTCAGAACCTGAACAGAGTTCTGAGTCTGAAGAAAGTCCAGAAGCTGAAAATGCTGCTGAAGCTGAAAAACTCTCAGAAGCGACATTCCTCCTGAAGCCAATCAAGATCAAAATGGTTCTGAACAAGCTCTTGATGATTCTTCAGAACCAAATCCACCCAGAACCTCATTCAAGTACAAGTCTTCATATCCTGAAGAGTTAATCATTGGAAACATGGACAGTCCAAGAAAGACCAGATCAGCATTCTGTCAGAATGATTCTTTAATTGGACTACTGTCAATGATTGAACCTACACCAACTGATGAAGCACTTGCAGATGATGGAGGGATTGTGGCTATGCAAGAAGAACTCAATCAGTTTCAAAGAAATGATGTTTGGGATTTAGTTGCAAAACCAAATCACAAGAACATTATTGGAACAAAATGGGTGTTCAGAAACAAGCTAAATGAACAAGGAGAAGTAGTCAGAAACAAGGCTAGACTGGTTGCTCAAGGCTACAGTCAGCAGGAAGGAATAGACTACACTAAAACATTTGCTCCAGTTGCAAGACTGGAAGCAATCAGGTTACTTCTTTCCTATGCAGTAAATCATAATATCATCTTGTATCAAATGGATGTTAAGAGTGCTTTTTTAAATGGAGTTATTTCTGAAGAAGTGTATGTCAAACAACCTCCTGGTTTTGA
This sequence comes from Medicago ruthenica, assembly GCA_018208015.1. Classification (NCBI taxonomy): domain Eukaryota; kingdom Viridiplantae; phylum Streptophyta; class Magnoliopsida; order Fabales; family Fabaceae; genus Medicago; species Medicago ruthenica. Next base: position 50,416,585 of record CM031377.1, on the reverse strand, counting down.
AGATTTAAAAAATCCAGATTTTGTTTTAAACTTAAGAAATCACTGCATGGTCTGAAACAAGCTCCCAGAGCTTGGTATGAGAGACTAAGTAATTTCTTACTTAAAAATGATTTTGTAAGAGGACAAGTTGACAATACACTTTTCAGAAAGACACTTAAGAAAGACATCTTAATTGTGCAAATCTATGTTGACGATATTATATTTGATTCTACTAATTCCATTCTCTGCAAGGAATTTTCTAAGTTAATGCAGGATGAATTTGAAATGAGCATGATGGGAGAATTGAAATTCTTTCTTGGAATTCAAATCAACCAATGCAAAGATGGAGTGTATGTTCATCAGTCTAAATATACAAAGGAGCTTCTGAAGATGTTCCAGCTTGAAGATTGTAAATTGATGACAACACCAATGCATCCAACCTGCAATCTAAGCAAAGAAGACACTGGCTCAAAGGTAGATCAGAAGCTCTACAGAGGTATGATTGGTTCTCTGTTATACTTAACAGCTTCTAGACCAGATATTTTGTTTAGTGTATGCTTGTGTGCAAGATTCCAATCAGATCCTAGAGAATCTCATATGACTGTTGTCAAGAGAATCTTCAGGTATCTGAAGGGAACAACTAATCTTGGACTTCTGTATAAGAAATCCTTAGATTATAAACTAGTTGGATTCTGTGATGCTAATTATGCTGGGGACAGGATTGAAAGAAAATCCACCAGTGGAAATTGTCAATTTCTTGGTGAGAATCTGATATCCTGGGCCAGCAAAAGACAATTAACTATTGAATTGTCAACAGCAGAAGCAGAATACATCTCAGCTGCAAGTTGTTGCACACAACTACTCTGGATGAAACATCTGTTAGAAGACTATCAGATTCATGGAAACAGCATTCCTATCTTTTGTGATAATACTGCTGCAATCTGTTTGTCTAAAAATCCAATTCTTCACTCAAGAGCCAAGCATATTGAAATTAAACATCATTTTATTAGAGATTATGTTCAGAAGGGAGTTTTGGATATTCAATTCAATGATACTGATCATTAATGGGCTGATATATTTACAAAACCCCTCACAGAAGACAGATTTAATTTTATTAAAAAGAATCTGAACATGCATTTCATCTCTTAAAAAGTGCTTGACTCTGAGAATCTGAAGTTCATCAGAAGCTAAGACTTAACAGACACTCACCTTGAGAGTCTGAAGATAGTTCAGCTTCTGAAAACATCAAAGTCTGAGTTTCAGAATCTGAATTTTTGTGACTTCTGATAAAACTCATTGTAAGTGGACACTTTACATGTGGGCCACTAATGAGAGTGAATCTGTACAGTTGTCTAACACTTGGTCAGAATCTGATAAGTTATAACTGTTGGGCAGTGATGAATTAAGCTTTGAAAGTTGTACTTTGCCCCTCCTAAAGTCATTAATGTGCAGATGTGTTCAATGTTTTTCTGTTTTCAGTTTCTGAAATGTTTTAAAAACACTCAAAACACAGTCACACTTTCAATTTCTCATCTTATATGTTCAGTTTTTCAGACCCAGTTTTAAACTTTCAATTCTGTCTGAAAAAGTTCAGTAGTATTGAACCATATGATCTGCACAATTGTGTCTGAAACAGTTCAGTGGTACTGAACAAAATGCTCTGAACATTTTTATCTCACGTTTTTCACTCTCTTGTGTCTTGAAAATTCTTGAATTTTCTTTTTGTTGATGACAAAAGGGGGAGTAAAAGTAACAAGTATTTCAGGCTCTGAGCTTAGAAAATAAGTTAATTTCTGATAAGTAATTAACTTAGGAGAACAGTTTTCTCAACTATTAGCCTCTGATTTAAATTCTGTGAGATAAACTGAATTTTCAATTCTGTGAATTAATCTGAATTTAAATAACTTGGATAAAACTCAAGGGGAGCTTACAAACCTCACCTTGTGAATTATCAGACTCAGGGGGAGCTTACAAACCTCAAACCCTGAAGTCAGCTTGTTATTTAAATTTTGAATGTATTTACACTTTGATTTTTCATCTGTTTGATTTAAATGGAATTTAATTAACCTGGATAAGACTCAGGGGGAGCTTACAAACCTCACTATGTGGATTATCAGACTCAGGGGGAGCTTACAAACCTCAGACCCTGAAGTCAACTTGTTAATTAAATTAACAACAATTTATATTAATGCTTATGTTTGTCATCATCAAAAAGGGGGAGATTGTTGGAACAAAATGTATGAACAACACTCTTTTGAGTTTTGATGATAACAAAGTGTTAAAAAGAAAATTGGATATGCTAATACTTGATTCTAGTGTGCAGAACCATATACTTAAAGATTGGTATCTAACAATGGTTATGAAAGAACAAGTTAAGAGCAAGAAGGAAAATATAGAAGCTTGTGTTGCAAGGCTGAAGAAAATCAGCATCTGAAGAAGAGCTTCTGAAGGCAGCTTCTAAAGACAGCGTCTGAAGGCCAGCTTCTGAAGACAGCGTCTGATGAACAGTGCGTCTGAAGGCCAGCTTCTGAAGACAGCGTCTGATGAACAGTGTGTCTGAAGACCAGATTCTGAAGAAGTGCTTCTGATGAACAGTGTCTGATGCCAGCTTCTGAATAACTGCGTCTGAAGAATAGACTGGAAGTCTGAGTCAGAAGGAAACGTAGCAGTCAACAATTGCAACTGTTGACAGTGAAGTACTGTACGGTCAGAACAGCTCTATGCAACAATTGTCTCCTTGACCAAAACATTCTCCCTGTTTTAAGGAAACAATTCAAATTCCATTCCTCTGTTTTCTATGCTGCGAACACACTGTCAGGAAGGAATTAAATGCTGGACATAGCTTCTATGGCAACGGCTCTTTGATGATATTTGGCTCTTCTCAACAGCTCTTTAATTCTCTATAAAGGATTGAAGGATTGAAGAAGATGTACAAGACTCATTGACTGAAAATGTAACACTCTGTTTTCTGAAACAAAGTTCTGCCAAATCTGAAAGTCATCAAAACAACTTAGAAATTCTTACAAACTTCTTATCTTAGAATTTCTTAAGTATAGAGTCTTAAATTTGTGTTGTATTTTGTGAACACCACTGATAGTATATCAAGTGTTCAACTCAAACTTATTTCTTTTGTAAAATATGTTTGATTCAAAGTCTTAGACTGTGTGTTTGAGCAAAGAAGTCTCTTACTTTGTGTTTGAGCATAGGAAGTCTCTTACTTTGTGTTTGAGCATAGGAAGTCTCTTGCTTTGTGCTTGAGCAATTGTAATCGTTGTGATTATAGTGGAAAATCTCTTGTTAGTAACAAGGGGACTGGACTACGTCCAGGTTGTGGAAGGAACCAGGATAAACTGATGTCTCTCTCTCTCTCTCTCTCTCTCTCTCTCTCTCTCTCTCTCTCTCTCATTTACTTTATACCCGTTGCAAACAACTCTGAAAATAGTTTCAGAATCTAATCAACATCTGATTCTGAACTAAACATAGTTTTTGAGAAAGAAAAGAAAAAGCCAACACAATTCAACCCCCCCTGTGTTTTTTCTCACCTTGACTATTTATTACATGACAACGCAATTATTAGGTAGATTTTTTGTTGAGATAGATATTTAATGTGGCCTAATAAGCATCACTAGATGGTAAATTAATATTCTCTATATGTTCCTTGTTATACGCTAAAAATTACATCAACTTATTTTGTTCTCTAGTATAAGCAACTTCTAGAATCGCAATAGAGAAAAATCGCAAGTTCTAGAATTGTAGTTGCATGGAACACACTTTTGAAGTAAATTGAAAAATAAAATTTGGCAGAGTCCCTACATGTTATGATATCTGGGAGTTGTGACTATCTATCCGCACAATGCCGTACACTTCGCCTTTGAGTTCCAAGCCTCTGCCTCCTCATGAACTTTTAGAGTACCACTTGATCAAACAATTGTTACTAAACTGGAATAAGTCAATTAAACAAACAAATTCATCAATAATAAACAAGTGAAAATTTATTACAAAATAGGGGCATACTCGAAATTATTCCAACATGCTGACAATTATTCAACTCAACAATGGAAACAACAAAATAAAAAAACCATTGGAAAAATAAAAGGATGGGTTGCCTCCCATCCAGCACTTTTGTTTTACGTCATTGAGCTTGACGCTTCAACCACTGTTAGGGTGGCAGAAATGACAGAAAAAATATATCATCCTTCTTCTTCCTCTTGTTTGGTAGGAATTCTATGAATTTGGCACAAAGAATCAGATACTCCCACGCACCCACTGTTAAACCTTTGGAATTTGAGCTCTCCCACCTTAGAGAAGGACATGTATCCATTTGCACATGAGTTGTTTCTTTAAACCCCATTTGTTGAGACTTCAGGTAGAGACCAACATTCCACACTTGTGGATTTTCTTCAACCACAATAGCCTGACACTCAGTCTCCATCTCAACCAAATTCTTCTGAGACTCATATGCTTTTTCAACAAGATCACCACACTGAACTTCAAATTTCTCAAATGAAACTCGATTTAACCTCAAGAATTCATCTAAAATATTTTGTAGTTGAGTATTGTAATCGATGTTGATCACCTCTTGCTCTTCTTCTTTTTCTATGAATTGCTTCTCACAATAGTAACTATTATGATAGCCTCCACAGAAATAGTAGCTCATACTCAATCTTGCTTCCAAATCCTTTATATGTAGAGAGATCATCCATTTTTCACAACAAAGGATACCGATCTCTTCTGAATCAATCAGCGACCGACTATCCCACATTGCTACAAAACTCAGAAATACCTTTCAGTAGTAAAGCACAAGAAATAGACATGAAGAGCATAAATCATAATTTTTTTTTATATTTTTTTTCACTATACAAACAAAAACGTAAATGACAGAAATCCTAAATAATAACGAAATTTCACAATTGAAGTGATTCAACAGTCCTCGGCAACGGCGCCAAAAACTTAATAGACTTTTAGCAAGTGTACTAAAAATGCATCGAAGTAATAAAATTTATAAGTTTGTATCCACAGGGACTGTTTCAACTTCTACTCTGCAATGTCGTTATTATTAAGGATGTATTAAATGGGGGTTGCCCTAGACAGTTGCTTTGATTGCATAAAAACTAAATAAGCTGATAAAAGTAGTTTTGAATATATATGGAGAGATGAGATCACGCCTTTCGAATCCTCTGATTAATTCTGTTTGGTAAACTGCACCTATCTCTATAAATACTCCTCTAATTTTACGATGATTAACAAAAATAGTCCTAATCAATCCCTTGAGTTAGAATCCTCTTCTCGGATTACAGCCCCTAATCCCTTAGGTGATCTAGTATTCCTCGAAGGTTTTTCAAACGTTAACCTATTATCACAAATAAACGATTATCCATTCCTAGAATAACCTTGTTTATTTGAACAATTCAATTAGGTCTAAGTTGAAAGCGAGGGTCAGTAGTCATTCTTTCTTACGAATTCATGTTATATATTGTCAATATATAAAAAGCATTAAGAAAAATTGAATTGAATAAAACTAGATTAATATTCATAAGCCATAGAGTTTCACAGCCACATGTGTTCAAACAGATTACATCAGATTCATCTCCAGACCTAATCTCTAAGAGATTTAGCTACTCATAATATGAATTACAAATAACATAATCAATTGAAGCATAAAAACATACATAAACTGACTATGAGTTGGATGGAATGGCCACCTCTTCAGTTTTGTGCTCTCAAAATCGTGCCTCCAATCTCCAAAATTCTGAACCCTTGTTTCTGAAAACAGTTTAGCTTAAATAGGCAACAACTACGCCTAAAATCATGACACGATTTGATTAAATCGTGACACGATCCTGCATTAAAGTCCCAGGATTCTCCAAAATCAGTTTCACAATCGTGTCGCGATTATGCAATCGTGACACGATATTATAGGCAGAGATATTCTTCCAATCTGGTCAGAAAATCGTGACACGATTCCCAAATTGTGTCACGATGCAATTATTTCAAGATCTTGATGTTTTCCTGCTTTTTGCACCTCCAGGCTGTCTAATAATGCTACAGACTCAATAAAAACAACAAAACAACTGATAAAAACATGTAATGACAACATGTCATCACACCCTTATATGAGTTTAATGTTATTTGTAGTTTTAATTTAGAAAAATATTTTTGGGGTTAGGGTGTTACACAAGACACATCATAAAAAATGGATGACATGGAATGAAGATTCAAGGGGCCTCTGAAGACATTCAAGTTTGGGAAATTCTGTCCTGAGTCCCAAGACCAATTTAGAAGAACAACTCACTCAAAAAGACAAAGAAAGAGGAAAAAACAACACTGGGCTGAAGCCACAAGCGAGGCGAGTTCCCTAGTCTCCGTAACCATGTGAGATAGAGAGAAAACAACTCTCTGTTTTGCTTACATGCGTGAGGCGCTTGTGGTTCTGTGAAAAACCGTAAAATGTTTTTTCTCTACCGGTTTGGGGAAAAAGCTCAGCTTTTCGACCCAAACCAAGATAGAAACTTAAGTTTGGGGAAAAAAGGCCAGTTTTTTTTCTTCTGCAATTAACAACTTCTTAAGTTTGGGGTAGGATACTAATTAAACTTGGTTATCAAAAAATTGGAAAAAAGAAAAAAATGAAAAAAAAAATTGTACTTTAGACCATCAAAAATTGGTATGTACAAAAAAAAACAATAGCCAAGAAATTAAAAGTTTGGTCTCTTCAAAAAGAAGAAGAAAATGAAAATGAATAAGTAGATCTACTAATACCCATTTTAGGGATTGAATGTTGGTAGCACTTCATTGCTTAGGGATTCAGAGCTTGTATCTAATTCCAACTATTTAGTTAGCCTTCTTTCCTAAATATATCCCACCTTAACCTAAGTCAAGTTATAACTTTGAAATACCTCTAAAGTGTATACGACAATGATTGACTTTGAGTGAATATTTAGAATTTATTCAAGTTCATTACAAAATGCATTAACATGTCGGTTGGAGAGGAAAAATGCCATGACCAACACTACTTGCTACAATATTAGGTGCGAAAGAGAATATGGTATAAAGTGTGGGGGAAAGCATGAACTATCTTCTCTAAGTCTGTCATGCTTTAGAGAAGGTGGTAAGATAGTCAAAGTCAAAAGTGGAACTCATGATGATATGAGCACCCGCCCAGAACGGTATGTTATTTAAATTTGTGAAAATTCTGACTTCTAGCTATTTTGTTACTCTAGGGCAAGTAACAGTGTAAGTTTAGGGTTGTGATGAAGCATCATCATATGATTTTTTTACCTATGTTTTGGAGTATATTTTTATGCATTTGAAGACATTATAGAGGTTTTCTGAGTGACTTGCTCATGTTTTTGGCAACATTTTGTTTTGTTTTGATTTTAGTCATTGTAATTCATTTTCTTCCCTGACAAGAAAACTCAATAAGTATTTTGAGTATTTTATGTTAAATTATGTAATTCGAAAAACAATAGACCTCATGAAAGTTACATAAGCTAAATAATTACAAAACAAGTTAGGGAAATTCCGTCACAAGTACCAAGAGCATATATTGGAAGAAAAACACTTGAAGAACGAAGAAAATCAGAAAAATGCGTCTTGGACATGCATTCTTTGCATGACCTCATGCGCCTTGCACATTGGATGCCCAGGAAGGCCAATTGGCCACTTCCTTATGCGCCCCGTGCTAGAGGCCATGAGCCTCACACATGTTGAGCAACAAAATAGCTTTTTTTAGTTCCTTTTGTCAATTTTCTTTAAATAATGGTTATGTTATTTTAATTGGAACAACTTGTTTTGGATTGTATGAACAAATTTACTTTGTGTTAATGGTAGAATTTTTTTTTTTTTAAAGGTCAAGGTACATGTTTATGGCTTTCCTAGTATGTTAGCACAAATTTTAAATATTTTGCTACTTTTTGCAAGTTTATTTCATTCATTGCTTTTCAATAACATCCTTGACTTAGAATTATTTAGAGATAATCGGGAGAGGTGAATTGAGTGTTGCCCATTCTTGTTTTCTAACTCGGTCACTTTAAGTTGAATCTTGTGATTTATTTGGTATAGTTGATACATGGACATAAGTAACTCGGTCCCTTATTCTGAAGCTTTTTCAATTATCCAAGAAAAACAATGATTTCTTTTGTAACCTAGCCTCATTACAACCCTAAAAAGTCCCTAGTGATCCATGTTTGATTCTATTAAATGAATATGCCCAGATGTATGCCTAACTTGATCAATGTGTTAGAACATTTCTTGGGCTGAATGAAACACTTCACATATGAACGTAAATGCACACTTTTTACTTATGAGGTTTGTGTTAGGAATATAATTCAAACCTAATCATGTTATTTACTTGGACTTTGTGAAATCTAACTTGTATTTATAAGTCCTTTTCACATTCATGCTTTGATCGTAGGAGAGTTGTGAATTTTGAACCTTGCATAAGCAATAGAGTTGAATCGTGCATTTAGCAAAATTTTCAAAATTGTATAATTGATTAAAACCCTTGAGAAATTTCATATTCATCATAATTGAGTGAGCGTGTGAATTATTTTATGAGGACTTTTGTTTGATGACAATAAAATCTCTAAGTTGGGGAGAGTTGATAAGTGTCAAATCGAAGAGTTCTAAAGAGTTTTGGATAAAATATGTTTTTAGTCCCTGTAAATATGACTCGTTTTGCTTTTGGTCCTAGGTAAAAAAAAAAATTTAAAAACACCCTTGCAAAATTTTCTGTCTTTTAAAAAAGTCCTTGGCCCCACTTCAGTGATGATTTGGCATGGTTTTCGCCACGTGGCAGTTGCTGACTGTGCAACTTTGCCACGTGGCGATGACGTGGCATGCCACATATATAAAAAAATAATTTTCGAATTTTATTAATTGTTTTTACCAATTTTTCGAAAATAAAAAAAAGTAAATTAGGTTTTTGTATTTTATAAAAGAAGGAAAGGAGGGAAAATTGGGTTAGGGTTATCATTTTCCAAACTTTTCATCTTCTTCTCTTCTCTTTCGTCAATCATCGCTTGGGATTGCTCTGTTTCATCGCCTGGGATTGCTCTGTTTCATCGCCTTCGCCTTCCGTCGTCGTTCATCTTCTTTCATCGCCTTCAAAAGTCGTGGGTTAGGGTTCCGATCAAATGACCTAATGTTCTGGTGTTAGATGGTTGGGATTGCTCAGTTTCAAGCTTAATCGACGGCTGGTGCAGTTTTTGACTCTGAAAGGTAACTATTTGTAAATATGGTTTTAAATTGTAGTTGTTGTCTATATCTATGTATTGAGTTTGTCGTGTAGCTTTTTTGTGGGGACCAAAATGTGATTAACTATTGTTATGTTTTTAAATATGGATTTTTTTTTGTCTACATGTAGTATGTTCATTACTGTAGCTTCTCACCATGGAGGGTTGTTTGTTAGGGACTGGGTAATATGTTACAAAGATGGTGAAGAAACAGTGATTGTTATAGATGTTGATAACTGGTCTTACTTTGAACTGGTTGGGTATGTAGATGACTTACAGAAAAATTTTACTAATGGAAAAGGGTATAGGATGTGGTGGAAGGTTGAAGAAGAGGTTCATTTTAAGGTAGTCAGGTTAGATGAAGATGCTGATGCAATCAAGGACTACGCCAGTAAGAAACTATGTAAGGTTGATATATACATTGAGCATGATGTTGTTGAAAGTGATGGTGTTTTGGTTAATTTTCCTAAGTATATAAATGCAGAAGAAACTGAACCAGTTAAGAATGGGTCTGGTAAGGGGAAGGAAAAGGTGGTTGACAATGAAGAGCTTGAGGATGAGAAACTTCATAATGGTGGATATAGTACTGATGATGAGGTTAGAGGTATAATATTTTATGACAGTGAAGAAAAGAGAGGGTTAGGTGTGCAGGATGGTTTTGGTTTAGGTGATTCTGTTAATCTGATGATTGAAGGTTCTAATATAGTTGACCCTGATCCAAGAAATGAAGGTGAAGAGTTATTAGATGGAGTTGACATTGATATTGAATATGAAAGTGATGAGTTAGGCAGTACTGACCCTGATGATTCTGATGCTGAGAAAGGTCCAAGGTATGAGAAGTTTAGGATGGAACAACTTAACAAAAAATTCAAGTTCAAGGTTGGCATGGAGTTTAAGTCAATAAATGAGTTCAAGGAAGCAATTACTAAGTGGACAGTATTAAATGGATGGGAGTTGAAGTTTGTGAAAAATGACAAGTCAAGGTGTAGGGTAGTTTGCAAGAATAATTGTGCATTTCTAGCTTTTTGTAGTCAAGTGGGTGGTCAACACACATATAGGATTAAAACATGGAATGGGGACCACACATGTCCCAGGAGATTAAATAATAGATCTGCTACATCCAAGTGGGTTACAAAAGTTGTCATGCCAAGTATTATATGTTCTGAGAAAGTGAGAGTAACAGACATCATGAAAGACATGAGAAGGAATCATTAAGTGGGAATCACATTTGGAAGGGCCTGAAAAGCAAAGAAGAGGAAAAAGGCTATTATTGAAGGTGAGGCTGCAAAACAATATTCACTGTTATGGAGGTATGCAGCTGAGATTAGGAGGGTTTCACAAGGTAACACTGTTAAAATAAACACTGAAAGACTTGTACCAACACTTCAACCCAGATTTGGATCTTTCTATTTTTGTTTTGAAGGTTGCAAACAAGGGTTTTTAAGTGGATGTAGACCATTCATAGGTGTAGATGGTTGTCACTTGAAGACTCAGTTTGGTGGTCAGCTTTTGATAGCAGTTGGTAGGGATGCTAATGACCAATATTACCTTTAGCTTTTGGGGTTGTTGAAGTGGAGAATAAGGAAGCTTGGAGATGGTTTTTGACTCTGTTACTTGAAGATATTGGGACTGATAAGAGATGGGTCTTCATCTCTGACCAACAAAAGGTATAATACTGATTTTATTAGAAATCATGTATTTTTTTTTTGTCATTTTAGATTACTTTTTGTGATTTTCATTGATGTTTTTTTTTTTTTGCTTTTTTCAAGGGTTTGATGTCTGTGTTTGATCAATTACTTGAAGTAGTTGAACACAGATTGTGTTTGAGGCATCTATATGCCAACTTCAAGAAAAAGTTTGGTGGAGGGGCTGCAATCAGGGACTTGATGATGGGGGCAGCCAAAGCAACATACTATCAGGCATGTGAACAAAAGATGCTAGAACTTAAGGCTCTTGATGCAGGGCATGGGATTGGCTTATGAAAGTAGATAAAGACTTTGGTGTAAGCATGCTTTTAGTTTCTATTCTAAATGTGATGTATTGATGAACAACCTGTCTGAAGCATTTAATTCAACTATATTGATTGCAAGAGACAAGAACATAATATCCATGTCTGAATGGATTAGAACTTATTTAATGAATAGAATATCAACTATTAGGTCTAAGATTGGTTCTTGGCAACATAGGATAATGCCAATGCCTAGGAAAAGACTTGATAGGGAGGTTGAACTTAGTGGGGAATGGATACCAACATGGAGAGTGGATGATGAATTTGAAGTTTCTAAGATGTATGGAGGTTTCCAATACATAGTTGACATAGGAAAGAAAACTTGTACTTGTAATTTCTGGGAATTAGTGGGCATTCAATGTAGGCATGCTATAGCTGCCATGGGTAAAATTTCTTTGAGACCTGAGGACTTAGTTGATGAATGCTATTCAAGAGCCACATATGAAAAATGTTATAGTTATAGTGTTAGTGCAATCAATGGGCAAGACATGTGGCCAGTTGTTGATGTTGAGGAGATGTTGCCACCAATATACAAAAAAGGTCCAGGAAGACCAAAGAAGTTGAGGAGAATGGAACCTGATGAACCTGAAGCAAAAAAATACAAGAGGCAATGTACTAAGTATATGTGCACTAAATGTGGTAAGCCTGGCCATAACAACAGGTCCTGCACAAGTACAACTGTGGATCCAGAAGCTCAAAAGAGAAAGGTATATGATTCAATCTAATATAACTTATTTTGAAGCTTTTATGTTTTTGTAATTGAAATAATTGGTTATATTAATTGTAACAGAGGAAACCACCAAGAAATGCACAAATGACTGAACCAGGAAATACAGACTCTATGAATGCAGACTCTATGAATGCGGCATCAGTGAATGTTCATTCTAAAACTGCAGTAGTAAATGACCACCATGAACCTGCTATTGTGAATATTCAGCCTGAACCTGCATCTGTGAATGTCCACCATGAACCTGCTGAGAGTTCTCAAGTTGTCATGACTGAAAATCTTGTGAAAGTAAAAAAGGTTAGTGATGTACTTGTGAATGCACCAAAAGTGAATGGTGCAAAAGCTGCTAATGCAAAAGCTGTGAATGCACCAAAAGTGAATGGTGCAAAATCTGTTAAAGCAAAAGCAGCAAGTGCAGAACCTGATGGTGCAAGTGTTGTGAATGCACCATTTAATGCACCAAACAAGGTAAAGTCCTGCAATAACATCAATTACATATTTCTGTTTGTGATTATTTATATCTTCACCTGAGTTTCTTGTTTAATTTATAGAAAAAGCATGCTGAGATGGTGTATGATGTTACACATCTACAAAAGAGGGCAAAGACCACAATGACATGGCATGGGATCAAGTGTGAGCCATCCCAAGGAAAATCATCTTCCCATGTACCAAAATACAACCTCAGCAAACTAAGAAGAAGTGGAAGAACATGCTACTTTGGTCTTCAACCAAAGTTAGGTGCACCAGGAACAATAGAGACAAATCCTATTGAAGTAGGATTAGATGATGGACCTGGAGATCTAACTCAGGAGAAAGAACTTCCAAATCATAACAAGAAGAAGAAAGCTTTATGGAAACCTTAGTAGGATTTGATTAACTCTGTAATGGCTTGAACAATGGTCTTTTTGCTAGTAATGACTTAATTTAGTTTGTATGTAATGGCTTGAACAATGCCCTTTTTGCTACTAATGGCTTAAAAATGCCTAGATGCCTTTTAGTTTGTATGTAATGGCTTGAACAATGCCTTTTATTTTGCTAGTAATGGCTTAATCAATGCCTTATAATTTGGATCATTATGTTTTCATTCCTTATTAGTATTACAGATGCAAATGTAAGTTATAAAACTTTCATTGTCATGTCAATATTTAGGCATATTCTAACAACATAATACAGTAAAACACCAACCAAATTTGATTAAGGCATTTCTTTTCATTGATTCAAACAACAAAGTTAACTTTGATTCACAGTACATTACAACACTTGTTAATACATAACACATTACAACACTTGTTAACTTAACACCTACAATTAAACCTCACAAACAACACCATTACATCAACTTTTAACATACAACCCAAAAAAAACCAACTAACAATCAACATCACTGCAATCCATTTCACTTTCTTCCTCTCATCACCATACTTCTTCTTCCACTTAGCAAATTCCCTAGCCTCAAACTCCTTCCTAATTTCATCCATGTTGTTGCATTTTGTACATCCTTCGTTATTTCTTCCTTCCACCTTAGACACATCCATGGCAGCATTAACATCAATCATGGGTGTCACTCCTGCAACAAGTTCGTCGTCCCAAATGAACAACTCACATGTATACTTACCCTGTAACAAACACGCAGAGAAGAATATTACACTCTATAAAGGAAAAACCAAAAGCAATATAATACAATCTAGAAACAATTCATCCAACCTTATCATTCCAATGTCTGCATCTCCAGAACCTGCGACCTTGGTTCTCAAAGGTGTTTGCTATGTAAACCTTCATAGGTAGGTTACAACTACATACAGGTAACATAGCAGCCATCAAATCTGCAACCCGACCACTACTGCGATTTACACGATTTCTGGAAACCGAAAACGAGTGAGAACCTCTGCTATTCGACAATCCTCTACTGCTTGACATCCTCCCAGAATCGTCTCTTGTTTCTTCTTCAATTACGAATGATTGGAACAGGCGTAAACCAATGGGGAACGAAAGCAAAACGTAAGGAGAAGAAGAAGATGCAGAACTGAGGGGAATGGATGGAGAAGGTTCGATGGAGAAGAAGATTAATTGGAGAACTCTGATGGAGAAGAAGATGAATTGGGGAAAAATGATAACCCTAATCCAATTTTCCCTCCTTTCCTTCTTTTATAAAATACAAAAACCTAATTTACTTTTTCTTATTTTCGAAAAATTGGTAAAAACAATTAATAAAATTCAAAAATTATTTTTTTATTTTTTTATATATGTGACATGCCACGTCAGCGCCACGTGGCAAAAGTTGCATAGTCAGCAACTGCCACGTGGCTAAAACCATGCCAAATCATCACTGAAGTGGGGCCAGGCACTTTTTTAAAAGACAGAAAATTTTGCAAGGGTGTTTTTTTTAAAAAAAAATTTACCAAGGACCAAAAGCAAAACGAGCCATATTTACAAAGACTAAAAGCATATTTTAGCCAAGAGTTTTCAAGGATGCAAGATTAAGTTCGCTAGGCAAGAATCAATTTGCCTGGGGAATCATGTAGTGACCTTTTTGTTAGAGTTGTCATTTCCCTCGATCTGAAAAAACATAGGATCGCTAGGCGAGTAGAATTCGCTAGGTGAATCTGCACTTTTATGACTTGTATATAAATATATGTAAAACACAAATTAGATATATCTTACAATATTAAGACTCAATTTTAGAGAGAGAACAAAGAGTAAAGAGTGCTTTCACGATTGGAGGGCTTTCAAAGCTTGCATTCAAGCTTTGGATGATCTTCATCTCTTCTTCTTTGTGCTAGCTATGCTGATTGTGGGTATAATTTATTTTGTATGAAATTGATTTTGAAATATAAAATCGCATGTATAAATTTTAGTAATTAGTTGTTAAATTAATATTTACTCGTTCATCTGATTTGAACTCAAGACCTCTAAATTCTTATCCAATACCTCAAACCAATTAAGTTATTCAACCCCCAAAACAAACGTATTCTATATGTATTTCTATAATGTTAATATTTTGAAGTTAAAATATTTATAAAATAAAACTATAATGGAATTAAAATAATAAAAAAATCAATTATACAATTTATTATTTCCCACAAATAACACCATAATATGAATGGATAAACTTGACTGAAATATCTATCCTTTTTAAAAATGTGCTTCAAACTATTTTTCTTTCTTTGGTACATTGCATTAAACTATTCTTTTTCTTTGGTCCATTGCATCAACTATGCTTTATTTTTTTTTCTTGGTTCATTGCTTCAAACTGTTATGTTATATGATTATAAAAAACCTTATTCCACCCTAAAATATGATATTATATATGTAAAAGAAACTATTATATTTAAATTTCTATATATAATTAATTTTAAAAATAAACTAATAGGTGCATATATTGAATTTTAAGTAATTGTAATATATTAAAAAAAGTAATTGTAATATTTCTTTAAAAATTAAATAAACTTTATACTTTTTTGTGAAGAATAATAAACTTTATACTTAAACAGTTGTAATATATCTCTTAAATAATTGAAATATAATTTTAACTAATAATATATATATTTTTATATTAAATTAATAATTGGATTAAACCTGTACGGCTTAATGGTTTGTTGCATGTCTCTTGTAACACCTCGATCCCCGAGACTACTATTTAAATAATAATTCATGTAATTCAAGAACATCGAGGTATTACGATACATCAAACATCTCATGCTAATTTCTCATAATAAAAATTTCATCAACAATTATCACAGCACAACGGAAAATAAACATCTCAACATAATAATCATCTCGGATCTCATAAAAAATATCTCAAATAAATACACCGTCATTAAAATTCAACAAGTAAAATAAATCCCGGACTCCTAGATCAGAGCACCTAATCTAGACATCCTCGAAAAACGCAACATAAAGGGAAGGCGTAACGCCGTCCTCAGCACAACTCACTAAGCAACTACTCCTCAATCTGCAAGTCTACATCCACAAGGGTTGAATCCACTGATGAGACGACAATAAAGCCACTAGAGGGTAAGATATACATTCAACAAAAGGATATAATAAACACATGTAAGTTTCAGGCAAAACATCCCTTAATATATAAGCATTCATCAATACATAAAGCCTGGTTAATACTCATGCATAATTTATAAATCATAGTATACCCTCATCATTATATAATTACCAACTTAATTATACATCATTAACAATTAAATCATAATCTCAACTATAAATCATCAACGAATAATCATCAACTCATCTATAAGTCATCAACAGATAAATATCACTAATCTATAAGTCATCAACAGATAAATATCAACTTGTCTATAAGTCATCAACAGATAATAAACTCAATTTTACAACGTTCATATCTCATCATCAATTCAAGCATAAAGCATTCACCACGTCATCAATGTCATCAAGTATACATTTACCACATATGCACAAGTTCACACCAAAATATTTCCACATACGACTCATCATGTTGTTCATGCAATGTGTCTAACACGACACTAAGTGCATGTGGTACCAGAGTTTGGATATCAGATCCCTCGACATGTTGGATTACTAGAACCCTCGGCATGTTGGATTATTAAAACCCTCGACATGTTGGATTATCAAAACCCTCAGCATGTTAACATCAATTCACAACTCAATTAACTATGTATGCATGGACACCATGTATAGACTTGACAATGCACCAATCATGTTGTTATATAATTTACTCCATCATATAACGTATCTTCACATCGTCACTATTCCATTATCAAATCAATACATCCATACAATACAAATCATGTTATCATCACAACATTAATTTATCACATTCATCATGTTTAATCATCACAACATCATTTCATCACATTCATCATGCTTAATCATCACAACATCATTTCAATCACAACTATAATGCATTAATGCGGATCCAACATCATTCACTTCATATTAATACATTTCATCAAGTTTAATCATAAACATGTCATTCTTGCATTTATTCACCATAAATCGCATAATCCACATTTCATGAATAAATTCAGTAAGCTTACCTCAACCTACTACTACACCACATTATATTCATGATTCAACTTCATTCATACTACTGTAACTGATTATTAAGTCCATTTCGACAATTATAAAGTTTCTTAAAATTACCAAGTTCGTCTCAAAATCAAACTTTATAATCAATTCATTGCAAGCAATCATTATCCATCAACAAATGGTCAAAACAGCAGCAAAACAGCACAAAAGGAATGCCCAGGGATGTCTGGAAACATCCCCCAAGGACCAAAACACATAGAACAACACATGTTGTTGCTGTCATGGTCACTGAGCGACCAGGGACTTCGCTAGCAAAGTCCTATTTTCTAGGCAACCATAAAACATGGTATTCCCTACGGGAAGACCCAAACTTCCACCCAAAAATCCTATTTTTCATCCCAATTGACCCAAAATCACTTTACAAACAATATCCATGATCAATACACTTTAATTGAACAATGGATACACAACGAAACATCAAATTGACATGAATTCTCAAGGTTTTTCGGTTAATTTCAAAGTTCGTCTCAAAAGTCCATTTTCACCAACAACTTAGCAAATAAGCTTGTATAACAACATCAACAGTATTTCATCAAGTTCAACATCACCATAATCACCTATTCAAACTATTCCAACAACAACTTATTCATTTAAGCAGCAACTTATTCATTTTCACTTAATTAAGCCATTTTAGCAAAACACCACCACCAACATCAACAACAACTTAATTTTCATCAAAGCTACACAACCAACATAATATTTTCATGTTTTTCATCATATGACAGCAACTTAGTCAAAACAGTAGCGACTTAATCAAATCCACTTAATTAATCAATTTTCCCAAAATCACAACTTATTCAACATAACTTCATGATTTCTCAAACAAAACACATACCCATGCTCATAATCAACTTCATAATCAACAAACATCATTCAATTATCATGTTAATCATCAAAATTCACAAAGGTATCAATTAATCATAATAAAACATGAATTTTGACATAAAGAAAATGCAATTTCATCAAGGTTTAACATGCTTAATTTAATCAACAAAAAGGAGCACGAAATTCACCAAAATCAACAGCAATTAACATGCAATTATTCAAAATTTAAAACACCGAAACCTCATAATTGCTTATTAAACCCATTTGGTAAACGTAATCTCCCCTCTGACCTTAATTCTTCACTTCTCTTGTTACTTCTAGTTGAATCATCTCTTTCCCTTGAGCTCTTCTAGTTTCCTCTTCTACATGCCTCTCCTTTCTATATTCTCTCACTTCCCTCTCAAAATTTTGTATTAAAATGTTTAACCTAGTTCAACACCACTCCCTACTATTCTTTTTATAATATGGGTTAAGGTCACTCCCACTAAGGGACTTAGTCACAATTAATTCACAATTATTTTCTCTACATTTTTACTTCATTTAAACCCCCCATATTAATTATACACCACTATTCTCTAAAATTCAAATCACTAGTTCTAGCGTAATTACAAAAATGCTACTCATACCAAAATGACTAAAATACCCTCAATTACTTAATAATCCTCTAACCCACCAATCACACATCATTAATTAAATAAAACAATTAATTAACAAATATCACAACACTAGAATAATTTTAATTCTAAAAATCGGGTTGTTATAACTCTCCCCCACTTAAAGAATTTTTGTCATCGAAAATTGCCTCGATCTAACCAACACCAACCGGCCTGCAAGTTCCAAGTCCACCTTATGACCCTCTCTAGAAATATTACTCGTCAGCTTCAACATCCCTAACTTCACACCATTAGGCATCCACTCACACACTAAGCTCAAATCTCTAAACTGTTCAACCAACTACAATTCCTTAACCATAAGCGCCGACACGTGCAAAGACTTCCGACTCAAAGCATCTGCTACTACATTCGCCTTGTATGAATGATATCTCAACACAAAATCATACTCCTTCAAAAACTTCATCCAATGCCTCTGCCTCATGTTCAACTCCTTCTGCTCAAACAGATACTTCAAACTCTTATGATCGTTGAACACTTCAAACTTCGAACCAACAAATAATGCCTCCAAATCTTATGCGCAAACGCTACTGCCACCAATTCCAAAAACTTCTGATCTCGGTAACAAGCCTATCAGCCTCCCAATGCACAACAACTCCAACCTTCGACAGACCAACCATAATTCCACCTTTAGAAATCACTTGAACAAGGAAACTCACTTCCTACAACCAAAACTCGCACTTTGACATCTTAGCATACGTCTTCTTATCCTTCAAGGTTCGCAACACAACCTCATACAACCATTCTCCTCCTTAACCCCCAACATTGGCTCTCCATTCTTGAAACACTCGGCCTGATGAACTTCTCCTACATCAACTCTATTCCAAACTACGCTTCTCCCACAGGCGGTACATCAGAAACATCGTCCGAAAACACATCAAGAAACTCGTTCACTACCAGTATACCACCACTTCCTTCCTCACTCCCACCTATTAAGAAGCAAACATCACAACATACTACCCTCACCTTCCAACTACGCCTTTGCTTAACTTGCGGACAAAACTTCTCCTCAATACACTCCACCGATTTAGGAAAAGTAACCGACTTCGTCAAACAGTTAAAATTAACATTAAAAGACAACAACCAATTCCTACCAAAGATAACATCCATACGAGCCAAAAAGTAAACAACTAAACCCGACATAACAAGATTCAACCTTATCACACAAACAAGAGGAACAAACGAATGTGCCGCACCAGCAACAAAAAATAACAACCAAAGAAGTGTTGTTAACGAAACAAATACATCAAATCAAGCTATCCTGCCCCGAAACCTCCTCAGCATTCATGGCAAACACCTTAGCACCTGACTTCGCCTTCTTCGGCTTCGAACACTGTGTACTAATATGACCAGCTTCTCTATAGTTGAAACAAACTAACTCCTTACCCTTGCACTCGAAGGCACAATGTCCATCCTTGCCACACCTAAAACACTTAACCACATAATTCTTACAATCTGCAAAACGATGTCCAGTTCCTCCAAACTTGTAACACTTAAGTTCTCCCCCACTTGGGTTTGAAACACCACCAGACACCTTATTTTCCTTATCTCCTTGCTTCTCATAAGGCTTCCCACGATCATTCCCTTTTCCTTTCTTATCACAAAGACTCTTGTAATAGCTAGCCCTCGCTCTACAATCATCATCAAACATACGACACTTGTTCACCAACACAGGAAAAACCTGAATCTCGTGGAAACTGGTAAACTGCTTGATCTCAGGTCGCAAGCCACTCTCAAACTTCACACACTTCGAAGCTTCAGCTCATACCACAATGTAGTATGGACAAAAACGAGACAACTCCTCAAACTTAGCAGCATAATCCGCTACCGTCATATTACCCTGCTTCAGCTCCAAAAACTCAATCTTTTTATTGCTTCTGACATCAGCAGGAAAGTACTTCATCAAAAATGCATCCTTGAATGCTTCCCAGGACACAGCAGCCCCTCCAAGATCCAACCTCTGACGGGTGTTCATCCACCAATACTTAGCCTCCTCTGCAAGCATGTGGGTTGCCAACCGAACCTTCTGATCATCAGACGTCACCATCGCACGGAAAATCATCTCGATACCCTAAGCCAATTCTGCGGGCCCTCCAGATCGTACCTCCCGTTGAACATCAAGGGATGGTTTCTCATGAAACGATCCAACCTCAGCTCATCCACTCCACTCAACTGCTGATGTTGCCCATGAACCGCCGCATTAGCCTGCACCAACGCCTGAGCCATCACATTAGCTATCGCCGCATCGTTACGTCCAGCCATCTCTCTACTACACAACATGCACTACCTAACTAGAAAGAACAAGCATCGATTGTATGCACATACATGTCGCATACAACAGGACAATAATTAAGTGTTGGCCCGGACTGGACCGACCTGCTCTGATACCACTTTGTAACACGCCGATCCCTGAGACAACTATTTAAATAATAATTCATGTAATTCAAGAACATCGAGGTATTACGATACATCAAACATCTCATGCTAATGTCTCATAATAAAAATTTCATCAACAATTATCACAGCACAACAGAAAATAAACATCTCAACATAATAATCATCTCGGGTCTCATCAAAAATATCTCAAATAAATACACCGTCATAAAAATTCAACAAGTAAAATAAATCCATGACTACTAGATCAGAGCACCTAATCTAGACATTCTCGAAAAACACAACATCAAAGGGAAGGCGTAACATCGTCCTCAACACAACTCACTAAGCAACTACTCCTCAACCTGCAAGTCTACATCCACAAGGGTTGAACCCACGGATGAGGCGACAATAAAGCCATTAGAGGGTAAGATATACATTCGACAAAAGGATATAATAAACGCATGTAAGTTTCAGGCAAACCATCCCTTAATATATAGGTATTCATCAATACATAAAGCCTAGTTAATACTCATGCATAATTTATAAATCATAGTATACCCTCATCATTATATAATTACCATCTTAATTATAAATCATCAACAATTAAATCATAATCTCAAATATAAATCATCAACGAATAATCATCAACTCATCTATAAGTCATCAACAGATAAATATCACTCATCTATAAGTCGTGAACAGATAAATATCAACTTGTCTATAAGTCATCAACAGATAATCAACTCAATTTTACATCGTTCATATCTCATCATCAATTCAAGCATAAATCATTCACCACGTCATCAATATCATCAAATATAAATTTACCACATAAATGCACATGTTCACACCAAAGCATTTACACATACGACTCATCATGTTCATGCAATGTGCCTAACACGACACTAAATGCATGTGGTACCAAAGTTTGGATATCGGATCCCTCGGCATGTTGGATTACTAGAACCCTCAGCATGTTGGATTATCAAAACCTTCGGCATGTTATCATCAATTCACAACTCAACTGACTATGTATGCATAGACACCACACATAGACTCGACAATGCACTCATCATGTTGTTATATATTTCACTCCATCATATAACGTATCTTCACATCGTCACTATTGCATTATCAAATCAATACATCCATACAATACAAATCATGTTATCATCACAACATTATTTTATCACATTCATCATGTTTAATCATCACAACATCATTTCAATCACAACTATAATGCATTAAGGCACATCCAACATCATTCCCTTCATATTAATGCAAATTATTCCAACAACAACTTATTCATTTAAGCAACAACTTATTCATTTTCACTTAATTAAGCCATTTTAGTATAACACCAACAAAAACAACAACAATAACTTAATTCTCATCAAAGCTACACAACCAACATAATATTTTCATGTTTTTCATCATATGGCAGCAACTTAGTCAAAGCAATAGCAACTTAATCAAATCCACTTAATTAATCAATTTTCCCAAAATCACAACTTATTCAACATAACTTCATGATTTCTCAAACAAAACACATACCCATGCTCATAATCAACTGAAGGAAAACACAAGAAGGGGGTAGTTGAATTGTGTTGGCTTTTTCTTCTTTCAAAAGATTGACTAAGAACTAGATTTAGATTCTGATACAGTTCAGAGTCTGGATCAAAGGCTCAGAGTCAGAAGCAGAGTTTCAGAGTCTGAAGCAAGTTCAGATTCTGATGCAGTGGATAAAAGATTAACGAGACAGAGAAGAGAAAGACACAAGCAATTATCCTGGTTCCTTCCATAATCCGGAAGTAGTCCAGTCCCCTTGTTACTTACAAGAGATTTTTCACTATAATCCAATGATTACAAAAATTGCTCAAGTACAAAGCAAGAGACTTCAACAATGCTCAAACACTAAGTAAGAGACTTCTGATTGCTCAAACACAAAGTAAGAGACTTCTAACAAATAAAGTTACACATAATTTGTTTGGGATGAACACTTGATATACTATCAGAGGTGCTCACAAAATACAACACAGTTTATAAGACTTTAGACTTAAGAAATTCTAAGATGAGAAAGTTTGTAAGAATTTCTAAGTGTTTGATGCATTTTGATTTTAGCAGAGTATTGACACTTGTAAACATTGTAGAGTCATTAATTTCTTCAAGTCTTCAATCCTTTATATAGAAGAGTAGAGAGACGTTGAGAAATGCCAAATCATCAAAGAGTCCATTGGAGAAGCTTGATCTTCCACTGTTGATTTGTTGCTTGATTTCATTCACGTACTAGGAAGAATAACGTTTGAATCATTTTCTTTAAATGGAATGAACCGTTCTGAGTGGAAGACAAGGATTGCAGAGTACATGTTCTGATTCTGAACAGTTGCAGTGTACTATGTACTTTCTGATAGTGACTGCATTTGACTTCTGATGATCTTCAGAACTTCAATCTTCTGGGGCTCTCTTCAGATCCTCAAGAATTCTTCAGAACCTGACTTCACCTTCTGAGGCTTCAGACTTCAGATCTTGATACCTCAGATCCTGACTTGCAACGCAGCTTCTCATTGAATTTCTTTGCTCTTCAATTTGTTCTTTTAGAACCAACAAATGATTATTTCTTGTATAAATTTTTGTCTATGGTCCTGCATACTTGAACAAATATTAGCATATCCAATTTATCTTTTAATACCTTGTTATCGTCAAAACTATTTTGTTCCAACAATCTCCCCATTTTTGATGATGACAAACACAAGTATTAATAGAAAATTGTTGTTAATCTAATTAACAGGTTGACTCCAGGGTCTGAGGTTTGTAAGCTCCCCAAGTCTAATAGTCCATAAGGTGAGGTTTGTAAGCTCCCCCTAAGTCCTATTCAAGTTAATTAAATTCTTATTTCGCATAGAATAAAAATAATCACTCAGAAGTATCTCTCATAAAAGAATGAGAGGCTAATAGATGAGAAGATGTTTTCCTAAGTCATTTTTAATTGACTTCTGGGCTCAGTGCCTGAAAATTACTTGTACTTCACTCCCCCTTTGGTCATCAACAAAAAAAAAATTGTGAAGAAAAGAGAAAGAAAAACATGAGATATGAGTGAAAAAAATAAGAGTTAGCATCAGACACAGAATGATCAGAAATATACAACATATGTATCAGAAGCATAAGTTTCCTCTTCTAGTTTTCTCTTCTCCAAGCCTCTCATTTCTCTATTCTTTCACTTGCCTCTCAAAATTTTGTGCTAAAATGTTTAACTTAGTTCACCACCACTCACTACTATTCTATTTATAATATGGGTTGTGGTCACTCCCACTAAGGGGCTTAGTCACAATTAACTCACAATTATTTTCACTACACTTTTACTTCACTTAAACCCTCCATATTAATTATACACCACTATTCTCTAAAATTCAAATTACTAGTTCTAGCATAATTACAAAAATGCCACTCATACCAAAATGACTAAAATACCCTCAATTACTTAATAATCCTCTAACCCACCAATCACACATCATTAATTAAATAAAATAAATAATTAACAAATATCGCAACACTAAAATAATTCTAATTCTAAAAGTCGGGTTGTTACATCTCTCACAGCTCAACATTGCGGTATTGATTCTCCTTGTAACTATGTTGTTTAACAAGTGGAAATTTAATGGTAAAGAGTTCGACTTTATGAATTTAAGGGATAAAACTCAAAATTTTATCTAGGATAGTTGTGAAAAATTGTCCTTAGTGACACCATTATTGATAATAATTTTTATTATCCAATCTCTTTTAATAAAAATATATATTATATTGGCCCGAAACAAATGAGAAATACGGTTAACATACTTTTTTTTGGTCAAGTAGCCTAGTGGCTGGAGCTCACACATTTTAAATGTGGAGAAGTGGAGTGTCCGGAGTTCGAACTCCGGCCCCTGCATATAATAATGCGTTGTCCCTCCCAACTGAGCTATACTCACGGGGACCGGTTAACACGCTTTTAAGGTTTAAGAGATAAGAATTTATAAATAAATAGTGATTAAATATTTTATGCTCTACATAAATCTATTCTATCTATACTATATATATATATATATATATATAAAAGAAATAGGTAAGAAATATTGGTACTACTCTTAAAAAATGTAAGTTATATATATAGACACACAACGTCAAAAATTAATTTTTTAAAATAACTATTAAATAAATAAGAAATACCAGGACTACTCTAAAAAAACAATCATTCTAAATAGATATATTTATAAACTATTCTATCTTAAAGTGTTTAATAACCAATTATAACATAATTTATCTTTTTTTTTATCAATTATACGCATAAAAAATATTGATATTTTTGTTGTTGTTGTTGTTAAAACCTAAGGGCCGAGCTAGTGGTGTCAGAATAGAGACTTAGAACTATCCTCGTCTCTATATCTCATATTTAAATCCTCCGAGGGATAACAATTTCTATGTGCTCAATCTAGATCTCAAATTTTAATCCTCTTAGGGATAACAATTTCTTTGTTGGGACAGTCCATACAAGACTTTGTTCTCGCTTCAATTGAACATTCACCAGTGGACTGTGAGATTGATATTCTGATTAGTTGATTCTTAAACCAGATACTGAGTTTAAAAAAACAATATTATTATTACTATTATTATTATTATTATTATTATTATTATTATTATTATTATTATTATTATTATTATTACTACTACTACTATTAATTATTAATAAATCTATGAAAAATTTAATACAATTACCTTTTTATTTTTTTTGCATGACTTATCCCTTAAGAGAGTCCTTCTAGAAACTTTAAAAGTTCTTAGTTGACCCTAATTATTAGAGGGGATATAAAAATTAGTTTTGAACCAACAATAGATGTGTCTCGGTTAATATCCTATATATAAAAGTTCTTAGTTGACCGGGGATTTAAAAATAGTTTTGAACCATCAATTGACGTGCCTTGGTTAATACCCTATATGCCTAAAAATACTAAAATGTATTTTATTTCTAATAAATTTTAATAAATTTTTTAAATTTACTATAATTTTTATATATTAAATAGAGACACGCCTGCTTAAAAGAGACCAGTGAAAAAATACGACATATCAAAACAACCTGCCCAGTAATAATAATCGTGACTCAATTTGGTGCTTTGCAAGAAATAATGTCTACTTCAAAGAATGACGTAATATGCTCAAAGAAACAACCACCAGTAACACGATCAGCGTAAGTTTCTTTCATCATTACTTATTATCAATTTAAGATATTTTACTACTCTAACATGTAATTGAAAAAATGTAAAGTGATGCGTCTAAATCATTAGTTATAATATATCATTTTTTGGGGTGTTCAATTCAAAAAGGTCCAAATATTAAGATTGAAAAAAATACCACACAATAGAATATCATTCTATGTGTTTGAATGTCATTTTGTGAAAACCGTTTAGATTGAATCAAATTTTAGACCACTTTATCAAAATCAAACCAAACCGAACTAAATCATATAAGTAAATTTTAATACTTATTTTTTATTAGTATATTACATTAATCTATTGTTTGTTTGTCAAAAATTTTTTTTTACTCTATTGTTTGTTTGTTTTTAATTTTTTTAAAACAATTATTAGTAGTTTTATTTAATTTATATTTTTACTAATTCATATATTTCAAACATAATAGATCATTATCATTTCATAATATACTAATATTAATTTCTAATATATTTTCTATCAAACCTATTATTTTATTATGATTGTGTAAAATTAATAAAAAATATTTGAAATTGTATTTTGAATATTTAAAATTTCATCCAAATAAATCCACATTCAGTTGGATTGGATCAAAACAATTTTTAAAATTGTGATTCAAACTGAACTGAACCGTACATATCTTTTATTTTGGATCAGATTATTTTTACCTCAAAAGTACTGATTCAAACTACACCGCGCCTACAATCACTTAATTCACAAACAAACAATGATGTACAAAAATATACTTGGGAACAACAAATTTGATACAATAGGTAAGATATAAAACAGGATTCTCACAAATGATAGATATGAAAATAGAGTAAAATATTTTATTTAAAGTCAACTTTTTTTTTTTGACAAAAATATTTCTTTGAAGTCAATATTATAAATGATGTTCATCGCCATATAAGATAAATTTAAGTCATATTTTTATTTTTATTTTATAATATACCAAAAACTAAATAAATAGTTATAATATAGGCTACCAATTATTATAAACATTAAGCACTAAAGGAATAATAAGAAACTATTATTTTACAAATGAGCTATTATAAAAAGTTCAAACAATAAATAATATAAAAAAATATACTGCAATAATATGTATTATATATTATAATAAACTTGTTCAACGCAGGATAATAATTTTTGTAAAAAAAATGCAGTGATAATAATACAATTCATCTAAAATTTAAGAATTTTTTATAAATAAATAAAAGAATTGTCTAATCAAGAGCGTTTTGATAAAATGTCACGGGTCTCTTTTAACTTAACTAAATTCTCAAGTTCAAGTAATTAGGACTTGGACATACAACAATATTAAAACTCTTTCTCCTCAAAATATCGGGTTTAAAAGACTCGAATGATTAGTCTCTGTCGTTTGGATAAAAATACCGGGTTTAAAAGAAAAAAATATTCTTTCTCTCACTCAATAATATAATCCTGTTCTCATACAATTTTCCTCATTTTGTTGTTTTAAAAAAAACACTCTCCAACTTTCCCATCTTTCTTGCTCCATTTTTCTTGTGCTACTCTTCGAAATTATCATTGGCCTCTCTTCCTCCATTAGCATCAATGGAGGTTTATTCTAAGAAAAAAGCATCGATCGAGGCATTAAAGGAGTTGTAAGTGTTCTCTCTTGCGTTTTGAAACAATGTAGACAAACTTCATGTATTCTTTTTCACTTTCTTGCGTTTTCCATTTTTTCTTTTGATGTTGTTTCTTTGCATTCGCCTGTTATATTACTTGTTATTGTTTTTTGGCATGCAATATCTTCATTCGTAATAGTGAATGTTTAATATGTATTAATGAAAAATGAATTTGTAAGATGCCTTTTGAAACATAATAAAACTCAAAAGAACTGTAACAAAAATACATTGCAACATGATACTACTAGAGAGTAAATGATAATTAGGCCTTGTAAGTAAAGGATTGTTCATTCATTTTAGAATTTATACAAATTTATGCTAGAATACATTCTGAATGAAATTTAATTTGGATGTGTAGTCATAGGTGTTGGAGCAATCCATCACAAACTTTTGCTTGCTTAGTAGTTAGTACATCTTTGAGTTTATGTTTTACTTTTTTTTTAGACCTAGGCTACTTTGAATGATTGCGGGTAATTTACTCAACAACCCATCAAAATTAGTCACATAAGTAAATTTGTAAATGGTATCCACAAACTAACTTTTACTTCACCTACAAAATTGGTTATGTAACTAATTTTAATTGAATAATAGGTAAATTACTTACAATTCTTCAAAGGTAACCTACAAAAATTGACCAATATGAATGTACGTATTTTGCCACCCCTCTTAAAAAAAAAAAAAAGTATTTTTCCATTCATTATTGGCTATTCTTTTCAATAAACACTATACTTTATTTTTGTTGACTAAGATAAACATTTTACTTAACCGAGTCAACTTCCTTATTTTCATCCAATCCCAAATCATTTATTTTAATGAAAGTCAATTGGTCAAACCAATTCTCATTAAGGTGAAACTAAATCAATTTGTTTTGAGAGATAAAATCAAATACTATTTACTTTTTTTTACTCTACTACTTATTTACATTTTTAAAACGATATTTTTTTGTGCTTTCAACGAAAATGGTCATAATTTACAAAAAAAAAATATTGTTTTTACTAACTTTTGTTTTAAGAAGACATGTTAAAAAACTCAAAAGTGAAATAATTGTATGATAAAAAACAACTTTTAATCTTTTGAAAAATTTGAATACATGTTACGTTAAGGTGTCTCAAAGACATATGTTACCGTTTCTCAATTGGAAAAGCTAATGAATTTAAGGATTGACCAATTGGGGGATAAGTTCACTGTTCATTTTGTTTAGGGGAACTCCATTTTTCATTAGTGGAGTTCATTAAAGTCACACGCAATTTAAATAAAAATACAAACTCAAACTCAACATAGTTAAACCTTTTGAGCTATTTATAGGGGTGTAATGGTTTGGTTTGGATAAATTTTCGGCCAATTTTTCTTTCCAAACCATTGATGGCGTTAGCATCGGTCGCATCCATCGATTATTTTGGATCTCAAAATCAAAAACCAAAAACTAAATCAAACCAAATCGATTTAGGTGAGTTCAGTTTGGTTTTGAACCAAACCAGACAAGTTATGTTTTTCAATTTGGTTCGGTTTAAATTTTTGAATTTTGTTGGCCCGTACCTATTGCACACTCAAACTCAAATAGAAATATCCTCGTTCCTTTGTCAAACTTATCCACATAATCACTATAAAATCCATTATTTATTATTTTGTAAAAAAAAAATCTGAGTAATCATAAAAATATAGGGTTTTGAATTGTTTTTAGTTTTTCGTAAATAAAAGAAAAAAATTTCACTTACCCTTTTCTTAAATCATGATTTTGCGTCTGAACAAACTCAAATTCATCATAACGATGATGATCCATCATGCAAAAGGTTTGATTTTTATTCATATCTATTCTTTAATATCTTTTTATTGTAATTAGGCCATAATGCAAGTCTTTGTTGATAAAATTGTTATTAGGCCATAATGCAAGTCATAATGCAACTATATGTTTATGTGGTTAATTTTATTTACTGTGTAGATCAAGGAAAAAGAAGAATGCTGAATCTGGAGCTGCAGGTACCTTTTCAATCATCATGCTCTATGTTTAGAATCAAAAATAGTGATAATGAGAAATGTTGTATATTACAAATGCGAACTTGTTGATTTCCATCCAAGACAAAGTTTATATAATTTCATCTTTAAATATTATTTATTTAATTTAGAAACCAATTGCACATAGCCACTAAACAGACTTATATGGTACTAACAGCTACGTTATTCCTTACGAAGATCGAGCAACACGAAACCAATTGCACATAGCCACATTTTCATTCATTGGTTTCGTGTTGCTCGATCTTCGTAAGGAATAACGTAGCTGTTAGTACCATATAAGTCTGTTTACACGTTGGAATTTAGGAACCAATGCGCGCATTCTTTCACTTTGAAATTATTGCCGGGATGCGAGAAAAATGTTGCTGACACTTTGAAATTGTGTGGGGTTTTTGTGAGTCAGGTCAAGGAGCGGGTGAAGCGAAAAGGGCACTGTATCATTGCAATTACTGTAATAAGGATATTACAGGACAAATCCGTATTAAGTGTGCGGTGTGCTCAGATTTTGATTTATGTATTGACTGCTATTCTGTTGGAGCTGAGGTGACACCCCACAAGAGCAATCATGCTTACAGGGTCATGGTCAGTAACCATTCCTTTCAAATATTTTCCTTTGATGTCTTGTTATTGTTAATATAATTGTATTACCACTAGTTTCGGATACGGTTCCATGTTGTTAGTGCGTTGTTTCTCTTTATCAGTTTTTTTAATATGGTTCCCTGTTGACAGGATAATTTGTCTTTCCCTCTGATTTGCCCAGATTGGAACGCAGATGAAGAAATTTTGCTTCTAGAGGTACTTGGTTTGAAGTAGATGTGACTAGTGGTGTAATATGATAAAGCATTATATTTGGTTTTGAAGAAGAAATATCTTATTAATATCTGACTTTTCTAGCAATAATTTTTTGGTTTTAGGGAATTGAAATGTATGGCATGAATAACTGGCCAGAAGTTGCTGAGCATGTTGGAACAAAGAACAAAGAGGCATGCACAGAACACTATAGGATTGTGTACTTGAACTCTCCATGCTTCCCTCTTCCGGTATGACATGCTTCGAATGAAGCTGAAATCAGTGCTTCGTTCATATAAATGTATTTTAAATGCTAATCGTTCTTATTTACTAGGACATGACTCATGTTGTTGGAAAAAGCAGAGAAGAACTTCTTGCCATGGGGAAAGGGCAGGGTGATGACAAGAAAGGTTTGTCACATTCATTATTTTTTGTGAAAAAAGTGATTTCATTACATAACATACTGTTATAAACCAGGCATGTCTCATTTATCACTTCTTTTAGATAGATTTATATTGATATATTGTATCTCCAAATAATATTGCATTATATATGCTGCTGATAACTACTAAAATATGTTTCGGAGATGTATTTAGAATCATCTATGCCTTCCAATATGAATTCAGGTAAGCTTAATAGGTCAATAGCTATGACATATACAACAATTTTCTAATTATCATTTTCTTTCAATCTCTATATCGTTTATATCTTGTAGGATCGGATTCTGGGCCCTCAGTCAAGACACATGCTGCAGCTAGAACTAACCAAAAGGCATCCAATAGAGGACGGGGAAAAGGTGTGCATTTTATATTTGGTCCTAAATCCCAATTGACATTACACAATTCTGATTCTTTGAGGAAACTTATATCATCTCATGACATTACATTCTGTATTTAACCCTAGTTCTTTTGTCATTGACAGACTCCTCAAGAAATTCTGGAGGAAATAAGCCAAAATCCTCAAGAAATGACGGCCCTTCTTTGGTTGAAGCGAGTGGTTATAACCCGAAAAGGCAGGAATTTGATCTTGAATATGATAATGATGCTGAGCAATTACTCGCCGAAATGGAGTTTAACGACTCTGACACTGAGGATGAGATAGAGCTCAAACTTCGTGTGCTGCGTATCTATAATAAAAGGTAAACAACCATTTTTGTTTTGTTGGTTCTTTTCTTGTGTCATCCACACTCAAACTCAAAAAATAATGATATTTGTTGCATAGTATTGCTCATGTTCCTATCTTTAAATTGAAAAACATTGAAGGCTTGATGAAAGAGAGCGCAGGAAGAAATTCATACTTGAAAGAAATTTGCTATATCCAAATCCATTTGAGAAGGATTTAACACTCGAGGAAAAGACAATATGTCGTCAATATGACAAGTTCATGCGCTTTCATAGTAAGGAAGCGCACGATGAATTGCTTAGAACCGTTATCTCTGAACATAGAACTGGAAAAAGAATTCAAGAGCTTAAGGTTTGATTCATGGATGACATTAAATTGTTATGGACATTCACTTTTTTCACTGCATGGAAAATGGACCAGTTATCTCTGACATTTGTTGAACATGGTCACAGGAAGCCCGTGCTGCTGGTTGCCGAAGTTCAGCTGAAGCAGATATATATCTGGCAAATAAGAGAAGAAATGAAGCTGAAGAAAGTGCTCGTAGGGAAAGAGAAAGTTCTTATGTGGTCCCCAACAATCGCGGGGTTCCAAACGCATTGATGTCTCCAGACTCTGCTGGTACTAGACCTGCAGGGCGACCTACTTCAAGTTCTGTCAATGCAATGAATGCAACAGGAGCAAATTTACTTTCTGATGCTGTAAGAATCTTTTTCTTATGCCAAGTTTGCATTTGAAAATTGCACATTGCTTCTTATTTTGTTTTCTGAAACCGTCGGCTGTAATGTTCTGTCAGGAGAATCGTTTGTGCTGCGAGTTAGGGTTGCCTCCAACTGTGTATCTGAAGATGCAGGAGGACCTGTCGATACAAATGATTGCTGGCAACATCTCTTCAAAATCCGATGCTCATCGGATGTTCAAGATGGATACCATGAAAGTTGACATGGTGTATGATATGCTCATTAAGAAGGGAATTGGTTCACCCAGAGACCTCTCTTAATCTATTATTCTGTTCTAGGACCCCGTGATAATCAAAATAAAATCTAGTTATATTTCTAACTATAAACAATTCTAGAAATTTTGAAGTGTTGTATTTTCATGCACCGTGGAGTATCGGAATTTCAAAGGGAAATTAAAGACTTATTGCTTTTATGAATAAAATGACTTATTTGCTAAGATGTTGTTTTTGGGGGACCATCACCCTTGAAAATTATTTGTTGCACATTAGTAGTTTTTTTAATTGTTTTACTCAAGTGTTTGGTAGAAGTTGTCCTCAAGTACCAACTTGCATAAGGTGTTTATACTTCACAATCGTTTTCAAACCAAGCTGGTTTTTGCTTGAAGGGTAACACTGTCCAAAATTGCCATTGAAACCGTGCCAATTTATCTCATGATGATAGCTATGACACGAAGCTTCTCTCTATGAGATATAGAATATTTTATGTTTTTCTCTGTATGTGTTGCACGATTTAGTCATGGAGTGGCAATATGGGATTGAGGTTAAAGATTAGGAGATTCTTGGAAGTGAAATGAGAAATGATGTTTATCATTGCTACAATGATAGATTAACAATTGTGTTGATGACTTATCCAACATCGGTTGTGACTCTGTTTCACTTTGATCCATTATAAAGATGTTCCTGCACAAATTTGTCATGAGAATTTCTTCTACCACCTTATGCACTTCTCGTGCGCCCTTCAATTTTTGGTAAATATTAATACAAAGTAATTATTTAGTTTTAAAAATATTTAATATTATAATTTAGTTTAACAATATTATAATAGAGTGGTGTAGATCAATGCCATAGCACGTGTGGTCGCAAGTAGTTGTGTGTACATGGGTTGGGTAAAACCGCAAAAACCTGTCAAATTGTATGGATCGATCCAATTTGACAATTTGAATTCAGTAAATTGGTATTGATGATTTACAAATTTGCAAAACCAGTTAACAATTTGGGGTAATGGGTTCACATGGATCCAGCCCACATAAACCAGTCAAACCGTAGAAAAAAGGCCAGTAAAAGCCATTGATTTTACTAAACTCATCCCAAAAATTTACGTTTGACCCAACCATATCCGATGCTACAACATGTCGTTTTGGCCAATATCGGGCCCTAGTCAATGGGGGCGGCAAACAACCAACGATAATCCTCCAATGACCCCATGTCGGAGGTTGGTGGAGCAAAGACATTGACCATATTTGACCACGACAACTTCACCAACACATCTTCTTTTTATTATACTTATATTTATTAAAATAAATAGTCTGGTTTTTTTTTTTTCTAAAAAAGTTAACAGGTTTTAATACAATATTAAAATACCATTGACCATCATTGTTGACTCACATTAAAAATATTTATGTTTCTTTTTTAATTCTTTTTCTTTTAGTTTTTAACATGTTATTAATATTTTAGTTAAATTCATTTTATTCAATTTTTTCCTTCTTTTTTTATAGTTTTTTTATTTATATAATTATTAATATCCTACCAAAAAAGATTACTTATATTAATTTTACAAATAAAATAGTTACACTTTATGCATTGAATTTATACCGTAATTTTAATTGATCTATTGAATTCAAAAAAATAACTGCATGGATTGTGATCCATTCATAATATAAAATGGATGGATCGAATCCAACCATTAACTAATTGTTTGTTGGTTGGATGGTATGGATGAATTAATGTGAGAATAGATGAATCGAATTGTCAGCCCGATCTTTTTTTAACAAAATTGTCACCCCGACTTAATAAAAGATTTGAATAGTATAATACTGTTTACCAGTATTTTTGGTAAACAAGAAGACTAGTTTTAAAATGTTATTTGCAGGATCAAACTAGAAATCCTAGGACATTTTGTGCAAAGATTTTCTAGAAAATGTATGAATGTTCATCATATTCATGACTTTCTATATGAACAAGATGAAGATAACTGCTTTAATATGAAAGAAACTGTCTTGTTCGACAAGATCAACAAGGATGTTTGAAGTTTAAAGCAATAAAAGACTTCAAATTTAAAAGGGCAAAGAAATTTAAGAAAAAGTAAATTGCATTGCATTAAATAAAGATGTTCAACAAATCATGTGCATACATTTTGTTACTCTTTTCTCTCTACGCTTGGATACTTTGAGTTTGAAGAACTTTTGGTAATGATTTGTGACCCATTTTTCCTATGAAAAATTACTATATATACACAAGAAAAATAACTATTAGACCAACAGTTAGAAACTAAATCCTTTCGACAGCTTTGGCTTGCTTTCCACGTGTTTGAACCTTCAATCTTGCCTCTTTAGTGAGAATTTGAGTTTCTCCAATTGAATTCATTAGTTTACAGAACCATTCTTGTCGAAAGCATCATCTTCCACCTTGAACTTAGACAATTTCATGGCCTAGATAACCACCTTGCCTGTCGAAATACCTATTCAAAAATCCAGGCTACCAAATTGTCCCCCAAAAATGCCATTTTCGACTAAAAAAATGAAGGAAAAGATTGACATTTTTGAAAACTTTATGTATACTCTGGAAAATGACATCATCATCATAACGTCTTTCCACAATTGCCTTTTTAGTTTTTCATTATTTATTGCGCCACTTTCTGGGGATTTAGTGTGTAACAGCCCGATTTTTTAGAATTAGATTTATCTATTATTATTATTATTATTTATTTATTATATTTGTTAATTGATTATTTGGTGTGTGATTGGTGGGTTAGTGGAATTTTAAGTGATTGAGGGTATTTTAGTCATTTTAGCATGAGTGACATTTTTGTAATTATGCTAGAACTAGAAATTTGAATTTTAGAGAATAGTGGTGTATAAGTAAAATGGGAGGTTTAAATGAAGTAAAAATGTAGAGAAAATAATTGTGAGAGTTAGATGTGACTAAGCTCATTAGTGTGAGTGACCCTAACCCATATTATATAAGAGTAGTAATGAGTGTTGGTGAATTAGGTCACAACACATTTCAAAATTTTGAGAAGAGGCAAGAGGGAGAGAATAGAAGAGAAGAAGAAATTGGAGAGAAAGGAAGAGGGGAAAACACTAGAGGTAGAGAATCAAGCTAGGAAACTATCTTTTGTGAAGAATTGAGGTAAGGGGGAAGATTATTTTTACCAATTGGGTTTAATAAGCAAATAGGTAGTTTGGGTGTTTTAGCTTATGATTAATTTCATGATGTTTGTTGTTAATTATGTGAAATTCGTGCTCTATTTTAATGGTTGATTAAAGTATGTCAAAACTTGGTGAATTCATGTTTTGTTCTTGTCAAAATTCATGTTTTGTTATATTAAATTGATAACTTGGTGAATTTTGGTGATTTTGATGATGGCATGATAATTGAATGATGTTTGTTATTTAATAAGTTGATTTTGAGCATGAGTATGTGTTTTGTTTGAGAAATCATGAAGTTATGATGAATAAGTTGTGGTTTAAGTGATTATTGTTATGTTCATGGGAAATTGCTTAATTAAGTGAATTTGAATAAGTTGTTGTTGTTGAATTAAGTTGTTACCATGATTATATGAAAAGTATGAATGAGATTAAGTTGATTATGTGTTGGTTAAGTTGTTGTTATTGTGTTCTTGGTGAATATTCTTAATTGGATGAAAGTGATGAAGTTGTTGTTGATTTGTATAAGTTGATGTTATGATACATAAAATGAATGAGTGATTATGTTATGTTGAATTTGAAGAGAAAATGATGTTGTTGTTACCATGTTTTTGAGTTGAATTAACATGCTTAAGATGTGTTAGAAGCGACTAATTAAAGTGTTTTAATCATGGAAAATGTTATCTATCTATTTTGGGTTATAAGGGATCAAAAGGGGATTTTTGAGATGATTTGACGGTGATCCCGGGGCTAAAAATGTGTTTTCCAGGTCATTAAATCAATTCAAGGAAGTTTGAATTGTATCAATCTGCATCTTTACAGTTTTGAAACGATTCAGACAACCTTTGAATCGTATCAGTGCTTTTCTCTGACTTGTTTGAATCGAATCAAAAAGATGTGAATCGATTCAGTCTTAAGTGTAAACATGAAAGTTATAGATATGGATGTTAGCTTTCATTTGCCTTTTATTTGACTTCTTTTAGACTTCTAGAACTTGAGTTATGATCAAAATACTACACGTAGGTCATGCTGCATTTTTCCGGCTGGATAAAATCCATTTTTGAGCTTTTTAAGTGTAACCAAGATGCATAGTTGGGTCTCAAACCCCTAAACTTGATCAATGGGTGTTTAATTATGATGTATGAGGATGATTAACATGAAGCATGATTAAAGATTAACATATTGAGATAATGAATGTTGTGGCTTAATGCATTAAAGTTGTGATTAAATGATGATGTGTTGATAACATGAATGATGTGGATGTATTGGTTTGATAATGCAATTGAAAGCCGTGATAGCCGCATGATTTAAGATCATGATTTATAGGTGCTTGATTTAAGATCAAGATTCATGGGTGCTTGATTTAAGATCAAGATTTATAGGTGGGTGATTTAAGATCACTATTTATGGGGGCGTGATTTTCAGATCACGATGGTACCACATTGCATGCACTTGAGTCGTGCTTGATAATGTTTTGGTGTGAACTTGTGCATTTAAGTGGTAAATGTCTAATTGTTGAATGTGTGAGATTGTGAACAATTTATAGTGGAGTTGATGATGCAAATGAAGATGATGATCTTGTTGATGATAATATGCTATGTATGCTTTAAGTACCGTGTTGTTAAAATGTTGATGAATTAACTGTTGGTAATTTATGAAGACAAAATGAATATGGTAAGATGATAACTAGACATATTGAGTTGAATGCGATATAATTGTTGTTGATTGTAACTAGGCTTTATGTATGTTGGATGCTTATATGTTGTTGATGTTTTGCCTGTACTTACATGCGTTTATTATATCCTTTTGTTGAAGTTATATTGAAGGGATTTAAGAGGGGTTTTTCAAAAAAAATTGAATCCTCTTAGCGGAACAAATCCCATTGAAACAGATCTTGATTAAATCATTAATCACAAATCAAACACATACTTAAACACTTTAAGGTTTCATGTGTTTACCTCTTGAAGAGCAGAACCTTTGTGGCAGAATTGTTTCTGATCACGAGCGAAGCAACGTAGCGATGCCTCTATTCAGTCAACACGAACAGACCTTCTCCGATGACCGGTGCTAGCCAATTTCAACAGAGATTCAGAGAGAATAGGGTTTAGAGAGCGGCGGCTAGGTTTCACACCTTTTGTGAATTAGGTTAAGTGTTTCAACAAAAAAAAAAATCTGTAATGCTTCACCACAAGGGTTCTATTTATAGAACCACTTGTGTGGTCAACAAGTCAAGCACTTAAATACACCGTACCTTACGGTGCACCATATTTCACTTAAACACACCGTACCTTACGATGGACCGCGTTTCTCTATTTCATAAATTAAATAATAAGTCATACTTAATTATTTAATTACTAATAAGTCCTACTTATTATTTTATAAATAAGTCTTACTTATTTATTTCTCTCATCTATCTGTCCTTTGTGTGTGACCCCTATAAGTTCCCGTAACGTTGGCAATAATATTAAATCACCTATTTAATATTATAAACAGTGAGCGGTATCTAGCAACACATCACTGCTACCCAAGTGACGAGAATGTCATGTGATCTGACGAAACCTTTCCGTGATAATGATCATGTGTATAATTACCCCTTTGCCCTCATGTCTATATTGAACACAAGGCATAGACCGTGTCATCCTTGTCTAGTTCAATATTGGGCCTATAGACATTTATCCTGTTATGTAGGAGGGGCAAATTCCATCTAGGTCACTCATGTCCCTTAGCATGATTCATGGAGTAACCAACTTTATAGTCATCCTATTACAGACAAAGTTTGAATGGTGATAAAGCACTCGACTCCTACATCTAGGGTACATAGTGGTTTCAGGTCAAAGGGTGGAATACACCACTATCACTATGAGAATATCTTATGACACTTTTCATAACTTTTACTATGTAGTATTCTCATGGCGGGTCAATCCAGTATAAATATTACTCCTAATATTTATACCTATGTGAAGACTTGATAACTCTTTATCTATGATCGGTGAGATGTGATCATCAGTCTACCCACATAATAGTCTCTATGCTTTAATGTTATCTCATTTCACAATAAAGCTTGACTACGGATACTTTAAGAATAATGTCCTTTCGTTTAATGAGTCTCACGATTAAGTCAAACTTAATGCTCCATTAAACAGACCAATTATTCTAGGGAATTTATTATTTTGAAACTAAACAAAAGAATAAATAAATGCCTTATATATATATATATATATATATATATATATATATATATATATAAGTCATGATACAAAGCCAAATTCAATCAAAATAGATTGGCTATTAGGGCTTACTCCAACAATCTCCCACTAGCACTAAAAGCCAAACAAATATTAACTCAATATCTATTGGTCAAATGTTAGCATCAAGCACACTATGGGCAAGATACTCTACTAGCAGATAAGGAACCTTTCCTATGTTGGTAGGTTGTACTTCTTTCAATTTCCACTTTTGATCTTCTATCAAAAGGAAATTGAAGTGTCAACATATACATTTGAGTCATTGGTGAGATCTAGTTTTCATTGCTCGCAAGATTAAACCAATTTCACCTCAGACGGGATCAATGGAATCCGCAACGCAAGAAACACATGTTTTCGCTCAGCTATGAGCTAAACAATCCAAATCATATATTTGACATCTGTAATAGAAACAACAACTATCTGAAGCTTGTACTTTTACAAATTTCATAGTTGATAACCAAACATAATATTTATTCCAGATTGCGATCTAGATATACTGTACACTGATATGAAAGTTGTCATCATTGTAACTCTTTTACGATGTTCCTTTTCATCCGTGTTCAAGAAACAATCCTAAGTCCTTTAAGACATCCAAGGATATTCTTGAAAGTATTCTAGTGTCGAACATTAGAATAAATTTTGGTACAAATTAGAAATAATTTTCTAACCATGTCTCACATGTGTAGATAAATTGTTTTGGTGACTAGTATGTGATCCACATACTCCACCAAACTAATATCAATGCTCCCACTAATCTCCTTGTGTGTACAAGATTTAAATTTGTTCTTTTATTAATCTAAGTTTTCATAAAACTCTATTAATAAAATAAACAATTCAACTTCGAGAAGCTTGCTCCATTCCATACATGAATTTTGTAATATATTTACCTCTCTAGCATCCGATTAACGAAACCCTACATATATGTCAAATACATATATAAGGTCATTCCAATTAAGGAATGCAACCTCGTTATCCATCCTCCAGAATGTGTATTATAAAACAATGGCAAATGGAATCGTTAGATTTAAGAATTATCATGATGTAATGGTTTCATCACGATTTGCATCATGATTTTGCACGAAACCCTCTACGATCAATCATATCTTAAAGGTATTCATAATACCATCCATGTTAGTTTTATATAAGAAAACCCACATTCATCTTATGAGGCGTACTCATTGGATGATATAACCAATATCCATATATGGTTTGTGTACATGGACTCTATATAAGATCCCATGGCATCTAGCCACTTCTCAGAATTCAGGCCATTTACGGCCTTCTAGTAAGTCAGGCGCCCATCTTCCATTAGCATCATATCACCTTGTTGAGCCATGACAAAATCATGTTTCTCATCCTAGTGATATGACATGTCAGACTCATCTAGATCTTGTGCTACTCGAACTGATGATTTAACAACAACCCTTTGTTGAATCAGTTCATGTTCCATTCTTAGAGAAACATGTATTTTGTGGTACTTGACTTAATTCAAGTTCTACATCACTCCCACTGGCTCCTGCAGAGATATACTCCTTCAAGAGGAATACTCCAGTTCTAGCGACAGACAACTTTTGTCATGTGATGTAGAATTAGTATCCTTTAGCTTCCTAAGGATACCTCCACAAGTATACATTCATCTAGTTTGGAATTTTGTTTATCTAATAAACATCATAACCCCAAATTATCACAAAGTCAAACTAGGTGTTTTTCCTCCATATCTAATATGGTGTCTTTATGATTACCTCGATTGGAA
Organism: Medicago ruthenica; assembly: GCA_018208015.1. Classification (NCBI taxonomy): domain Eukaryota; kingdom Viridiplantae; phylum Streptophyta; class Magnoliopsida; order Fabales; family Fabaceae; genus Medicago; species Medicago ruthenica. The sequence goes on along the minus strand of CM031377.1, from coordinate 50,375,784 downwards.
CTTATTGTGGGTGAAAAATAACTATAATTTAATCAATTTCAAGAGTCAAGGAGTTATAATCAAACTATTTTAGATCGAGTCATGTCAAACATGAAGCGATATAAATTATCAATATACTCCTTAATTAAGTATTAACCATCACAACTGTAATATCCCGCTTAGATGTAACTTTTATCGGTGATTAAGGACTAAATGAAAGGAATGGCAATTTTGTAATTATTGGGAAGGAAGAATTATTTAAAAAGGGAGGCTAAGATATTTTCACCATTTTTCTTTCACCTTTCTCTCTCTAACAAATCTGATTTCACTCCTCCCTCTCTCTACAAACTCGATCTCTTCACCCTCTCAGCAACCCATCAATTCTCCATCCAATTCTTGAGAGAATCCTTGCTAGCAAACTTGTTTTGGAAAGCTTAGAACAAGGGAAGTAAAGGAGAAACAAGGAAGGATCAAGAGAAGTGCTAGATTGAAGCTAGGGTTTTGGAATTCAGAACTTAGCAAGCACCAATCAAGGCTTAGGTGAGCTCCCTAGGGTTTTAGAACCCACTTGAGTAAGTTTAAGTGTTAATTATAATTTGAGTAAAGTTTAGAAATATACCCTAATTCTTTGTTATGTGTTAATCCCTTGTTCCACTATGTTTAAATTGTTTAAATGCTAAAGAAAATCCTTTTTAATACCTTTGGGAAGCTTGGGTAAGTTGGAATGGTTTGAAAAGATGAAAAAATGCATTTTCTGAGTTTTCTGAACTGTCATGGTCGCTACAGCGACCAGCCCGTCGCTATAGCGACCAGGCACATTTTCAGGCTTTACCTACGGTCGCTGTAGCGACCAGGCCGTGGCTATAGCAACCACATCAGGACATCACTTGACAGCTTTGCTGTTTTGGGTGTTCTGATGCGCGTAGGCGAGGTTTTTCACTTCCGTTTTCTCCAAAAACATTTAAGAATGATTAAACACCATTTTAACTCATCCAAGAGGCTTCCTAAAGGGATGTAATTATAAGGAACAAGGATGGTACAATAACTTAGAATTGAGGGCAAAGTTCAGACGAGTATGGGAACATGTCCAGCAATTAAGTAGTGGCTTATGATAACGATAAGCCTATGACCCTATACTCATATGATAAGTATTGGGAGATTGATTCCCTAAGAGATGCATTGAATATGCATAAGTTTATGGTAAAGTTTTAGACGTACTTACAAGTACTTAAGATAAGAATTAATGAGAATGAGAATGCACTCAATTAGTGTGCGTAAGCACAAGAATGATCAAATGTTCTAAGTTAAGAACCTTTTTATAGGTTAAGCTTTTAAGAATGATTTACTTAAAGAATGCACCAGATATGCATAAGATATAAGTTATAAGTTATATGTATATATATAAGAAGAATAAGAACAAAGTAATATAAAGACCTTATGTGTCTCCAGTGTTCTCGCTAGTTAGAGCACGGGGGTTCCCGCTAGTTGGAACGGTGTAGTTACCATCCGTGAGGATAGCCACACATAAGAGCTTAATTAAAATATTAAGTCGTGACTTTCGTTGTTCACGCTAGTGGGACACGAAAGGTTCATGCATAAGTTAAAAGTTTATATGGAAAGAATATTAATTCGCGTCTCTCGTCGTTCACGCTAGTGGGACACGGGAGGTATACGCGTAAGTTAAGATTATTAATTAAGTCATGTCTTCTGTTGTTCACGCTAGTGGGACACAGGAGGTTCACGCTAGTGGGACGTGTTATTCCGCAAGGATGACCGCACGACGATAAGAGGAATCCGGTGTTAGCCTGATATGATAGGAATTTCACCGGTAGAGGGGAGATGTATTCTGGGGTTACTCCACCTGGATGCACTCCATAAAATGAACTCAGATAATTATTGTTTGTTCAACGCTGACTTACTAACTTTATAATTAAGAATGATGTATATTAATACTTATGAAAATTATTATGAGAATATGATGAGTAGTCAGCAGAGAAAGAAAGTGATCATAGGATGTCCCCATATCACTATGAGTTTAAGTTTAAGACGAGATTATGATAAGCATATGATTAAGACATGTAGCGATCCTAGGTTTCCCCCTTGATCGCGAAATATGTAGAGAATGACGGCGATCGTAGGAAATCCCCAAGATTGCCAAGAGTAGGCACGACGACCCTAGGTTTCCCCCGTGGTTGCCAACAGTAGGTTGGGCTGGAGCTCACTGAGACATTATCTCTCATCCCAATCCTTCTGGTGCAGGTTTACAGGTTAGCAAGATGTTCATGAAGATATTCTTCAGGAAGACGCTGGATGGAGTGCAGTTGCTCGTCATGGATAAGCTCAGGAGGTTGTTAGATTGTATATGTATATGAAAGTGTATTCTATGATTTTTGGATAAGTGTAGAAACGAGCCAATTGTACTCATTCAGTTGTATTGTTTGTAATATTATTATTGAAAATTTTAATGTATCCGGTATCAGAAAAATACACATGCTAAATATTCTAGATAATTTAGTATGGGTGTTACAACAACATACTCGTATGGCCTTTATACTTTTCAAAATTGTTCCTTTACTCCATCGTTGAACTCTTTGAACCAATTCAAAGATTTCTAACTAGTGTCAAACACACATTTACATTTACTAATCTAATCAGTAATGTAAATGAAGTAAGCGAAATAAATATCTCTAGCAAAAGTTTTTGGTGATCCATATACATCATATGTACATTGATTCGAATAAATCGGATGTTCTCTAACACTGAAATATTTTAAAGGTGGAACTCACATCCTTCAAATGATATAATATCAAATGAGTCCAATAGTCCATATCCATGGAATCTGGAATTGTGAATCACACTTCTTTGCAACAATAATGCCGATGATATACAAAAGGTTCAAATCTCATTTGATCCTTTCCTCATATGTTATAGACCAGCTTATCAAGATCATGGAACTCAACTCCATTACTTGATTAGCACACTTGTATAGCAAACATTATTTGGATAATAAGACAACGTTTGTCTTTTATTCAAGTACACAATCATTCTCTTGTCGATACAAGATATATGATTTAATGCTTCTATTTTATGGAATTTAATAACTTTTTTTTTCAAAAATGGAATTTAATAACAATTATTTGGTTCCATATCAAGTTAAATTTAAGTCCAAACATTAGCTTCTATGTTAATGAAACAATTTGTTCCATTCTAGACATAGGTGGACTTCACTTATAATTAATGTCTTATTTCCTTAAAAACTCTATATTTCAACAAATATGAGATCAATCATCAAGTATCATATACTTATGATGCAGAAGTAGAAATTTAACCTTATATAACCATATGAACAAAGAAGAAGTCTTACCTCTTTCTTATATTTTGACTCTTTTCAAAATATTAACAGTTTTTCTTGTACTTGAGAACAATTCTCAATTCTTGTACCAATTCAGAAACTCCTTTCTGAAGATTTTGTTCTTTATATGAACATTTAACAGTATAATAAAATGCACATGCCAAAGAAATTCTAAATACAGAAAATAAATAAAATAAATGTATCATGATTTAAAACATTTTTAATTAGGTCTTTAATTAAATATGCTCCCACTATTTTACTCAAAACAAATGACCTTCAACATTTGATTCGGAAAAACTCATTGGAAGATTTTCTAGTGGGCTGAAATCCATATTTCACTTCGTTCTGAGTCAGCGAGGGATGATCCCCCAAAACTTAGCTATTTAGGTAGGAACTCCTTCCAATTGTATCTCATACAACTTTCACACCATTTGGTTGAGTAACTCCTTACTTTAATCTATCATATAGATGTTCCCAAACATTGCTTCTAAATATATTTTAATCTTATTAAAATAATTTAGTTAAGTTAGACCCAAATAATAACAGTCGGGTAAATGGAATTACCTCACCGCAACTTACTAGTATAGAAAGTGCACTTCGCTAGGGCGAATCCACACTATTCGAGACTAGTCTTGAAGGGTGCTATCCTTTGGAAAGCAATTAACTTAATATTCTATTTGAAGTTAATATATTTTTAATCTTATTAAAATAACTTAGTTAAGTTAGACCTGTAATATCCCGCCTAAGATTCGAATATTTATTAATATTGAGACGATGTGTCAGAAATGTTTGAGCAAAGGACAATTTGGTAAATTGTCAGTTAATGGGCTTATTTATATGGTAAGCGTGATATCCCGCTTATAAGTATCGATTATTAGTGGTAGAAACTTATGAAACAAGCTTGGCATTTTAGTAAATAAGTGGAATGGCAGATGTGTAAATATTTTAAAAGGAAGGAATTATAAGAAAAGAGAGGTAAGATATGTCTTACCATTTTTCTATCATGTTCTACACACTTCCACACTCCTCAAAAGAAAACCAGCCCCCTCTTCCCCTCTTCTCCCTACTCTCACGCCCCTCACCCTCTCCAACCATCCATCAACTCTTAATCCAAAATCTTGTAAGAAGGTATTGCAAGCAAGCTTGATTTCAAAGCTAGAACAAGAGAAGGTTAAAGAAAGAAAAGGTAAGAATCACTCCAATCTCCCTTTCTCACTTCAATTTTCGTGCCTAATGTTGAGCCTAAACCTCTAATTCATCTTGCATGATGATTCCTGAAGAAGAAGAAGTTATGGTTAGAGTTTTGGAGTTGAATTGGAGAAACCCGTATTTGGGACAGGGCTCCATTTAAATGGTAATAACTCTCTCTCTATAACTCCGAATCAAGTGGTCTTTGATGCTATGGAAAGCTAACGAAATTACCTACGTTTTGGTACCAATTTTGTGAGTTTTGGCTGAGTATTGAAGTCTGGGGACGAGTTTGAAGTCAGGGGTCCGAAACTGGAAATCTGCAGAATTTGGAACAAGAAAGTTAAAGGAAAAGCAAGGGATAGAACAAGGGGTCAAGTGAAGGATTAGCTAGCAACAAACCAAGTCTAAGGTGAGCTCATTCCAGGTTATAGAACCAATTTAGAGTGTCTTTGATAAGCTTTATAAGTTTTAGAAAGTTTACAAGTTTACCCTAATTTCCTTGCTTGTTTAATCTTTGCTCATGAGTGTTTATAATTGTTAATTATGAAAGAAAATCATATTTATCATGTTTAAGAAGCATGGGTACCATTAAATGGGCAAAAATGGTGGAAATCATATTTTTACACAGGTTTTTACTGATACGGTCGCTGTAGCGACGGACTGTCGCTTGTAGCGACCAGACTGGGTTTTTCCCTGCCTAGCCGCGCTTGTAGCGACAGCACTGGCGCTTGTAGCGACGGCTGGCGCTTGTAGCGAGGAACTGGGCGCTTGTAGCGACCAGGTTCTGTCTACTGGCGCTTGTAGCGACCAGAAGGGCGCTGTAGCGACCAACCTTGGACAGTCCAACCTAGTTGAGCTGTTCTGGGGTCCTGGTTCGCACGGGCATGGCTTTTTGGAAACTGATTTCTTATAACATATTTTAGAAACTTAAACCACCATTTTAGTTCATTCCAAATGCTTCTAAAGATTAAGATGTTACTTGAGCAAAGGTTATGCAAAGCTTGGAAATTCATGAATTAAAGTTAAAAGCTTAAGTAAGCCCTAGGATTGACTCATGAGAACGATGGGTCAAGAACCTTGATAGGTTAATGAGAATGATACCAAGTTTCAAGTTTAGAACCTTATATAGGTTAAGAGTTCAGAATTAATAAGATTAAGTCGTGGCCTTCGATGTTCACGCCAGTGGGACACGAATGGTTCACGTAGAGTAAAGACTAAGATTAATACTATTTATTCGCGTCTTCCGTTGTTCACGCCAGTGGGACACGGGAGGTATACGCATCAGATAAGATTAATATTAAGCCGTGACTTTCGTTGTTCACGCCAGTGGGACACGAAAGGTTCATGCGTAAGTTAAGACTAATAATGATATATATATATATATATATTAATTAATTCGCGTCTTCCGTCGTTCACGCCAGTGGGACACGGGGGGGTATACGCGTAAGTTAAGTCGTGTCTTCTGCTATTCACGCCAGTGGGATACAGGAGGTTCACGCCAGTGGGACGTGTTATTCCGCAAGGATGACCGCACGACGACAAGAGGAGTCCGGTGTTAGCCTGATATGATAGGAATTTTCACCGGTTATCAGGGGAATGTGCTTCGGGGTTACTCCACCCGGGGGCATTCCGTAAAATGAACCCAGATAATATTGTTTGTTCAACGCTAACAGCTAACATAAAGACATTTATCAGTTAATTATATTATTATGTTATCAGACAGAGAATAATTATCAGACAGGTATCAGATTCAGGTATTAGTTATCAGGCGGTGATCCTAGGTTTCCCCTCGATCACCCAGTTATCAGGATATAATCTAGATCTCAGGATTATTCAGTATCAGACTCAGACAGTGATCCTAGGTTTCCCCTTGATCACTAGTTTAGCAGGAACAGTCAGGTAACCCTCTATGGGTAAGGTTAAGACTTGGCGATCGTAGGTATCCCCAAGATTGCCGAGGTAGGCACGGCGACCCTAGGTTCCCTGTGGTTGCCAACAGTAGGTAGGGTAGGAGCTCACTGAGACATTATGTCTCATCCCTATCCTTCTGGTGCAGGCTTGCAGGTCAGCGAGAGACCTTTTCAGATGAAGTTCTTCAGGAAGACGCTGGATGGAGTGCAGATGCTCGTCAAGGTCAAGCTCAGGAGGTTGACAGCTTATCTATGTATATGAGAATGTAGTTGTAAATGATATTTGGTTATTTGTATAAACGAGCTATTTGTACTCATTCAGTATTTTTATATAGTATTTATTATTGAAAATTTTAATGTACCCAGTATCAGATTAATACACATGCTAAATATTCTAGATAATTTAGTATGGGTGTTACAATTGGTATCAGAGCTGGTCGATTCAGACCGTGCCTTGGGTCATTAAAGTTTCAATAAAAGTAGTGGGACCATTGGGTTCCGGATATTGTTCTAAAGGTCACATCTAGCTGAGCCTGATCAACTCAGTCTAGTATATGACAGTTAGGATAAATGTCCGAGAGCTGAATGTGACCAAGGAGGAATGAAGTGTATGAAGGGCGAAGACTTTATTGACAGAATTTTAAGACGGAATTGGCGAAGAAGTATTTATGCCAAATGGTGGCCATCAAACTGTAAAGCGACGAAGCCTGAATGTGGCAAGGTCTTAGAGACATAAAGGATATTTAACAGTGAGGTGAAGCGCCTCAACCCAGTTGGACGCATCGTTGGACGATGCCTCGTCTGCGGAAGACATAAGGATTAAGGAATCATGGAATGCTCTAGGGAATGACGTAGAACCTTAACGGGAACCGTAGTTCGAGAAGTTTAAGTGAAGTGTGGATTAAGTATCAACTCTGAGTACAGAGTTAAGGAATTGCAGTACCAAACCTAGAGACTTGAAATGTGGAATTCTCGGTCGGTTTGAAACCTCTAGACTCTCAGCAACAAAGATATAGTGTTGATGAATCGAACTCGTATCATATGAGATTCTAATGTCCGGACAGTTAAGGGAATAAATTGTGGATTAAGAGAATTATCTAGGCAATGAAGCTAACCACTCAAGTGTGGTCTTTGAGCGTGAAACGCAAGTAAGATTAGCCCGGCAGATCAGCCGCATCTCCCGAACCATGAATGCTAGATTTGAGAATTAAGAAAAGAAGTTTGGAAATAAGCTAAGCTTAACTGAAATTTTATTCGATGAAAGATGTATATTAAATGGTCAGTCATCGGGATTTAGTGACATGAGGGATGAATAAAGTTGAATTTCCTTGATTGGAGGAAGAAGGCAAGTTCAAGATGACACAAGATTATAGTAGACCAGTTTTAAAGTATAATCGGAAATTTTAGCCGAGAAATTATATGGAAATCAGGATATGGAAAGTAAAGTTAGAACCAGAGTATAAACTGTTTGACAGGAACATTGTTGAACTCTTGACAGTTGTTGGAAACCGTTTACAGGTTCGGGCGTTTAATCGTGGAAGTAAGTGAGTATATGGTTTATGCCCGGAAGGGAGTACAGTGACAGATGATGATCAATCAGTAAGTTAGACAGGTGGTGGAAGCCACAAGAGAATCAACGAACGTAAGATGAATCTGCTGTGATAGCTACAAGTCGTTAGGGAACAAGTCAGCCAGAGAATTTAATAATGGTGTATTACTCCTACTCCAAAGCGTTTTGTTAGATCAGAGTTGCGCAGCGGAAAAGTAATTCCAGGATGAGTTAACAAACAAATTCTAAACTGAAGCTTAGAGAATAAGGATGCTTGTGTAGTCCTTGTCAGGTGAACCACAGAATATCAGTAAGCAGTGACGACTCGAACTTGTTATAAGTTCTAGGAGGGAATTTTAAGAGTAAAGCCGAGGGATATTTCAAACCTCGAGACTCGAGAGAAATGGAAATTGAAGCAGTTTAAGATTCTGTGATAAGAATGATATGTTTCTAGCACAATAAGTCTAGAGCAAGGAAAGTCACCACTAATGCGGTACTTGAAGAGTAAATTTAATCAAAAGGGTAAGCATGAGGCAGCATCCGTAAAGATTGCACTTGCAAGACGGTAAATATTTGAAATTGAAGCATTGATCAGAAACAACAATGCAGTGACATATGAGTCTAATTCGTGTTGTATCCCGTTATGCCTACATGTCACATGTATCAGGTTATGTTAGTATATATATACTTAACAGGCAATACTCAAACTACTCAGATAGTAGTATAGCAGATTTTCAGTTATGTGACGTGTTTTGGTAATAGTGGTACGCAATCAGGAATGTTTAAACATGAAGGTTTTTTACCAGAGCAGATTTGTTGATATCACCATAGCTTAGCAGAAAAGTTCGAAAATTATTGTACTTAATGTTCACCAGTAAAAGAAGAAGAACTTTTATGTAGATTAAAAGTCACTCGTAGTCTACAGTAAAGAGGCTACGTAAGTTTAGGTTTTGATTAAAGAATTTAAAGTGTGCTATTTTGGTAGTACTCAAGTGGAGCTTTCTTTTGAAAACAAGGATCTTGGAATTCAGCGTCCAGAATGAGAAAATAAGTTGCGATGTCGATAGAATGTAATAATAATTTACGGGTTGATGTATGTTAAGAGATAAACATGAGTAACATTGGCGGGGCAAACCTGGCAAGCCAGTTGAAAGGCAAATCCCGGATGTTACAAGATGAGTTAAAAGAAGAAAAATTCCTAATTGATGAGGTAGTATCTCAAATATGTTAAGATTAAGAATGTTGTCCCGTTAGTCGGACAAAGATGAGGTGATGTATTGTGTACCCGTCAGTAGTGTACACGTGCTCGCTTATATATGCAAACTATATGCTACGAATTATACTATGTGATAAAATGTAAGACGACTTATACCACTCATCACTTGGGCTAGACTCCTATGAGTCCTGGACTATCGACGCAGAAATATTTACGTTATGGTTAGAACTCGATACAGTTAATGATTATGATTGCGATAAGAAGCACATCGGGATGTTAGAAAGAAAGGAACAGGTGTTAGAGGTGAAACTTCCTGCTTATACTTGGAATATTAAACAAAGTTAGAATACTTCTTACATTTGTATGTGAGGGTATTATATCAGATGTTTTCGGTATAAGGATGATTCTATATGGAATGGTGATATAAGTCTATAAGTAAGTTGTCGTCGTATGAGACGAAAGTTAAAGATAATAATTCATGGGAATTAGATGCAGTGCAGTGAACCCCTTAAAAGTGAAAATATTTGAGAAGGATAAGATTATCCGGTAAAGTATTTGAGATTTAGTGACCTTAAGTTGGTTTGCAAGAAGTATTTGAACCAGGATCAAAGTCAAGCGAGTTGGATATGATGGTTCAGATAACCTCACATCCTACTACGTAAGAATTATGCAAATTCGCCATGAGCATTTTAGTTAAGGGAAAAGTTGTCGAGTATATTCAACGTACAGAGTTGGAAATCCAAGGGATTCCGATAAGCAAGACAAGCTGGAGTTTCGAGCAAGTAGAGAAAGTAGTGCGAGAGATTCATTCTTGTATGATAGTGGATTCTAAATTTCGAGGACGAAATTTCTTTAAGGAGGGTGGATTGTAATATCCCGCCTAAGATTCGAATATTTATTAATATTGAGACGATGTGTCAGAAATGTTTGAGCAAAGGACAATTTGGTAAATTGTCAGTTAATGGGCTTATTTATATGGTAAGCGTGATATCCCGCTTATAAGTATCGATTATTAGTGGTAGAAACTTATGAAACAAGCTTGGCATTTTAGTAAATAAGTGGAATGGCAGATGTGTAAATATTTTAAAAGGAAGGAATTATAAGAAAAGAGAGGTAAGATATGTCTTACCATTTTTCTATCATGTTCTACACACTTCCACACTCCTCAAAAGAAAACCAGCCCCCTCTTCCCCTCTTCTCCCTACTCTCACGCCCCTCACCCTCTCCAACCATCCATCAACTCTTAATCCAAAATCTTGTAAGAAGGTATTGCAAGCAAGCTTGATTTCAAAGCTAGAACAAGAGAAGGTTAAAGAAAGAAAAGGTAAGAATCACTCCAATCTCCCTTTCTCACTTCAATTTTCGTGCCTAATGTTGAGCCTAAACCTCTAATTCATCTTGCATGATGATTCCTGAAGAAGAAGAAGTTATGGTTAGAGTTTTGGAGTTGAATTGGAGAAACCCGTATTTGGGACAGGGCTCCATTTAAATGGTAATAACTCTCTCTCTATAACTCCGAATCAAGTGGTCTTTGATGCTATGGAAAGCTAACGAAATTACCTACGTTTTGGTACCAATTTTGTGAGGTTTGGCTGAGTATTGAAGTCTGGGGACGAGTTTGAAGTCAGGGGTCCGAAACTGGAAATCTGCAGAATTTGGAACAAGAAAGTTAAAGGAAAAGCAAGGGATAGAACAAGGGGTCAAGTGAAGGATTAGCTAGCAACAAACCAAGTCTAAGGTGAGCTCATTCCAGGTTATAGAACCAATTTAGAGTGTCTTTGATAAGCTTTATAAGTTTTAGAAAGTTTACAAGTTTACCCTAATTTCCTTGCTTGTTTAATCTTTGCTCATGAGTGTTTATAATTGTTAATTATGAAAGAAAATCATATTTATCATGTTTAAGAAGCATGGGTACCATTAAATGGGCAAAAATGGTGGAAATCATATTTTTACACAGGTTTTTACTGATACGGTCGCTGTAGCGACGGACTGTCGCTTGTAGCGACCAGACTGGGTTTTTCCCTGCCTAGCCGCGCTTGTAGCGACAGCACTGGCGCTTGTAGCGACGGCTGGCGCTTGTAGCGAGGAACTGGGCGCTTGTAGCGACCAGGTTCTGTCTACTGGCGCTTGTAGCGACCAGAAGGGCGCTGTAGCGACCAACCTTGGACAGTCCAACCTAGTTGAGCTGTTCTGGGGTCCTGGTTCGCACGGGCATGGCTTTTTGGAAACTGATTTCTTATAACATATTTTAGAAACTTAAACCACCATTTTAGTTCATTCCAAATGCTTCTAAAGATTAAGATGTTACTTGAGCAAAGGTTATGCAAAGCTTGGAAATTCATGAATTAAAGTTAAAAGCTTAAGTAAGCCCTAGGATTGACTCATGAGAACGATGGGTCAAGAACCTTGATAGGTTAATGAGAATGATACCAAGTTTCAAGTTTAGAACCTTATATAGGTTAAGAGTTCAGAATTAATAAGATTAAGTCGTGGCCTTCGATGTTCACGCCAGTGGGACACGAATGGTTCACGTAGAGTAAAGACTAAGATTAATACTATTTATTCGCGTCTTCCGTTGTTCACGCCAGTGGGACACGGGAGGTATACGCATCAGATAAGATTAATATTAAGCCGTGACTTTCGTTGTTCACGCCAGTGGGACACGAAAGGTTCATGCGTAAGTTAAGACTAATAATGATATATATATATATATATATTAATTAATTCGCGTCTTCCGTCGTTCACGCCAGTGGGACACGGGGGGGTATACGCGTAAGTTAAGTCGTGTCTTCTGCTATTCACGCCAGTGGGATACAGGAGGTTCACGCCAGTGGGACGTGTTATTCCGCAAGGATGACCGCACGACGACAAGAGGAGTCCGGTGTTAGCCTGATATGATAGGAATTTTCACCGGTTATCAGGGGAATGTGCTTCGGGGTTACTCCACCCGGGGGCATTCCGTAAAATGAACCCAGATAATATTGTTTGTTCAACGCTAACAGCTAACATAAAGACATTTATCAGTTAATTATATTATTATGTTATCAGACAGAGAATAATTATCAGACAGGTATCAGATTCAGGTATTAGTTATCAGGCGGTGATCCTAGGTTTCCCCTCGATCACCCAGTTATCAGGATATAATCTAGATCTCAGGATTATTCAGTATCAGACTCAGACAGTGATCCTAGGTTTCCCCTTGATCACTAGTTTAGCAGGAACAGTCAGGTAACCCTCTATGGGTAAGGTTAAGACTTGGCGATCGTAGGTATCCCCAAGATTGCCGAGGTAGGCACGGCGACCCTAGGTTCCCTGTGGTTGCCAACAGTAGGTAGGGTAGGAGCTCACTGAGACATTATGTCTCATCCCTATCCTTCTGGTGCAGGCTTGCAGGTCAGCGAGAGACCTTTTCAGATGAAGTTCTTCAGGAAGACGCTGGATGGAGTGCAGATGCTCGTCAAGGTCAAGCTCAGGAGGTTGACAGCTTATCTATGTATATGAGAATGTAGTTGTAAATGATATTTGGTTATTTGTATAAACGAGCTATTTGTACTCATTCAGTATTTTTATATAGTATTTATTATTGAAAATTTTAATGTACCCAGTATCAGATTAATACACATGCTAAATATTCTAGATAATTTAGTATGGGTGTTACAAGACCCAAAGAATAACAGTCGGGTAAATAGAATTACCGCACCTCAACTTACTAGTATAGAAAGTGCACTTCGCAGAGGTGAACCCACACATTTCATCTTGAAGGGTGTTATACTTTGGAAATCAATTAACTTCAATTCTATTTGAAGGATTTTTATTAAGTTTGATCTCATCGACATGTGTATCTGATACACATGTCTCTTAAGATGCATGACATTCATGCTCATGGATAGCAAGTATATAAAAATATTTAAAACATACATGCTAACATTTATCTAAAACATGTTAAGCATACATCTCATACATGCGCTAACTAAACATACATTTTGTAACACCCATACTAAAATATCTAGAATATTTAGCATGCGTATTAATCTGATATCGGATACATTAAAATTTACAATAATTAATATACAAATCACTGAATGAGTACAAATAGCTCGTTTATACAAACGTCCAAATATCATATACAATTACATTCTCAAATACAAAGATAAACTGTCAACCTCCTGAGCCTGACCAAGACGAGCGTCTGCACTCCATCCAGCATCTTCCTGAAGATCTTCATCTGAAAACCTGCACCAGAAGGATAGGGATGAGACATAATGTCTCAGTGAGCTCCTACCCTACCTACTGTTGGCAACCACGGGGGAAACCTAGGGTCGCCGTGCCTACTCTCGGCAATCTTGGGAATACCTATGATCGCCGTCTTTCTCTACATAATTCGCGATCAAGGGGAACCTAGGATCGCTTCATTGTCTTTATCTTGCTTGTACTTGTCATTTACATAATCTTATGCATTTCATATTCTATTCTTATCTTAGTCTTATACGTAGTGATCTTGGGGACATCCTATGATCACATCGCGTTCACTAGGAACTAATCATCATGTCTCATATCACATATAAAAATATACATATTCGTTTCATATTCGTATCATCTTTTCATATCATAAAGTTAGAAGTTAGCGTTGAACAAACAATTATTATCTTGGTTCATTTTACGGAGTGCATCCGGGTGGAGTAACCCCGAAGTACATCTCCCATCATACCGGTGAAATTCCTATCATATCAGGCTAACACCGGACTCCTCTTATCTTTGTGTAGGCAACCCTCTCGGTGAAGCCCCATCCGGCATAATCCGGAGCCTGCTGGACACAACTTGCATGTAGACAACCCTCTCGGAGAAGTCCCATCCGGCGAATCCCGGAGCCTGCTGGACATGCTTAAATCTTTTAACATACGTGTGGACAATCCTCTCGGAAGAGTCCCATCCGGCGAAACCCGGAGTCTGATGAACACGTTTAACATCGTCTTATAAATTACGTGTGGATAGCCCTTTCGGAGAAATCCCATCCGGCATAATCCGGAGTCTGATGAACACGTTATCATATTCTTTGTCATTAAATTCTTAACTTAAAATCGTAAACATATATATACGTTTCATAATTTTGTGCATATCAAATGCCTACTTGACATATTCATTCTTAAAACTTAACCTATAAATAGGCTCTTTACTCTCATTAATCCTTAACCTTTACACTTAAAGGTACGTCTAACACTTATCATACGCTTTGCATACTTAATGCGTCTCTTAGGGGAAACTAATCCCCAATACATAACCTATGAGGGGTCCTTAATTTAGACGTTATTCTCATCTTGAGTACTTGTGAGCACTTTCTTTACTTTACTATAGTTGGCATAAAATACATTCTTAGGGAGAACCAACTCCCAATACATACTTATGAAATCATAGTCTTAAGGTTATCATTCTCATAAACCTTTGCTTGGTTAGGATTAAACCCAAAACTAGTCCTTTACTCCTCAATATAACTTAGAAGTTGATTAATCATCCTCCAATGTAGTACCCTTTAACCATCCTATCTTAAATCCATGCCTAACATCAATAAAAATGAGTTTGTGTGGGAGGGAAATCGGCGGCCGATGTGCAAAAATCGGGGCCCGATTTTTGCCGTAAGTTCCATGGAAAATAAGCTTTGAAATCGGTGGCCGATCCCTCCAAATCGGTGGCCGATTTAGTCATTTGCAGGATTCAATTTCTTGCTTCCTAGGCCAAAACAATCCATTCCAAACCTCAAAACAACTTATGGGAAGGAATTCCAAAACATATAAGTAGCTAACAACATGATTAACTAAGGGATTTACCAAGCATAAGGAATTGGGCACTAATTATAAACTTATCCAATAAACAATTTAATCATCAAAACTCAATAAGGTGGGTGCTAAAACCCCTAGGGAACTCACCTTGATTTAGCTAGCTTTCTTTCCAAGCTTTCCTTTGCTTCTTCTCCAACCTTAGTTTAGGTTTTCTTTCCTTCTTGTTCTATTCTTCCTTTCTCTTGTTTCTTCTCTTGTTCTAGCTTCCCACACAAGCTTGCTAGCTCTTTCTCACATGAATTTGGGTTGAAATCTTGATGAGTGAAGAAGGAGAGATGGGGGCGTGTGAGTAGAGAGGAAGAGGGAGAGAATGAGGGCTGATTGGAGTGAGTGAAAGAGGAAAGGAAAATGAAGAAGAAAATATCTTGTTCTTCTTCTTAAATGATCTCCTCTTTTCAAATAATTACTAAAACGCCATGCCACTTATTACGAGTTTGCCATTCTTGCGTAACAAGTTTCCAACACTGTTAATCGATACTTCCAAGCGGAATATTACTCTTGTCATATAAATAACCCATTAACTGACAATTTACCAAATTGTCCTTTGCTTAAAACATCTCCGATACATCGTCTCAATATTAATAATTATTCGAGTCTTGGGCGGGATGTTACACATTTCATGCATCACATACATAAAATAAATTAGGTAGTATGGTTATGACCTCCTAACGCGTAAGAATTAAATAAACTACTTTATTACAATTCTTTGACCCACGAGCAAGCTTCAAAAGTTTCTCCATCAGAATCATCTTTTGGCGTCGTCTTCTCTTCAACTCTTGAAGCAATTACAATATTTAACTCTTAAATAAAATAATAAATGAAACGACACGCATGTCATATTTAAATAAAATAAATCACGACACGCATGCCGTATTTAAATAAAATAAATCACGACACGCAGGCCGTATTTAAATAAAATAAATCATGACACACAGGTCATATTTTATATAAATGAATAAACACCAAAGTAAACTAAGGTCATAACCATATACCTTAAACTTAATGATAAATAATAATAACTATTTATTATTATCATTAAACAATTATAAAGTCAATCTAGATTTGGAATAATATTTTGACCGAGATATATGCCATATAAAATTGATTCATATATATATTTATATATTTGAAACTATTTCAAAATCAATCTGGTCATAAATAAAATTAAAATATGTAAATTTTAGGACCAAATCTAAAAGATCATATCCGACATTGAAACTCTTTCAAAATCATGATTCTTTTAAATTAGAAACAAATTATGTAAAAATCATGCAAATCTTTTAAATAAATTCAAAATCATACATGACATTGAAACTATTTCAAATCATGACATTTTAAATTTACTATCAAATAAGGATCGTTTACTACCATTTCAAACAACTTTTGAAAAACAATCCAAAAATGTAGAATTTTTATTTATTTAATTATAGTAATATTGACACTTAATAATTATTATAATTAAATCTGCTTTATTTAGGCAATCAATCTGTTTCCAAAACAAATTATGGTGCTAAAATTATGCAAATATTTTACTACCAAATTCAAAAGATCATATCTGATATTGAAACTTTTCAAAATCATGATCCTTTTAAATTGGAAATTAATTAAACTAAAGATATGAAAATCTTTAATTACCAAATTCAAAAGACCATACCTGATATTGAAACTCTTTCAAAATCTTGATCTTTTAAATCTACCTTTCTCCAATTGAATTAATTAATTAAACATTATGATCGATCACACTACGCAGATCACACTACATCAATAGTTTCAAGGATTGTTTGTTTAGCATGAACAATCGGATCTTTGATGCATCACCAGATTCGGATATCGAAGCTCAATCTCACGAATTGTTCAAATTCACAACAATCTTTTGAAAATAATTGATCAAATGATACAACCAGAATAATACAACTCTTGTATAGTTAGGTAACCTAATACGACGATCAAACATCAATAGTTTTAACAATTGTTTGTTCAGTATGGACAACCGGATCTTTGATGCTTCACCATAATCGGATATCGAAGCTCAATCTCACGAATTGTCTACAAATTCACAATCAATCATATAAAACCTATTGAACGAATGACACAATCAATATATCACATATACTGATGTCGTATCAGAATCATATATCACATATATGATATCGATCAATCAATTTTAATTAATATTTAGTAAAATAATTTTAAAATAAATATGAAACATTTATTTATACATATCACATATATACAAAATATGTTCTGATTTTATTTCAAAATTAAATCAATAACCCTTATCGATTTTAATTAGTTTGACTCATGCGCTGGATTTAGTGATATCCAATATCACGTTTCCTTTCAAAAAAGAAACTATATGCTAATCAATTTCAATCATATTAAAACCGATAAAGCATCAAATCATGTTGCGGAACCAACATATTTGAATTCAATGATTTAATCAGAACCAAAAGCTCTGATACCACAGAAGGGATTTAAGAGGAGTTTTTCAAAAAAATTTAATCCTCTTAGCGGAACAAATCTCATTGAAACGGATCTTGATTAAATCATTAATCACAAATCAAACACATACTTAAACACTTTAAGGATTCATGTGTTTACCTCTTGAAGAGCAGAACCTTTGTGGCAGAATTGTTTCTGATCACGAGCAAAGCAACGTAGCGATGCCTCTATTCAGTCCACACGAACAGACCTTCTCCGATGACCGGTGCTAGCCAATTTCAACGGAGATTCAGAGAGTATAGGGTTTAGAGAGCGGCGGCTAGGTTTCACACCTTTTGTGAATTAGGTTAAGTGTTTCAACAAAAAAAAATCTGTATTGCTTCACCACAAGGGTTCTATTTATAGAACCACTTGTGTGGTCAACAAGTCAAGCACTTAAATACACCGTACCTTATGGTGCACCATATTTCACTTAAACACACCGTACCTTTCGATGGACCGCGTTTCTCTATTTCATAAATTAAATAATAAGTCATACTTAATTATTTAATTACTAATAAGTCCTACTTATTATTTTATAAATAAGTCTTACTTATTTATTTCTCTCATCTATCTGTCATTTGTGTGTGACCCCTATAGGTTCCCGTAACGTTGGCAATAATATTAAATTTAATATTATAAACAGTGAGCGGTATCTAGCAACACATCACTGCTACCCAAGTGACGAGAATGTCATGTGATCTGACGAAACCTTTCCGTGATAATGATCATGTGTATAATTACCCCTTTGCCCTCATGTCTATATTGAACACAAGGCATAGACCGTGTCATCCTTGTCTAGTTCAATATTGGGCCCATAGACATTTCTCCTTTTATGTAGGAGGGGCAAATTCCATCTAGGTCACTCATGTCCCTTAGCATGATTCATGGAGTACCCATCAACAAACTTTATAGTCATCCTATTACAGACAACGTTTGAATGGTGATAAAGCACTCGACTCCTACATCTAGGGTACATAGTGGTTTCAGGTCAAAGGGTGGAATACACCACTATCACTATGAGAATATCTTATGACACTTTTCATAACTTTTACTATGTAGTATTCTCATGGCGGATCAATCCAGTATAAATATTACTCCTAATATTTATACCTATGTGAAGACTTGATAACTCTTTATCTATGATCGGTGAGATGTGATCATCAGTCTACCCACATAATAGTCTCTATGCTTTAATGTTATCTCATTTCACAATAAAGCTTGACTACGGATACTTTAAGAATAATGTCCTTTCGTTTAATGAGTCTCACGATTAAGTCACACTTAATGCTCCATTAAACAGACCAATTATTCTAGGAATTTATTATTTTGAAACTAAACAAAAGAATAAATAAATACCATATATATATATATATATATATATATATATATATATATTTGTTGAGTATTTCGGTGTTGGCTGCATATTTTGGTAAATCCAATGTGTTGAATAGAAGCATCTCCATATTTAGAACAAGTCTTCAGTTGCAAGGTTTTTGATTTGAAGCTGTTCAGAAGCTGAAATCATCTTCAGAAGCTGAAAGTTGCTTCAGAAGCTGAAATGAGAGTCTGAAGCATCAGACGCACTGTAGCAGAGTTGACTTTTGTTGACTTCTTCAGAAGCTGCATTTTTTCAAGTTATTTTGGAGCAAATCTTGGGGAGATTTATCAAGGATATATCCACGCATATTGCTTCTAGATTGCTGATTGATTTGGAGAAGATTTAATGAAGATTTGGTTCTATGAAGATCGTATTTTGCTGCAGAATCTTTTTAAAGATACAATACTGGTTTATTTGATTGCTTATTGGATCATTCATAATTCAAAAACAAATCATGTGCAGAAGATTGGATTGAGATTTATGCTGTTGGATTGAAGGCTATATAAGCAGAGCTTTGCTGCTATTCAAGGGTGGACGATTCAGAGAGAAAAAAATTAGAGAGTTTTATATTCAGAAATTGAGTTTTAGTGTGTAAGCTTTTTAGCTTTGTCTGTACACCTCTCATATGTTCTGAGTTGGTTTAGTTTTATTGAGTTGTAATTCATTCAAAGCTTTTAAGCAAGAATGAAGTTTTTATATTGAAGGGTGTTCTTCAAAAACTGGGTAGTTTTGTTTCAGAACTGGGTTAGTTCAGGTTTGTTTAAGGAACTGGGCTGTTACTTGAATAGGAAGTTAGTGGATTCTAATACTCATGTGTGGGTAGAAGTCTGACTAGGTGGAAGTTGATTACTTAGGATAGGAACTGGGGGGTCAGTGTCTGAGTCTTAAGGATTAATTCCAATAGTGGATTTCCTTCCTGGATTGGTATCCCCCAGAGTAGGAGGTGTTTACTCCGAACTGGGTTAACAAACTTGTGTGTTCTGTTTATTTCTGCACTTTTAATTTCTGCTGCATAACTGTTTTTTAATTGTGCTAAGTATTTGTTCAGAACCTGTTGGTTCAGAACCAGTGTAATCAGAACCAGTTAACAACTCTCATCATTGTCCAGCCAGAAAATTGCAATTGGCATCAGAGCAGGCACCCTGCCTGTGTTTTGGGTGAGATCCAGAGTTAATAATGTCTGGCTTTATGGAGAGAGAAGGAGGCCCTGTCAACAGACCACCCCTACTTGATGGCACCAATTATGAGTACTGGAAATCAAGGATGTGTGCATTCCTGAAATCCATTGACAGCAGAACTTGGAAAGCTGTGATTAAAGGCTGGGATTGTAACACCCATACTAACTTTAACTAGTATATTAGCATGTGCGTTAAACTGATACTGGATACATTTAAAAATTTCAATAATAATAATATTACATCACAAAAGATTGAATACAAGTTTACTCGTCTGTACAAAAATCCAATACTTTTACATTACTCATACTATATCCATCAAGCTCCTGAGCTGGTACACAACGAGCAACTGTACTCCATCCAGTATCTCTGTGAAGATCTTCATCACGAACCTCTGACTTACCTGTAAACCTGCACCAGAAGGAATGGGATGAGACATAATGTCTCAGTGAGCTCTACCCAACCTACTGTTGGCAACCACAGGGAACCTAGGGTCGCCATGCCTACCTTGGCAATTTAGGGGAA
This sequence comes from Medicago ruthenica, assembly GCA_018208015.1. Taxonomy (NCBI): domain Eukaryota; kingdom Viridiplantae; phylum Streptophyta; class Magnoliopsida; order Fabales; family Fabaceae; genus Medicago; species Medicago ruthenica. The sequence goes on along the minus strand of CM031377.1, from coordinate 50,355,191 downwards.
TTCTAGAATCGCCAAGTCTTATAAACCTGCCTATGACTATAAGTCCTCCTGTAACTATAACTTAAACTGCCTATAACCTTTGATGTAACTGTCTATAACCATTACCATAACGGCCTATGACTATAACTATAACTGCCTAAATCCATAACTGTGATCAAGTCTGTATCTATGACTTAGTGATCGAGGGGAATACCTAGGATCACTTTCTAATAACTGTCTATAACTATAACTGTATATTTCCTGTGACTATATCTGTAACTGTAACTTTGACTATAACTGTAAAACATAAAACATATAAACAGTTCGATAGCAGTTTTATGTTAGCTGTTAGCGTTGAACAAACAATTATCTGAGTTCATTTTACGGAGGGCACCCCGGGTGGAGCAACCCCGAGATACGTCTCCCTATAAACCGGTGAAATTCCTATCATATCAGGCTAACACCGGACTCCCTATAAAACGTGTGGACAACCCTCTCGGAGAAGTCCCATCCGGCGAATCCCGGAGTCTGATGAACACGCCCTGTAACTATAAAACGTGCAAGCACGCCAATAACTGTGATCTTTAATTCTTTAACTTTAACATATAATCTGTTACTTTGATTCTATAACAATCCTGTAATCTATAACCTGTAATCTATAATCTTGGCTTATCGTTCTCATAAGCCTCCTATAATTGTTGGAGAACCAACACTATAAACATGCCTATAACTATGATTGAAACATCACTCATACTCTCATTGCTCTTAAGCTTGCACATACTTAAGTAAATATAGGGACTTCACTTACAAAGAGAAAATCCCATTACTAATCCCTCTCTATGTTTATATAACTTAGGAGTGTAAGTATACATCTCCTAAGGCCATGCCTATCCCTCATCCTACCTTAATTCCAAGCCAAAGCTCATGAACAAGAAGCTGGAAAAAGTGAAAATCGTAGCACGATTTCAAGGGATCGGAGCACGATTTTATGCGAATGTTTCTTGAAAATCAGGACATAAAATCGTAGCACGATGCCCATAAATCGGAGCACGATTTTGGCTTCAGCAGCATACAAAATTTTGCTTCCTAGGCTAACCCCAAACATACCCAATCATCAAATGGCTTAAGGGAATGGATTTTCCATGACATATGAACAAATTATCACATAGTAATTCATGTATTCACAAACCAACAAGGGATTAAGGCATGAAATCTATCAAATTAGCTCTTAATACTATAACTTCAAAACTTAAACAAAGTGGGTTACTAAAACCCTCTAGGAGCTCACCTTAAACTTGATTCCAATCCTTGCCAAGCATTAACTCAAAACCCTAGCCCATCTCTTACTCTTCTCTTGCTTCTTCTTTAACTTCTTCTTGCTCCAAATTCACCAACACAAGCTTGCTTGCCACAAAAGAGCTTGGGAAGGAGTTTACTAGGTTAAGGGATGATGATGGTGAAGTGAAGATGGATTATGAGTGAGTGAGTGAGAGGGGCGAAATGAGAGAGAAGGAGAGAGCAATTTTTCTGATTTTGGAGTGTGAGAGAAATGAGTAGAAAACTCCATAATTTTCATATTAATCCATTTGCCCATTAGCCCTTAATTACAACTATGCCACTCCTCTTAATTACAACCTTGCCATTGCGTCCATTTAACTTATCTCTGATGCATCGTCTCAATACTGATAAATATCCAAGTATTAAGCGGGATATTACAGGGATCATCCTGTGGTTATAGACAAAGATGGTAATAAAACTGAGGTTTTGAAGCCTGAAGAAGAATGGACCAAAGCTGAGGATGATTTGTCACATGGAAACTCAAAAGCCTTGAATGCATTTTTCAATGGTGTTGACATGAACATGTTCAGACTCATCAAGCAATGTACTGTGGCAAAGGATGCTTGGGAAATTCTGAAAACCACTCATGAAGGAACCTCTAAGGTTAAGCTATCCAGACTTCAATTACTCACAACAAAATTTGAAAACTTGAAGATGTTGGAGGATGAAACTGTTCAGGAGTTTTACATGAATGTGCTGGACATGGCAAATTCCTTTGATTCTCTTGGGGAAAAGATGACAGATGAGAAGTTAGTCAGAAAAATCCTCAGGTCCTTGCCCAGAAGATTTGATATGAAGGTTACAGCCATAGAAGAAGCTCATGACATCACCACCATGAAGGTTGAGGAGCTGATTGGGTCCTTGCTCAATTTTGAGACTGCTTTCTGCAAACAGCCTGATAAGAAAGGGAAAGGAATAGCTTTTGCTGTTAATTCTGAAGCTGATAATCAACAAGAGCTTGATGAAGATGAAGATGATTTATCAGAAGCACTTGTGTTAGTAGGAAAACAGTTCAAAAAGATTCTGAAACAGGTGGACAAGAAATCCAAATATAAAGGTCAAACAATAAGCAACAATCTGAAGAAAGTGGCAAACAATCAAGAGGTGTGCAGTGCTTTGAGTGTGAAGGCTATGGACATATCAAAATTGAATGTCCTAATTTTCTCAAGAAGCAGAAGAAAAGCCTTGATGTATCTTGGTCTGATGAGGATAGCTCAGAAGGAGAGGTTGAGAGTAAGTCAGCCAAACATGTTGCTGCTCTTATGGTCTCAGAAGCTTGCTCAAAGTCTGTGCCTGTAGTCTATTCAGAGTCTGAAACTTCATCAGAATCTGAAGCCTGTGATGAAGAATTGATTTTTGAGGAACCAGCTGTTTCTTATGAAGAATTGTATCTCAGAAATCAAGAATTGATCAAGTTATTAGAGACTGAGAAGGAAACTGTGTGTCAGCTGCAGTCTGAAAGATGTGCTCATATAGGACAGATTGCTGATCTTAATGATGAAGTAACACATTTGAATTCTCAACTTGATCAGATGAAGAAGCAAGTTAGGATGATGAACTCTTGTACTGATAAGTTGGAGGAGATTCTGGATGTTCAGAAACAAGGGAAACATAAGGGTTTAGGATTTGTGGATGAGAGTCTGAACCTCAAGAAGAAAAATCATGTTAAACAATTTGTACCTGCTTCTGAATCTTATGATTCTATGATTGGGACATCAAAGATGAGACCTCAGATGAAATCTCAGAAGAAAGCTCAGAAGCAACCTCAGAAGCAGCCTCAGAAGCTAACTCAGATGAGACCTCAGAAGCAACCCCATAAATTTTCCAGAAACAAAAGAAGAAATCATACTTGGGTTTGTCATCACTGTGGAAAGAAGGGGCATATCAAACCATTTTGTTTCAAACTATATGGTTATCCTGAGCACTTTAATCACAGAAGAGTGCAACCAGCTGCAACCAGGAACAATGTTCAGAAGGTGTGGAAGCCTAAAGCTCATAATGTTGGTCTAATGGCTAATACTTCTCAAAAAGCTTCATCTAAGAAAAAATGGTACTTTGACAGTGGCTGCTCTAGACATATGACTGGGGTTAGTAAATTCCTGGAAAATATAAGACCTTACACCAAGAAAATGTATGTGACTTTTGGTGGTGGAGCAAAAGGAGAAATTTTGGGAATTGGTGACTTGGCTTGTGATGGTTTACCAAAATTGAAGGATGTGTACTTAGTTAAAGGGCTAACTTCAAACCTGATCAGTATCAGTCAATTGTGTGATCAAGACTTGAAAGTAAATTTCAATAAGAAAGAATGTTTGGTAACTGATCAAGAGGGTAATGTTCAGATGAGGGGCTGCAGATCAGAAGATAATTGTTATCTGTGGAAATCTGAGGAAGAGGACAAGATCTGTCAAATGCTTGGTCATTTACACATGAAAGTTTTGAAGAATATCAAGTCTGTGCAACCCAAAGTCAAGGTTGATGAACCAGGAATAGCAAAGAAATTGGATGATAGTGAATCTAAGGAATTTGCTGCCATCAGACTCTCTGTGCAGAAGAGAATTGATAGACTTCAGAAGAAGATTGATGAGAGGAATAAGTCTGGTTTGAATTCTTCAATGTTTGCCTGTACAAGGACTTATAGCAATTACAGCAAGCTGGATGTGAGGAAGAAAGAGTATCTGCCAGTTTTGCTAAGGCTGAGAGTGTTCCTATGTCTAAATCTGAAATGGGACTATTTTTGCAGATTTTTGTGCAGTTGCTTATTTGATTTCTGTCCCCACTGTGAAATCAGTGCTTTGCCATAATTTTGTGGCTAAAAAGGGGGAGAAAAACTTATGTTTAAGATCAGACATGAGTTGTTTAGAGTATGTGCTGTCAGATTGTAGTGTGGTTCAGAAGTTGCATGTTTTGCTCAGAATTCATAACCAATGCAACATGAGATGTGTTGGTGATATTGAGGGGGATTGTGTGTCTCAGGGGGAGTGCAAGGTTATTATATTCCTGAGTGTTGGTGTATTCCTGAAGTGTTTCAAAAGTTACTTGTTTCACAAGTTACTGCAGTTCAGAATTAAGGGGGAGTTTTTTTTTATGGAGTAATGTTGAATGCTGAGTTGCAGGGGGAGTATTGTGAAGCTTCAGGAGTGTTTGTGATGATCAGGAGTTGATCAGTAACTGGTGTTCTGTGTGCTTCAAGTGTATCAGAAGCTGCAATGTGTGTATCAGTGTTCAGAAGCTGAAACTGATTGGTTTTTAATGTGAACATAGCTTGAATCCGCTGCTAATCTGTGTGCTATGTTATATTATTGTGAAGTTATTCATTGTTAAGTTTGGTTATGGGAGAATTGAAGAACTTGGGTGTGTGAACATTGGTTTTAGCCAAAAAATTTGCCAAAGGGGGAGATTGTTGAGTATTTTGGTGTTGGTTGCATATTTTGGTAAATCCAATGTGTTGAATAGAAGCATCTCCATATTTAGAACAAGTCTTCAGTTGCAAGGTTTTTGATTTGAAGCTATTCAGAAGCTGAAATCATCTTCAGAAGCTGAAAGTTGCTTCAGAAGCTGAAATGAGAGTCTGAAGCATCAGACGCACTGTAGCAGAGTTGACTTTTGTTGACTTCTTCAGAAGCTGCATTTTTTCAAGTTATTTTTGCGCAAATCTTGGCGATATTTATCAAGGATATATCCACGCATATTGCTTCTAGATTGCTGATTGATTTGGAGAAGATTTAATGAAGATTTGGTTCAGTTTTATGAAGATCGTATTTTGCTGCAGAATCTTTTTAAAGATACAATACTGGTTTATTTGATTGCTTATTGGATCATTCATAATTCAGAAACAAATCATGTGCAGAAGATTGGATTGAGATTTATGTTGTTGGATTGAAGGCTATATAAGGAGAGCTTTGCTGCTATTCAAGGGTGGACGATTCAGAGAGAAAAAAATTAGAGAGTTTTATATTCAGAAATTGAGTCTTAGTGTGTAAGCTTTTTAGCTTTGTCTTCACACCACTCATATGTTATGAGTTGGTTTAGTTTTATTGAGTTGTAATTCATTCAAAGCTTTTAAGCAAGAATGAAGTTTTTATATTGAAGGGTGTTCTTCAAAAACTGGGTAGTTTTGTTTCAGAACTAGGTTAGTTCAGGTTTGTTTAAGTAACTGGGTTGTTACTTGAATAGGAAGTTAGTGGATTCTAATACTCATGCGTGGGTAGAAGTCTGACTAGGTGGAAGTTGATTACTTAGGATAGGAACTGGGGGGTCAGTGTCTGAGTCTTAAGGATTAATTCCAATAGTGGATTTCCTTTCTGGATTGGTATCCCCTAGAGTAGGAGGTGTTTACTCCGAACTGGGTTAACAAACCTGTGTGTTCTGTTTATTTCTGCACTTTTAATTTCTGCTGCATAACTGTTTTTTAATTGTGCTAAGTATTTGTTCAGAACCTGTTGGTTCAGAACCAGTGTAATCAGAACCAGTTAACAACTCTCATCATTGTCCAGCCAAAAAATTCCAATATTCATAAATATATATATATATATATATATATATATATATATATATATATATATATATATATATATATATATATATATAAAAGTCATGATACAAAGCCAAATCCAATCAAAATAGATTGGCTATTAGGGATTACTCCAACATATATCTTATCCTCCAGTAGCTTTGTTGTCGCCTCACCCTCGCGGTATAGACTTGCAGATTGAGGAGTAGTTCTCTTGGTGAGTATTGCGGAGGATGGCGTCCCGCCTACTCCATTTTATGTTGCTTTTGAGGATGTCTAGATTAGGTGCTCTGATCTAAGAGTTTGGGGATTTTATTTTGTTCTGGATTACTGATGATGTATTTATTTGCAAGATTTATGTGATGAGACCCGAGATGATATTTGTTGAGATGATTATTTTCCGTTGTACTGTGAATATTGTCGATGGATTTTTTATTATGAGAAATTTGTATGAGTTAAATGATGATTTTTAATATCTCGATTATGTTAATTTGTATGATTTATCGTTTGATTAGTAGTCTCAAGGATCGGGGTCTTATAAAGTGGTATCAGAGCAAGTCGGTCTAGTACGGGCCAACACTTGGTTAATGTCATGTTGTAAGCGACATGTATATGTATATATTGTTGATGCATTTCTTGTCTAACTAGGAGGTGTTTGTTGTGTAGTAGAGAGATGATTGGACGTAATGACGCGGCGATAGCTAATGCGATGGCTCAGATGACTCAGGTGTTGGTGCAGGCTAATGCAACGACTCATGGGCAGCATCAGCAGCAGGGTGGAGCAGATGAGCTAAGGTTGGATCGTTTCATGAGAAACCATCCATCGACGTTCAACGGGAGGTACGACCCGGAGGGTGCGCAGACTTGGCTTCAGGGTATCAAGAGGATTTTCTGCGCGATGGTGACGACGGATGATCAGAAGGTTCGGTTGGCGACCCACATGCTTGCAGAGGAGGCTGAGTATTGGTGGATGAATATGATAAGTCATAATTTATAGTTCTTTTAGGGTTTCTTTTCATGCAAGTTTAGTCGTTTTTCCTTATTTTATTGAGCTATTTTACTTCAGTACCTTTGTTTTTCTTTTCTAGGCAATAATAATGATGAGCAAGCACTTTGGAGCAAATAAACATAAAGCCGAGCAAGAAAAGTCAAGTTTCGAGGCAAAAGTGAGATGGCACAGTCATTCCATCAAATACACTGATCGTGCGCTGATTCTGGGCAGACCGTGCCATTCCAGGCAGTAGGATTACACATGGTCGTGCCATCCTGGTGCACGGTCGTGCGCCTGTTGTGTTCTTTATTTTTGTACGTTTTTAAACTTGGCACGATCGTGCGCCCATATGGCACAGTCGTGCGCGTTATGCAGTCAGAAATAATGATTAAAAACTCTTGGTTTTTGCCAATTATTGTTGTGTAATTCGTGGTTAATGCTTTGTCTAAGACTTTAGGCTATAAATAGGGCTCTAATCATACTTGTTTCTCATCTTGGAATGAGTGTAAAGTTACTATAGTGAAATTGTAACTCAAGCTTGTTCTAAGCTCAACCATTTATAAATTTTCTGCACTTTTATAATTCTTTGCACTTTACTTTATTGTTCTTTACATTTCTACAATTTACTTTTTTGCAAATTTACAATTCTCGTGATTTATATTCTTGTCTTTACAATTCATGTAATTTATATTTTGTCAAATGTCTACAATGAACTCTTGTGAGTAGACTAGTCAAGTCTTGGGATTGTTGGAAAAGTCTAATGACTAGATCCTAATCAAACCAAGTCTAGACTCTATTTTATATAAAAACCATTTTCCTATCTAATCTCATCGTTTTCTAAACTCAATAGCAAGTATTGAACGAAGTACCGAACGGAGAAGTTCAATAAATACTATTTCATCATTTCAAATATCAAGTGAAGTATCGAACGAAGAAGCTTGATATTGGAACAAATGAGATTAGACAAGGTGTCACAAAGCTTGATGGCAAAAGACCAAATGAATAGCTTTGTGAAACCTTGAGGCCATAAGACTAGCACTTAATGGGTATCATATAGCAATCAACCATGAGAATAGGCGTGGTTGCTATTGAGATACATTCATGTAGCTCGAAAGAGACCATGAATTACCTTAGAGAGTCTTGCTTTTGGAAAATGGATTCAATATAGAATAGAGACAAAGCTTGAACGATTATTTTCTGTCATTAGATATACCAATAAATCCCAAGACGCCTTTTATTTTATTGATTGAATCAAAACCAAATATTTTCCAAACTTAAAATTCTAACTTGTTCAGCTAACATACTCTGAAAATATAATCAGTAATTACTAAACTCCCTATGGATCGATATTTTTATTACGTGTATTAACCGTGCACTTGCGGTAACGTATCAGAATACCTGCTAGAGGTTGGAGCTTGGAGGAGCTGATTTGTCCTGGGAAGCGTTCAAGGATTCATTTTTTAGGAAGTACTTTCCTGCTAATGTCAGAAGCAAGAAAAAGATTTAGTTTTTGGAGCTGAAGCAGGGTAATATGACGGTAGCGGATTATGCTGCTAAGTTTGAGGAGTTGTCTCATTTTTTCCCACACTACAATGTGCTAGGAGCTAAAGCTTCAAAGTGCGTGAAGTTTGAGAGCGGCTTGCGACCTTAGATCAAGCAGTTTATCAGTTTCCACGAGATTCGAGATTTTCCTGTGTTGGTGAACAAGTGTCGTATGTTTTATGATGATTGTAGGGCGAGGGCTAGCTACTACAAGAGTCTTGGTGACAAGAAAGGAAAGGGGAATGATCGTGGGAAGCCATATGGGAAGCAAGGTGATAAAGGAAAGAAGGTGTATGGTGGTGGTTCGAACCCAAGTGGGGGAGAACTTAAGTGCTTTAAGTGTGGAGGATTTGGACACTGTTTTGCGGATTGCAAGAGTACCGTTGTGAAATGTTTCAAGTGTGGCAAGGATATGCATCGTTCTTTCGAGTGCAAGGCTAAAGAGTTAGTGTGCTACAACTGTGGTGAAGCGGGGCATATTAGCATGAAGTGTTCCAAGCTGAAGAAGGTGAGGTCGGATGGTAAGGTGTTTGCTCTGAATGCGGAGGAGGTCCCGGAGCAGGATAACTTGATTCGAGGTATTTGTTTTGTTAGCAACACTCCATTGATTGATAGCATTGATACCGGTGTGACTCATTCGTTTATTTCTCTTGATTATGCCAAGCGTTTGAATCTTGTGATGTCTCCTATGTTGAGAGGAATGGTCATTAATATACCATTTAATGGCTCGGTCACCATTTCCTTCGTTTGTGTGAAATGTCCTTTGAACATTGGTGATGTAGACTTTAAGATGGATTTAGTGTGTTTGCCTTTGGCTCACATGGATGTTATCTTTAGGATGGATTGGTTGTTAGCTTTTGGTGTTAACATTAATTGTTTAACCAAGAATGTAACTTTCTCTAATTCGGTGGAGCGTGTTGAGAGTAAGTTTTTGACTGCGAGTCAAGTGGAGGCGTCGTTAGATGGTGAGTCTCAGTCGTTCGTGATGTTTGCTCTTTGAAGGTGGAAAGTGAGAAGGGAGGTAGCAGTGTGCCGGTTGTGAACTAGTTTCTTGATGTGTTTCAGGATGACATTTCTGACGTACCGCCTGAGAGAGAAATGGATTTTGGAATTGAATTAGTTCCTAGAACTAGTCCCGTTCGATGGCGCCGTATATGATGTTCGTATCCAAGTTTAGCAAGTTGAAGAAACAGTTGAAAGAGTTGTTGGAGAAGAAGTTTATCAGGCTGAGTGTTTCGCCATGGAGAGCTCCAGTGTTGTTTGTCAAGAAGAAGGATGGTAGTATGAGGCTTTGTGTAGATTATCGGCAGTTGAACAATGTGACCATTAAAAACAAATATCCTCTTCCAAGAATAGATGATTTGATGGATCAGTTGGTTGGTGCTAAGGTGTTTAGCAAGATTGACTTGAGGACTGGATATCATCAGATTCGGGTTAAGGCAAAAGATATACCGAAGACTGCTTTCCGAACGACGTATGGTCACTATGGGTATTCCGTGATGCCATTTGGTGTGTCTAATGCGCCAGGTGTATTTATGGAGTACATGAATAAGATCTTCCATCCTTATTTGGATCAGTTTGCGGTGGTGTTCATTGATGATATCTTGGTGTATTCGAATTCTGAGGAGGAGCATGTGGAGCATCTAATAGTTATGTTGCATACCTTGAAGGATAGGAAATTGTATTCTAAGATGTCTAAGTGCGAGTTTTGGTTGCAGGAAGTGAGTTTCCTTGGTCACGTGATTTCTAGAGGTGGAATTGTGGTTGATTCGTCGAAGGTTGAAGTTGTGTTGCATTGGGAAGCTCCTAAGTCTGTTACCGAGATCAGAAGCTTTTTGGGTTTGGATGGCTACTACAGGAGGTTTATTGAAAGTTTCTCTAAGTTTGCTTTACCGTTGACGCAGTTAACTCGGAAGGGTCAAGCTTTTTTTTGGGATGTCAAGTGCAAAGAGAGTTTCCAAGAGCTGAAGAAGAGGTTGACGACGGCACCTATCTTGATTTCGCCGAGTGCAACTGAAGCTTTTGTTGTGTATTATGATGCTTCTAAGATGGGTTTGGGCGGTGTGCTAATGTAGAATGGAAAGGTTGTAGCGTATGCTTCAAGGCAGTTGAAGATACATGAGAGGAATTACCCGACCCATGATTTGGAATTGGCAGCAGTAGTGTGTGCGCTTAAGATTTGGAGGCATTATCTGTTTGGTTTGAGATTTGAAGTGTTCAGTGACCATAAGATTTTGAAGTATCTGTTTGACTAGAAGGAGTTGAACATGAGGTAAAGGCGTTGGATGGAGTTTTTGAAGGATTATAATTTCGAGTTGAGTTATCATCCCGACAAGGCGAACGTGGTGGCAGATGCTTTGAGTCGGAAGTCTTTGCACATGTCGACGTTTATGGTTAAGGAATTAGAGTTGGTTAAGCAGTTCAGAGATTTGAGCTTGGTGTGTGAGTTGACGCTGAATTGGGTATGTTGAAGCTGATGAGTAATATTCTGGAAGAGATCAAAGAGGGTCAGAAGGTGGACTTGGAACTTGTAGACCGGTTGGTGTTGGTTAATCAAGGCAAAGAAGGTGACTTCAGATTGGATGAGAGAGGTGTTTTAAGGTTACGTGACCGTGTTTGTGTACTGGATGTACCTGAGCTCAAGAGTAAGATTTTGGATGAAGGTCATCGTAGTAGTTTGAGTATTCATCCCGGAGCGACAAAGATGTATCAGGATCTGAAGAAGTTGTTTTGGTGGCCAGGAATGAAGAAGGATATTGCAGAGTTTGTGTATGCTTGTTTGGTTTGTCAGAAGTCCAAGATTGAGCATCAGAAGTAAGAAGGAATGTTACAGCCGTTGTTTGTTCCCGAGTGGGTGCAAAGGGCAGAGATGTGATTTGGGTGATTGTGGATCGGTTGACGAAGTCAATGCATTTTATTCCTATCAAGCTAACTATGTCTTTAGCGAGGCTGGTGGAGATCTACATTTAGCAGATTGTCAGATCGCATGGTGTTTCTTCTAGCATTGTGTCGATAGAGATCTGAGGTTTACGTCGAAGTTTTGGCAGAGTTTGCAAGAAGATTTGGGGACGAAATTGAGATTGAGTTCTGCTTATCATCCTCAAATTGATGGTCAGTCGGAGAGGACTATTCAGTCTTTGGAAGATTTGTTGAGAGCTTGTGTTTGGAGCAAGGAGTAAGTTGGAGTGAATGTTTACCATTGGTTGAATCTACTTACAACAACAGTTTTCATTCGAGTATTGGTATGGCTCCTTTTGAAACGGTGTATGGTCGGAGATGTAGAACACCGTTGTGTTGGTTTGAGTCAGGTGAGTGTGCTATGATTGGACCGGAGGTAGTTCAGTAGACTACATAAAAGGTTAAGATGATTCAGGAGAAGGTGAAGGCTTCGCAGAGTAGGCAGAAGAGTTATCATGATACGAGGAGGAAGGAGTTAGAATTCCAAGTTGGTAATCATGTGTTTTTGAGGGTTAACCCAGTTACCGGTGTTGGGCGAGCTTTGAAGTAGAAGAAGTTGACTCCACGTTTTGTTGATTCTTATCAGATTGTAGATAGAGTTGAAGCAATAGCATATTGGATTATGTTACCGTCGTCGTTATCGAATCTGCATGATGTGTTTCATGTGTCTAAGTTGCGAAAGTATGTGTATGATCTGTCTCATGTGATTCAAGTGGATGATTTGGAAGTAAGGGATAATTTGACCGTTGAGACTGTGCCTTTGAGTATCGAAGATCAGGAAGTTAAGCAGCTGTGAGGAAAATAGATCGTTTTGGTCAAGGTGATTTGGGAAGGTCCTATGGGAGAGAGCATAACTTGGGAGTTGGAGAGCAAGATGAAGGAATCGTTTCCGGAGTTGTTTCCTTCAGGTAATTTTCGAGGACGAAAATTCTTTAAGTGGGGGAGAGTTGTAACAGCTCGATTTTTAGAATTAGCTTTATTTATCATCATTATTGTTTATTTATTATATTTGATAATTGATTATTTGGTGTGTGATTGGTGGGTTAGAGTAATTTTAAGTGGTGGAGGGTATTTTAGTCATTTTGGCATGAGTGGCATTTTTGTAATTATGTTAGAACTAGAAATTTGAATTTTAGAGAATAATGATGTATAAGTAATATGGGAGGTTTAAATGAAGTAAAAGTGTAGAGAAAATAATCGTGAGAGTTGGATGTGACTAAGCCCATTAGTGTGAGGGACCATAACCCATATTATATAAAGAGTAGTAGTGAGTGGTGGTGAACTAGGTTAACCATTTGTCACAAAATTTTGAGAGAGGCAGAGAGAATAAAGAAAGAATAGGCTTGAAGAGAAAGTTGGAGGAAAAGCTCAAGAGCACAAGGGGAAGAGAGGAATCACTTAGGAGAGCTTAATTTGTGAAGAATCAAGGTAAGGGAAAAGATTATTGTAATCAAATGGGTTTTAATAAGCAAATGCGTAGTTTGAGTGTTTTAACTTATGCTTAATTTAATGATGTTTGATGATAATTATGTGAAATTCGTGCTCTATTTCTTGTGTTAATTTGAGTATGTTAAAACTTGGTGAAATCATGTTTTATTCATGTCAAAATTTATTAGTTGTTATATTAAAATGATAAGTTGTTGATTTTGATGAATAACATGAATAATTGAATGTAAATGCTTTAAGTTGTTGTTGTTGATGTGTTGCTGCCATGATTCATTAAAAGGATGAAAAGATTATGTTGATTATGTGATTTGTTGTCAATTAAGTTGTTGTTGTTGTTGTTGTTGTTGTGTTTTGGTAAAATAGTTTAATTTGGTGAAAATGAATAAGTTGGTGTTGAAATGAATAAGTTGCTGCATGAACTATTGGAATAAGTGATTATGATGATGTTGGGTATGAATGAAGTGTTGTTGTTGTTGTTACACCATGTTTGGTTGATTAAGTTGTTGATAAAAGTGAGTTTTGAGTTTTTGATTAATTAAGTGAAAAACCATGAGAATCCATGTTGAATTGATGAGATGTTGTGTTTTAATTGTTCCTTATAAGTGTAATAACTATGGGTACTGTTTATACAACGATTTTGGGATGATTGGGATCAAAAATGGGACTTTTGGGAGATTTTTGGGGTCTTCCCATAAGGGAAAACCTGTTTTTTGGTTGCGCAGAAAACAGGGACTTCGCTGAGCGACCATAGACTTCGTTGAGCGAAGTTGTACAGTAACAGCATTGTTGTTCCATGCGTTTAGGTCCTTTGGGGACGTTTCTGGACATCCCTGGACATTCCTTTTGTGCTGTTTTGATGAATTATTGATGGGTATTGAATGCTTGCATTAAAATGAGTTGAATAGTTTGTTTTGAGACGAAAATGATAAATTATGGAATGAACTTGGAGATTTATTTTGAGTCGTAAAATACATGCAAGTATGCCAAATGTTTATGATGATATGAATGATGTTGTAGCATGATTTAAGAAGTGGAATGATGATGGTTTGATGTAACTTGCGAGATTTAATCATGAAATGTGGATTATGTGAATTATATAATGAATAAAAGTAAGATGTTGAAACATTTATGATATGACGGTGATTAAACTTGTTGAAATGCATTAATATGAGATGATGATGATAGATGTGGCTTAATGCATTATAGTTGGGATTAAATGATGATGTGGTGATAACATGAATTGTGTGGAATTTATTGATTTGATAATGCAAATGAAAAGTGGTGAAATGTTGCATGATTTAAGATCATGATTTATAGTTGTGTGCATTGTCAAGTCCATACGTGAACATCCATGCATTCATTGTCGGTCAAATGTAGCTTGATTTAAGATCAAGATTTTATATGTAGCTTGATTTAAGATCAAGATTTAAATGTAGCTTGATTTAAGATCAAGATTTTATATGTAGCTTGATTTAAGATCAAGATTTAAATGTAGCATGATTTAAGATCACGATGGTGCCACATGCATGTAGAGTCGTGTTAGGCACATTGCATACACATGAGTCATGTTTGGTAACGTTTTGATGTGAACTTGTGCATTTATGTGGTAAATGTCAAATTGTTGATGTGTGGAAATTATGAATGACTCATAATTGTGTTGATGATGATTTATAGTGAGATAATGATTAATCGTTGAAGATGTATATTTAAGTTGACAATTATACATTGATGAGAATATGCTATGATTTATGAATGATGTTTTGGAATGATGATGCTTTTAAGTTACTAATAATGATGAATGAATTATGCGTGTGTTGATAACTAGACTATTTATGTTGAATGCTTTTATGTTGTTGATGTTTTGTCTGAAACTTACATGCGTTTATTATATCCTTTTGTTGAATGTATATCTTACCCTCCAGTGACTTTGTTGTCGCCTCACCCTCATGGTGTAGACTTGCAGGTTGAGGAGTAGTTGTTTGGTGAGTTGTGTTGAGGATGACGTTACACCTACTCCTTTTTATGTTACTTTGCAGATGTCTAGATTAGGTGCTCTGATCTGTGAGTCTGGAGATTTTATTTTGTTTTTGGATTATTCATTATGATGTATTTATTTGAGATTTTTATGTTGAGACCCGAGATGACATTTTGTTGAGATTAATTATTTTCCGTTCTGTTGTGATTATTGTTGAAGAGATTTTTATTATGAGAAATTGTATGAATTTAATGATGATTTGTAATATCCCGATTATGTTGAATTGCGTGATTTATTATTTAATTATTAGTCTCGGGGATCGGCGTCTTATACATATATAATGATCATTTTGCAAAATTTAATTTATTTGTTTTTTAAAAAATTAATTACGGATAATGGTCATCACAAGTGTAACAAATTTTCACGGATAACTATGAAACTAATTTATTTGTTTTTAAAAAATTAATTACGGATAATGGTCTTATCTACTAACAATATATAAATATCGAAGTACATAAAAATTTCATAATTGTTCTTATTAAAACTCATGATCTTTTTAATTTTATATTCGTCTAGCAAAGTGTTTTGCATATAAAATGAAAATTTATATGCAAAACATTTAAAATATTTTATCATATCGACTTTCTCATATATGTATATAAAATTGGTTTTTGCAGATATAAACATTTAAAATCAGCAACGGGAACGGTACAGACATTGAACGATGTTTTGCATATAAAATAAAAATTTAATTAATAGAAACACTGTATTAATATTGATATTTTGAAAATAGTCAGGAGTTTTCAAAATTTTATCATAACGACTATCACATATCAGTACATAAAAATTTTCTTCTGCGTATATAAGCATATAAAATCCTCAACGCGTGCGGTTTAAATATTTAACGATGTTTTAAATATAAAATAAAAATTTATTTAATAGACACACTACAATAATGTTGATATTTTGAAAATTGTCATGAGTTTCCAAAATTTTGTTATATCAAATTTCTCATATATGTATATAAAAGTTTGTTTATGTAGATATAAATATATAAAATCTGCAATGGATGTGGTACAAACATTGATCAGTGTTGTGCATATAAAATAAAAAGTTATTTAATAGAAACACTACATTAATTTTGATTTTGAAAATAGTCATGAGTTTTTAAAATTTTATTATATCAACTTTCTCATATATCTACATAAAAAATTATTTTCACGTATTTAAGTATATAAAATTCATAACTAGTGTGACTCAACTATTTAACAAATTTTTGTAGTTATAAGAGAAAAATATTTAATAGAAACATTACATTAATACTCATACTTTTCATTTAATATCTATAAACATTCTACAATATTAAAAATCTAATTATTTTTTATATAATTATTGCAGTGTTATGTGACCCGTACGAACATGAATGTTGGAAAAATTATTACATTTATTCATCTAGGGTTATAGTAGGTCGTACTCGTACGTCTATTGTTTGCCAAAATCAAATTAATAGCAATTTAAGAAGTGTAACCTCCATCAATTGCAATAACTTGTCCAGTGATGTATGATGCAGCCGGAAGACAAAGAAAGGCAACTAGTGATGATATCTCTTTAGGCTCTCCCATACGACCCATAGGTGTTTGAGATACTACACCATCCACAGCTTCACCCCCTTCATTATCATTCTGTTGGAAGTAGTAGCATTATAAACATTCAGAGTTGTGTTATTTGAACAATTATTTATATGACAACTTATGAGACAATCATAGATTTATAAACAAACATAACCATTGACATGAAAATCAAAACAATAGAGAGAGAAAATAAAAACATAATGCGTGTATGAGAGATAGAGTTGTCACAAAAATTGTCACAAATTGATTGTACAAATATCATTTCTCTAAACATTTATACCATTAAGTTTATTTTCATAAGTGATACTCATATGGTATTTTCAAGTATTTTCAAGTAATACTCCTCCAAACAGAATCCCAAATTTAGAAATAAAATCTCAGAAGCGACCTTGAGATATTATACTCCTACAATATTTGTCGCATTTGCGAAAAATATTTTGTCCCAAAAAGATTATCACTTTTAGGTTTTAATGCAACTTTAATTATTATTTTTCAAAAGTACCCTAAAATGAATGTTATGTGCATCACCCCAAAGTTATTGTTCACTTTCATTTGTGACGATGAAAATGCATCAATAGTTGATATTATGTGTAATTGGATAAAATCATTCTTTTTCTTTTATTTATCATGATTTTGTTAATATATGTGAAATGGTCAAATATGACATATATTATGGAAAATAGAGAGAAAATGTTATAAGACATAGCTTATACTTCACAAATTTTATTAGTGTAGCTCTACAAATGAGTTGATTGGAGAACATTTTAGAAAATAGAGAGGATCTGGACAAAGCAGTAGAAAGAGAGACGATCTGTTTACAAGGAGAGAAGACTTTTTTCATGATCTTGACAGCAGTAGAAGAAGGCTGCTGCTGCACGTACAATAATTTTCTAGGTTAAAATGACTCAGAAGAGAAGAGCTTGGGTCTTATGGAAGACATCTTAAAAACATGGATGTTACTTTTTCCGCCCTACTCATTTCTCGCTCGCCCTATTTTGTTTTACAAAAATACCCATGGGTTTCGGATTATATAATCCGAACACAGTTTGGATGTGTTCGGATTATATAATCCGAAATATAGTTGTATATAAGCAGCAATCGGCATCACTCTCATTTCAGCAGTTTTGAACTTTGCTTTTAAAAACAACCAAAAAAACAAAGGAAAAATGATAAAACATGTCAAATAAAATCAAAAAATTATAAAAAGACCACCAAAAGATTCTAAAAATCAAATAAAACTAATGCAAATTTTTTTGTATTTTTCTGAGAATATGAAAAATTAAAAAAAATTAAAAATGAGTCTAATCGATGAAATTTTGGATTTTGAGGGGTGGACTCCCGTAAGAAGTCCCTTCAACAGGAGTCTTGTTCCTTGATTTTTTTTCTTCTGATTTTCTGGCCAAGTTTCAGAGCCGATCAAATAGCCCGAAAACTGTATTTTCAACTGGGAACAGCGAACAATGACCTAATTAAAATTAAATGATGATAGCTAGGAAGAATAATATGGTCCTTAAAATGACTATTAATGTTACAAACAAATTTAGAATTTGTGTTGATACAGTTCAGATTATATAATCCAAACTCTTTTTCCTTTGAATAAAGGTGTTTAGGGCATGTTCATACTCTATAATTCGAAAAAAAGCAAGGAACGAACCTATTTTTTGAGGTGTTCGGATTATAAATCCAAATTGGTGAAAAAATCTTTTTCCACCCCAAAACATAGGGAAAACTCAATTCAGATTATAGAATCCGGAAATTCCATGGATTTTTTTTTTTTGGTAAAAAAAAGGCGCAGGAGAAAGTGATAGGGTGGGAAAAGTAATCCCCTAAAAACATACCAAGTAGTTAGGCCCTGCGATCTTAAAAAATGTTGGGCCATTGAGATTCCATTAGGTTTTTAAAAAACAACAAAAAAAGAACCTTCTTTTCACACCCTATAAAATTTCTCGACTTTGTTCAAATTATAGGATCTGAACGGCATAAACATCCTATAAAGCCCTCAAAAACACGTTAAACATTTCGAATTTTAGAGTGGGAAAAATAACAGCCAAAAAAATGTTTTTCTTTTTACTGAAATTAAAAACAATGAAGAAAATATATATGTTAAGTCTTTTGATATAAATAAAATTTAGTCACACCTAAAACAAAACCCAGGATCCACCCCTCCATATACATCGGATCCATTTGGTTAAAGTTTATAACATGCAAAATGCATACCTTGATAGATTGCAAGAGTGATGTCTTGACAGGTCCAGGTGCCACAGCATTTGCACGAATATTATCTTTTGCCCATTCCAATGCCAAGTTCTTCGTGAATTGATTCACCGCTCCTGAATTAATTGAATTTGCTTAGATAGATTAACTTTTGTGGAGTGCATCTAATATCAACTTCAAAAGAATAATGTAAGGGTTTGCACAATTGGATAGTCTAATAAAAGGGTAATTGGAAATTAATTATTTAATTAAAGATGAAATTCATAGACGAGAACCCAAATAGAGTTAGTGTTCTTACTACATAAAAGAGAAAAGAAAATATAGAAGAAGACTAAATTTAAAAACTAAAGTCATTACTCTACTGTAGAGTATCAAAGGGAGAGAGGAGACTTCACCATTTTTTTTCATACTCATTATTTGATCATCATTTTTCTATTTATGCACAATCCAAACTTCCTTGATTTTAAGATCACTAGCCACATGTTCATTTGTCTCAAAGGTTATGCCAAAGAGTATAAGAGATACTCAAAACTAAATCAAATAAAATCACACTCTTAAGATAAGAGAGGATTAAAATGAAAAGTTAGTGGGAAACCATGTGACATTACCTCATAACAGCATGCCTCCATTATCTTCCATTTCGACCATGTGACATCGTTTTAGTGGTTCAGAACTCAAGTTTTTTCTTAGCTTTTCTCTTCCCAATCCCAATAAGTATCATCTTCTTCCTCCTTTCACACTTTTTTTCAGAATTTTCTCTCTCCAAACTCTTGTTCTTTGAAAACTCAAGAAAAAACTTCTCCATTTTTGCAAGCTTTAACATACTATAACCTTCAGATCTCTACAAAAACTACTTCCCTCTTAATAAAAGCTTAACCATTTTCTCCAAGCTTTCCAATGGCATCTTCATCTTCTCAAAACACGCAGGTACCTCTCGCTGCTGATGTGAGTGTTCTTCCCAAGAAGAACATGCAAAGCTTTGCTCCATAAGTTTCTCTAGATGCAGAAAAAACCAAGATTCTGCAATCACGGGTATTGATTCCTTATTCAGTAGGAAACACTGTTTATGGGTTTTTAGGACCTTTTCCAGATCTTAGCGTAGATTTAGAACATCTTAAAGGTTTTTTCCCTGGTTTTGAAACTGGAAAGCGTAGAATTTTTACTAAAGCACCTTACAACATGCATTTTATGAATGCACCACATAGGGTGTTTAGATCAGCTCCTTCTAAAACCAACACTTCGACTTATCTGAATTGGTTAAAGAAAGTCGAACCAAAGAAAACCCAACATTGGAAAGATTTAGGTATTTTTGACTTAATTCAGTTGTCGAAAACAGGACTTAGGTATAATGATACCTTGTTAATAACTGTTGTCCAATTTTGGGAAGCCTTGACCAACACTCTTCAGCTGAAGTGTGGAATGCTTACCCCCACTCTTTTCGACGTAGCTGCCATCACTGGGCTTCGACCTACTAGAGATCTTTTCGACCCTATCATTATAAGTAAAGACAATAAGTTCGACTTTACTGTCCAAAGGGCTAGTTATAGTAATTTCTTAGCTGACCACTTTGACAAGAATACCAATGAGGTCTCTGACCAAGAACACATCGCCTTTCTCACCTTTCGGCTTTCCCATTTTGTATTTTGCACTGGGTCTCTTCAAGTATCCAAAGAATTCAATGGAATGGCCATTTAATTGCATGAAGGAAATAGCTTTTGCCTGAGCAAATTACTCTTAGGTTGCCTTTATGACTGCCTAGGATTAGCAGGCCAACTACTACAAACTACTCCAGAAAATAAAGAGTTAGCCCTTTCTGGACCTATGTGGTTATTTCAACTGTGGTTAGTGGCCACTTTTGAGAAAGATTTGAAGTTTTTTTGTTTCTTCAATGTACAAAGAGGAGGTGGACAAGTAAACCACAAAAGGTGCAAGACTGGCCCACCTCAGAAGAAGAGAAATCAACCTCCCAACAGACCAAGTCATCAAGGAATACTTCAATGTTTTCCTCAACTATACTTCTTTTGACCCTGCTATGGCACCTTTCATTAGTCGAAATGTAGGTTCTAAGTGGTTTAAAAGAGAATTCCCTGCACAAAACCCTAAATACTTTGAGGAGAACGTCGAAATCTAGAAAAACTACTTGACTCCAACCCTTTTTTCCATCAGGCTAACCACAGGCAAATCTAACTTGGGGTTAATAAACTATTTCCCTAATTTAGTGTCAAGACAATTTGGCTTGAGCCAATTTCGACCTTCCCCTATATGGAAAAAACCCAAGGAAATTTGCACAGGTTACTTCCAAATAACAGAGGCTCACTTTTTGCAACGCTTGAAGAATTTGATTGAGCAAGCCCCTCAATTCACTCTTATTTCTTTTCAAGTATCTCACTTGTTCACTAAAAGATTTCTTCAGTGGTGGAATGAATATTTTTATTCGACGCTAGTTGATGAGACAACTTTGGTCACCAACCTGACAGACGCTTTTCCTTCCTTGCAGAAAAAAGGGAAGAAAACTCCAGGTACGCAAGTCCAAGAAATTCAAGCTTTTCAAAAGTTTTTTGAAGTTGTGTATAATCCAATGAATGTCGAAAAAATTGTAAGAGAAGCTGCACTAGTCTTAAAAGAAAAAATAATTGAAAAACTTCCAAAGTTAACTTTTCCTCTTCATGTAAAAGATAAAGAAAATAAGTATAAATTAGCTTTGCATTTCCATTGTGTAAAACTTCCACCATTACCTAGTGCAGACTTCACTCTAGCCTTTTCACCAAACTGTCCTTCTTGGTTTCATTTTGGTTACAAGAAAATTCAAGAAACTTTGAAACCAAAGAAGGATAAAGTAGTCTTGGCTAAACTTTATTTATACGACTTCAAAGGGCACTTACACATTGATCTTTAACATGTCGAAGTTAGAGGAAATACACGTTTAGCAGGTGACATAAAATGTCTTAACAAATTTCCTCTTATTTTTGTTTATTTTCTCAGATTTTATCTAACATGTAAACAACTCCACGAAGCTATTCCTCGTCGAAAAACTCAAATCTGTGCTGCTACTCTAGAAAACTTAGATAATGAGTCAGAACAAGCAAAGGAAACCCAAGAAAAACAAGTAAGAATTAACATCTTTTCCATTTTAACAAATGGTCGAATTTTTAAGATGTCAAATTCAATATCCTGTATGTTTTGCTTTTCCAGAGTAAAAAAAGAGCTAGTGAGTCAGTATCAGAGGCTGCTTGCAAGAAATCCAAAAAAGCAACTACTTCAAAAACTTACAAAAGTTCAGTGGTAAGTTTCTTTTAATTTCGACCAAATAATGGTAACTGTTGGATATTTGGTTGTTGACTTCATGTTTGCTAAAATCAAATATACAAGAAGTTATGCGTCCTCAGAAGCTGGAAGCAGAACTTCAGAAGCTGATCCTTAGAAGCTGAACAGTACCTCAGAAGCTGGGTCTTCAGAAGTTGGGTCTTCAGAAGCTGAACAGTACTTCAGACGCTGAACCTTCAGAAGCTGAACTTCAGAAGCATCTTTCAGAAGCAGTCTTGTTTGCGCACTTGGAGTTGTTTATTTTTCTCACCTGATCTGTTGAAGATTTAAATGAAGAATTCTATCAAGCTGCGTGTGTTCTAGAAAGAAGTTATTTTTGCAAGATATTTTCTGAAGATTGGTTTCTTTTATTTGTGAATATATTTTCAAAGTAATCTTTGGAAAATATATTTCTGAAGAATATTTGCTTCTATATGTTTCTAAAGAATTTTGGAAATATATCTTTGAAGATTATTTGGTTCAGTTATTTGTTGCTGCTAAAGACTATAAATAAAGGACGCTGCTATTGAAGAAACTCAACCAAAACCAAAGCAAGTATTGATAGAGTTTTATTAGGTTTTGAGTCTGTGAGCTATGTGCTCTGTTTCTGTACACCACTCAATTGTTTAGAGTTGGTTTGTTTTATTGAGTTGTAATCACTTGAAGCGTTTAAGCAAGAGTGACTGTTTATGTATTTGGAGTGTGTCTCATACTTAGTTGTTTGTTATTAAAGTCTGATATCACTAGGGCAGTGATTGACTGAGGGAAGTGAGATGGGATCTCAGGTCTAGGACTTCCTAGGTTGAAATCAATACGGGTAGTAGCTAGGTGATAAGTTGTAAACTGGGAGTTTGCTGAGAACTTAGAACTAGGACTATCATAGTGGATTTCCTTCCTGGCTTGGTAGCCTCCAGATGTAGGTGTGTTTGTCACCGAACTGGGTTAACAAATATCTTATGGATCTTTACTTTCAGTCTGTTATTTCTGTCTGATATTTTTTACTTCTGAACTGTTGTTTATGCTGCAACTTTGTACTCTGTTCTGCTCTGTTTTACGTTCAGAATCAGGACCTGCCAGAAATTTCAGTAACTTTATCCATTTACTTGACTTTTCTATTGTTTCTGAATGTACAATCAAAAACAACCATTAAGAACCAAGAGGTAACAACTAATGAAGCCTCAGAACCACCAAACATCCAGCAAGCTGAAGTGCTTCCTCAAGAAACAATAAAAGGCAAAGCCGTCGAAGACACTTCTTCTAGGGTCGAAAAGAAGAAGAAAAAGAAGAAAAAATAAAAATCTAATGAAGATACTTCAAGACCTGATCTTGAAGTAGTCAAAGAAGATGATTCTTCTTTTCCCAACAATCCAAGGTCCAAAAAACAAAAACAAAGCCACTTCAGTAAAGGATCTGAGAGTGCAAATTCTTGTCCAGGAGCTACTGAAAAGGTAAGAATTTTGAACAAGACTTTTTCTTTTTCTTTATAATTTTGACTCAAACTTGCCATAATTCTAACTGTTTATGTTTCTGCAGGATGCTTCTTTGACTGATAAACCAAATCAGGAGACCATCCCCCCTCAAACAGAAACAACTCCTCTTCCTTTGACCACTTCTCCAATTTTAGAGAATGTTGTCGAAGAAGACACAGAAATCCCCTTGTAAGGAACACAAGCCAACATTTCAAGTCCTCCTCCAACGCAACGACAAGGGGTTAAAGCCCCTATACAACTCACTGAGCAAGAAAAAGCTCTTAGGGCAGAACAAGAAATGGAAAGAATAGCCCGAGCAACTTTACCACAATCTCCT
Organism: Medicago ruthenica; assembly: GCA_018208015.1. Lineage (NCBI taxonomy): Eukaryota > Viridiplantae > Streptophyta > Magnoliopsida > Fabales > Fabaceae > Medicago > Medicago ruthenica. Next base: position 50,331,498 of record CM031377.1, on the reverse strand, counting down.
CCTCCATCTTCACCAGAGGGAGATGAATATTTCAACAAGGATATGGTCGAAGACCAAACTCCCCAACATGATGAAGATATCAACATGGGCGAAGACAATGATCAAGTTCCTGTGAGGAATGAAGAGCCAAGTGATGAAAGAGTCGAATCTCCTTTTGTCGAAAGTTCTGATGGACCAGACATTTCTACTTCAGAATCAGAAGGTGAAATCTTTCCTGCATCCAATGCTGCATCAGTTTCGAACCTCCAAACTTGTTTGAGCCAGGAAGAGTTTGCAAAGCTAAAGGTCGAAGACCTTCTTGCTTCCTTGAAACTTGTTGCGAGTAGTAAAAGTTCTTCCTCCAATCAAGCTCAAGACACTTCGACCTCAATTAGACCAGAATTCCTTATGAACACTCATGAATAGTTGATCCAAAAGCTGAAGGACAAAGTCTTAAATGTAAACTTTTTCCAGCTACTTCGACAAGAGCATGGTAACTACATTGACATCAAAGGCTTAGTGGAAATCCTCCTAAATTCTCCAGAGTGTGCTAAGAATGAGTCTCTTGTCTCTTTTCTTATTGAGGTTGGACCTCTTTTGTAATAAACAATGAGGCAAATTCAGAAGAAAATAGAGACTTGATAAAGTAGAGACAAAGGCAACCTTTCGACACGGGGAGCTAAACAAAGATGAGTTTGCAAAATCTGAAGCACTTTCCATGGAGGCAATGGCCAAACAAGAGGAAGATGAAAGGGTGGAGTTGAGTGCTGACATTTATCAAAGGGAAAAGGAAGTTGAAAGTCTCCAGGCCAAGATTAAAACTGACAAAGAGAGGGTAGTTGAAATGGATAGTGTAATGCGTCTTCAGTCAAAGCACAAATGGAGTCGAAGGCCAAGGTAGCTCTTCAACATTATGAGAATGTTGTTAAACTTTAGGCTGATATTGTAGCACTAGTTAATGTTGAATCCTTCATTGATCTCAAATTAAAACATGTTGAAGCAGCTTATGAAAGACTGAAGAACAACCTAAGGCTTTGAGTTTGACTAGATAGCCTTTTAATTTCTTTTGTTTTGGTATTGTCATGAAGATGTGTAACATGACAATGTCCATTTTATTGTAATATTTTGACAATGTCTTTTAACTTCGACAATTGCCTTTTGGCATTGATTTTGTTTTAATCTGGATGCCATGTTTTCAATGTACTGTCCAAAATTACTCCTGAGATATTTTAACTTCTTGTAACATAGAATTTTTTAAATATTTGTCATTTATGCGAAATATTTGACTATCAGAAGCTAACTCTTCTGTCTCATATGCACCATGTGAAAAAACTTGTAAAATCTTAAATGGACCTTCCCAATTTGGGGACCATTTGCCTAAAACTCTATCTTTTTTGTCCATAGGCAAAATTCCTTTCCAAACCAAATCCCCTAAAGAGAAAGATTTAGACTTAACCTTTTTATTATGAGCTTTTGCAACATGTTCTTTTTGTCTTAAAAGAACTTCTAATGCAGTCAATCTTTCTTCATTTAAATCAACCAACTCATCTAACATCATATTCCAATAATGATCTGTTGGAATTTCCATCTGTTTTTGAACTCTTATTGATTGTAGACAAATTTCTACTGGTAAGACTGCATCATGACCAAAGGTTAGTCGAAATGGTGTAGAATTTGTTGATTCCTTTTGAGAAATTCGACATGCCCACAAAACTTGATCTAAGGTGATAGACTTTTAGCAAGTGTACTAAAATGCATTGAAGTAATAAAATTATAAGTTCGTATCCACAGGGACTGTTTTAATTTCTATTCGGCAAAGACATTAAAATTAAGGATGTGTTAAAATGTGGGGTTGCACATGGAAAATAGTTGATTTAACAATCATAAAATAAATAGAGAAAATGTAAATAAGTGGTAAAGAATTCACGAGAAAAATGATCAGGTCTTTTGAATCATATGTTCATTACTGATTGGAAATTGCACCTATTCTCTAAAATCGTTCACCTAATTTTACGACGGATGAACTTAATAGTTTTGATCAATCTCTTGAGTCAAAACTCTTTCCTAAGTTATAATCTCTTAATCTCTTAAGTCGATTTCTAACATTGGAAGTGTTATTAGTTCGTTAATCTACAAGTCATAACTCTCAATCGTCTATCTCTAGCTTAATATGTTGAGTTAAACAATATTACTAGGTTAGAATTAACAGTTATGGCTAGTAGTCAATTAAATTCTAAGATCAATTCATATAATTAAGAAGCTATGGCTAGTAGTCATACATAATCATATAAAAAGCAATAAAACTAGGATTCCAATTATATTGAATATAATATATACAATTCACATGGATCAAATAGCTTGGAACAAAATCATCTAAGACCCGATCAAAGAAAATTAGCTAGACATGGTCAAATAAATAAACAACAACATAGTAAAAGAAATAAACCCGAAAAGGTATTTTTCTCGTCTGCTGTTGTTTCCAATTGCACCAGCCATGTGCTTTCGGCTCCTTCTCCGCCGTGCATGTGATGCCCGATTCCTTTCTTTCCTCCAAAACCTGAATAATCCCTCTTCTGCGTGCTGGCTCCCTTTTGTACTAATTTCCTGAACCTTTTTTCATTGCATCGGGTCAAAACCTTGGGTCAAAAGCCCAATACCTTTTATCAATTTAGAGCCCATAAGCTACACGTTTTTGCTTTCTTTTCTTCTGCTTTTCTTTTATAGTCTTGTGCCATTAACTTATGTATCTAATAAACTACTTACTCTATAAATAAAAAAACAACAATTTATTTAAAATGACTCTAAATTGAAATACTAAACTGTTAAAATTAGAATTAAAATTTAATTAAAAAGACTCTAAAAATGTGATATGACGGACTATCATCATAAGGTTTTATGCCAATTCCTAGGTTTTTGACCCACATGTTATTTAATCAAATTAATGATGATTTTATTGGCTGATTAGACTTGACCATTTGCTTGTGCATAATATGGCGTCGAAGTCAATAACTTAAAACCTATTTGAGAAGCAAATTCAACCATTTTTCGACCATTAAAAACTGAACCTTGGTAGGTAGTTATGGTTTCATGAATATTAAACCTATAAATAATATAATTTTGGATAAAAGTAATAACTACCTCTTGATCAACATTAGGCAAAGGAATAGCCTCAATCCACTCAGTAAAGTAGTCTATTCCAATTAAAATATAATGATGACCTTTTGATGAGGAATTAGGGATTTCACCAATCAGGTCCAAAGCCCAACCTCTAAATGGCCAAGGTTTTACAATTGAATGCAATTCACTTGCAGGTACATGTTGTATTCCTGCATGTTTCTGACATTCTTGACAACCTTTTGCAAACTCTATGCAATCTTTCAGCATAGTTGGCCAATACACTCCTTGTCGAAATAAAAGCCATTTCATTTTATGACATGCTTGATGAGAACCACAAGATCCACTATGCACACTGGAAATTGCTAAGTATGCCTCATTTTCACCAAGACATTTAAGCAAAACTTCTTCTAGAGTCTTTTTAAACAACTCATTTCCAATGGTTACATAACTTAAAGCTCTATACTTAATCTTTCAACTAACTATTCCTGATGGATTCTCAAGATATTCGACAATTGGTTTTCGCCAATCATTAATTGTCAAATTGTCAATGGCAAAAATTTCAAATTTTCAAAATTTTATAAGTTTTCAGAATCCGAATCATTTTCACCATCTGCCCCCCAAGTTTCTGCATTGACAATTGGGTCAAAGAGAAATATGTCGAAATCAATTTATCTTTAATTTCAATCAATTCTTGGAGTTGTAATTTAGGCACTTTATATCCTGAAGCAACTTGTGCCAGGTCATTGGCCTCTTGATTTTCAATTCAAGGCACATGTTGGATATTAATGGAGTCGAATTGCTTTAACAATGAACTAGCAGTAACAAAATACATGATCAGATTTTAACTGATACATTTGTATTCTTTTGTAAATTGTTTCACTACTAACTCTGAATCTCCTTTAATTTCGACATCTTTTACCCCCAGTTCCAACATCATATGTAATCTTGTTATTAAGGCTTCATATTCAACCTCATTATTGGAACAATGACCATTTATTTTAGACTTGAATTTTGTTGGTATATTTAAAGGAGAAATTATCAATATACCAACTCCAGTACCATTTTTATGGCTAGAACCATCAAAATATAAGGTCCAAGGCTTCCTATCCACATAATTTTATGTTGTTTCGACCAAAGAATAATCTACTATAAAGTCAGCAACAATTTGACCTTTAATTGCTTTCAAAGGTTGATAAGTTAGTAAATACTCAGAGAGTGCCAAAAACCCATTTTCCAATTCGACTATGTAGAATTGGTTTAGACAACATAAGCCTAATAACATCAAAATGCGAATAAACATTAACATCAATAGGGATTTTGGGGATTTTCGTCTGTTTCTGGTGAAGATGAATGAGGAGATGGTGGTAGATCCCTAATAGCCTTTTCCTGCTTAGTGAGATGTTTAGGGGTTTCGACTCTTTGTTTGGAATGTTTGCTTGTGTTCTTTGCAAAGGGCTCTCTGTGTCTTCTTCGAAAAAAGTCTCCAAGATTGGAGAAGTAATCGAAGGAAGATGAGTTGTTTCTGTGTTGAGGAGGGATGGTCTCCTGATTTGTTTTGTCAGTCGAAGAAGCATCCTGCATAAACGTGAAGTTAAAAACATGGCAAATTTGAGTCGAAATTATAAAGAAAAAGAAAAAGTCTTGTTCAAAATTTTTACCTTTTCAGTAGCTCCTGGAAAAGAATTTGCACTTTCAGGTCCTTTACTGGAGTGGCTTTGTTTTTGGTTTTTGGACTTTGGATTGTTGGGAAGAGAAGAACCATCTTCTTCAACTACTTCAAGATCAGGTCTTGAAGTATCTTCACTAGACTTCGATTTTTTCTTCTTTTTCTTCTTTTCGACCCCAGAAGAAGTGTCTTCGACAGTAGTTGTTGCCTCTTGGTTCTTACTGGTGGCTTTCGACTGTACATTCAGAAACAATAGAAAAGTCAAGTAAATGGATAAAGTTACCATTATTTGGTCGAAATTAAAAGAAACTTACCACTAAACTTTTATAAGTTTTTGAGATAGTTGCTTTTTGGATTTCTTGATAGAAGCCTTTGATACTGACTCACTAACTCTCTTTCGACTCTGGAAAAGAAAAACATACAGGTTTATGAATTCGACATCATACAATTTGACCATATTTTAAATGAAATTCTTAATTATTTTTCTTGAGTTTCCTTTCCTTGTTCTGACTCATCATTTGAGTTTTCTTGAGTAGCAGCACTGGTTTGAGTTTTTTAACGAGGAATAGCTACATGAAGTTGTTTACATGTTAGATGAAACATGAGAAAGTAAACAAAAATAAAAGGAAATTTGTTAAGACATTTTATGTCACCTGCTAAAGGTGTATTTCCTCTGACTTCGACATGTTGAAGATCATTGTGTAAGCTCCCTTTGAAGTCAAATAAATACTGATTAGCCCAGACTACTTTATCTTCTTTGGTTTTAAAGTTTCTTGAATTTTTTTGTAGCCAAAATGAAACCAAGAAGGACAGTTTGGTGAAAAAGCTAAAGTGAAGTCTACACTAGGTAATGGTGAAAATTTTACACAATGGAAATCTAAAGCTAATTTATACTTATTCTCTTTATCTTTTACATGAAGTGGAAAAGTTAGCTTTGAAAGTTTTTTAGTGTTTTTCTTTTAAAACTAGTGCAGCTTCTCTTACGGTTTTTCAACATTCATTGGATTATACACAACTTCAAAAAAAATTTGAAAAGCTTGAATTTCATTGACATGCATACCTGGAGTCTTCTTTCCTTTTTTCTGCAAGGAAGGAAAAGCATATGTCAGGTTGGTAAGAAAAGTTGTCTCATCAACTAACTTCGAATAGAAATATTCATTCCACCGCTGAAGAAAGCTTTCAGTGCATAAGTGAGATACTTCGAAAGATATGGGATTGAATTGAGGGGCTTGCTCAGTCAAATCCTTCAAGCGTAGGAAAAAATAGGCCTCTGTCATTTTGAAGTAGCTTGTGCGGATTTCCTTGGGTTTCTTCCATAAAGGGGAAGGTCGAAAATAAGGAAGACATTGAAATATTCCTTAAAAACTTGGTCTGTGGGAAGGTTGATTTCTCTTCTCTTGAGGTAGGCCAGTCGAATCCCTTATGTGGTTTGCTTATCCACTTCATCTTTGTACAATGGTGAAACAAAAAACTTCAGTTGTTTTTTAAAAGTGGCTACTAACCACAGTTGAATCAGCCACATAGGTCCAGAAAGTGCCAATTCTTTGTTTTATGGAGTAGTTTGTAGTACCTGGCCTACTAGTCCTAAACAATCATAAGGACTCCCTAGAAGCAATTTGCTCAAGAAAAAGCTTTTTCCTTCATGTAGTTGGATGGCCATTCCTTTGAATTTCTTGGCTACTTGAAGAAACCCAGTACAAAATACAAAGTGGGATATCCAAAAAGTGAGAAATGCTATATGTTCTTGATTAGAAACCTCATGTTGGATATTTGGTTGTCGGCTTTATGTTTGCTAATATCAAATATACAAGTAGCTGTGCGTCTTCAGAAGCTGGAAGCAGAACTTCAGAAGTTGTTCCTCAGAAGCTGGGCTTCAGAAGCTGAACAGTACTTCAGAAGCTGAACGTCAGAAGCTGGACCTTCAGACGCATTGTTCAGAAGTTGACCTTCAGACGCACTGTTCAGAAGCTGATCTTCAGACGCACTGTTCAGACGCTGACTTTCAGAAGCAACCTTCAGAAGCTGGTTTTCTGCGTTCTATTTTGTGTGCCTTGGAGCTGTGTATTTTCATAACATTATCTTTTATGTGAAGATTTAATTGAAGAATTCTCCAAGCTTTGTTTCTAGAAGGAAGATTATTTTTGCATGAAGATTTTTATTGAAGATTGGATTCTTTTATTTATGAATATATTTTCAAAGTAATCTTTGGAAAATATATTTCTGAAATATAATTGCTTCTATTTGCTTCTAAAAGAATTCTGGAAATATATCTTTGAAGGATTTGGTTCAAGAATTATGTTGCTGCTGAAGCTATAAATAGAGGACGCTGCTTTTGAAGAAGTTACATCAAAACAGAAGCTTTTTAGAGAGAGTCATACTTAGGTTTTGAGTCTGTAAGCTTTGTGCTTTGTTTTTGTACACCATTCTGAAGGTGAGAAAAACACACAAGAAGGGGGGGTTGAATTGTGTGGATACAATCTTTTCCTTTCTCAAAACTTATGTTAAGTTCAGAATCTGATATAGATCAGTTATGAACCTTTTTCAGAGTTTGTTAGCAGTGGATTATGAAGTAAAGAGAGAGGGAAAGAAAGACACAAAGCTTTTTATACTAGTTCCTTCCACAAACCGGAAGTAGTCTAGTCCCCCTGTCACTTACAGGAGATTTAACTATAATCAAACTGATTACAATTGCTCAAAACACAAAGTTAAGAGACTTCAATGCTCAAACACCTAGTAAGAGACTTCTAATGCTCAAGACACAAAGTCAAGAGACTTCCAATGCTCAAGACACAAAGTCAAGAGACTTCCAATGCTCAAGACACAAAGTCAAGAGACTTCCATGCTCAAAGCACAAAGCTAAGAGACTTCTAATTGTTCAATACACAAAGTAAAGAGACTTCTGATTGCTCAGCACGCAGGCTAAGACTTTGGGTATCAAACTAATTTTACAACAAAAATAAGTTTGTGTTGAACACTTGATCAAATATCAGAAGTGTTCACAAAATACAACTCAATTAAGACTCTACACTTAAAGAATTCTAAGATAAACAAGTTTGTAAGAATTCTTAAGTTGTTTGTTGACAGACACTTAAAACAGAGTGTTTGCAGTTCAGGTTTTGCAGCTTGTATATCTGTACAGAGTCTTGTGTTCTTCTTCAAATCTTCACTCTTTTATAGAGGGTAAAAGAGCTGTTGAGATTTGATCAGAATTGCAGCAAAGAGTCGTTGCAAAGAGAGGCTAGGTCCAGCTGAGTTTGTGTGCGTGAAAACAGAGCACACAAAGTTTGAATTCATTCCTTAAAAGCTGGGGAATGTTTCTGAGAAGGAGGCAACTATTCCAAAGAGCTATTCTGACATTGCAGGCTTTACTGTTGACACAGACAGCTGCTTTTCCTTAAAGAACTCAGACTTCAGAAGCTTCTTCAGGAACAGTACTTCAGAAGCAGGTCTTCAGACTCACCCTTCAGAAGCACTGTTCATCAGACGCACTTCTTCAGACGTTGACTTTTGTTGACCTTCAGACTCAGCCTTCAGACGTTGACTTCTGTTGACCTTCAGACTCAACCTTCAAATGTTGACTTCTGTTGACCTTCAGACTCAACGTTCAGAAGCATCCTTCAGACACAGTCTTCAGACTCTGCCTTCATAAGCACCCTTCAGACGCAGTCTTCAGACTCTGCCTTCAAAAGCTGCTTCAGACCCAGTTTTGCTTCAGACTTGCAAAAAAGGCTTCTATGTTTTCCTTTCTTGCTCTTAGCTTGTTCTTCCATAACCGGTATTAAATACCAAACATTAAGGACATGATTCTGCACACTTAGAACAAAGCATTAGCAATACCAATTTTCTTTTTAACACTTTATTATCATCAAAACCCAAAAGAGAGTTGTTCATACATTTTGTTCCAACAATCTCCCCCTTTTTGATGATGACAAACATAAGTATTAATAGAAAATTGTTGTTAATTTAATTAACAAGTTGACTACAAGGTGTGAGGTTTGCAAGCTCCCCCTGAGTCTGATCCAGGTTAATTAAATTCAGTTTAAATAAAAAATGTAAGAATTTCAGAATTGTTGTTAACTTTAATTAACAAGCTGACTTCAGGATGAGGTTTGCAAGCTCCCCCTTAGTCTGATAATCCTCAAGGTGAGGTTTGCAAGCTCCCCTTGATTCTTATCCATGTTAATTAAATTTAACTTAAAACAAAAAAGTGAAATTATCACTTAGAATTATAAATAACAAACTGACTTCAGGTTATGAGGTTTGTAAGCTCTCCCCCTAAGTCTGATAATCCACAGGATGAGTTTTGTAAGCTCCCTGAGTCTTATCCAAGTTATTTAAATTCATTTCAACTCAATAAAGAGTAATGTATTATCTCACAAAAATTAATTCAGAACTTTTACTCCCCCTTATCAGAGATTAAAAGCAGTTCTTATAAGTTAATTAACTGACAGAAATTAACTTATTGTTCTGAGCTCAGGAGCCTTAATACCTTTAACTCCCCCTCATAAGTTAATTAACTGACATAAAATAACTTATATTCTGAGCTCAAGAGCCTTAATACTTGTTTACTTTTACTCCCCCTTTTGTCATCAACAAAAAGAAAATTTTCAGAATTTTAAGAGAGTTTGAAAAGACATGTGAGATAAAAATGCAATCATATAGGTAATCAAGCAGCAAAGATAAGCATCAGAGCAAGCTTGATCATACATGAAGTATATAACATTGCATTTGAAAATCAGAGAATGCTGTTCAGAACATAAAGGATTGTTCAGAGCATTCTGATCAGACACAATCTGTTCAGAATTGTTCAATACCACTTAACTGGTTTTAGAAAACTGAAAACAGATCATTTTGTTTAGAGCATTTTTGTTCAGTACATTTTGTTTAGTATCACTGAACTATTTTAGACAAAATTGTTCAGATCATATACCAACTAAAGATTTTAGCACAACTGAACTTCTTTTCAGAAAACTGAAAAATATAGCATTTAGCTCAGTGCTTCTGAACTCTTTCAGACATAACTGTTCAGAGTTTTTAAATAAGGATCTGAGAAACTGAACATGTCTGGTACCAAAGAGAGACTTTCAGACAGAACTGTTCAGAGTATTTTTTTTTTTAAATATGTTTTGAAAAACTGAACATGTCTGATATCAATTTGAGCAATTTTGATGAAAAAATGCGTCTGAGTTTTTGTTTAAAACATTTCAGAACTGAAAACAGAAAAAACACATTTGCATATTGATGACTTCTGGAGGGACAAAGTGTAACTTTCAAAGCTTTAACTCATCATTGCCCATCTGTTATTACTTATCAGATTCTGACCAAGTGTTGAGCAACAGTTCAGATTCACTCTCATTAGTGGGTCATGTGAAAAAAATGTCCACTTATAATGAGTTAATCAGAAATCAAAAATTCTTATTCTGAAACTCAGACTTTGATGTCTTCAGAAGCTGAACTTTCTGCAGACTCTCAAAGTGAGTGTCTGTTAAGTATTAGCTTCTGATGAACTCAGATTCTCAGTTTCTTATTCAGAGTCAAGCAAATTTTTCAAAGAGATGAAATGCATTGTTCAGATTCTTTTTAATAAGTTTAAATCTATCTTTGAACAAAATCTCGTAATAAAATGATGTTTAAGATAAAAAAATGCTTGGCTCTTGAATGTAGAATTGGAATTTTTAGACATACAGATTACAACAATGTTATCACAAAGAAGATTATGCTGATTTCATGAATCTGACAGTTTCCCAACTCATGTAGAATCTATTAAGAATAACTGAGAACTAAACATACCTCAGTAGAGCTTCTGATCTACTTCTCCTTGTTCATTAAGTTTGTTGTTGAACACCCATTTTTGTTCCAGCAATGTTCTTGATTGGCTTTAGGAGAAGTGTCAGATTCTGAGAGGCTTTTCAGCTTTGGACATTCTTCAGACTCATGTTCTGGTTCAGGTTCAGGTTCAGGTTTTGAAGTGTCCTCTGAGAGCTGAATCTCAGTACCAGTGATCAAGTCTTTGTGGTTTCCTCCAGATTCCACAGTTCCTCCCTCTTTCATGGTCAGGGTTTGGAACATAGACCTGTTTTCTGTTATGCATTGCTAGCAGCCACTGCCCAGGTACCAGGATTTCTTCTTTTCTTTGGCTGTTCAGCATATCTGCAACAGAAACAATCTCAGACCTAGGTACCCATATCTTTATGGGTCCTCTTGGGTTAGTCCTGAAAGGTTTAATCTTATGCACCTTATGTCTGGAGTTATAATACTCAGACTTGTTCAGAAACCTTAGATGTGAATCCTTTAATTTTGAATAAGTCTTAATATCAAACACTGAGTTCTTCAGAACCTGAGTTCTCAATGGTCTTGACCCAGATTTCTTCAGAACCTGAAACTTGAAGGTCTTTGGTTCTGATTTCTTTAGAGTCTGAACCTTTGAAGACTTTGGTTCTGTTTTCTTCAGAACTCTAGTTTTGCTAGCTCCTGACACAAGGCAAACTTCAGTTTGACCTTTCTTAAAACAATCAGAAACAGATGACAGATTGGTTTTCTTTTGTTTGCTTTGCCTGACATTCTGGTTTTGAAAAGGTTTAGAATAGACTGGTTTAGTAATTTTTGAAGTTTTCATAAACCCAGTCTTAGTAAAATTTGAGTTTGAATTCTTTAGATTCTGAGACTTACTTGTTTCAGGTTCTGAACTCTTCAGACTCTGAACATTTTCAGGTTTAGAGTCTGATTTTCTCATACTCTTAGGCTTAGGTCCTTTTGGTTTAGGTTTTGGCAAAGTTTTATCATCTGCCATCATCTTTCCCATAGGCTCAGAAGCTTTAGAGTCTGAGCAGTTCAGAACCTCAGTTTCTGCTGTCTCAGTTTCTGCTAAATTCAGTTTCTCAGAACTGTCAGTAGCAGACATAAAGCACACCTCAGTGCCTTTCAAAATATTTTCAGAACAAGATGATATTTTTGATTCATTTGAAAGATTGAATGAATCATTTTTAAAACCAATACCTTCACCTTTGTTTCTATAAATATTATAAATCATAGAAGCAACCTTACTTCTATTGATTCCTGTTAAAAAAAAAATCTTGAAGAGCAATTTCTTCTTCACTTAAAAGCTTATCAACTTTCTTATCAGTCAGTTTTACAAGAAGAGCATTATTCATATCTTTTAAGTCATAGATGTGACTTTGAGCTTCTTCTTGTTTTCTTTCAAGCAGTTCAAAATCATTTTTCAAGGTTTTAAATTGCTTTGACTTAATAAGATAATGACTGGTAAGATCTTTGACAGTTTTAATAAGTTCAGATCTAGTGAGTTTAGAATATACCTCATTATCATCATCTGAGTCTGAACCTGACTCTGTATCAGAAGATACAATTACAATCAAATCCAAATTGGCTTCATCTTCATCTTCCTTGTCAGATTCTGATTCAGCCTCTGTATCTGAAGATACTGTTGCAACTACAGCCAAGTTGTCTTCTTCTTCATCTTCCTTGTTTCCCTCTGTCGCGTCGAATTTCGGATGTCAAGCTATTGGCTAGCGTTGAATCACAAATTTTAAATCACGACTGAACTTTTAATTTTTCGGGGAAAAAGGAAAAAAGTTCGAAATTACCTTGAAAGAGATTTTAGGTTCGAAAGTCGATTATGCGAGGGGAAGGTATTAGCACCCCTCACATCCGTTGTAATCAACGGGAACCTCTTAGTTAACTTATGCTTAAAATGTCTTTGACGTTTTGCTTGCACGCTTAATCATATATATATAAAGGAAAAAGAAAATATAATGTGAGGTGAAGAAAGAGATAAAAACAAACGAAAGAGAGAAAAAGAAAAAGATTTTTATTAACGGGCTTGACAAGATGTCGATCTTGCTCCTACGTATCTCCCGGTAGTCGGAGAATTCAAAGCGTACGTAGTTCTTGGGTAGAAAAAGTTTGTACGCTGGTTCGTTTTAGTTAAAAAAGATTTGATCGCGTCCGAGCGAAAAAAGTTTGAAAAAAGAGAAAGTAATGAAATTAAATGTCAACTGTTCGGCTTGTTGCCGAACTGTTCATTGACGACAATGCATAAAAGTAAATGATTTGATAAAAAAGATTTTGCACTCGGACTTGAACAAAGGTTTTGAAACGTATGAAGACGTACAAAGTTTTAAGATGATGAAAGATGGACGCTAAGGCGATGAACTCGCGCAAGGCGTGAATGTTTTAAGGGATAAAAGACAGACGCACAGAGGCGTAAAAGGTTTGAAAATAAAGACAAACGCACGGAGGCGATAAATTCGCGCAAGGTGTAAAAGGTTTGAAAATAAACGCGCAAAAGCGCGAAAGGTTCGGATTGACCACGAGGGCCAAAATTGGTGAGTTGGATTTGTTTTATGCTTCGTTTTGAAAATAGAATGACGATTGTCCGAGCAACGAGACATACGTCAAGCATTCGTACAACCGGGGAAATGGAGAGACATACGTCAAACCACCCTTTTTCATTCATGTTTTGTTTGAATTTGAGAAAAACGTATTTTTGGGGAAGCTAGAAAAGAATGACGATCGTCTAAGCAACGAGACATACGTCAAGTGTTTATCCAATCGGGGAAAGGAGAGACATACGTCAAACCACCCTTTTTCATTCAAGTTTTGCTTGAATTTTAAGAAATCCCAAAAGGGCAAAACACTTAGTCAAAAAAGTTATGAAAAAGTTTAAAACTCAAATTAGTTGTTGCAACTTATGAACAAGTGTTGTTCAAGTTAAAAAAGAAAGAAAATGTTTTTGTTGTTTTTATTGATTTGGAAGGACAAAGTCCTTTGCCTACATACCCGAATGGGATCAAAACCATGTAGTTCGGGGTAAAAAAGCCGAGTGATTAGTTATGTTGATTTTAAAGTTTAAAAATGTTTGTGAAAGATAAAATGAGCCAAAGTGGCGAGTGAGTGAAGTTTGATTGATTTTAATTGTAAAAATAAAGTCTAATATGATTAAGATTGATTGAAGTTTGATTAAAAGAAAGTTGCTTGGTTTGAAATCCAAGGCTTTGTTAATGAAGAATATTTTTTGATGAAGTTTTTGAATATTTGAAATGTTTTTGGTTTTTTGTGATTTTTTCTTGGAGTTAAAAATAAATTAAGTGCGATAAAATAAACTAAACGCGAGAGAATTAAAAACGATGTTGGATCAAAATGAAAAATCCCTTTTTCTTGGATTATGAATTAAACTATGAAAAATGAAAAATAATGCAATGCATATTTATATACTTTGTTCCTAAATGCATGTATATTCTAATGACATAGAAAAATGCAAAATAAAATGAACAATTAGAAATAAAAAAATAAAATGCATGAGATGATATGATAAGTAAATAAATGGGATGTTAAAAATAAAAGAACAAATAAAAGGAAATAATAAAAAGGAAAATAAAATTGCAAAGAAAAAATAAAAGAAATAAAAAAGGAGGTGTAAAAATAAAACTGGGGGGTGCTGGAAGTAAAAAAACAAGTCAGATTAAAAGAAATAGGCCCAAAATGTATTGGGCCAGCGTAAATTGATCTGGGCCGTCTGATTAATCAGATGGCCCTGATCTGATCACAAGGGGGAATAAGCCAGGGCTGTACGATCTGAATCAGATGGTCTGAGGGGGCGAGGGTGCACGCTAACGCGTACACCCACACACACTGAATCAGGGAGGGGTATTTAAACCCTTTCCCTTCCTATTTTCATTCATTTCCAAAATTCTTTCTCTCACTTCCCTCTCTCTCTACCAACCGCCCTCTCTCTTCCTCTCCCCTCTCTCATCCCCATTGGCCGCCGGAGGTGGTTTCCGGCGTGGTGGCCGCCGACCTAGGTGGCGGCGCCACCGCGCCGGAAGGAAAAAAACCCTTTTTTTTAAAAACAAACCTCATTTTCTTCTATCCTTTTCTCTTCTCCTCCCAAATCCGGCCTTATTTTTCCCAAAATCTCCCCCAAATAGTCTAGATCTAGGTTTCAAAAAAAACAACAAAAACTACCTTTTTTTTCTTTGTGATTCGGTTTTGGGTGTGTTAGGCTTTGCTCTTGTGTTTGTGCGTGTGTTATGTTGTGTTTGTGCGTGTTTATGGGCTGTGTGTGGTGCGTGTTAGGCTGTAGTTTTTGCGTGTGTGTTGTGTGGTGCTAGGTCGTGTGTTGTTTTGTTGTGTTGTGTTGGTCGTGTAGTGTGTGTGTGGTTTGTGCGTGGGGTGTGGGCTGGTGTTGTGTTGCATGTGTTGGTGTGTAGGGCGTTGTACGCGTTTGTTATGTTAGGGGGCTGAGTTTGTGTTAGTGATGCTGGTGGGTTATTGTGTTGGTGTGGTTTTGGGTGAGTGTGTGGTGTGGGTTTGGTTTGTGAGATGCTTTGTGTTGCTGGATGTGGGTCGTGTGGGTTGCTAGAGGAAGAGGGGGAAACGTGTATGTTTTTGGGTGTTAGGGGGGGTTTGAACTTGCTGTTTGTGTTGTTTTGTTTTTGTTGGGTTTGTTGTGAGTTAAAAAATCTGTTTTTTTGTTCAAAATTTCTTCTCCTTTTTCTTTGTGTTTGGGTCCTGTTATTATAGAGGAAATTTTGAGCTGCTTGAGCTGCTTGTTGACTCATGAGAGTAACTTGCAAGTTGGTTTTTCTGCAGATCTTGGATAAGTTTTGAGGCAAGCATTAATGGGGATGTGATTTGCTGTGATTTTGTGAGGATTTTTGGAGGATTTTGGATAGAATGTGATGATGAAAAAACCTGGAATTGGGGCGCTGCAGGACTGTGTTGACTGTTGACTTGGACCAAAAATAAAAAATAAAAATAATAATAATAATAGTAAAATAATAATAATGATAATAATAAAAAGAAATAAATAAATGGTAATAATGGTAAATACAAAAAATGAAATTAATGACAATAAAGGACAAAAACTGAAATTAAAAATAAAGATAAAAAGTAAAAAATAAAATAAATAAACGAGACAAAAAAAATGACATGAGGTATTTTAAAATACCTCCCTGCCGAAATTTCGTCTGAAACGACGAAAATTCTCGGCTTTTTAAAAAAATGAGTAAAACGAGACAATGAGTAAAACGAGACGAAAATGGGTCAAAAAATGGGGTATGACAGATGCCCCTATTTAAGTTTCTTCGTTACGGAGATTTAAAAGTGAAATTTTGATTCGACGGGTCGAAGAAACTTAAATACAGAGTACACCATTTTTTGACCAATTTTGACAGTAAAAATGTTATGGATGCGATGCCATGCATGCAATGTTATGAATGCTTGCGATGCAAGTATGAATGCAAGACGGCAAAGATGACCGATTGGGGATAAAAAGAGACAAAGGGATACCCTGGTTCGTTAAAGAAATGGGATCCAACTCTACAGGGGATAGTGTTCCACTGGGGAAAAAGGTTAGCTGCTCGGGTTATTGCCGAACTGTTCACTGGGGAGAGTGGGCAATTAACCACGGGAACCAAAAAAGGGTAAAATGTCAGCTGTTCGGGTTAAATTCCGAACTGCCACTGACGACAAGGATTGAATGTAAAGGTCAGCTGTTCGGGTCGTTGCCGAACTGTTCACTGATGACAGGAATAAATGTAAAGGTCAGCTGTTCGGGTTGTTGCCGAACTGTTCACTGGGGACAGGAAATAAAAAGAAATGTCAACTGTCCGGGTTGTTTACCGAACTGTTCATTGACGACAGTGATAAAAGAAATGTCAACTGTTCGGGTTGTTTACCGAACTGTTCATTGACGACAGGAATAAAAGAAATGTCAACTGTTCGGGTTGGTTACCGAACTGTTCATTGACGAGAGGAAATAAATGTCAACTGTTCGGGTTGGTTACCGAACTGTTCATTGACGACAAAAAGGAATGTCAACTGTCCGGGTTGTATACCGAACTGTTCATTTGACGGCAGGAAATAAAAGAAAGGTCAACTGTTCGGGTTGTTTACCGAACTGTTCATTGACAACAGGAAAATAAAAGAAAGGTCAACTGTTCGGGTTGGTTACCGAACTGTTCATTGACGACAGGAAATAAATGTCAACTGTCCGGGTTGTATACCGAACTGTTCATTGACAGCAGGAACTAAAAGAAAGGTCAACTGTTCGGGTTGTTTACCGAACTGTTCATTGACAACAGGAAAATAAAAAGACATGTCAACTGTCCGGGTTGGTTACCGAACTGTTCATTGACGACAGGAAATAAATGTCAACTTTCCGGGTTGGTTACCGAACTGTTCATTGACGGCAGGAAATAAAAGAAAGGTCAACTGTTCGGGTTGTTTACCGAACTGTTCATTGACAACAGGAAAATAAAAAGACATGTCAACTGTCCGGGTTGGTTACCGAACTGTTCATTGACAACAGTGAGGATGCGGCTGACAAGCCGTTCCTTACAGAATTGCCCCTTCAATTGGGGAGAAGGGATGCACAAGCTGTTCGTTAAAGAACTTGCTACTTGGCACAACACTGGGAAATATGCACAAGCTGTTCGTTTGAACTGCCACTTGGCATAAAAGGTGACATTTCGGGACCAGACACACCGAAGATGACACTTGGGGAACATTTACTGGTGACTATGATGGGATGCCGAGCAAAGTCGGGCTTTGGTTATGATTCGGTATTTGTGAGTGTGAATGATGACTCACTAGGGAATGCCAATAAAATTGGGCTTTATTTTGTAACATCACTGGAGGATGACATTTGAGGAAGAGAAAATTGCAGATTGTTTATGATTGATTGGTAAGAAACGTGGTGGTTAAAGCAACCATGTACAGATGATATTGTGGTATGTTGCATGTATGAATGCGTATATGCATGAATGCGTGATTATATGATTTGTATGATTGTACAAATGTACAGATGCATGAATGCATGAATGTATGAATGTACTAATGCAGGACTCTCACTGGGATGTTGTGTGAAAGATTGGCTTGCACTGGGGATACCCTAAATGTTTGTTAAGGAATTGCCCCTTGGTATAAGAATATAATGAAAGATTGCACAAGTTGTTCGTTAAAGAACTGCCGCTTGGCTTACAAGAAGGTGACATCAACAGATCTGACACGTTGGGGATGACACTCGACTATTTTGATTTATTGCATGACCGACAACTTGGTGAAACAAGATTTAGACCGGTAAAATGAAAAGTGGACCGACGTCGCATTGCAAACACTCGGTAATCTTTGATGGGGATGATGTCACAGGGAACACATCCAAAGTGTTGACGGGGTAAAGTCGTAACCATTGATGAGGAACACATACCTCATGGGGAAATTGTTACTTCACTGGGGAATCGTGCTAATCCGCTTGGGAAAAGAACTGGTGATTCCACCGGGAATGCTTATGTTTTGTTTGGATGCCGAGCGAGGTCGGGCTTTGGTTGTGTTTGGATGCCGAGCGAGGTCGGGCTTTGGTTGTGTTTGGATGCCGAGCGAGGTCGGGCTTTGATTGGGGTGGTGCCAATGATGATTGGGCTTTTATTGGGGTGGTGCCAATGATGATTGGGCTTTTGGGGTGCCGAGCGAGGTCGGGATTTGATTGGGGTGCCGAGCGAGGTCGGGCTTTGGTTGGGGTGCCGAGCAAGGTCGGGCTTTGATTGGGTTTGGATGCCGAGCGAGGTCGGGCTTTGGTTGGGGTGCCGAGCGAGGTCGGGCTTTGATTGGGTGGTGCCAATGATGATTGGGCTTTTGGGGTTGAGACTCCATTGGGGGATGCCAATAAAATTGGGCTTTGTTTGTGACCCGCTGGGGATATAAGGATCATTTTGGAAGCATGATCGATATCCAGCCTTAGATGCCAATGGTGGTTGGGCTTTTGTGAGTAGGTGCCAATGACAATTGGGCTTTTGATTGTTTTGGACAAAGGTTGACTTCCTGGGGAGTTTGTTAATCCACTGGGGATTGTGCTAATCCGCTGGGGATTATGATTGAATGTCGAGCAAGGTCGGGTTTTGATCATGATTGGATGAGTGGAGATGCCAATGAAAATTAGGCTTTATTTGTGATTGTGTTTGTAAGGGCCAATGAAAATTGGGCTTTTTTTTCTTTTTTTGGAAATGGGGTTTGTGAGTGCCAATGGATGCCAATGACGATTGGGCTTAATGTGAAATTGTAGTTGTGATTGCCAATGACAATTGGGCTTTGCTTGTGATTAGGTGCCAAGCATGGTTGGGCTTTTTGTGATGTGGGTGCCGAGCGAGGTCGGGCTTTTTGTAATGTGGGTGCCGAGCGAGGTCGGGCTTTTTGTAATGTGGGTGCCGAGCGAGGTCAGGCTTTTTGTGATGTGGGTGCCGAGCGAGGTCGGGCTTTTTGTAATGTGGGTGCCGAGCGAGGTCGGGCTTTTTGTGATGTGGGTGCCGAGCGAGGTCAGGCTTTTTGTGATGTGGGTGCCGAGCGAGGTCGGGCTTTTTGTAATGTGGGTGCCGAGCGAGGTCGGGCTTTTTGTAATGTGGGTGCCGAGCGAGGTCGGGCTTTTTGTGATGTGGGTGCCGAGCGAGGTCGGGCTTTTTGTAATGTGGGTGCCGAGCGAGGTCAGGCTTTTTGTGATGTGGGTGCCAAGCGAGGTCGGGCTTTTTGTGATGTGGGTGCCGAGCGAGGTCGGGCTTTTTGTGATGTGGGTGCCGAGCGAGGTCGGGCTTTTTGTGTTGGATGCCGACCAAGGTCGGGCTTTTATGTTGGATGTCGAGCAAGGTCGGGCTTTGTGAATGGTTGGGCGCCAAGCACGGTTGGGCTTTGGTTTGATATTGTGGGTGCCAATGAGAATTGGGCTTTTGTTGGTAATGAGGATTGGTCGGAAATTCCTGAATGCATGATTCCTATGAGATTTGCACATGCAATTTTGATGTTCCCATTAATCCCAGATTGCACTAAAAATTTGAAACAATACCAAACATAAAATTTATCGTACAACTCAAGTTAATAATATGTTTATCAATGAACCAACCTAACACTCATTTAAGTTAAACAAATTGAATATTAATTGTGGGGGTATTGAACACTCATCCGGCAAGTTTGCTAACATTCCGATCGAGTTATGTGTCCATCTAATCATTGTTTCTAAAAGCACGAAAGCATTGATCACAAGGTCTTCGAGGGTTGTAATTTGGCTTGGTTACAAAAGAAATGTCATATGTGGGGAAATTGAATTCAAATGGCCAAGCAAGAGGAACATTCTTTCTAAATTACACCCTTCCTCCTTTATTCAATCACAACTCTTGGTGATTTACAAATGTTTTTCTTTGATCCTCGACAACTTTTTGATTTAGAGATTTTATCTTTTTCTCTTTTTTCTTTTTCTTTTTCTTTTCTTTCTTTTTTTTGTTCTTGTTGTCAAGATCAATTTTTAAAAAAAATTCACCATTTCTTGACATTCACAGCCTCCTTTTTTTCTCTTAATCAAAGATGATACCTTAATTGAATGTTCCTTCCTCTTTCGGCAAAGGACAATAATCATGAAGGTTAAGGGTTCAAAAATGAAAGTGAAAATATCAGAATTCAATAATGATTTAACTATGAACTGAATTTTTTTACAAACTCCGGCAATTTCATTAAGCAATTGAGCTTATGAAAGTTGGCAGTTCATAGTTAACAATTCTGATTCGTTAGGCTCAAAAGGGGTTAACAAATGCTCACTTCTCACAGGGTGGGCTATTTGTGGTCAAGTGTTTTCACTCATTTTAAAAAAAAATGCCTTGATCCTATCAATGCTTTCGTACAATCTAAAACAACGCTCAGATTTAACATAACAAAATCGAGTTTAAACAAAAAATGCCGGTCTCCTGCATATATATAATGATTTTGAGGATTCCTCACATTTTGGCTGGTTCTAAATGGTTCACCGAATAAACATATTAAAAACGCAAGTTGCATGATATAACTTTTGTACTAAGTACGTATTCTCCTTTCAAGTTTAATCATGGAAAAAACAGGAAACATGTATCTTAGCTTTGCGCAAATTAATCAAATTTTATCAATACCATGCATTTGTGGTTGAATCATTGGATCAATCCATATGATGTGGTTGGTTGCCGATCAAGGTCGGGCTTTGATTGTGGATTGTGCCAATGATAATTGGACTTTGATTGGAAATTGTATTTGTGAAGTCGCCATTGAAAATTGGACTCTTGTAGGAGATTGAGGAATGCCAATGACGACTGGGTTTTTTGTGAATTGGGGAAAAGGCCGCAGTAGCCTGGGGGAAGGTAATCTCGGGTTGAGGTACCAAAATCCTTTGAAGAGTAGTGGGAATAGGGATGAATTCCTCACCAAAGTCGAACGGCATGCCCCATGTACAAACGGGGGAATAATTGCCCCTTGTTATATGTGTGGTTGCTTTGGGACGTCGAGCCACTTTTCTTAATGGGATGACACGTAGTGTTGCGAATGAAATGCGAACACCGACGACTCAATTCGGATTGTAAGAAATCCTTAGGGTAAAAAGGGAAAGGAGTTTTGGACTCGAAGATGGACGTATGCATGATAATGAATGATGTATGTAAATGCATGAAAAAAAATTTTGTTTTGCTTTACAAGGAAATTAAAAAGTGCAATTAATTTCCTATAAAGCAAAGTGATATGCGAAAATTATTTTCATGCATGTAAATGTATGGTATGCATATGTATGTTCAAAATTTCCCCCATCCTCACGTGTAGGCTCTAAAGATGAGATTTTCTAAAAAGGTCCCTAGAGATCACGGACCTCACAAGGAACTATTGTCGTCAATTGCAAATGCTCGCAAGACCTCAATATATTCCAAGTGAAATCTACTCTAGGCGGGGTTTTCACATCTTCCCTTCAAGACATACGTCAAGTGGGCCTCCGCTACGCAACCCCATCCTATCTTAATTTTTTCTCAAAGCTCGGGAATAGAGCCTCAAACGTCCGGCATTAACCCGAACAATGTGGAGTAACACCGCTCAAGTAACCCCACAATATATAACATGAATATAAAGCAAATATGAAACATATACATATAAAGCGAGAAAAGATAAACAAATAATGATAATAAGGCATAAGCGTGCAAGCAAAATAAAAACATTTTAGCCTAAAAGCCAACTAAGATAGGCTTGACTTATCCTACACAAAAACAAAGTGTTTAAGTGTTATACTCCCCAGTGAAGTCGCCATTTTTGTCGCGTCGAATTTCGGATGTCAAGCTATTGGCTAGCGTTGAATCACAAATTTTAAATCACGACTGAACTTTTAATTTTTCGGGGAAAAAGGAAAAAAGTTCAAAATTACCTTGAAAGAGATTTTAGGTTTGAAAGTCGATTATGCGAGGGGAAGGTATTAGCACCCCTCACATCCGTTGTAATCAACGGGAACCTCTTAGTTAACTTATGCTTAAAATGTCTTTGACGTTTTGCTTGCACGCTTAATCATATATATATAAAGGAAAAAGAAAATATAATGTGAGGTGAAGAAAGAGATAAAAACAAACGAAAGAGAGAAAAAGAAAAAGATTTTTATTAACGGGCTTGACAAGATGTCGATCTTGCTCCTACGTATCTCCCGGTAGTCGGAGAATTCAAAGCGTACGTAGTTCTTGGGTAGAAAAAGTTTGTACGCTGGTTCGTTTTAGTTAAAAAAGATTTGATCGCGTCCGAGCGAAAAAAGTTTGAAAAAAGAGAAAGTAATGAAATTAAATGTCAACTGTTCGGGTTGTTGCCGAACTGTTCATTGACGACAATGCATAAAAGTAAATGATTTGATAAAAAAGATTTTGCACTCGGACTTGAACAAAGGTTTTGAAACGTACGAAGACGTACAAAGTTTTAAGATGATGAAAGATGGACGCTAAGGCGATGAACTCGCGCAAGGCGTGAATGTTTTAAGGGATAAAAGACAGACGCACAGAGGCGTAAAAGGTTTGAAAATAAAGACAAACGCACGGAGGCGTACAATGTTAAAAATAAAAGACAAACGCACGGAGGCGATAAATTCGCGCAAGGTGTAAAAGGTTTGAAAATAAACGCGCAAAAGCGCGAAAGGTTCGGATTGACCACGAGGGCCAAAATTGGTGAGTTGGATTTGTTTTATGCTTCGTTTTGAAAATAGAATGACGATTGTCCGAGCAACGAGACATACGTCAAGCATTCGTACAACCGGGGAAATGGAGAGACATACGTCAAACCACCCTTTTTCATTCATGTTTTGTTTGAATTTGAGAAAAACGTATTTTTGGGGAAGCTAGAAAAGAATGACGATCGTCTAAGCAACGAGACATACGTCAAGTGTTTATCCAATCGGGGAAAGGAGAGACATACGTCAAACCACCCTTTTTCATTCAAGTTTTGCTTGAATTTTAAGAAATCCCAAAAGGGCAAAACACTTAGTCAAAAAAGTTATGAAAAAGTTTAAAACTCAAATTAGTTGTTGCAACTTATGAACAAGTGTTGTTCAAGTTAAAAAAGAAAGAAAATGTTTTTGTTGTTTTTATTGATTTGGAAGGACAAAGTCATTTGCCTACATACCCGAATGGGATCAAAACCATGTAGTTCGGGGTAAAAAAGCCGAGTGATTAGTTATGTTGATTTTAAAGTTTAAAAATGTTTGTGAAAGATAAAATGAGCCAAAGTGGCGAGTGAGTGAAGTTTGATTGATTTTAATTGTAAAAATAAAGTCTAATATGATTAAGATTGATTGAAGTTTGATTAAAAGAAAGTTGCTTGGTTTGAAATCCAAGGCTTTGTTAATGAAGAATATTTTTTGATGAAGTTTTTGAATATTTGAAATGTTTTTGGTTTTTTGTGATTTTTTCTTGGAGTTAAAAATAAATTAAGTGCGATAAAATAAACTAAACGCGAGAGAATTAAAAACGATGTTGGATCAAAATGAAAAATCCCTTTTTCTTGGATTATGAATTAAACTATGAAAAATGAAAAATAATGCAATGCATATTTATATACTTTGTTCCTAAATGCCTGTATATTCTAATGACATAGAAAAATGCAAAATAAAATGAACAATTAGAAATAAAAAAATAAAATGCATGAGATGATATGATAAGTAAATAAATGGGATGTTAAAAATAAAAGAACAAATAAAAGGAAATAATAAAAAGGAAAATAAAATTGCAAAGAAAAAATAAAAGAAATAAAAAAGGAGGTGTAAAAATAAAACTGGGGGGTGCTGGAAGTAAAAAACAAGTCAGATTAAAAGAAATAGGCCCAAAATGTATTGGGCCAGCGTAAATTGATCTGGGCCGTCTGATTAATCAGATGGCCCTGATCTAATCACAAGGGGGAATAAGCCAGGGCTGTACGATCTGAATCAGATGGTCTGAGGGGGCGAGGGTGCACGCTAACGCGTACACCCACGCACACTGAATCAGGGAGGGGTATTTAAACCCTTTCCCTTCCTATTTTCATTCATTTCCAAAATTCTTTCTCTCACTTCCCTCTCTCTCTACCAACCGCCCTCTCTCTTCCTCTCCCCTCTCTCATCCCCCTTGGCCGCCGGAGGTGGTTTCCGGCGTGGTGGCCGCCGGCCTAGGCGGCGGCGCCACCGCGCCGGAAGGAAAAAAACCCTTTTTTTAAAAAATCAAACCTCATTTTCTTCTATCCTTTTCTCTTCTCCTCCCAAATCCGGCCTTATTTTTCCCAAAATCTCCCCCAAATAGTCTAGATCTAGGTTTCAAAAAAAACAACAAAAACTACCTTTTTTTTCTTTGTGATTCGGTTTTGGGTGTGTTAGGCTTTGCTCTCGTGTTTGTGCGTGTGTTATGTTGTGTTTGTGCGTGTTTATGGGCTGTGTGTGGTGCGTGTTAGGCTGTAGTTTTTGCGTGTGTGTTGTGTGGTGCTAGGTCATGTGTTGTTTTGTTGTGTTGTGTTGGTCGTGTAGTGTGTGTGTGGTCTGTGCGTGGGGTGTGGGCTGGTGTTGTGTTGCGTGTGTTGGTGTGTAGGGCGTTGTACGCGTTTGTTATGTTAGGGGGCTGAGTTTGTGTTAGTGATGCTGGTGGGTTATTGTGTTGGTGTGGTTTTGGGTGAGTGTGTGGTGTGGGTTTGGTTTGTGAGATGCTTTGTGTTGCTGGATGTGGGTCGTGTGGGTTGCTAGAGGAAGAGGGGGAAACGTGTATGTTTTTGGGTGTTAGGGGGGGTTTGAACTTGCTGTTTGTGTTGTTTTGTTTATGTTGGGTTTGCTGTGAGTTAAAAAATCTGTTTTTTTTGTTCAAAATTTCTTCTCCTTTTTCTTTGTGTTTGGGTCCTGTTATTATAGAGGAAATTTTGAGCTGCTTGAGCTGCTTGTTGACTCATGGGAGTAACTTGCAAGTTGGTTTTTCTGCAGATCTTGGATAAGTTTTGAGGCAAGCATTAATGGGGATGTGATTTGCTGTGATTTTGTGAGGATTTTTGGAGGATTTTGGATAGAATGTGATGATGAAAAAACCTGGAATTGGGGCGCTGCAGGACTGTGTTGACTGTTGACTTGGACCAAAAATAAAAAATAAAAATAATAATAATAATAGTAAAATAATAATAATGATAATAATAAAAAGAAATAAATAAATGGTAATAATGGTAAATACAAAAAATGAAATTAATGACAATAAAGGACAAAAACTGAAATTAAAAATAAAAATAAAAAGTAAAAAATAAAATAAATAAATGAGACAAAAAAAATGACATGAGGTATTTTAAAATACCTCCCTGCCGAAATTTCGTCTGAAACGACGAAAATTCTCGGCTTTTTAAAAAAATGAGTAAAACGAGACAATGAGTAAAACGAGATGAAAATGGGTCAAAAAATAGGGTATGACACCCTCATAGGTAGAACACAGAGAATTGAAGATGGCCTTTGCAGTTGACTTATCATTCAGCTTTAGATACTCTGAAATTCTGGCTAGGCAATCACACAAAGTAAACAGGTTCTGAACCAACAGGTTCTGAACTAAACTTAGCACAATTTAAAAAGACAGATAATCGGCAGAAATAAAAAGTGCAGGAAAGCTAAAAAATGTAACGACCCTATTTTCGTATATTATATTTTTATATATTTTATTTTATGGATTTGCATTTAAATATATTTTCTAGTAATCGAGAAATAATTATTTAGCGCGAAGATAAGTTCGAAATCAAGTTTTTAGAGTTTTGGGCGAATTGGGCCAAGAAGAGGAATAGTATTGGGCTTATGAGTAGTAATGATCCTATGTGGATGAGAGTAGTGAGCTTGGATTGGGTTGAAGGGCTAGGATTGGTCCATGATGGTTAGTAAGGATGGATGGCCAAGATTGATTGGATTGGGTTATAAGAGTTTAACAAAGACTTTTTGGAATCACTATTCACTATCTTTTGAGAAGAGGGAAAACGTGAGAAGAGAAGGAGAAGGAAAGCAAGAGAGCTAGGGCAAGAGCAAGTGAAACAAGAGGAAGAGCTTGAGTTTAGAATCATCATTCCAAGGTAAGAGAGTTAGTATTGCTTGATTACAAGTGATTGAGAAGGGGAGAATGTCTATTTCTCCATCCCAAACTTCTCCTCACTTTGTCTAGGTTTTGTTAGAAAGTTTTTATGTTTTAAAGTTGTTAATGATTATGTTTTGCTTGCTTGAATGTTAATTGATGTTGTTAACATGATTTGTTGAAGTTATTGTGTTGTGAGTTCATAAGAAAAGTTTATGAAAAGTTATTGTTTTGAACCCTAATTTCTATACTTGATGCAATCTTTGTTTGTGATGGTTTATAAATGATGTTTTATGATGGAAAATCGTTTTTAACAAGTTCTGGAACTTTGGGTAACCTTGAATGGGCTAAAATGGTGAAAAATCACATTTTTACACATAACTGTGCTGTCACGGTCGCTGTAGCGACGGACTGTCGCTTGTAGCGACCAGGTTCTGTCTGTCTGCGCTTGTAGCGACGGATCTGCGCTTGTAGCGACAAGCCTGCGCTTGTAGCGACCAACTGGGCGCTTGTAGCGACCAGGTTCTGTCTGTCTGCGCTTGTAGCGACGGATCTGCGCTTGTAGCGACCAAGCCAGAATATCACACTCATTTGGGCTGTTCTGGGGTTCTTGGTGCGCGCGGGAGTGACTTTTTGCTACTGTATTCTCATAATATGTTTTGGAAACCTTGCCCACCATTTTAACTTATTCTTAATGCTTTCTAAAGAGTAATTGTTCAAGAAAACGGCACTTTTGTATATCAAATTATTTAATTATTTTGAAAGGGGTTTTGTGTTTGATAATAGTATAAATTGATGTGTGGAAATTGATGAATATAATTGAATTGACATGGTATCTAAAGGATTGTATTTACCTTAGAAACATTTATGTTTATTTGGAGTTTTGGTTTAGTATGATGTTGTTGATGATGTTGTGAACCATGTTTGATGAATTATACATGTTTGTATTATGATTGGCCATGAGTGCCTACTTGTTGAAGTTAGCATGAGTATTGGTAGTGTACACACATATTTGAGCATATGTAGATGTAAATATCAATAATTGCTAGTTGAACATACATGCATTTCATGATGGTATGTATGCTCTTTATGGGTAAGAATGAAATCCAATTATTATTGGTCATATGCACGACTGTCTTTATGGCGGATGAGAGGTGCAGAAGGAATCCAGCTTCGGTTGGTCAAGTGTACGTTTGTCTTTATGGCGAATGAGAGGTACACAAGGGATATAAGTTTATCCAATAGTCCGCCATGACTCTAAATGCTGAGCAGGAAATTGGTACCACATGCATTAGAGTGCATTTTAGGAACATACATTCTACTTGACATTAGTGTGCACTTTAGGAAGGATGTGTGCATAATGGTTGTTAAGTGGTAATTGCTATTGATGAATTTTGCGTTTGAGGAATTATGTGTGCATGGTAATTGATGATTGATAAATTCCATCTGTTTGACTTAATTGCTTAAAGTGTTGATATGTTTGAGTACTTGCGATTAATGAATAAATGTTTGACGATAAATGATGATGCATGTGCGTGAGTTAGAATATGCATGATGGGTAAAGTGTAAGTACCCTACTTATTTTTGTGTTGTTTATATTGTGTTGATTATGCTTTACTAACACTCTCTGTTTCATGTTATGTGCTGGATCTTTGGGGATCCAGATTTTCAGGAAGACGAGCATATCGTCGAGGATTAGCTGTTGTCGTATAGAACTTGTGTAGTGGTGAGGGTTTAGCTTGGCTACCCTTTATCTTTTGAGTTTAGATATGTACCCTAGATAGAGTCTAGTGCTCTGATGGTTGTAACACTACGTTTTGGGGTAATCTTTTGTTGTGTATTAACTTGACATTTGTCTCTGATGTAGACAGTGCCACCTTTGAAAACTATGTATATATTTTTGTATATTATATGCATGCTTGCTTATAAGCTTTGTGATGATTATTCTTCCGCTGCTGTGTTTGTGAATCAAATATGTTTTGATTTCCGTTGATGTTTTTGAAAATTGTTTTTCTTAATGTTGTAACTTCCTATGTCCTTAACGTTTTGTTTTATTAAAGTTAATAATCGGCGGTTAAGGGTTAGGGTGTTACAATAGTGGTATCAGAGCAGGTCGATCCATTGGATCAATTAGGTGTAGACTACCCTTTGTGTAACATGTGTTAGGAAAACACTGTTTATACTGTTTTGAGGAAACGAAGTGTATCCTCACTCGTGGTGCGTGGTGTTGGTTCAGGTTATGA
This sequence comes from Medicago ruthenica, assembly GCA_018208015.1. Taxonomy (NCBI): domain Eukaryota; kingdom Viridiplantae; phylum Streptophyta; class Magnoliopsida; order Fabales; family Fabaceae; genus Medicago; species Medicago ruthenica. The sequence continues at coordinate 50,303,134 of CM031377.1, read as the reverse complement.
CGCAAAAAGCATTTGCCGATGCGATGGAATTGATGGCGAATGCCATGGTTCAGAAGGCTGTGAGTAGGACGGCTGATAGAGCAGCACAGGAAGCCAAGACTAACTACTACAAGGCTGTGAATGAGAAGAGGAGGAGAACCTTCGGAAGAGGAAAGCCTTATGATAATCGGGGAAAGAAGCCGGATGAAGGTGGAAGCAGTGGTGGTAAAACTGGAGGTGGTAAGAAGTGTTTTAAGTGTGGACAGCTGGGGCATCGTTTCTATGAGTGCCCGGAGAATGATGGAAAATGTTTCAAGTGTGGTGATCCTAACCACAAAGCTGATCGGTGCGAGAAGGGTATTGTGTGCTTCAACTGCAAGAAAGCGGGTCACAAGAGCAATGTGTGCGAGAAGCCAAGAGCGGCTGGGGGAAAAGTGTTCGCTTTGGATGGTGGTGATGCAGAGGCTGACAACTTGATCAGAGGTACATGCTTTATCAATAATACTCCTTTGTCTGCTATTATTGGTACGGGTGCTACCCATTCATTTATTTCTATGGATTGTGTTAAGAGGTTGGGTCTTAGAGTAGAAAATATAAAGGGACGCGTGGTTATAGAAACGCCTGCAAGTGGTTCGATGCCGACTACTCTAGTCTGTGTTGACTGTTCAGTCACTAGGTATGGTCGACACTTTGGAATGGATTTAGTCTGCATTCCGTTGAGCGGAATAGACGTTATATTTGGTATGGACTGATTAGAATTTAATCGGGTTCATATCAACTGCGGTAAGAAGACGGTTACGTTTCCAAGACCGGAGCCAGAGTTGTGTTCGAAGCTCATGTGTTGTCAAGAAGTGGTAAGATCAGTGAAGGCTCAAGGGGATGTGTTTGCTATGTTTGCTTCGTTGAAAGTGGAAGAGAAGATGGAGGTTAATGCGTTGCCAGTGGTGCGTGATTTTGCAGATGTATTTCCAGATGATATTTTGGATTTACCACCCGAGAGAGAGGTTGAATTCGCAATTGACATCGTACCTGGTACTAGTCCAATATCAATGGCGCCGTATCGTATGTCAGCTGCAGAGCTAGGAAAGTTGAAGGAACAATTGGAGGAATTGTTAGAAAAGAGGTTTGTAAGACCGAGTGTATCGCCGTGGGGTGCGCCGGTTCTGTCGGTAAAGAAGAAAGATGGTAGTATGCGTCTGTGCATCGATTATCGTCAGTTGAATATAGCAACTATCAAGAACAAGTACCCACTTCCGAGGATAGATGATTTGATGGATCAGTTAGTGGGAGCCTGTGTGTTCAGTGAGATTGATTTGAGGTCGGGATATCACCAGATAAGAGTTAAGACGGAGGATATACCGAAGACTGCTTTCAGGACAAGGTATGGTCACTACGAGTACGCCGTTATGCCTTTTGGAGTTACTAATGCACCTGGAGTGTTTATGGAATATATGAATCGTATATTTCATTCCTTTTTGGATCGATTCGTGGTGGTCTTCATAGACGATATTTTGATATACTCAAAGACGGAAGAAGAACATGCCGAGCATTTGAGGATTGTGTTGGAGGTGTTGCGCGAGAAGAGGCTTTATGCAAAATTTTCTAAGTGTGAATTTTGGTTGCATGAAGTTAGCTTTTTGGGTCACGTTATTTCAAGTGGTGGTATAGCAGTGGATCCTGCTAAGGTAGAAGCCGTGCAAGATTGGGGAACGCCGGAGTCTGTTACTGAGATCCGAAGTTTTCTTGGTTTGGCCGGTTACTATCGGAGGTTCATTGAAGGATTTTCAAAGTTGGCGTTGCCGTTGACGCAGTTGACTAGGAAGGGTCAAGCTTTTATTTGGGATGACAAGTGTGAGCAGAGTTTCCAAGAGCTGAAGAGGAGGTTGACATCTGCACCTGTGTTAATTCTGCCACATCCGAAGGAACCGTTCGTGGTTTATTGTGATGCATCGAAGATGGGTCTAGGTGGTGTGTTGATGCAGAAGGGACAAGTTGTTGCTTATGCATCAAGACAGCTGAAGGTTCACGAGAGGAACTATCCTACGCATGATTTGGAGCTAGCTGCTGTTGTGTTTGTTCTCAAGATTTGGAGGCACTACTTGTATGGATCAAGATTCGAGATTTTCAGCGATCACAAGAGTCTGAAGTACTTGTTTGATCAGAAGGAGCTCAACATGAGGCAAAGAAGATGGTTAGAATTTCTTAAGGATTATGATTTCTAGTTGAGTTATCATCCGGGTAAGGCTAATGTGGTAGCCGATGCGTTGAGTAGGAAGTCTTTGCATATGTCTTCTCTGATGGCAAAGGAACTAATATTGATTGAAGAGTTTAGAGACCTCAGTTGGTTTGTGAAAGGACAACCAAAAGCGTGAAGCTAGGAATGTTGAAGTTGACGAATGATTTTCTTGAAGAGGTTGTTGAAAAGCAAAAGTCGGATGTGAGATTGATGAAGAAGGAGATCGCCGAGTTTGTTTTCGCGTGTTTGACTTGTCAGAAGTCCAAGGTGGAGCATCAGAAGCCGTCGGGGCTATTGCAACCTATGTTTATTCCAGAGTGGAAATGGGATAGTATTGCGATGGATTTTGTAAGCGGTTTGCCGAAGACGTCGAAAGGTAACAATATGATTTGGGTAGTTGTCGACAGGTTAACGAAGTCTGCTCATTTCATAGCTATCAAGACCGGTATGCTAGTACCGAAGTTGGCTGAGATTTATGTCGAGCAAATCGTGAGATTGCATGGAATACCGTCGAGTATTGTATCAGATCGAGATCCCCGTTTTACTTCAAGGTTTTGGGAGAGTTTGCAAGAGGCGTTGGGGACTAAGTTACGGATGAGTTCTGCTCATCACCCGCAGACGGATGGTCAGTCGGAGAGGACGATTCAATCATTGGAGGATTTATTAAGATCGTGCATTTTGGAACAAGGAGTGAGTTGGGAAGCTTGCTTACCGTTGATTGAGTTTACGTATAACAACAGTTTTCATTCGAGCATTGGTATGGCACCTTTTGAAGCGTTGTATGGGAGAAGATGTAGAACACCTTTGTGTTGGTTTGAATCGGGAGAAAGTGTGATGCTTGGACCGGAGATTGTGCAACAAACGACCGAGAAGATCAAGATGATCCAAGAAAAGATGAGAGTGTCGCAGAGTCGCCAGAAAAGCTATGCCGACAAGAGAAGGAAGGATATAGAATTTCAAGAAGGAGATCATGTGTTTCTAAGAGTTACATCAACTATGGGTATTGGAAGGGCTTTGAAATCGAAGAAGTTAGCATCGAGGTTCATTGGTCCATATCAGATTTTGAAGAGGATTGGGAAGGTGGCGTATAGGATTGCGTTACCGCCGTCGTTGTCGAATATACAAGATGTTTTTCACGTGTCGCAATTAAGGGAATACGTATCGGATCCGTCACATGTGATTGAGTCGGACGAGATACAAGTGTGAGAGAATTTAACGGTTGCAACGGTACCCTTAAGGATTGAAGGACAAGAGATGAAGAGGCTCAGGAATAAAGAGATTTCATCGGTGAAAGTCGTTTGGGGAGGCCCAGCCGGTGAATATGCGACGTGGGAGCTCGAGAGCAAGATGCGGGACTCCTATCCAGAGTTGTTTTCAGGTATTTTCGAGGGCGAAAATTCTTTTTAGGGGGGTAGAGTTGTAACGACCCTATTTTCGTATATTATATTTTTATATATTTTATTTTATGGATTTGCATTTAAATATATTTTCTAGTAATCGAGAAATAATTATTTAGCGCGAAGATAAGTTCGAAATCAAGTTTTTAGAGTTTTGGGCGAATTGGGCCAAGAAGAGGAATAGTATTGGGCTTATGAGTAGTAATGATCCTATGTGGATGAGAGTAGTGAGCTTGGATTGGGTTGAAGGGCTAGGATTGGTCCATGATGGTTAGTAAGGATGGATGGCCAAGATTGATTGGATTGGGTTATAAGAGTTTAACAAAGACTTTTTGGAATCACTATTCACTATCTTTTGAGAAGAGGGAAAACGTGAGAAGAGAAGGAGAAGGAAAGCAAGAGAGCTAGGGCAAGAGCAAGTGAAACAAGAGGAAGAGCTTGAGTTTAGAATCATCATTCCAAGGTAAGAGAGTTAGTATTGCTTGATTACAAGTGATTGAGAAGGGGAGAATGTCTATTTCTCCATCCCAAACTTCTCCTCACTTTGTCTAGGTTTTGTTAGAAAGTTTTTATGTTTTAAAGTTGTTAATGATTATGTTTTGCTTGCTTGAATGTTAATTGATGTTGTTAACATGATTTGTTGAAGTTATTGTGTTGTGAGTTCATAAGAAAAGTTTATGAAAAGTTATTGTTTTGAACCCTAATTTCTATACTTGATGCAATCTTTGTTTGTGATGGTTTATAAATGATGTTTTATGATGGAAAATCGTTTTTAACAAGTTCTGGAACTTTGGGTAACCTTGAATGGGCTAAAATGGTGAAAAATCACATTTTTACACATAACTGTGCTGTCACGGTCGCTGTAGCGACGGACTGTCGCTTGTAGCGACCAGGTTCTGTCTGTCTGCGCTTGTAGCGACGGATCTGCGCTTGTAGCGACAAGCCTGCGCTTGTAGCGACCAACTGGGCGCTTGTAGCGACCAGGTTCTGTCTGTCTGCGCTTGTAGCGACGGATCTGCGCTTGTAGCGACCAAGCCAGAATATCACACTCATTTGGGCTGTTCTGGGGTTCTTGGTGCGCGCGGGAGTGACTTTTTGCTACTGTATTCTCATAATATGTTTTGGAAACCTTGCCCACCATTTTAACTTATTCTTAATGCTTTCTAAAGAGTAATTGTTCAAGAAAACGGCACTTTTGTATATCAAATTATTTAATTATTTTGAAAGGGGTTTTGTGTTTGATAATAGTATAAATTGATGTGTGGAAATTGATGAATATAATTGAATTGACATGGTATCTAAAGGATTGTATTTACCTTAGAAACATTTATGTTTATTTGGAGTTTTGGTTTAGTATGATGTTGTTGATGATGTTGTGAACCATGTTTGATGAATTATACATGTTTGTATTATGATTGGCCATGAGTGCCTACTTGTTGAAGTTAGCATGAGTATTGGTAGTGTACACACATATTTGAGCATATGTAGATGTAAATATCAATAATTGCTAGTTGAACATACATGCATTTCATGATGGTATGTATGCTCTTTATGGGTAAGAATGAAATCCAATTATTATTGGTCATATGCACGACTGTCTTTATGGCGGATGAGAGGTGCAGAAGGAATCCAGCTTCGGTTGGTCAAGTGTACGTTTGTCTTTATGGCGAATGAGAGGTACACAAGGGATATAAGTTTATCCAATAGTCCGCCATGACTCTAAATGCTGAGCAGGAAATTGGTACCACATGCATTAGAGTGCATTTTAGGAACATACATTCTACTTGACATTAGTGTGCACTTTAGGAAGGATGTGTGCATAATGGTTGTTAAGTGGTAATTGCTATTGATGAATTTTGCGTTTGAGGAATTATGTGTGCATGGTAATTGATGATTGATAAATTCCATCTGTTTGACTTAATTGCTTAAAGTGTTGATATGTTTGAGTACTTGCGATTAATGAATAAATGTTTGACGATAAATGATGATGCATGTGCGTGAGTTAGAATATGCATGATGGGTAAAGTGTAAGTACCCTACTTATTTTTGTGTTGTTTATATTGTGTTGATTATGCTTTACTAACACTCTCTGTTTCATGTTATGTGCTGGATCTTTGGGGATCCAGATTTTCAGGAAGACGAGCATATCGTCGAGGATTAGCTGTTGTCGTATAGAACTTGTGTAGTGGTGAGGGTTTAGCTTGGCTACCCTTTATCTTTTGAGTTTAGATATGTACCCTAGATAGAGTCTAGTGCTCTGATGGTTGTAACACTACGTTTTGGGGTAATCTTTTGTTGTGTATTAACTTGACATTTGTCTCTGATGTAGACAGTGCCACCTTTGAAAACTATGTATATATTTTTGTATATTATATGCATGCTTGCTTATAAGCTTTGTGATGATTATTCTTCCGCTGCTGTGTTTGTGAATCAAATATGTTTTGATTTCCGTTGATGTTTTTGAAAATTGTTTTTCTTAATGTTGTAACTTCCTATGTCCTTAACGTTTTGTTTTATTAAAGTTAATAATCGGCGGTTAAGGGTTAGGGTGTTACAAAAAACACAAGGTTTGTTAACCCAGTTCGGAGTAAACACCTCCTACTCTAGGGGATACCAATCCAGGAAGGAAATCCACTATAGGAATTATTCCTTAAGACTCAAGACACTGAACCCCAGTTCCCAGCCTAAGCAAACAATCACCTCCTAGTCAGATTTCTACCCAACTCTTGAGTATTAGCAAACTACTAACTTCCTATTCAAGTAACAGCACAGTCACTTGAACTACCCTTGAACTTAAACCAGTTCTGAACACAAACTTCCCAGTTTTGAAGAACACTCTTCAATACATGACCTGCACTCGTACCTACAGGCTTAGAGTGATTACAACTCAAATAAAAACACTAAACCAACTCAAACAATGAGTGGTGCACAAAATAAAACACACAGACTCAATTTCTGAATTATAACTCTAATCTTCGTGTCTTTTGAATAGCAGCAACAGTCTTCTTTATATAGCCTTCAGTCAAACAACATAAAACTTAAACCAATCTTCAATAAAGATCTGATTCTGAATTATGAATGACTTGAAAAGGAAACAAATAATCCAGCATAGTATCTTTTAAAGATTCTGCAGCAAAATACGAGCTTCATAATTTAGAGCCAAATCTTCATTAAATCTTCTCCAATTCAATCAGCAATCTAGAAGCAATATGCGAGGATATATTCTGGATAAATCTCGCCAAGATTCGTGCAGAAATAACTTGAAAAAAATGCAGCTTCTGAAGAAGTCAACAAAAGTCAACTCGGGCTACAGTGCGTCTGATGCTTCAGACTCTCATTTCTGCGTCTGAAGGAAATTTCAGCTTCTGAAGGAAATTTCAGCTTCTGAATGGCTTCAAAATGAAAAACTTGCAACAGAAGACTTGTTCTACACATCAAGATGCTTCTATTCAACACATTGGATTTGCCAAAATATGCAGCCAACACCAAAATACTCAACATACTCATTGTGAGGTAGAGAGTTCACAATGATATCTCTTACTCTTCTATGCTTATTATAGATCATTCTTTCAGCATCTGAAAGTATCTTTCTGTCAGTTGCTACACCTTCTTCATCAACAGGAATAGAGATACCATCTTCAATGATATCCCATAGAGTGTCATCAACACCAATAATGTGACTGAACATCCTGCTTTTCCACCAAGAAAACTCTTCAGGTTTACCAGTAAACAAAGGAGGTTCATGGTGTGAATATGATTGCCTGTTTTCTGTATCATAGTCATATGATACAGAAGCACCACCACCACTTCTGGATGTAGATTCATCAAAATCACCAGAAGCCATGTTTTTCTCAGGATCAATACTGACTCACTGTTAAGTGATTGAATATCAGAACTAGGGGCTCTGATACCAACTGAAGGTGAGAAAAACACACAAGAAGGGGGTTGAATTGTGTAGATAAAATCTTTTCCTTTCTCAAAACATATTTTAAGTTCAAAATCTGATATAGATCAGTTCTGAACCATTTCAGAGTTTGTTAGCAGCGGATTATGAAGTAAAGAGAGAGGGAAAGAAAGACACAAAGCTTTTTATACTAGTTCCTTCCACAAACCGGAAGCAGTCTAGTCCCCCTGTCACTTACAGGAGATTTAACTATAATCAAACTGATTACAATTGCTCAAAACACAAAGTTAAGAGACTTCAATGCTCAAACACCTAGTAAGAGACTTCTAATGCTCAAGACACAAAGTCAAGAGACTTCCAATGCTCAAGACACAAAGTTAAGAGACTTCCAATGCTCAAGACACAAAGTCAAGAGACTTCCCTGCTCAAAGCACAATGCTAAGAGACTTCTAATTGCTCAATACACAAAGTAAAGAGACTTCTGATTGCTCAGCACGCAGTCTAAGACTTTGGGTATCAAACTGATTTTACAACAGAAAATAAGTTTGTGTTGAACACTTGATCAAATATCAGAGGTGTTCACAAAATACAACTCAATTAAGACTCTACACTTAAAGAATTCTAAGATAAACAAGTTTGTAAGAATTACTAAGTTGTTTGTTGACAGACACGTAAAACAGAGTGTTTGCATTTCAGGTTTTGCAGCTTGTATATCTGTACAGAGTCTTGTGTTCTTCTTCAAATCTTACTCTTTTATAGAGGGTAAAAGAGCTGTTGAGATTTGATCAGAATTGCAGCAAAGAGCCGTTGCAAAGAGAGGGTAGGTCCAGCTGAGTTTGTGTGCGTGAAAACAGAGCACACAAAGTTTGAATTCATTCCTTAAAAGCTGGGGAATGTTTCTGAGAAGGAGACAACTATTCCAAAGAGCTGTTCTGACATTGCAGGCTTTACTGTTGACAGAGACAGCTGCTTTTCCTTAAAGAACTCAAACTTCAGAAGCTTCTTCAGGAACAATACTTCAAAAGCAGGTCTTCAGACTCACCCTTCAGAAGCACTGTTCATCAGACGCACTTCTTCAGACGTTGACTTTTGTTGACCTTCAGACTCAACCTTCAGACGTTGACTTCTGTTGACCTTCAGACTCAACCTTCAGAAGCACCCTTCAGACGCAGTCTTCAGACTCTGCCTTCAGAAGCACCCTTCAGACGCTGTCTTCAGACTCTGCCTTCAGAAGCTGCTTCAGACCCAGTTTTGCTTCAGACTTGCAACAAAGGCTTCTATGCTTTCCTTTCTTGCTCTTAGCTTGTTCTTCCATAACCAGTATTAAATACCAAACATTAAGGACATGGTCTGCACACTTAGAACAAAGCATTAGCAATACCAATTTTCTTTTTAACACTTTGTTATCAACAAAACCCAAAAGAGAGTTGTTCATTCATTTTGTTCCAACACACTCAAGTGTTTAGAGTTGGTTGTTTTTATTGAGTTGTAATCACTTGAAGCTTTTAAGCAAAAGTGACGTATTGAGTTTTTAGTAGAGTGTCTCCATCTTTGATTGTCTGTTTAGAATCTGATAATCACTGGGGCAATGATTGACTGAGGGAAGTAAGAGGGGTCTTATATCTAGGAGTTCCTAGGTAGAAATACCACGTGTAGTGATTAAGTGAGAAGGCTGTGAAACAAGGGCTGTTGTCATAGGACTTCGAATTGATACTATTATAGTGGATTTTCTTCCTGGCTTGGTAGCCTCCAGACGTAGGTGTGTTTGTTACCGAACTGGGTTAACAAAAATAAAGATTATGTTTTTATAATGTGAAAATCTAGTGTGCATAAGTGTTTATTTTTACTATATTTTATGGTATTTATGTGTAGTTTAATATAGAGGTGCCTTTAATCAACACAAAAGGTTTTATAAAATCAACTCATAGAATATTTTGTTATTTAATACACACATCATAAAATGTTATTCCCAATTTATGAGGTTCGTGATGATCTTATTCTCAAGTGTTATTATTCTCGAGCGTAATGTTATTTAAACAACCAAAACTTGCAATGTATTTGACAATTGTATAAAAATACGCCATTTATTACTATTGATTTGACTTAAGGAAAGAGAAAAAAACTAGTAATTAACAAATGAAAATGTATATATACAATATAGAAATACGTTGTTGGACGATTAAATGGTTATTCAAATAACATTTTTCTATTATCAAATTATGCTTGTGCCACACACTCTTACCATCTATGACTTTTTTTTTTTTACGAAAATAGCTTTCTATTTTATTTTAACCATTTTTATTTGTTTTCCAAAAAATTCGAATAACTTCTAAAACACTCTCAACCTTCGTCAATTGAAGGGACAGTCCCCTTAATCAATTTTGTTTTCTATATTTTATGGTATTTAGGTGTAGTTCAATATAGAGATGTCTTTAATCAACACAAAAGCTTTTATCAAATCAACATTTTTATTTCACCGAAAACTTATATCATTTCTAATTTAATATAGACATAATGACATCTTATTATCAAGGTATGAGATTCATGATAATCTTATTCTTAAGTCGTTTTATTTTCAACTTTAGTCTTATTTAAACAACTAAATTTTGACAACGTATTTAACAACCGTGTAAAATACATCATTTATAACTATTGATTTGACTTAAAGGAAAAAGAAAAAACGAATCAAAATATTAAAATGTATCTATACATTATAAAAATACGTTATTGGACAACTAAATGGTGGTCCAAATAACATTTATATATTCTCAACTTATGCTTGTACCACACACTCTTACCATCTACGACTTTCTATTTACTTATTTTTTACCAAAACGATTTTCTATTTTATTTTAAACATTTTTATTTGTTTTTTGAAAAATTTAAATAAATTCTAAAACATTCGTAACATTTAATCAATTGAAGGGACAATCCCCTTAATTAATTTTGTTTACTATATTTTATTCTATTTATGTGCCTCTCAATGTAGGGATGTCTTTAATCAACGCAAACGGTTTTATCAAATCCACCTTTTTATTCATCGAAAACTTATAACATTCTTTGTTATTTAATATACACATAATGACATCTTATTCTCAAGTGGTATTATTTTTAAGGACAAACTTATTTGATCAACCAAAACTTGACAACATATTTGACAACCGTGTAAAAATACACCATTTATAATTATTGATTTGATTTAAGGAAAGAGAAAAAAAGTTAATTAAAAAATGAAAACGTCTCTATACAATATAGAAATACGTTGTGGGATGACTAGACGGATGCTCAAATAACATTCCTCTATTTTCAAGATTTGCTTGTGCCATATACTCTTGCCATCTATGACTTCCTATTTTATTTTAAGCATTTTTATTTTAACTACTTTTTCGTTTTAAAAAAATTGCCCATTCAATTGAAAGCTATTATCATATAGATCACATGTACAAAATTCAACATTAATTAATATTGTCCGATATGTTAACGAGATACATAAAAATTAATGTCTTATAACTTTTATCAATAATTAAACCACTTTTACATGAATTTTGTAAACAAAACACTTTTACATTAATATATATCAACACAAATTATTTTATTTTTAACTCATTATTAATCAGTATCAATATTACAAAATTAAATTTTTTTGGTTAATAGTCATTTTGATCCCTGAATGTGCAACGAATAGTCACAATAGTCTCTAAATGTATCAAAATTTTAAAATAGTCACTGACTGTGCACTTCCTTAATCAAAATAGTCCTTCATGTTAAAATGTTTCATTAATAATATCATATTAGTCTTTCAATATACTTACTTATTATCATATCAATCCATATACTTATTTATGAAAAGAGTTATATCAGTCCTTATATGAAAAGAGTTATTGTCAACATTGAAGGACTATTTCAACATCAGAGACTACTTTGACTAACAGAATGCACAATCATAAACTATTTTAAAATTATGATAGATAAACTATAGTGGCTTATTCTTTACACAATCAAAAACTAAAATGACTATTAACCCCAATTTTCTTCTTCTGAATCAAATATATGCAAAGCCGATTAAAAAATTTGATTTTTTAAATTCAAAAAACACTTGTGAGCATAACGAGACAGTCAGACACGCGTCTCTCGAACAAGGCACCCCCCTCAAAAGAAAACAAAGCCATGGACCCCACACATTTCAAGAAAATTCCACACCAAATCAAACCTTTCAAATACACAATCCAAATACGCGGTCAAGATCCCGCCACGTGTCAGAACCTCCACTTCATCATCCAACGTGGCACCATCTTCAACCATCAACCATGTAATTGATTCGCATATCATTCTCAACTTTCATAATTACCAACGTACCTTTCTTTTTACACGCGTCGTCGTTTCATTCATCTTCTCTCTGCGTTTTCAGATCGGAGAGTTTCGCTTTGATCGCCATGAACGGTAACGAAACTATGGAAGATGCGACGGTGGTGGAGGAAGAGGAGTCGTTGGAGAAGACGGTGTATATGTGGGGTTATCTTCCCGGAGCTTCGTCGGAGAAAGCTCCGATACTGTCTCCGACGCCGGTTCGTTTAACCGATTCTTGCTTTGCTGGTGATTCGTGGAAGGATGTTTGCGGTGGTGGTTGTGGATTCGCTGTTGCTATCTCAGGTTGATTTCTTGATCCGTTGACTTTAGTTTGACTAAATTTTGAACGAAAATTTAAATTCATTTCAAAGAAATTCTAGATCTAAGTTAGTAAAAAATATATCCATGAAATTGTGAGAAACTAATATATATTGATTCTACCTACAAAGCACAGACACTTCAATACCTATCTAGCACAGACACTTCGATATGAACTGTATAGAAGTGTCTTGACACTGATGTTTAACACTGACACATATAATTATATTCTATCAATTATCAATTGATTTTTTCAAATTATTACCAGTATTGACACATTATTAATAATTAATTCTATCTATGAAGTACATAGACTTCAAACTTAAAGTGTCGTGTTAAGTGTCTGACATGTTGATGTGTAATACTGACATATGTAATTACATTCTATTAATTCATTTTCTTAAATTATATTCCGTGTTGACCTATTGGTCAATGTGTGTTCTTTTTGTGAAGTTATAAAGGCGTCTACATGTTGATCAAGTGTCATGTCTGGTGTGTCTGGTGTCTGTGATGGTGAGTGTGTGGCTATGACTATCGATGATTCACGGTATTCTACTGTGATGATTTTTGTTTATTGTGTGATTATTGTAGAGAAAGGGAAGCTGGTGACGTGGGGATCAACGGACGATGAAAACCAGAGCTACTTGATGTCAGGGAAGCATGGGGTAATGCAGTTGGTCTTGTAAAATAAGGATTGGTTTTGGTATGAATTTGGTGTTGGAATTGATTTTGCGTCTTATAATCTGGATGCATGTATGTTTTTCTGAAGGAGATTCCAGGGCATTATAAGCTTCCCACTGAGGCGTCAGTGGTGAAAGCTGCTGCTGGTTGGGCTCACTGTGCTTCAGTCACTGGTAATGCTTCTAACCAGTCTAATTTGTTCCTTATTAAGTAAAGATTTCAAATATTTTAAGGATTTAATTCATATATACTGGCAGTGTAAAGATTTTTTACAATGTCAATCAATCATAATCATCTGATCGTAAAAACTGTTTGACTTTATTCAAAACTACTTTTAATTGTGATTTTATGACAGTGTAAACATTTTACAGTTAAAATGCATCAAGACATTTTTAGGATACGTAAGTCATGTACTATTCAATTAAGACTTTTCTCTAATGTACTTGAATAAGTCTTGTATTCAATTTGAAAAATCAAGAATTTTTGAATTGGATGTTTACCTGGTTTGAGCTATATATTGTATATCTAATTAGGAATTTGTTAATGGCGTCAATATTTAGCTCAACTTAAAATGTGTGACATAAATGACCCTCCAAATAAAACTTATATATTAATCTCCACCGTGCATCCTTAAGGAATGTGATCGAGAAGACAACAAAGGCTAATATAGTTTCATAGAATTCTATACATTTTACTTTTCTTAATCCAATCTTTATTATTTTGTAATAATTTTTATTATTTTTGAAACTTTACGCTATATCCAACATTATATATGAACCTCAGTTATGCATCGTTGAGGAATGTGATCGAGAAGATAACAAAGGCTAATATAGTTTCCTAGAATTCTATACGTTTTGCTTTTTTTTTTTTTATTCTCTTGAATGTTTGCTTAAAATCTATGGAGTCCTATGAATCTTATAAATCCATAAAGTCATTTCAAACCCTATAAATTCCTATAATCCATTTAAATTCAAATTATAAAATCTTGATTACAATAGTGTCTTAAAAAAATCTTATATGCCATTATAATCTTACATAGCCTTTTAATATTCATAAGAATCTTTTTATATAAAATTTTGACTTTCAAAATCTCAATCCAATTTAATCCCCCTTGTTGAAGGGTAATGAATGGTGAATCATTTTGTAGAATAACATTTGAAACAATGAAGGACAATTGTTTGTTGTTTAAAGTTGCTTTGATTTATGTTAATAGGATTCTTGCCTGCTTTGATACCTTTTTAATCAAGATTTTTATTGGAAAAACTAAGCTTGATGTAGCTTAAAGCCGAGCAAATTAATGTTGCTGTTATATAAAATGCTCTTTTTGAAAATAATGCACTTAGGTATCTATAAATCTGAGTAAATACTCAATGACCTAGCTCATTCAAAAAATGAACGACTCAAAATAGTTTCTTGGAAAAAGGTTCCATTGAAAATTACAAAGGAACATGTTAGTCTCTCCGTTTAGTTTCATTTAAAAGTTTTAAAAGTGATTGTTAATTTGAGGATGTGTACTATTAGATGTTGACATGGACGTTGTAATGATGTATCAACAATTTGGCTCAAATCAGTCCTTGTATTCTTCAGTACTTTGAATTTGTTCGAACTCATCAAAAGAAGCCATAGTTAATCCTGAACTCAACAAACCCAAATCAGTCCTGCAGATATTATGCTCTATCCTTTGCACTTAACGACCAAAAGTAGTCTCTCTGTTTTCATCTCTATGGTTTCGTTGATACTCATCTCACAAAGCTCAAATTGGTCCCTACCTTCACAATCTCCAATCATTCCCTCTCTCATGCTCTCTTAGTCTACATTTTAATTGTAGTAATTGATATTGTGCCCACCCACCAGCATCTAAATGGTTAAATTATTGTAAATTTGGAACTGGGGGATAACATGAAGTTTCTTATTTTGATATATTGATGATACTTTTGTCAATGTTGTGAATCTCTTTGGATTGAATGTTGTCAATATCGTGGGTCAACTTTAGTAATTACTAGTTAAGTTTTGGTACATTGTTGCTTACACTTTGAATTAATCAATGTGGATCGCTTTCTATATTTGGTGTAATTTCAGTGGTTCATTGTTAGATACAATTCCAAATACTATGGGGTTGTTTGTTTAATGGATATGATTATGTTCTTGGGAATTATATTCCAAATACTGTGCCTAGTTATTATCAAGAATGTTCAAAATTCTTACTATTATCTCATCGTTTTATCTTATCTTCAGATGTTAGTAATCAATGTACCTATTCAGGTCTTTGTAGTAGAAATGTAGAATATGTGTAAATTATTTATTCATTAATTTATTGAAATGTTTTAACTGGATGGTCCTCTCACATTGAAGGCTGAATTGGGTTTGGTTTGTAACATATTGGTGGTCATATTAAAGTTAAATGAGCAAGCTGTTTTTGCCTTGTTTCTTCACTGAGTATGGCGGATTGGTGGCCTAGTTGGGATAATGCTAATGTGTAGCAGGTTGGCCCATGATTGACATCATGGGATCAAGCTGCACTTTCTGTATAGCCATGTCCATTTGGAAGTTTTAACACTTGAGGGTGTATTTGGATGGAGGGTTTAGGAAGGGAGGGCTTACTTTTCTTTTTTAAATTACAGACACTATAAAAGTGTTTATTAAAAAATTGAAATAGCAACATGATAAATGATTATATAATACTTCAATCACACTTATTTATTTATTTATTTTTTAATATTATGCTTAATTTTAAAAAAAAAGTAAGTCCTCCCCTCCCTTCCCCTCGTAAACCCTCAATCCAAACACACCTATAGTAGCTTGTATTTTTACACGGTGAAAAATGTAACAATAGGGTATATTATACGGAAACAATGGTTCAGGATAGTTATAACATCGGTATATCCCATCATTGCTTGAATGTGGCTATAAATCGTTGATACCCAGATTAAACTCCATACCCAACTGTCATTGTAGTTACAACACATAAGAATTAGGATGTCTAAAATCATAAATTACATCACTTGGCCAATTTGGAAACAATAGAATTTCAAATAACAACTTGATCTCATAGGTTACCCTGTTAATTAAAAGCCAAGATAGAATACTAATGCGTTGATATGGAATTAACTGCTGTGTGTGCAGAAGATGGTGATGTGTATTTATGGGGCTGGAAAGAATGTGTGCCTTCTGGAAAAGTTTTTACTGATCTCATCACTGTGGGAAGCCTCCAAAAGGATGTGGCTGGGAAACAAAGTTCATCGGTAGCTGAGCAAGGTGCTGATCATCGCTTATGTATGCAACATAAATAATTTAACAAAAACGGGAGCTATCTGATTTTGTTTCGGGCAACTAACAGAATTTAAGACGTTAAACAGGAAGCCCACAAAGCCCAAACACTAGTAGTGGGTCTGATTCTCATCATGACAACAAGAAAGTTGTAGAGGAAGCTGGAAAGCGAAGGAAGATCTCATTTACCAAACAGGAGTCTGATAGTCAAGCATCTGGAGATGAATTATTTATCGTGTCCCCTTCTCTTGTTACCCTTGGCCATGGGGTGAAAATTACCTCTGTAGCAGTTGGTGGGAGGCATACCTTGGCACTGTCAGGTAAATCCAGTGTTGTCAATTGCGGATTGCGGAAAATAGTGGTTTGTTCAAATTCCGCTACGTGACAGTGCTATAGCGCTGCTACACCCACCATTTCACAATATTTTGTGCTAAATAGCGTATCGTGGAACAATAGCGATTTGTTCAAATTCCGCTATGCAATAGCGTTATAATGCCGCTACAGCTGCTATTTAACAACACTTGGTAAATCGTTTTCTGTATGTCTGGACTATTATAACGATATTCTAGGTCGAGTTGAATCTTCCTTGTGGTTATATTATATAGTTTTGTAGGTTCTGTGAAGTACGAAGATATGGAAGGTTTTTGATGTAAAGCAAGACACCTGATGCAACATATTTTAACCGAAGTTTTCAACAGATGTGGGACAGGTCTGGGGTTGGGGCTATGGAGGCGAAGGACAGCTAGGTCTGGGTTCTCGAGTCAAGATGGTATCATCCCCTCATCTTATTTCATGTATCGAGTCTGCTTCTGGGAAGGATAAGTCATCTTTTCAGCAAGGAAGCACTGCTCTTCAATGTTCTAATGTAGCTGCAAGTTATGTGACGGAAATAGCATGTGGAGGTCGGCACAGCGCTGTAATAACAGGTCAGTGCTTAAATGCTGTCATAACATGTGTTCTGCAAAAGTATCGCTGAATGTTTTAAAAGTTACATGATCTGCTGGCCATTTATGTCCTTTTCACAAAAAGTCAAAAACTAAATGCAATTTGAGAACCCTGTATATCAGTTACTTCAAAGATATGCGAGTTCAATTAAGCACTCAATAAAGGAAATTCTAACATTGTTTATAAATTGCTTTTGTAGATACTGGGGCTCTTCTTACTTTTGGCTGGGGTCTGCATGGACAGGTAACTCTGCTGCTTTTCGGATATTTTAGTATATTCCTCTAGTTTTCTGCTTAGATAAAAAAACATTAGTTTTCATTGCAAAAGATCTGATGGAACTTGAACATGCTGAAAACTGTGACACTGTGTTAGGTATCGGGTGGTATTTATAGGGTAACTGTTGATGCAGTTAGTTATTTTAATATATAGTTATTTAGGAGCAGTTAGCATTTTGTATAATATGCAGTATTTGTATTGATTAGGAGCAGTTAGTCAGTTTAAGCAGTAATTTGTATTGATTAGGAGCAGTTACAGGCAGTTTATGCCCTTAGTTTGTATAAACAAAGCCATTTGGCCACAACAGTAGGGAGGGATTCAGAATTATTCAGTTAGGAACCTTATTGGTTTTGAGCAGAGAGAGAGAGAGATGTCTCTTCTCTGAGGAGCTTTTGCTCTGGGATTACAGAGGCATAATCTTCTGTAATATTTTCTTTTCAATCTATAATACTATTTCTTTTGGTTCTCTTTAATTCGAGTTCCTATCACATTGTTATCATGTGTTCTTAAGGCCTTGTAAAGGAGGAAGTAGTAATGGAAAAAGTAGCATCAAAATTCAAAACTGTAAGTAACAAAAACTGAAGTTTGTTATCACAGTTATTACAACATAAAAAACAATGTCACATAGGTGGTTAGACCATATATAAAGCTTTTACATTTAATAGACAGGATGATAACTTTGCGTTTGTTTGGTTAAGATTTATACGGACGCAAACACAGGAGATATTATGCATCCCAATGCAGTTTTAACCGAAGCAAGATATTACTACTTCTGTTAGTCTCCTCCTGTTGGGAGTGCCTCAACGCTAGACCAAGAAGCTTGAGTGGTTTGTAAGAAATTTGGTGTTCCATTTCATTATATATTAGATTAGATGATCAGAATATAAGATAAGATGAATAAGATATATGGGAAAGAAAAGGCTAAACAACAGACTCATGCTTAAACTATAAAGTGGACAGAAGTGGACTGTGATCCCAGATTAGGTGTTGAAATATTTGAATCCTACTTGGGACATGACTTTACCTATTCATCACCTGAGTCCTCAGGGTAGGGATGTCGACAGGGTGGAGGTGGGGACTGGGGAGTACTCTCCTGCTCTTTGTCCCCTATCTGTCATATTACCCAAGTTCACATCTCTTCTACTCCTGTGGAGCCCCAAATATGACAGCCCCTGCAAGAATCTCCGTGTACCAGTAATAATTGACGTCTCTACCTAAAGGTTAGTTTCCAGCTATGTTTGCGGTGCTAGTCATCAAAGAGCCAAAAAAAGACAATGTCTAATTAGGTTACCACCAATACTTCATTCGTACAATATTATATTACATTGAGACAGCAAAATTTGTAATATACTGAAAGACTAGAGAAAAACAAAAATATAATTCTTTGTAGATACATATATGTGAGATTCTTTTAAGTCTTTTTGAATCCTAAAGGTACTGTTTTCAGATTGGTGGCACACTTATGATTTCCAACTTGTGTGGCAATGCCCAATGTGTCGGAAGTACACATGATCTCTCCTTGGAATTGTTGATGCTTCTTATCCAAATCTCCCAATTTACTAATTAATACATTTTGAGTGAATAGCTTGCCTCGTCCTGACCTCACTTGTTGGTTTTAGTTTAGTGTCACAGATTACTTCTACTTTATGAAACTTGCTGGAATGGCAAAGATTGTGTAACTTATACAAGTGGCTTATCTGACATTTCTGTAACCTCTTTTGACGAAATTTTCTTCCAGTGTGGACAAGGGAATAATTCTGATCAGCTAAGACCAACTCTAGTTCCTTCTTTATTGGGAACTAGAGTGAAACAAATTGCTGCTGGACTTTGGCATACGTTGTGTGTTACTGTAAATGGTCAACTTTACGCTTTTGGTGGGAATCAGTTTGGACAATTGGGTACTGGTAATGATCAAACTGAGGTATGTTTAATTTGCTCATTTATCTGAATCATTGTTAAACAAACAACTTCTACAACTTCTTTAAACATGATCGTGCATCCAATAGTACTTAATTTTCTCATTTATTTGAATCATTTTGTTTCTTCTAGAACAATGTTGAATATACAATTGCAATTACAACTTTTTAAACATGATAGGGGTTTTTTAGGCGATGAACCAAAATCCATGACTAAACTGTCCTTGAATGATTATGTAGACCGTTGAATGTGTTAGAGTATAAGCTAGATTAGTTACTTAGCTTTATATTACTGTTGTTAACAACTGTCATTATGACACCTGTCCCTAAGTCCAAAGGACTATAAATACATGTATTCCCTCTCATTTCAGACTGGAATAACACAATACAAATTCAGTTACAGATCTACTTTCTCTCTCCTATTGTCTCTCTTCTCTTTGAAGCTTTTCTAACTGTTTCCATGGCGTCTTACTTCTAATATGGTATCTAGAGCTTCTTGATCCTGAGCCATGGCTTCTGCTACGCCTTCTCCTACTACCTCTGATGCACAACGCGTAACTGCTGCAACATCCAAAACCTTCAAACAAGTTGTATCGGTGAAGCTTGATGATACAAACTACCTTCAATGGAAGCAACAGGTTGAAGGTGTTCTTCGTGTAACGAAGATGGTGAAATATGCGATTTCACCTCAGATTCCACCGGTGTATCTCACAAATGCGGCGCGTGAAGCAGGAACAGAGAATCCTGCTTACACTGAATGGGAAGAGCAAGATTCGTTGCTCTGTACTTGGATTCTTTCAATGATTTCGCCTTCGCTTCTTTCGCGATTCGTTCTTCGCCATTCGTGGCAGGTTTGGGATGAGATTCACGGTTATTGCTTCACACTGATGAAAACGCGTTTGTGTCAACTTCGATCTGAACTTAGATCCATTACGAAAGGTTCACGCACTGTCGCTGAATTCATTGCTCGAATTCGCACAATTTCAGAGTCTCTTGCTTCAATTGGAGATTCAGTCCGTCACAGGGACCTAATTGAAGTTGTTCTTGAAGCACTTCCTGAAGATTTTAACCATATCGTTGCTAGCGTGAATGCGAAATCTGAGGTTGTTTCTTTAGATGAACTTGAATCTCAGCTTCTTACACAAGAATCTCGTAATGAGAAATTCAAGAAAGCTATTGTTACTGAACCAGTTTCAGTTAATTTCGCTGAAACTGCAAATCCAGAATCTCAATCTCATGGTTCTAACTCTCAGCACCAGAACTATGCTGATGGTATTGGAAACAATCAATTTCCTAATTCCAACCCTAATTTTGGAGGAAGAAATGGCCAGTTCAGAGGACGTGGTGGGCGTTTTGGTGGAAGATTCAGAGGATGTGGTGGCCGTTTTGGTGGTAGACCCTATGTTCAGTGCCAAATATGCTCAAAATCTGGTCATGATGCAAGCTATTGTCACTTTCGTTTCTCTGCTCCACAGTATGATTACTACAATCCTTATGGCTCATCAGGAGGATATGGTACACCTCCAAATGTGTGGATGCAGCATCACATGTTTTGTCCTCAGCATTCTGGACAGTTTCTTAGGCCTCCTACACAATCTCAAGCTGGGAATTAGAGAGGTCAACCAGCACATGCTTTCTTAACTGGCTCAGACTCACAGAACTCCTTCAACAATGCCTGGTACCCTGACTCAGGAGCTACTCACCATGTCACCCCTGATGCATCCAACCTCATGGATTCCATGTCTCTTTCAGGTTCTGATCAGGTCCATATTGGAAATGGACAAGGTTTGACTATTACCTCTGTTGGTTCCATGCATTTTACCTCTCCTTTACATCCTCAAACAACTTTAAAACTCAATAATCTCCTTCTTGTTCCTTCTATAATAAAAAACCTTGTTAGTGTGAGTCAGTTTGCTAGAGATAATAATGTTTACTTTGAGTTTCATCCGAATCATTGTTTTGTCAAATCTCAAGATTCTTCTAAGGTGCTTTTAAGAGGTATTATTGGACATGATGGTCTCTATCAGTTTGAGCACACCAACTCATTCAAGACCACTGCTCTAGTCTCTCCACCCTCTAGTGTCAATACTGTCTGCAATAAAATTCCAGCACAGGCTGCTAACTCTGCTTTTCCTCATTTAGGTCCCTATGCTAGCTTAAGTTTCAGTAATTTTCAATGTAATAATGTTGAACATTTACCTAGTAGTTCAGCAAATAGTTATGTTAAGTCTTTTCCTTCCATGTATAGTATCTGGCATAGCAGACTTGGACATCCTCATCATGAGGTGCTCCAAAGCATTATCAAACTTTGTAATATAAAATTACCAAATAAAAGCTTGTCAGATTTTTGTACTGCTTGTTGTCTTGGTAAAGTTCATAGGCTTCCATCTTTTGCATCTCAAATGACTTATACTAAGCCTCTTGAACTAATTTTCTATGGCCTTTGAGGACCTGCACCTGTTGAATCCTCCTGTGGATATACCTACTTTCTTACTTATGTGGATGCTTATTCTGGATACACATGGATTTATCCTCTTAAACTTAAATCTCACACATTTTCCACTTTTCAGAACTTTAAAACCATGATTGAATTGCAGTTAAATCACAAAATCATTTCAGTTCAAACTGATGGAGGGGTGAATTTTTACCTTTCACAAAATATCTCAATAACCTTGGCATAACTCACAAAGTCACTTGTCCACATACTCACCACCAAAATGGCTCAGTTGAAAGGAAACACAGACATATTATTGAAACTGGACTCACCCTTTGATCTCATGCACAAATGCCACTAAAGTTTTGGGACCATGCCTTTCTCGCTTTCTCACTGCCACTTGCCTTATCAATAGATTACCTACACATGTTTAAGCCAATAAATCGCCTTTCTTCTTACTTCACCTTCAATTTCCAGATTATAAGTTTCTTAAAAGCTTTGGTTGTGCATGTTTTCCTTTCTTGAAAGTTGAGACCCTATAACTCTCATAAACTAGATTTTCATTCAAAGGAGTGTGTCTTTTTGGGATATTTCAAAAGTCATAAAGGATATAAATGTTTAGATGCCTCAGGAAGAATTTTTATATTCAAGGATGTTGTGTTTAATGAAGTAAAATTTCCTTATCTTGACTTGTTTCCATCCCAAAAGGTTTGTTCTATTATACCAGATGGTCCCACTCTATCCACTTTTCTTCCCACTCTTGTCTCCACACCATCTCAGTCACCTTCTGTTGTGCCTCCCACTCTGAATTCACCTATTCATCATACTTCTCCCTTTGAGTCTGCTCCTCCTTCTCGCATAGCAAACACCCCTCAAACTTCATCTGTTAGTTCTCATCACTCTGAGTCCTCACACAGAAGTAATGTTGTTTTGAATCCCACTCCCATCACCATTCTACCTCCCTCTCCCTCCCAAAGCTCTTCACCTGAATCTTCTGCTAGCATTGCTACCTCTCAGTCTGTTACCTGAGTCTCCTCCTCCTGTTCCTCATAGAATTCATCCACACAACACTCACACCATGAGAACAAGAGGTAAACATGGCATTGTGCAACCTAGAATTAATCCCACACTACTTTTGACTCATGTTGAGCCTACTTCTTATAATAAGAAACTGCTCTTCAAGATCCTAAGTGGCATTCAGCAATGCAAGAAGAATTCAATGCCTTACTTAAGAATCAGACCTGGTCCCTTGTTTCTCTTCCCGCAAACAGACAGGCCATTGGATGTAAGTGGGTATTCAGGGTTAAAGCAAATTCAAATGGGAGTGTAAATAAGTACAAGGTACGCCTGGTGGCTAAAGGTTTTCATCAACAAGCTGGATTTGACTACAATGAGACTTTTTCTCCTGTAGTCAAACCTGTTACATTGAGGACGGTTCTGACACTTGCAGTTACATATAACTGGCCTCTTCAGTAACTGGATGTGAATAATGCCTTCCTAAATGGTTTACTTACTGAAGAAGTCTATATGGTGCAGCCTCCTAGTTCTGAATCTTCTGACAAGAACCTTGTCTGCACAAGGCCCTCTATGGATTAAAACAGGCTCCTAGAGCATGGTTTGAGAGATTGAAAATAGCCTTACTTAGTTTTGGGTTCAAATCAAGTAGGTGTGATCCTTCTCTGTTCACTCTTCACACCCAGACTCACTGCATTTTTATACTGTGTATGTTGATGACATTATCATCATTGGAAGCTCAAAACTGGCCATTCATAATTTAGTTCATCAGCTCAACTCTGAATTCTCTCTTAAAGACTTGGGCAAACTGGATTATTTTCTTGGTATAGAGGTGCATCACTCACCATCTGGTTCCTTACTTCTCTCTCAAACCAAATACATCAAGGATCTTCTACAGAAGGCTAATATGCTCAATGCTAATAGCATGGCATCACCCATGGCATCCAGTACAAAACTGTCCAAATTTGGTTCCAGTAATGTCTCTGATCCTACATTTTTTAGGTCTATTGTTGGTGCCTTACAGTATGCCACCATAACAAGACCTGGAATATCCTACTGTGAATAAAGTCTGTCAATTCTTGTCAGAACCTCTTGAAGATCACTGGAAGGCAGTCAAGAGGATACTTAGATACCTGCAAGGTACTTTACATCATGGGCTGCTTCTTACACCTGCCAGTTCTACTGAACCTATAGCAATCACTGGCTTTTGTGATGCTGACTGGGCTTCAGACCCAGATGACAGAAGTACATCTGGAGCCTGCATCTTTCTAGGTCCCAGTCTGGTTTCTTGGTGGGCAAAGAAACAAACACTAGTGGCCAGATCCAGTGCAGAGGCTGAATACAATACTGAAGTCTTGCACAAGCTTCTGCTGAAATTATTTGGATCCAGTCACTTCTCAAGGAACTGCAAATTAAGAGTAAAGTTCCTCATATCTTTTGTGATAACCTCAGTGTTGTTTCTCTTGCTCACAACCCAGACCTCCACTCAAGAACCAAGCATATGAAATTTGATATTTTCTTTGTCCGAGAAAAGGTTATAAGAAAGGAACTGAATGTCTCATGTGCCTGCTCAAGACCAGTGGGCAGATGTCTTGACTAAGCCACTGTCCACTGCCAGATTTCTCTATCTTAGGGACAAACTGAGAGTTTGTGACACCCTCAGTTTGAAGGGGGACTGTTAGAATATAAGCTAGATTAGTTACTTAGCTTTATATTACTGCTGATAGCGGTTGTCATTATGACACCTGTCCCTAAGTCCAAAGGACTATAAATACATGTATTCCCTCTCATTTCAGACTGGAATAACAATACAAATTCAGTTACAGATCTACTTTCTCCTATTTTCTCTCTTCTCTTTGAAGCTTTTCTAACTGTTTCCATGGCGTCTTACTTCTAATAGAATGGGCTACGTGACATTTAACAGTGTTAGTAGGAGATACTGTGACATTATAACAAGGAGATACTATGACTAAACTGTCCTAATTCATTTAACAGTGTTAGTCCCTCTGCATCATTGATAGGAATCCCAAAACCCTTCAGAAAACAGAATCACAAAATCAACTTAAAATATTACCTTAAAAAGGGAACACCAGAATCACCAGTATCTTGATTATGTATATATTATAGCTGTGATTCAAATTACCTGAAAATTATTTCTCGTTCTCGTTTTTTTTTCCTAAACTTTTTTCTCATGTGTTAACCAAGTAACAATGGTTTTTTCCTTTTCAGACGTCACCTAAACTGCTGGATACTTTCGAGAACAATCTTTCGAGCATAGTTTCTTGTGGTGCTCGTCATAGTGCTTTGCTAACAGGTATGTCTCCTTGATGATATGTTTAAGCCGAAAGCGTAAAATCTAATTGTTTTTTCTAAAGTTTAGTACTTTAAATCAAATTGGTTTTGAACACATTAACCATCTATGCTAAGTTAGTTTCTGAAGTTCGGTACTTGAAATCAATTTGGAATAAGAAAATTTCAGTGAAACTAATCCATCCATCATGAAAGTAGTTTCTGAAGTCAGTATTTAAAATCAAATTGGTTTTTAAACAATTTTGAATGTCAAATTAGCCGTCCTAAGTGTCAGTTGAAATTCTAAATGTTATTCAAAGGTTCACTACCAAAGATTACAATTTCGTTTTTTGATTTTTTTTTCAATTACTCTCATTTTGGGACAGCTCCATACAATTTTGGGGACATTATTTCGTATTTACTTATTTTCTAAACAACCTAAGTTTGTTTGATGAAAACTATTATTTGTGGATAAGAAAAAGTAGTTACATTGCATAAGTCTTCAGAATACTTAAATGCGCTCTTCACTAACAATAGTTTCTCACTATATTCCTACTATAATGCTTTTGCATTTTCGTATTGAAGATGATGGTCACCTTTTCACCTGGGGATGGAACAAATATGGCCAGGTATTCTCATTACCAGAAGTATTTTGGCTTGTTCAAAAAAAAAAATATTACAATGAGTAATATTATTGTTAGTCAATTTCTAATGATTGTCTACCTGGGCAGCTTGGTTTGGGAGATTCTGTTGACAGAAACATTCCTTCTCGAGTTTCTATTTCCGGTTGCCGACCAAGAAATGTTGCCTGTGGTTGGTGGCATACACTGTTGATGGCTGATAAGCCTGTTTGACGCAATTCGCCCACTAGCATCAAGAAGGTTTCTGACTAGCCGACATTTCATTAATGAAATGTAGATATGTCCAAAATCACCTTTGATGGTCTGTTTTGTTCATTCTTTTCTTTCTCTCCTCTGTTTCGGTTTCGGCATGCCTGCATTTTCTATGGCTTCATTTCTAGATTGTAGCTTGGGACTAACTTGGAGATCTGAGAACATGAGAAGGGTTTTAGTTGGATGCTAACAAAAACAATAAGGGTTAGGATCTAACATTGTTTTAATTATGATTGTAAAGTATACTACCATTAAATGGATGAGATCAAATTTTATTCTTGAGGGTTATTGGTCTTGTTTCGTCATATTTGTGATTTCTTGATATGAATGTTTATGTAATATATTTTGTGCAATGGAAGAAGCTTTGTGCTGTTTGGGGATAGTTTTATGAATTTGTATGAAGTCGCATCACTGCTTATCAAGGTCCTTTTTTTTTGTTTTGTTTTAAATTTAGGTCATTTTTTAGAAATAATGATTCAAAGATTAAGGGCCCGTTTGTTTGAGATTTTTTTTAACTAAAAAATCACTTTTTATTTTTATTTTTGTAGTGTTTGTTTAAGATTTTTGAAAAATCCATTTTGTTAAAAAAATCATTTTTAGGCTTAAAATGAAAAGCTATTCCAAGTAGCTTTTCCAAAGTCTATTTTTTTTTTCTAAATACAAGGAACTCAAGTGTAAGAGCTTTAGATCTTAAAAAAAATGATTTTTATGTTAGTAAACAAACATAAATAACTTTAGATTTTTTATAAAAACAATCTCTAAAAAGAAAATCTCTAGATTCTTTTAACCCAAAATCTATTTTTTTAAAGCTGAAACAAACGCACCCTAAATCTAAAAGCTAGCTTTTTAAAATCATTATGAAAATTGATTAATTTAACATCAATATGTCAATTCAAACTTAAGAATATATATCATCTCCTTATTCAGGTATTTCTCTCATGTCAAAGCCAATATGAACCACCATTATTGGTCACTCATGATAGACCATAAGTTATAACTATTTGATTGATTTGTTATTTGCATATTTGGTGAGTGCATTGGTGGACAAGCAGACAAATTTGGTCTATGCATACTGCCGGTGGATGCTGAAGGTTAATCAAATTAAATGATGTGCCATTCACACCTTTCTTCTCCATCTAATCTACATTAGGAATTTGCCTGCAATTTTACTGTATCGTATACATCAAAGTAATCTCTTTTCTTCTGTGTTTCTTTTGCATTCCTCTTCCACTGCCTTTTTCTAGACAACAGCCACAACCAATGCATTACATAACCAAGTGATACATCAATACAGGTCTCAATATCCACAACTTGTGAGCTCTATCTACAAACCAAAGTTTGACCTTTTTTTACCATCCAAAGACAAATGATTGACCTTCCCCTCTCAAACTATAATACAATTTTTTGTGTCGATAACACAGCTTGTCTTCAGTAGGTCTCGATGAGCTTGGAATAAATTTGTCTCTTTCATTAGATAATGATTTTGTTGAGATAACTAGAGTTAGTGTTAAGATAACTATAGTTAGTAAAGGTAGTTAGAGTTGGTTAAATGTTAGTTAGAACCATAGTTAGTTACACATGTGGTTAAGTGTAATTGAGGTCTAGACCATCTATGTACTCGTTAACATTTAATCTTTTTCAATACAATTCAATATGAATTCTAAAGGTTTTTCCTATGTTTCTTCCTATCAATCATACTTCTCCTATGAAGCTAATCTCAATCTCTTCGATCCTATTATTTCTAACATGGTATCAGAGCAATACCGTTGCACATCAAGCTATAGCGATCATGAAGATGAAGATTTTGCTTACGAAGATGAAGACAAAGAATTTGTTTCTGACTGTGATAATGAAGTTTTTAGCGAAGATGAAGATTGCTCCTCTAAATCTCTACATCAAGCATCACCATTCCAAGCTATGGAGGATGGTTGTGTTTCGCTGATGATGAAGAAGACAACTTATCTCTTCCCTGGATTCTCAAAGCAGCAAGATTCAATTCTTGAATCTGAAATCATGGAGTGCAATAATTGGTTCAATCTTCCTCAGCTGTTTTCCGGTGTCACTGTGAACAGTTCGATCACGATTGAAGAAATCACCGATTCAAGAACCACTGCGTTCTTGTTTCCAACTTCAAGTTTGATTCGGTTTTCACGCTTCAAGTTTGAGAAGTTGCTTTCGGCAACAATCACTACACTGCCGGAACGCGTCAATTTCTTCTACCATCTCTGTGGCATCTACATCAAAGTATTTGATCCCAGTGGTAATTTTTGCGATGCATTGCTCTCACTTCTGTCAAGTTCAGTTTGCATTTCATCTGTTTCTGTTAGTAATTTAGTTTTCAACTCCAACGGAAATCGATTGTATTCGTTGCTGCGCTTGTTTCGAGACGGAGGCTCTGCATTAGTATTCGATCCCGACAAAACAAACTCGTTCTGGTCTTCTCTGTTTTCGTTGAATGTGTTTGCCATGGTTTTGCGTTCCTTTTTTCTTGTGATGATCTTATCACTGAGTCTTCATTCATTAATATCATCACACTTTATCTTCGATCCTGGAGGTATATTGGTTTCTTCTCCATGCACTATAATATCAGAATCAAACACCAAAATCAAGAATCATCACTTTTTGAAATCGCGGTTTGGGAAAGCTATTTTGGTTGAGGATTTTAGGGGCGGAGATCAGAGTTATGTAAAAGCCTTTCATGATTCCGAATCGTGTTTCAAAACCTTTCTTCGCATAGTGACGATGCAGATAGCGCATCGCAGAAGCACGTTTGGGGAATCTCGTTTTCGCTATTCCATCAAATTATGCAAAAGTGCTTTTGGCAAAATCACTTTAGTTTTTTTTTTTTTTTTGTATTCCTTATTCCATACAGAAGTGCATTTGGAGAAGCAGCACGTTCTGGTAAAATGATTTTGGTCCAGCCACGTTTTTGGAGAAGTGGTTTTGGTCAGACGTGCGTTTTGAATAAGCGCTTTTGGTTAAAACGTGTTTTTTGGCATGTTCAGAATGGTCTTCTTTCTCGTTGGATTGTTGTATTGGGCTCGGGCTTCTCAATTGAAGAATCTGGAATTTGCAATGGGCTTGGGCTACTCAACTTTCATTTTTTTGCAGTTTTTGGTTTCTTTTAGTGTACCTCTTTTGTGTTAGTTACAACATCATTCACTTTGGAAATTTGTATTTCAAACTCAAGTAATAATTCTCTTACCTTTGTTGGAACAAAATGTATGAACAACTTTTGATGATAACAAAGTGTTAAAAAGAAAATTGGATATGCTAATACTTGATTCTAGTGTGCAGAACCATGTACTTAAAGATTAGTATCTAACAATGGTTGTGAAAGAACAAGTTAAGAGCAAAAAGGAAAATATAGAAGCTAGTGTTGCAAAGCTGAAGGAAATTAGCGTCTGAAGGGAGCATCTGAAGGCAGAGTCTGAAGGCCTGCTTCTGAAGAAGTACGTCTGATGAACAGTGCGTCTGATGCTAGCTTCTGAAGAAGTGCATCTGATGCCAGCTTCTGAAGACTGCATTTGATGAACAGTGCGTCTGATGCCAGCTTCTAAAGAACTGCGTCTGAAGACAGCTTCTGATGAACAGTGTCTAAAGCCAGTTCTGAAGAGAAGCTTCTGAAGTCTGAGTTTTAAGGAAAAGCAACTGTCACTGTCAACAATAAAGCACTGTACAGTCAGAATAGCTCAATGCAACAGTTGCCTCCTTGGATGAAACACACAGCCAACTTTTAAGGAAAAATTCAAAATTGTTATGCTCTGTTTTTCTGGTTTGCGCACACAATGACAAGAATGAATTAAATGCTGGATGTAGCTTCTAGTGCAACGACTCTTTTGCTAAAACTGGCTCCTTCCAACAACTCTTAAATCCTCTATAAAGGATTGAAGTTTTGAAGAAGAAGTTTAAGACTCATAAGACTGAAAATGTGATACTCTATTTTCTGAAACACATTTCTGCCATATATGAAAACTGTCAAAACAACTTAGAAATTCTTACAAACTTCTTATCTTAGAATTTCTTAAGTATAGAGTCTTAAATCTGTGTTGTATTTTGTGAACACCACTGATAGTATATCAAGTGTTCAACTCAAACTTATTTCTCTTGTAAAATCTGTTTGATTCAAAGTCTTAGACTGTGTGTCTAAGCAAAGAAGTCTCTTACTTTGTGTTTGAGCATAGGAAGTCTCTTACTTAGTGTTTGAGCAATTGGAAGTCTCTTACTTTGTGTTTGAGCATAGGAAGTCTCTTGCTTTGTGCTTGAGCAATTGTAATCTTTGTGATTATAGTGAAAATCTCTTGTAAGTAACAAGGGGACTGGACTACTTCCGGATTGTGGAAGGAACCAGAATAAACTGCTCTCTCTCTCTCTCTCTCTCTCTCTTTCATTTACTCTTTATACCCGCTGCAATCAACTCTGAAAATAGTTTCAGAATCTGATCAACATCTGATTCTGAACTAAACATAGTTTTTGAGAAAGAAAAGAAAAAGCCAACACAATTCAACCCCCCTTCTTGTGTTTTTCTCACCTTCAACCTTGAGTTTGAGGGGGGATGTTGAGATAACTAGAGTTAGTGTTAAGATAACTATAGTTAGTAAAGGTAGTTAGAGTTGGTTAAATGTTAGTTAGAACCATAGTTAGTTACACATGTGGTTAAGTGTAATTGAAGTATATAAAAGACCATCTATGTACTCATTACCATTTAATCTTTTTCAATACAATTCAATATGAATTCTAAGGGTTTTCCTTATGTTTCTTCTTATCAATCATACTTCTCCTATGAAGCTAATCTCAATCTCTTCGATCCTATTATTTCTAACAGATTTTAAAAGATAAAGCACCTCAACCTGGCAATGATGTCTAAAAGATAAATTAATACCAACAATTTTTTAAGCTTCTTCAAGATTGGAGAAGCTAAAACTTATGTCTCTTTACCACTGCCTTGTTTCATCACCTATCAATTCTTTAACTCAACTCTTGCTTCATCATTCAATAAACAAGCATGAGTTTTTGAGCTGATTTCACTACAGTCCGAGATCCAGCCATCTTCCCATATTCCAATTTTACCAAACACTTCACTTAATTTATCTATCATCATCTATAAACTCATTGCGCTATTAGCTATAACGTTGCCTTAAGAATCATGCACAACCCAAAAACAACAATGAAAAGAAGAGAGGGAGTGGTAACTAGACTACGTTGCCGTTATGTCCACTAGTTTAAGAAGAGAGAAAGCGTCCATATTAAAAAGCAAATGCTTAATAAGTACAATTTCACAAAGGGAATATATTATATACTTTTCCAATTGCTACAATATGGCAGCTTGCACTACAACTGAATCAGTTGAACAAGTTGACAAAGTTAGCTTGAGCTTTATGGTGGACAAAGAAAGGAACAAAGTTTTGTATGCTGAGGCAGGGAAGGAATTTGTAGACGTTCTGTTGAGCTACTTAACGTTGCCTTTAGGGACTATTGCAAGATTAATGGCTAAGGAGTCAAATATTGAAGCAGTGAAATTTGGCAATATTAGCTCACTGTATCAGAATGTTACAAATCTTGATGAACAATATCTATATGGAGTAATACTTGAAATGACTAACTTTGGGGCTATTGCTGAACAAAGTGTTGATATCAGCAAGAAAGAGGCATGCTTTCTCTATATATAACTCCTATCTTGTATATCATCTATGCAATTGATTATTTTTTCACATTAATTATTTCAATTTTTTATATTTGTAAGGTCACGAGTTCAAGTCTTGGAAACAATCATTTGTGTAAAAAGCATGGTAAAATTGCGTACAATACATCAAAATGATGGGACCCCTTCCTAGACACTGCGTATGCGGTGAAGGTGAGAAAAATACATGAAGGGTGATTTGAATTGTGTTGGCTTTTTCAAACTTTTTCTACGTGTTTTACTGATCAGAGTCTGAATGGGTTCAGAGTCTAATGCAGGTTCTGAATGCAACAGACGAAATTAAACACAAAGATAGATAGATAGAGAGAGAGAGAGAGAGAGAGAGAGAGAGAGAGAGAGAGAGAGAGAGAGCAATTATATTGGTTCCTCTTACAAATGGAGAGTAATCCATTCCCTTTGCACTTCCAAGAGATTTTCACTAAAAATCGCTAAAGATTACAAATGCTCAAGCACACAAGCAAGAGACTTCCAAATGCTCATGCACACAAATAAGAAGCTTTTAATGCTCAATCACAATGGAAAGAGACCTATCACAATTTAATTTAATCAAATAAAAGATTGTTTGGTTTTACACTTGATATACAATCAGAGGTGTAAACAACTAAAAATAGAGTATACTCTAGGACTTAAGAATTCCTATGACAATAAGTTTGTAAGAAATTCTAAGTTCAAATGTGCTTTGATTTTGACAGAGTAATGACACTTTTAAAATGTGTAGAGTATTGTTCATTTCTTCAAGTCTTCAGCTCCTTGTATAGTGAATGATATAAGAGACGTTGAAGAGATGCCATCACATAATTTAGAGTCTTTCAGAAGCTTGATCATAGACGTTAGAATGTTCCTTGATTTGGATAATTCCGTTGAAAAGACATTTGAAATACCTTGCTGCAATTAGAATTATCTATTTCATTCCTTTTGTCTTTGAATATGATTTAGCACGTGATCCAGAAGAAGACAAATTGTATTTGGTCAGATGCTGAAAGCGACCCTTCTTCAGAAGAAGACAAAGTTGATGTGCCTTCTGAGTCTTCAGAGTCTGATGCTTCCAGAGTCTGATATCTTCAGATGCTGATGCTCCAGAGTCTGATCTTCAGCAACCTTTGGGTGTATTTTTACTTCTAATCAAAGCGTTGACTTCTGGTTGACCTTTCTTCAGATCTTCTACAAAGTCTTTAGCTTCTCTTGTGCTTCTTATGCTCTCATATATGTTCAGAACTGATAATTTTAATCTATGGTCCTGCACATTTGAACACATATTAGCATATCCAATTATTCTTTAATATTTTGTTATCATCAAAACTTTAGAGGCAATGTACAAAACTCATTTTGTTTCAAAAATCTCCCACTTTTTTATGATGACAAACACAAGTATTTAAGGACAATTGTTGTTAATCTAATTAACGAGTTAACTCCAGGGTCTGAGGTTTGTAAGTTCCCCCCTGACTCTGATAGTCTAGAGGGTGAGATTTGTAAGCTCCCCCTAAATCTTATCCAGGTTAATTAAATTCATTTTTAAGTATGAAACGCGCTTATCAGACCCTGAGTGGGCAAAGTTTTAGAGGTAGACTAGCATTGGATAATTGATTCAAAATAGTATCAAATGTTGTGGTTATTTGGATTGTTGTGGCAATGTTGTTTGAGGAAGTGATAGATGGAATATCAGTTAAAGTTTCGGGTGCACCTGCAACAATGGGAAAACCTCCAATTGCAGGTTCATATTCAATTGAGTGTGATGTTGAGGTTGAAGAGTGAATCTCACCAGACAGATGCTTTTCAAGCTCATCTATGGCAGATTGTTCTTCTGGGTGGATGTTGGCTAAGGTTGAGACACGTTCAGACACTTTCACAATTGTTTCTTCATCAGATGAATCATTTGAGTCAGATGACTCTTAGTCTCATACGGTTGTCCAACTGATAATGAAATTACCACATCCGATGTCAGACGTTTGGGGGATTGGTTTGGTGAAATAGTTTGTGGGTGAGAGTTGTGTTTAGATGGGGGTGATGTAGGTGTATCAGGGTAATTAGCCTATCTATAAGAGAGTCAAAATTCATACCTTGCTGGTTTTGAGCAGCCTCTGCATCCTTAACATTTGACCCTTCAGCATCTCGGACCCCAGATTCACTAGCTTTTGAAATGTCAGCCTCTGTTGCGCCAGCTTTTACTCCAACCTCAGATCCTCCTGCCTCTGCTGCTATCAACTCTTCCATAACAGTTGCTAGGATCTCAGCTCCAACCTTAACAACAGTTTCTTCAGCCTCTTTACTAGCTTAAGGTCTGGATCTCTTAGATAGAGGCATGACATCCTTTGTATCCTCATCCTCTGATAGAGTCTTCAGAGCTCTAATCTTCCTCTTTTTGTTAGGATATGCATCTTTTTCTTTGGTCTTCTGAATAGAGCTAGACCTTTCACTTCTAGTCTTTGTTGGTGTAAGCACCACTACTTCTGACATTTCTTGTACTTCCTTTAGAACAGCTAGTTTCTTCTTGGGCTACTTATGAGTCTTAGAAGATGCCTTCCTCTTCCTTGAGGCTTTATACAGGTCCTCAAGTGCATATAGAATGTCTTCCCAAGTCAGTTCAACTCTAGTTTCTTCCTTTGCCATCTAAATGAAATGGGAAATGACTTATGGGTTGTCTTTCTTTTAAATATAAGGGAAGTTTTCCATGTATGATGTTTTGCTGCTTAAGATCAAGAAGAGTGTCTCAGATTTGATCACATCTTTTGTAGCAATTATTCCCATATTTCCAATTAGAGCTCCAGACAAAATGCTTGCAAATTCTACATCAACTTCTAAAAAGGCTTCAAACTTCTTTAGAGTCTTAATGAGCTTACTCTGATGGAATAACCCAGATAGAAGTCTGGAATAGGGCACATTCTTGTTATGCTTGCTTCTGGTGCTTTTGATTGCTTCATACATATGGTGAAAAATGTATGCAACCAGATTCACCTTTTCACCCTTTGATAGGAACAAAATGATATGCTTATGATCCCGAGAAATCTGATCAGTGCTCCCCTCTCTTGGCATTAAGCAACTGATGATTATCCTGAACAAGAGTCTGTAATCATTGCGCATGTGATTAGCTTTGTCATAGTCGGATGTAGTCTGAAACAACTGCTTCTTAATTTCCTCAGCATACTTGATCGTCTTTGATATTTTCACCTCAAACATCCCTTGATTATCGCTTCTTATGAGTTGTGCAATGTGTGCTTAGGTTATTGTGATATTGACACCCATAACAGCAGAGTGAATTTCTACTTCTTTGAACTTTTCCAGACTCATCTCAACCCTTGATTTTCCCTTTTGTTATTGTCTTTAGCTATCTTAACTCTAACCCCAACTTCTGCTTCAATTTCATCGTACACCTCATCCCTAACCCATAAATCCTTGACAAGGTTGGTATAAGATGGACCATTTAGAATATCGAAAAGGGCATCCAACCCTGAGCTTCAAAGTAACCTTCTAAGGAAAATCCATTGATCCTAAAAAATTCGAAGTCTACTATTTGTTCGATAATAAGCTTCTAATATTTCTCTCTTACCCTCATAGTTCTGGGCTTAATACTCAAGTTGTTACTAGAACCAACCACCGTTAGAGCTTGTTGCGAAGATGATGATGAAGTCATTTCAGAAGTTTTTTAGGGTTCTAGAGAGGTTTTTGAAAATGGGGTATTTTCTCAAAGAAGGCTTGAGAACGGAAGTGTGAGTTGTGAGTGAAGAGTGTGTGAAAAATGACTAAGTGATTTTTCTAAACTTTTAATGTTTAGATTTTGAAAACACAAATGCACATTAATGACAATTGGGGGCGCGAGACATAAGCATTCAAAGCATAGACATCATCATCCAACGGTTATTACCAGTAGTTATGACACATGTTAAAAGACTTCTCAGATACGTGACATATGAGTGGGATATGTGTCAATAAAGCAGTTAAGAACTTTTCCATTTATATGTGTTATTAGAGTCTATCACTCAGATTGTGAAGCTTCAAAGGCTCAGGTGCTTCAGATGCTACTACTAATCAGAGGCACTCCATCAGAGGCTCTGATCAGAGTTGCTTGTAAACACCTTCAGACTCTGAGCTTTTCATTCAAAGGAAAGCATCATTATGATATGAAATACATGTTCAGATTCTTTTTATAACGTCAAATCTTTCTTCTGTTTAGGGTTTTGTAAAGATATCAGTCCATTGATGATCAATATTAATGAATTGTATATATAAAGCACCTTCTGAACATCGTCTCTTATAAAATGATTTTTTATCATAAAGTGCTTGGCTCTAGAATGCATAATATGATTTTAGATGAACATATAGCAGTAGTATTATCACAATAAATTGGAATATTGTTTTCACATATTTGATAGTCTTCTAACTGATGTTTCATTCAGAGCAATTGTGTGCAACAACTAGCAGCTGAGATGTATTCTGCTTCTACTGTAGACACTGTAATAGTTGATTGTATTTGATTGTATTTTATTAGCCTAGGATATCAAATTCTCACCAAAGAATTGACAATTTCCACTAGTGGATTTTCTTTCAATTCTATCCCCAACATAATCAACATCACAAAATCAAACTAGCTTATAATCTTGGGATTTCTTGTAAAGCAATCCAAGATTGTTTGTTCCTTTATGATACCTAAAGATTCTCTTAACAACAGTTAAATGAGATTCTCTATGATATGATTGAAATATTGCACACAAACAGACACTGAATAAAATATCACGTCTTGAAGTTGTTAGATAAAGCCAAGAACCTATCATACCTCTATACAACTTCTGATCCACTTTGCTACCAGTATCTTCTTTGCTCAGATTGTAGGTAGGAAGCATAGGTGTAACCATTAGTTTACAATCCTCTAGCTTGAACCTCTTCAAAAGTTCCTTTGTATATTTAGATTGATGAACATAGACTTCATCTTTGCATTGATTGATTTGAATGCCAAGGAAGAACTTCAATTATCCCATCATACTCATTTCAAATTCTGCCTGCATTATCTTAGAGAATTCTTTGCAAATAGTAGTATTTGTAGAACCAAAAATGATATCATCAACATATATTTGAACAATTAAGATGTCTTTCTTAAGAGTATTTCTGAAAAGTGTAGTGTCAACTAGTCCTCTTTTAAAATCATTTTCTAAAAGAAAGTTACTTAGTCTATCATGCAAAGCTCTGAGCTTACTTCAGACCATAGAGAGACTTCTTAAGTTTGAAAACATACTCTGGGTGTTTTAAATCTTCAAACTCAGGTGGTTGTTTAACATATACTTCTTCAGAAATGACACTATTTAGAAATGCACTCTTAACATCCATTTGATATAGAGAGATACCATGATTAACATCATATGATAGAAGTAATCTAATTGCTTCTAATCTGGCAACAAGTGAAAAGGTTTTAGTGTAATCAATACCTTCATGCTGACTGTAGCCTTTGAAGGTGAGAAAAACACAAGAAGAGATGGTTGAATTGTGTTGGCTTTTTCTGGTTTCTTTTTCTGTGTGTCAAAAAGATGTTCAGAATCTGAGGTATATAGATTCTGATACAAAGCCTGAGTGCAGCGGATAAAGTACAGAAACATAAAGATAAAGATAAAGATATATATATATATATATATAGAGAGAGAGAGAGAGAGAGAGAGAGCAGACACAAAACAATTTTATACTGGTTCCTCCTATTACCCAGGACTAGTCCAGTCCCCTTGCACTTCCAAGGGATTTCACTATAATCACTCAAGATTACAAATTGCTCAAACACTCTTCCAAGAGACTTTCTTATGCTCAAGCGCACATGCTCAAAACTTCCTGCTCTTGGACTCATCCTAAAGACTTCCTTGCTTACGCACACCTGCTTAAGACTTCCTGCTCTAGGACTCTCCCTAAAGGCTTCCTTGCTTAAGCACACCTGCTTAAGACTTCCTGCTCTAGGACTCTCCCTAAAGACTTCCTTGCTTAAGCACACCTGCTTAAGACTACCTGCTCTAGGACTATCCTAAAGACTTCTTTGCTCAAGAACAACTCCAAGAGACTTACAAGTGCTCAAGCACGCAGGCAAGAGACTTCCAATGCTCTAAGGACACGCCTAAGAGACTTCTAGTTGCTCAAGGTTTCACCAAGAGACTTATACGTTTTAGCTTCACAAGCTAAAGACTTCTAATTTGTTCTACACTTGATTTAACAATAGTTAGTGTATATGAACAAATGAACAAACTCTCTTACAACTCTAGGATTTCTAAGATATAAACTTGAATACAAAAATCCTAAGTGTTTTGCATTATATGATTTTGACAGAGTAATAACACAGTTGAATAATAGAGTCTTGTTAATCTTCTTCATGGTATTCAACTCCTTTTATAGGCAGAGGTTTGAGAGACGTTGTAGAAGAGTGCCAACGCAAATAGAGTCATTGAGAAGCTTCAATCAAGAACGTTGACCCTTTGCCTGATTTGGATAATCCCGTTGGATGGGTTTTGAATTTTCCTTTTCTGAAAGAATAATTATTCGTTGCATTGCTTTGTTCTTGATCTCCTTTATCTGATTGTGCACGTAGACAAAAGAACTGCACCTATCAGAACCTTGATAGTGACAGTTAACATAATGAGACAAATACCTACGTGGATTCTGGGTCCCTCATAACTTACTCAAGTCTGAGGGTAATCCAAGTCTGAGGTGACTGCTTCTGAGTCTGATGACCATCATAGAGTCTGTTGAGTTGTCTCCCCAAAATCTGTGTGGTACCCGTCTTCTTAGGACGTTGACTTCTGGTTGACCTTCCTTCAAGTCTTCTACCATAGTCTTTTGAGCTTCTCTTGTTCCTTTTGATGCTCTTCATATGTTCATCCTTGATGATAGATCTATCTTTAATTCTGCACACTTGAACATGTTGGAACAAAATGTATGAACAACTCTCTTTTGGGTTTTGATGATAATAAAGTGTTAAAAAGAAA
This sequence comes from Medicago ruthenica, assembly GCA_018208015.1. Taxonomy (NCBI): domain Eukaryota; kingdom Viridiplantae; phylum Streptophyta; class Magnoliopsida; order Fabales; family Fabaceae; genus Medicago; species Medicago ruthenica. The sequence continues at coordinate 50,264,590 of CM031377.1, read as the reverse complement.
ATTGGAATTGCTAATGCTTGATTCTAAGTGTGCAGAACCATGTACTTAAAAGTCAAGTATCTAACATTGGTTATGAAAGAACAAGTTAAGAGCAAGAAGGAAAGCATAGAAGCTTGTGTTGCAAGGCTGAAAAAAATCAGCGTCTGAAGAGTGCGTCTGAAGGGTGCGTCTGAAGACCAGCTTCTGAAGGGTACGTCTGATGAACAGTGTGTCTGAAGTCTGCTTCTGAAGAAGTGCGTCTGAAGTCTGCTTCTGAAGAAGTGCGTCTGATGAACAGTGCGTCTGAATTCTGCTTCTGAAGAAGTGCGTCTGATGAACAGTATCTAATGACCAGCTTCGTAAGTACTGTGTCTGAAGGGAGCTTCTGATGAACAGTTCCTGAAGCCAGATTCTGAAGAGAAGCTTCTGAAGTCTGAATCAGCAGTCAACGTTTGCAACTGTCAACAGTGAAGTACTGTACTGTCAGAACAGCTCTATGCAACAGTTGTCTCCTTGGCCAAAACATTCTCCATGTTTTAAGGAAACAATTCAAATCTGCCATGCTCTATTTTCTGTGCGCACACCAGAACATAATGAATGTTGGCTGAAGCTTTATTTTGCAAGGACTCTTTTAATGACATGGCTCTTTTCAACAGCTCTTAAATCTTCTATAAAGGATTGAAGGATTGAAGATGAAGTACCAAGACTCTGTTCCAGAAAAACACATGCTCTGTTTTACGTGACAGTCATCAAAACACTTAGAAATTCTTACAAACTTATTATCTTAGAATTTCTTAAGTAGAGAGTCTTAATCTGAATTGTATTTTATGAACACCACTGATAGTATATCAAGTGTGCAACTCAAACTCATTTCTGTTGTAAATCTGTTTGATTCAAAGCCTGTAACACCCATACTAAATTATCTAGAATATTTAGCATGTGTATTAATCTGATACTGGGTACATTAAAATTTTCAATAATAAATACAATATAGAACTACTGAATGAGTACAAATAGCTCGTTTATACAAATATCGAAATATCATTTACAATTACATTCTCATATACATAAATAATCTATCAACCTCCTGAGCTTGACCTTGACGAGCATCTGCACTCCATCCAGCATCTTCCTGAAGATCTTCATCTGTAAACCACTTGGCTACCTGAAAACCTGCACCAGAAGGATAGGGATGAGACATAATGTCTCAGTGAGCTCCTACCCTACCTACTGTTGGCAACCTCGGGGAACCTAGGGTCGCCGTGCCTACCTCGGCAATCTTGGGGATACCTATGATCGCCAAGTCTTAACCTTACCCATAGAGGGTTACCTGACTGTTCCTGCTAAACTGTGTAGTTATAAACTGAACTACACCCTGCTAAACTAGTGATCAAGGGGAAACCTAGGATCACTGTCTGAATCTGGTACTAAATAGTCCTGAGATCTAGACTATATCCTGATAACTGGGTGATCGAGGGGAATCTAGGATCACCGCCTGATAACTGATACTTATCTGATAATTATTCTCTGCCTGATAACATAATAATATAAATAGCTGATAAATGTCTTTATGTTAGCTGTTAGCGTTGAACAAACAATATTATCTGGGTTCATTTTACGGAATGCCCCCGGGTGGAGTAACCCCGAAGCACATTCCCCTGATAACCGGTGAAAATCCTATCATATCAGGCTAACACCGGACTCCTCTTGCCTAAGTGTGTGGTTATCCTCGCGGAAGATTCCTGCCCGTTCCAGCTGTATCCGGAACCCCCTGTGCTCTAACTGGCGAGAACACAGAAGACACACTATAACTCTGTGTGGTTATCCTCACGGAAAGTTCCTGCCCGTTTCAGCAATGCTGAAACCCCCTGTCCTCTCTAACTGGTCGAGAGCACAGAAGACACAAAGTTTATCCTGATTATTAATTATTATTCCTGTTGTATATAAAATACATATTCTGATAATTAATTTAACTGATATGTGTATATCTGATACACCAACTGAATCTATGCATATCTGATGAATTCTTTAGGTAAATCATTCTTATAATGCTTAACCTATAAAAGGTTCCCTAAATCTCGTCTTAAGTACTTGTGCGTACTTCTATACTCTCTATAACTTAGGCTTTGCGTGGATCATTCGTGTCCCACTGGCGTGAACAGCGAAGGCCACGGCTTAATCTTACTAATTCTAGAACTCTTATCCTAGAAAAGGTTCTTAACTTAGAGTATTAAATCTCTCTCATAATTCTCATTCTTGTGCGTAACTATCACACTCTTAATTATTCACTCTTAATCACTTAACCTATAAAAGGTTCTAAGCTTGGATTCTGGATTAATCTTGGCTCACATGTACTTAAGTGAATGTAGGGATTTATGTTTATAAAGAGATAGTTTCATTCCAATCCCTTTATACATCTATCCAACTTAAAAGTATGAGTGTTCATCTCCTATTATCATATCTATCCTTTATCCTATCCTTGACCTATACGTTGATTCATAGCATAAAAATTGGGTGGCTTAAAATCGGTGGCCGATTTCCCAATTTCGGGGGCCGAAATATTGCGTGAGTCCCATGGCCAACCATGCTACAAATCGGTGGCCGAAGGTTCAAAATCGGTGGCCGATTTTGACAATTGCAGGGGACGAATTTCAGCTTCCTAAACCATACCAATCCCAACCAAAACCTCATAACAGCTCATGAACAAGAATTACAAGGCATAGGGTAGATAAAAGCATGAATTAAGCAAGGAATTGGTTCACAAAGGATTAGGGTACAAATTATAAACATTGATTCAACTTGTAAAAAGACATTAAAACTACTCAAAGGGGTTATATCACCCCATGGAGCTCACCTTGATTTAGCTAGCTTCCTTCCTTGTCAAAATTCTGGTTTCCAACCCTAGTTTACTTCCTCATCATCCCTTGGTTTCCTTTCTTTCTTGTTTTACTTTTTGCTCCCCAACTACTCAAGAATCACCCAATTGTTCTTGTATAAAGGTTGAGAGATGAAAGATTGAGTTTTGATGATTTAATGAAGAAAAGGGAGAGGGTGGCGTGAGAGGAAAGTGGAGAGAAGGAAGAGGAACTAATTTTTGGAGGAGTGAATGAAGAGAGAAAATGAAATGAAGGAAATATCTTGTTTCCCTTTTAAAACAATCCTCCTTTGCCAATTAATTACTCAAATTGCCATTACCATTATGTACTAAATTGCCAAGCTTGCTAAACAAGTTTCCAACACTAATAATTGATACTCATAAGTGGGATAACACACTTACCATATAAATAACCCATTAACTGACAATTTTACCAAATTGTTCTTTGCTTAAATCATTCTGATACATCGTCTCAATATTAATAAATATTCGAGTCTTAGGCGGGATGTTACAATCTACCCCCCTTAAAGAAATTTCGTCCTCGAAATTTAGAATTCAACATCATACATGAACTAATCTCTCATGTTATTTCCCTCATTAGCCAAGACTCCAGTTCATCTTACTTATCGGAATCCCTTAGATTCGAACTCTATAAGTCGAATGTATTCGACAATCTTTTCATTACCTGAAGCGCTTGATGTGCATCACACAATTCTTGCGTAGCAGAATATGAGGTTATCCGAACCATCGCATCCAACTTGTTGATTATATCCTTGTTCATACACTTCTTGTAACCCAACTAGAGTTATCCAATCCTAACACTGGTGCTGAATATTATAATCTCATCATAGTCCGCGTAATCTTACTTAGACGACATTGGGCTTTCTTATTATCCTCGACGATTCTATTGATTTCTTATAGTCGATCTTTGCCTTATACGACGACATCCTACATATAAGGTTTTTCCATTATTATACCATTCGTTAATGAGAATAAAATTACCGCACTACCTTCATTAGACAAATACAAGAAGGAGGCACCTTGGTGTATTACTTTCCATAATCTTAATCATTGCTTCCATCACGGAATTCCTCAAGGACTCGCGAAATCTTACTGATTACCCGCGTTCTGCTTCGATTGATCTACGACGTTACTTATCTTAATAATTTAAAAATCATTCTTCAGACTAGGAGTTTGCCAATCTCCCATCGTTCTTATCACAACTTAGTCTCGCTTTCTTGTCGTAGCATAATGTTTCTACATCGATAATTCCAAACTCATAGGGGTTTAGTCCAAGTGATGAGTGGCTTAAGTCGTCTCACATATCATATATAATATATTCCATAGCATATATCTTACATACATAAGCGAGCACGTGTACACTTTACATTACCTCATCTTTGTCCGACTAACGGGACATCATTCTTAATCTTAACATATTTGAGACACTACTACATCAATTGGAAATCTTTTCTTACTCTGAACTCATATCGTAACATCCGGGATTTGCCTTTCAACTGGGTTGCCAGGTTTGCCCCGCCAATGTTACTCATGTTTATTTTTAAGTATACAACAACCTATAATGTAAATTTATGGTTACAATTCACCAGCATCACAAACTTATTTCTCGTTCTGGACGTCGAATTCAAGATCCTTAGTTTCAACAGAAAGCTCTACTTGATTGCTACCCAAATAGCACACTCAGTCTTTAATCCTCTAGTCATAATCCTGAAATTACGCAGCCCTTTACCGTGGACTACGAGTAACTTTAATCTACGTAAAAGTTCTCCTTCCTTTACTGGTGAACATTAAGTTCAAGACTTCCGAAATCTTCGGTCAATATAGGTTAACATGACATGGTTACAACATGGAATTAAACTCACTCGCCACTGTGTTGTCGTATCTGATCAAGGCCTCAAATTCAAATATTTCATTCCTCATGGATTTCGAGGTTTAAGGTATTCATCAACTTAACTTCCATAACTTTCCATTAGAACTCATGATATATCTAAATCGCTTATACTTACTACTATCCCGTATAATAGGAATTAAGAACTTAACATCTTCTCATACTCTAAGCCTCAGCTTAGCGTTGTTTATTATATCATTCTTGGATTACCACTCCGCTGCGCCACTCTGATTTTTAACACCGAGTTAGCATCGGAGGAAGACTTCACTATTGTCACATAAAATTCCATCGATCAATCCTTTTACTCTAAAACTTTGTAATCACTGTAACAAGTTTGTCTGACGTTACCATTTCTCTTGGTCAGCTCTTCATGTAGAATCATTAAACATTGTAGAAACCCGACCGGAAAATATATCTGAAGCAGCTTAAATTCATATACATTCATTTGTGGCAGCTTCTAAAAACACTTGTGGCTTCTGAAGGTTCATATCTTTCATCTAAGTCTTGTTACTATTCGCTCTCTCTTTATCCGTAATGATTTCATATCCATAATCTTCCCGGAATAACTCTGGTCTCCTTCGTACTATCATGTTCCTTAAGTTACCCTTGAGTCTCTACAGAACAATCCGTCCTGACAGTTCTAAATTCTTACCGGTTCTCTAGAACGCCCAACATAGGTTGCGTTTCTTCGAGTGCCCGATTAATCGATCTTAAACTTTTGCATATTATCATGATCTATTGGATTCCCCCAATATCGTTTATTGTATTCGCAATTCAAATCTGGATCTTATCACTGCCCTCGAAAATCAATCGACACGAGGTGATCTCTTTCAGCTTCTACAATATTTGTGGAAGGAAACTTTTCGGTTGAAAACTTAAGACTCATTGGCATTAACTACAATCTTAACCTTTCGTCTTTAAGACGATCCTTCGTACAATAAAGTATCAATATAATTTCTCGGCTAAAATTCCGATTTTCCTTCACAGCTGGTCTACTTTAACCATGAGTCCTCGTACACTCGTCTTCTTCATCCAATAAAGGGACTTCAACTTATTATTCACTATCCTGTTCAGAGAACTCATTACTTACTACTGAGCTTGCGTTTCTCGTATGAGACATCTTGATAGTTCATCCACGTACTAAATTCCGGTCTAGCTTATCTTACTTCTAATCTTCTTACCATTAGGATACATCTAAAAATTTGATTCACGCTTCGAAGTACAATGAGTCTTATTGTTACTACTTATTCATCCATCTTAGTTCTTAAGCTGCATCTCATCTCCTCTTCTTATTTCACAAATCTGATTCGGAGACGTGGCTGATCTGATGGGGTCAAACTTACTTGTGATTCATACTCAATAACCAAACTTGAGTGGTTAGTTTCATCTGTTCAAATAACTCACGTAATCCATAATTAATTCTCTTAACTGTCCGGACATTCAAATCTCATCCGATTCAAGTTCGATTCTTCAACTCTGTACTCAGAATTGTTACTTAGTCCACACTTCACTTTAACTTCTCAACCTACGGTTTCCGTCAAGGTTCCACGTCATTCCTTAGAGCATTCCATGATTCCTTAATCCTTATGTCTTCCGCAGACGAGGCATCGTCCAACGATGCGTCCAACTGGGTTGAGGCGCTTCACCTCACTGCTAAATATCCCTTATGTCTCTAAGACCTTGCCACTATCAGGCTTCGTCACTTACAGTTTGATGGCCACCATTGGCATGAATACTTCTTCGCCAAATCCGTCTTAAAATTCTGTCACCTTAATCTTCGCCCTTCATACACTTCATTCCTCCTTGGTCACATTCAGCTCTCAGACATTTATCCTAACTGTCATATACTAGATTGAGTTGATCAGGCTCAACTAGATGTGACCTTTAGAACAATATCCGGAACCCAATGGTCCCGCTACTTTTATTGAAACTTTAATGACCCAAGGCACGGTCTGAATCGACCTGCTCTGATACCAATTGTAACACCCATACTAAATTATCTAGAATATTTAGCATGTGTATTAATCTGATACTGGGTACATTAAAATTTTCAATAATAAATACAATATAGAACTACTGAATGAGTACAAATAGCTCGTTTATACAAATATCGAAATATCATTTACAATTACATTCTCATATACATAAATAATCTATCAACCTCCTGAGCTTGACCTTGACGAGCATCTGCACTCCATCCAGCATCTTCCCGAAGATCTTCATCTGTAAACCACTTGGCTACCTGAAAACCTGCACCAGAAGGATAGGGATGAGACATAATGTCTCAGTGAGCTCCTACCCTACCTACTGTTGGCAACCTCGGGGAACCTAGGGTCGCCGTGCCTACCTCGGCAATCTTGGGGATACCTATGATCGCCAAGTCTTAACCTTACCCATAGAGGGTTACCTGACTGTTCCTGCTAAACTGTGTAGTTATAAACTGAACTACACCCTGCTAAACTAGTGATCAAGGGGAAACCTAGGATCACTGTCTGAATCTGGTACTAAATAGTCCTGAGATCTAGACTATATCCTGATAACTGGGTGATCGAGGGGAATCTAGGATCACCGCCTGATAACTGATACTTATCTGATAATTATTCTCTGCCTGATAACATAATAATATAAATAGCTGATAAATGTCTTTATGTTAGCTGTTAGCGTTGAACAAACAATATTATCTGGGTTCATTTTACGGAATGCCCCCGGGTGGAGTAACCCCGAAGCACATTCCCCTGATAACCGGTGAAAATCCTATCATATCAGGCTAACACCGGACTCCTCTTGCCTAAGTGTGTGGTTATCCTCGCGGAAGATTCCTGCCCGTTCCAGCTGTATCCGGAACCCCCTGTGCTCTAACTGGCGAGAACACAGAAGACACACTATAACTCTGTGTGGTTATCCTCACGGAAAGTTCCTGCCCGTTTCAGCAATGCTGAAACCCCCTGTCCTCTCTAACTGGTCGAGAGCACAGAAGACACAAAGTTTATCCTGATTATTAATTATTATTCCTGTTGTATATAAAATACATATTCTGATAATTAATTTAACTGATATGTGTATATCTGATACACCAACTGAATCTATGCATATCTGATGCATTCTTTAGGTAAATCATTCTTATAATGCTTAACCTATAAAAGGTTCCCTAAATCTCGTCTTAAGTACTTGTGCGTACTTCTATACTCTCTATAACTTAGGCTTTGCGTGGATCATTCGTGTCCCACTGGCGTGAACAGCGAAGGCCACGGCTTAATCTTACTAATTCTAGAACTCTTATCCTAGAAAAGGTTCTTAACTTAGAGTATTAAATCTCTCTCATAATTCTCATTCTTGTGCGTAACTATCGCACTCTTAATTATTCACTCTTAATCACTTAACCTATAAAAGGTTCTAAGCTTGGATTCTGGATTAATCTTGGCTCACATGTACTTAAGTGAATGTAGGGATTTATGTTTATAAAGAGATAGTTTCATTCCAATCCCTTTATACATCTATCCAACTTAAAAGTATGAGTGTTCATCTCCTATTATCATATCTATCCTTTATCCTATCCTTGACCTATACGTTGATTCATAGCATAAAAATTGGGTGGCTTAAAATCGGTGGCCGATTTCCCAATTTCGGGGGCCGAAATATTGCGTGAGTCCCATGGCCAACCATGCTACAAATCGGTGGCCGAAGGTTCAAAATCGGTGGCCGATTTTGACAATTGCAGGGGACGAATTTCAGCTTCCTAAACCATACCAATCCCAACCAAAACCTCATAACAGCTCATGAACAAGAATTACAAGGCATAGGGTAGATAAAAGCATGAATTAAGCAAGGAATTGGTTCACAAAGGATTAGGGTACAAATTATAAACATTGATTCAACTTGTAAAAAGACATTAAAACTACTCAAAGGGGTTATATCACCCCATGGAGCTCACCTTGATTTAGCTAGCTTCCTTCCTTGTCAAAATTCTGGTTTCCAACCCTAGTTTACTTCCTCATCATCCCTTGGTTTCCTTTCTTTCTTGTTTTACTTTTTGCTCCCCAACTACTCAAGAATCACCCAATTGTTCTTGTATAAAGGTTGAGAGATGAAAGATTGAGTTTTGATGATTTAATGAAGAAAAGGGAGAGGGTGGCGTGAGAGGAAAGTGGAGAGAAGGAAGAGGAACTAATTTTTGGAGGAGTGAATGAAGAGAGAAAATGAAATGAAGGAAATATCTTGTTTCCCTTTTAAAACAATCCTCCTTTGCCAATTAATTACTCAAATTGCCATTACCATTATGTACTAAATTGCCAAGCTTGCTAAACAAGTTTCCAACACTAATAATTGATACTCATAAGTGGGATAACACACTTACCATATAAATAACCCATTAACTGACAATTTTACCAAATTGTTCTTTGCTTAAATCATTCCGATACATCGTCTCAATATTAATAAATATTCGAGTCTTAGGCGGGATGTTACAAAGCCTCTAGCCTGCGTGCTTGAGAAACCAGAAGTCTCATAACTTTGTGTATTGAGCATAGAAAGTCTTAGACTGTGTGTCTAAGCAGGGAAGTCTCTTACTAAGTGTTTGAGCAACTAGAAGTCTCTTACTAGGCGTTTGAGCAAGGAAGTCTCATCCTTTGTGGTTGAGCAGGGAAGTCTCTTACTAGGTGTTTGAGCAAGGAAGTCTCATCCTTTGTGGTTGAGCAGGGAAGTCTCTTACTAGGTGTTTGAGCAAGAAAGTCTCATACTGTGTGTGTGAGCAAGGAAGTCTCTATGCTTTGTGCTTGAGCAATTGTAATCGTTTGATTATAGTGAAAAATCTCTTGTAGTGACTAGGGGACTGGACTACTTCCGGGTTGTGGAAGGAACCAGGATAAATTACTTGTGTCTCTTTTTCCCTCTCTCTTTTACATTATATCCGCTGCATAAAACACTCTGAAAATAGTTCAGATCTGATCAATATCAGAATCTGAACTAACATAAGTTTTTGAGAAAGAAAAGAAATAGCCCACACAATTCAACCCCCCCTTCTTGTGTGTTTTTCTCACCTTCAGTTGGTATCAGAGCCCCTGGTTCTGATATTCAATCACTTGACAGTGAGTCAGTATAGATCCTGAGAAAAACATGTCTTCTGGTGGTTCTGGTGAATCTACATCCAGAAGTGGTGGTGGTGACTATGGTACAGATAACAAGCAATCTCACTCACACAATAAACCTCCTATGTTTACTGGCGATGCTAAGAAATTCTCCTGGTGGAAAAGCAAAATGTACAGCCACATTATTGGAATTGATGACTCCTTATGGGATATCATAGAAGATGGAATATCTATTCCAGTTGATGAAGAAGGAGTAACCTTTAACAGAAGAAGCCGTACTGATGCTGAGAGAAAGATCTACAGAAAGCATCACAATGTAAGAGGAATCATTGTGGACTCTTTACCCCACAATGAGTATCTTAAGCTGAGTGATAAATCAACAACAAAAGCCATCTTCACCTCTCTCTACTCTAACTATGAAGGGAACAAGAAGGTTAGAGAAGCAAAGGCAAATCTTCTAGTTCAACAGTATGAGCTGTTCAGAATGAAGGAGGATGAAAATATTGAGATTATGTTCTCAAGATTTCAGATTCTGGTTTTCTGGACTTCAGATTCTGAAGAAAAGTTATACTACTGCTGATCATGTGAATAAGATCCTCAGAAGTCTGTCATCTAAATGGAGACCTAAGGTGACTGCTATTGAGGAAGCTAAAGATTCAAATACTCTAAGTATTGAAGATCTTATAAGCTCTCTCAAGGTGCATGAACTAGGACTCAATGAAGATGAACCTGTTAGAAAATTTGAGTCTATAGCACTTAAATCCAAAGGAAAGTTTTCAAAAGCTCCAAAAGTTTCAGAATCTGATGAAGAATCTCCTGAGGGAAATTCTGAAGAAGATTCAGAAGCTGAGGAGCTAGAAATACTTTCCAAAAGAATTCAGTGCTTGATGAAGAGACAAAAGAAATCTTCTAACAGGAGCAACAACTTCAAAGGATCTGGTTCCAAGAAGGAAGAACAGAATGGTTGCTACAACTGCAAGAGAACTGGTCACTTTATAGTTGATTGTCCAGATTTTCAAAAGGACAAATCAAAGGAGAAATTCAGAAGGACCAACTCAAAATCAAGCAACTTCAGAAACAGATTCAAGAAAAGTCTTATGGCTACATGGAATGAGCTTGACAATGAATCTGAGTCTGAGAATGAAGATGAAGAAGAAGCAAATCTAGCTCTGATTGCTACAACATCTTCTGATGAAGAATCAGGTTCAGACTCTGAAGATGAGGTATATTCTGAACTCACTCGTTCTGAACTTATTGATACAGTTAAGGATTTTATGAATCACTTCAGAAGCAAGTTAAATCAATTTAAATCTTTGAAAAAGAAAAATAACTTGCTGGCTGATGAGAATCTTCAACTTCAGAATCATATTAATGAGATTGATGAAGAAGTTAAAGAGCTCAGAGAAATGGTTCATAAGAAACCTGATGAAGTTCCTAGTGAACATGAAATTGCTCTTCAGGATTTTATCTTAACTGGAATCAACAGAAGTAAGATTGCTTCTATGATTTATAATATCAGCAGAAACAAAGGAGAAGGAATTGGTTTCAAAAATGATTCATTTAATTTTTCAAATGAAACAAACCTTCCATCCTGTTCTGAAGATAGTATAAAAGGCACTAAGGTATGTTTTGTACCTGCATTTGACAATTCTGAGAAACAAAATTTAACAGAAATTGAGACTAGTAAGTCTGAAGTTCTGAACTGCTCAGAATCCAAAACTTCTGATCCTAAAGGAAAGATGAAGGCAGAATCTAAAATTTTGTCAAAGTCTAAATCAAAAGGTTCTAAGTCTAAGATTATGAGAAAATCAGATTCTAAATCTGAAAATGTTCAGAGTCTGAAGAGTTCAGAACCTAAAACAAGCAAGTCTCAAACTCTGAAAAATTCAGACTCAAATTTTCAAAAGGCTGTGTTTGTAAAACCTTCAAGGGATACTAAACCAGTTTATACAAAATCTATTAAATCTTAGAATGCCAGACCAAAGGTACAAAAGAAAGTCAATCTGTCAATTGACTCTGATTGTATTAAGAAAGGTCTGAAAGTTTGCTGTGTGTCAGGAGCTGGCAAAACTGAAGTTCTTAACAAATCAAAACCTATGACTTCTGAATCCAAGATTCTGAACAAATCAGAATCAAAGACTCTTAAGTCTAAAGTTCTGAAGAAAACAGAACCAAAGTCTTCAAAGGTTCAAACTCTTAAAATCTCAGAACCAAAGACCTTCAAGTCTCAGGTTCTGAAGAAATCTGAGTCAAGACCTTTGAAAGCTCAGGTTCTGAAGAACTCAGTGTCTGATACTAAGACTTATTCAAGATTAAAGGATTCATATCCAAGGTATCTGAACAAGTCTGAGTTCTATAACTCCAGACATAAGGTGTAAAAGACTAAACCTTTCAGAACTAACCCAAGAGGACCCATATGGGTACCCAAGTCAGAAATCATTTCTGTTGCAGATATGATTAAAGGCCAAAGAAAAGGCGAAGTCCTGATGCCTGGACAGTGGCTGCTCGCATTGCATGACAGAAGAAAAGTCTATGTTCTAAACCCTGACCATGAAAGAGGGAGGAACTGTGGAATCTGGAGGAAACCACAAAGACTGGATCATTGGTGCTGAGATAGCTGACACTTCTCCTGAAGCCAATCAAGAACATTGTTGGAACAAAAATGGGTGTTCAGAAACAACCTGATTGAACAAGGAGAGGTAGATCAAAAGCTCCACAAAGGTATGATTGTTCTCTGTTATACTTAATAGATTCTACATCAGTTGGAAAACTATTAGACTCATGAAAACATCATAACCTTCTTTGTGATAATACTGCTGTAATCTGTTTGTCTAAAAATTCCAATTCTACATTCAAGAGCCAAGCATTTTTGAACTTAAACTTCATTTTATTAGAGATTATGTTCAGAAGGGTGTTTTGGATTTTCAATTCATTGATTCTGATTATCAATCATCAATGGGCTGATATATTTACAAAACCCCTCATTTTAGACAAATTTTATTTTATTAAAAAGAATCTGAACTTGCATTTCATCTCTTGAAAAATTGCTTGACTCTGAATAGAAACTGAGAACCTGAAGTTCATCAGAAGCTAAGTCTTAACAGACACTCACTTTGAGAGTCTGAAGATAGTTCAGCTTCTGAAAACATCAGAGTCTGAGTTTCAGAATCTGATTTTTTTTTTACTTTTGATAAAACTCATCATAAATGGACACTTTACACGTGGCCCACTAATGAGAGTGAATCTGAATAGTTGTTCAACACTTGGTCAGAATCTGATAAGTAATAACAGCTGGGCAGTGATGAATTAAGTCTTGAAAGTTGTACTTTGCACCCTCCTAAAGTCATCAATGTGCAGTGTGTTTAAATGTTTTTCTGTTTCTAAAAAGTTTTAACAAACACACTCAAAACACAGTTTTCAATTTTCATCTTATATGTTCAGTTTTCAGACCCAGTTTAAAAACTCTCAAACAATTTTTTCTGAAATAGTTCAGCAGTACTGAACAAAATGTTCTGAACAATTGGTTATGTAACAGTTCAGTGGTTCTGAACAAAAATGCTCTAAACATTTTATCTCACATTTTCAATCTCTTAAAATTCTTGAATTTTCTTTTTGTTGATGACAAAAGGGGGAGTAAAAGTAACAAGTATTTCAGGCTCTGAGCTCAGAATATAAGTTAATTACTCATAATTAATTAACTTATGAGAACAACTTTTAATCTCTTAGCCTCTGTTTTGAAATTCTGTGAGATAAATTACTCTTTATTGAGTTAAATTGAATTTAAATAACTTGGATAAGACTCAGGGAGCTTACAATCCTCATCCTGTGAATTATCAGACTTAGGGGGAGCTTACAAACCTCATACCCTGAAGTCAGCTTGTTATTTATAATTGAGTGATAATTTCACCTTATTGATTTAAGTTGAATTTAATTAACTTGGATAAGAATCAAGGGGAGTTTGCAAACCTCACCTTGTGGATTATCAGACTCAGGGGGGCTTGCAAACCTCATACCCTGAAGTCAACTTGTTAATTAAAGTTACAACAATTCTGAAATTCTCACCTTTTTGATCTAAACTGAATTTAATTAAACTGGATCAGACTCAGGGGGAGCTTGCAAACCTCATACCCTGAAGTCAACTTGTTAATTAAATTAACAACAATTTTCCTTTAAATACTTGTGTTTGTCATCATCAAAAAAGGGAGATTGTTTGAACAAAATGTATGAACAACTCTCTTTTGGGTTTCGATGATAACAAAGTTTTAAAAAGAAAATTGGAATTGCTAATGCTTGATTCTAAGTGTGCAGAACAATGTACTTAAAAGTCTGGTATCTAACGTTGGTTATGAAAGAACAAGTTAAGAGCAAGAAGGAAAGCATAGAAGCTTGTGTTGCAAGGCTGAAGAAAATCAGCGTCTGAAGAGTGTGTCTGAAGGGTGCGTCTGAATACCAGCTTCTGAAGGGTGCATCTGATGAACAGTGCGTCTGAAGTCTGCTTCTGAAGAAGTGCGTCTGATGAACAGTGTGTCTGAAGTCTGCTTCTGAAGAAGTGCGTCTGATGAACAGTGCGTCTGAAGTCTGCTTCTAAAGAAGTGCGTCTGATGAACAATATCTGATGACCAGCTTCTGAAGTACTGTGTCTGAAGGGAGCTTCTGATGAACAGTTCCTGAAGCCAGCTTCTGAAGTCTGAATCAACAGTCAACGTTTGCAACTGTCAACAGTGAAGTACTGTACTGTCAGAACAGCTCTATGCAACAGTTGTCTCCTTGGCCAAGACATTCTCCATGTTTTAGGGAAACAATTCAAATCTGTCATGCTTTGTTTTCTGTGCACACACCAGAACAGAATGAATGCTGGCTGAAGCTTTATTTTGCAACAGCTCTTTTGGTGATATGGCTCTTCTCAACAGCTCTTAAATCTTCTATAAAGGATTGAAGATGAAGTACCAAGACTCTGTTCTAGAAAAACACATGCTCTGTTTTACGTGACAGTCATCAAAACACTTAGAAATTCTTACAAACTTATTATCTTAGAATTTCTTAAATAGAGAGTCTTAATCTGAATTGTATTTTGTGAACACCACTGATAGTATATCAAGTGTTCAACTCAAACTCATTTCTGTTGTAAATCTGTTTGATTCAAAGCCTCTAGCCTGCGTGCTTGAGCAACCAGAGGTCTCATAACTTTGTATATTGAGCATAGAAAGTCTTAGACTGTGTGTCTAAGCAGGGAAGTCTCTTACTAAGTGTTTGAGCAACTAGAAGTCTCTTACTAGGTGTTTGAGTAAGGAAGTCTCATTCTTTGTGGTTGAGCAGGGAAGTCTCTTACTAGGTGTTTGAGCAAGGAAGTCTCATCCTTTGTGGTTGAGCAGGGAAGTCTCTTACTAGGTGTTTGAGCAAGAAAGTCTCATATTGTGTGTGTGAGCAAGGAAGTCTCTATGCTTTGTGCTTGAGCAATTGTAATCGTTTGATTATAGTGAAAAATCTCTTGTAGTGACAAGGGGACTAGACTACTTCCGGGTTGTGGAAGGAACCAGGATAAATTGCTTGTGTCTCTCTTTCCCTCTCTCTTTTACTTTATATCCGCTGCATAAAACACTCTGAAAATAGTTCAGATCTGATCAATACCAGAATCTGAACTAACATAAGTTTTTGAGAAAGAAAAGAAGTAGCCCACACAATTCAACCCCCCCTTCTTGTGTGTTTTTCTCACCTTCAGAACATATGTTAGTATTCCAATTGTTCTTCCATACTTTGTTATCATCAAAACCTAATAATATAAAAACTTGTAAAAAAAAATGTATTTTACTTGAATTTTTAAATGGTGAAAGAACTTCGTTGGTCTCCAGTATTGCATCAAAGGACTCAAGACCTGAAACTCTTCATCAGTCATTTTAAGATTCTTACTCTTCAGCAGAAACAAGTGCGCAAGCTTGCGGTGCATGAAACATAAAGATCCCGAGTGTCGGAAGGACGGGATTCCCCAAATGAAACATACCCCACATTTCTTTCATCCACTGAGGCTGGATATTGATCGGCTTTCAAGATGATCCTTATATTTCCAACTAAAGCCCAATTTTCATTGGCACCCCCAAACACAATTTCCAACCAAAGCCCAATTTTCATTGGCACTCCCAAACACAATTTCCAACCAAAGCCCAATTTTCATTGGCACTCCCAAACACAATTTCCAACCAAAGCCCAATTTTCATTGGCACTCCCAAACACAATTTCCAACCAAAACCCAATTTTCATTGGCACTCCCACTCATAATTTCCAACCAAAGCCCAATTTTCATTGGCACTCCCAAAACGCAGTTTCCAACCAAAGCTCAATTTTCATTGGCACTCACAATTTCCAACCAAAGTCCAATTTTCATTGGCACTCCCACTCAAAATTTCCAACCAAAGCCCAATTTTCACTGGCACTCCCACTCACAAATTCCAACCAAAGCCCAATTTTCATTGGCACTCCCAAACACAATTTCCAATCAAAGTCCAATTTTCATTGGCACTCCCACTTACAATTTCCAACCAAAGCTCAATTTTCATTGGCACTCCCAAACGCAATTTCCAACCAAAGCCCAATCGTCATTGACACCTAATCACAACCAAAGCCAGACCATGCTCGACACCTAATCACAACCGAAGTGCAACAGGTCATTTGCTTATCCCACATGTCAGCATAATGCATGTATCATATCAAACTCATTCATTAGCATGCATCTCATTATTCATAACATACTCTTCCTCACAATATCTCATGCTCCCCAGCAAACACTCACCAGTGAGTATCCCATATTCACCGACATTCACCAACAAGTTATCCTAGTGTTCCCCAGTGGACCTCTTTCAAGAGCTTCCCTAGTAGGTTTCTTCAAAAACCAAAGGGTCCCTTCACAAACTATCCCAATTTCCATTAAACTTACCTATGGCCATTAAGTTTCCCCAGCAGAAACTCCTTATTGAGTCTACCTCATATCATATCATACTGCATAAAGCAACTTAAAGCATATCATGCATCAACAATCATCTTTCTTTTCCGAAAATCTAAATACTACTCACGTCTAGAGACAATACATTTATCCCCAGGGCAGTCTAAGCACCCCCCGAGGCGACGGCTTGTCTTTTAGTCTAAGCACCCCCCGAGGCGACGACTTGTCTTTTAGTCTAAGCACCCCCCGAGGCGACGACTTGTCTTTTAGTCTAAGCACCCCCCGAGGCGACGACTCTCCTTTTAGATCTAAGCACCTCCCGAGGCGACGATCTGTTTATCTTTCAGTCTAAGCACCCCCTGAGGCGACGACTTGTCTTTTAGTCTAAGCACCCCTCGAGGCGACGACTTGTCTTTTAGATCTGAGCACCCCCCGAGGCGACGATCTACTTATTTTAGTCTAAGCACCCCCCGAGGCGACGACTTGTCTTTTAGATCTAAGCACCCCCGAGGCGACGATCTACTTATTTTAGTCTAAGCACTCCCCGAGGCGACGACTTTCCTTTTAGATTTAAGCACCTCCCGAGGCAACGATCTGTTTATCTTTCAGTCTAAGCACCCCCCCCCCCCCCCCCCCCGAGGCGACAACTTGTCTTTTAGATCTAAGCACCCCCCGAGGCGACGGTCTGTTTATCTTTCAGTCTAAGCACCCCCCGAGGCGACGACTTATCTTTTAGATCTAAGCACCCCCCGAGGCGACAATCTGTTTATTTTTTCAGTCCAAGCACCCCCCGAAGCGATGACTTGTCTTTTAGATCTAAGCACCCCCGAGGCGACGATCTGTTTATTTTTTTAGTCTATGCACCCCCCGAGGCGACGACTTGTCTTTTAGATCTAAGCACCCCCAGAGGCGACGACTTGTCTTTAGATCTAAGCACCCCCCGAGGCGACGACTTGTCTTTTAGATCTGAGCACCCCCCGAGGCGACGATCTATTTATTTTTTCAGTCTATGCACCAGTAGCCAATCCAGAGGCCTGCACTTACTTTTGTGTCGATACTTCCGCATTTTAATACTTTCATATTATCTCCTACATCATTTTTCTTCAGTCTTTTCTCACTTTGAAGGACAAAATTTAGGTCCTTTATACTTAATTGCTCTTCACAAAGAGTTTACGTGATGCCCTCGACACTCGCATTCTCTACACGAAGACACAATTAAGTAGGGGCAGCTGTTGTACCCTAATTTTGTCCAAGTCTTTTCTTCAAAAAAATCATCATCATGCAAAAAAAATCAAAAAATCAATTTTCATTTTCTTTTTTTAAAAACTAATAAAAAAGGTTTTATTATTATTTTTATTTATCTTTCTTTATTATTATTATTATTATTATTATGTTTTGTTTTTCTCAAAAAAAACATATACAAAAAAAACAACAACAAAGTCAAGGTTCCTACAAGCTGCTGCCCCTGTTTCCAGCATCCCTTCCTTGCCCCTTTTTCCATTTTCCTTTGTCAAAACAAGTCAAAGAAGGCTGCAAGCTTCTCCCCTGTTTTCCAGCACCTCCCCCTTTCCATTTTTTCCATTATTCTCTGTCAGAACTCAACCCCTACTTGTCCAGAACTAGCCACAAAGTCTTCACCAAAATCACAAGGCAATGTCACTTCCTTCCCTTTTCAATAAATGTTAACCAAAGTCTTTACTATAGCACACAAAAAAGGTCCAGCTTTCAAGGGATCTCATGATCACAAAATTGCCTATATAACAGGGACGAAAATGAATGAAATGGGAGGACTTTTCAGAGGCAGAATCAGAAAACTAAACAACAGCAAAAATCATAACAAAACCTCCCAAAAGAAAGAAGCTCTGTTTTTCTGTTTTTTCTTTACAAACCACCACAACAAATCAAACAAAATCAAAACAGCAACTAAACCACAAAGAAACATCACACCAAGAGAGGAGAATAGTAACAAAACACCATTCTGTTACTGTTCATCTTCTCCATCGCTTCCATCTTTAAAAAACCACAACCACCCAAAAGCCCCTTTTATTTTTTGTGCATTTGAAGCTTTGGCTAGGAGTTTGTAAGTATCTTGAACATTTTTATCTCTTTTTTCGCATTCTGTTTAAGTGTTTGTAGCTTTTCTTAAAAAAATAATGCATTTTTCATCATAAGTTCATGGGCATGACTAGAGGCCAGAATATATTAGGTTCTAGGACATCTTTTGGTAGATCTAAAACCACTAAGATGTAGTATTCATGGCAAACTTTACAATGGTATTTTTATTTTTGTATTTGGTTCAGTATTGAGTGAGAAATTTAACTCAGAAGCTGAGAAAAAATCACAGAACTGTTTTGCTGTTCCTGCACTATTTTTCTGCATTTTTACTCTTCATGTTAGTCATTTTAACTCATTTGCCCTAAAGCATCATTCAAAAGCCCCAAAATTTTACAAAGTTTTCAACAATCACCAAAACAGAATGTTTTTCCTACTGTTTTCAAACATTTTTACCCCTGAGGTTCTGAAATCAGAGTTTGAAGTGCCTCTGGACAGTGCTTCAGAAGCAGCTTCTGAACAGTGCTTCAGAAGCAGCTACTGAATAGTGCTTCTGAACAGTGCTTCTGAAGGCAGCTTCTGAACAGTGCTTCTGAAGCAGCTTCTGAACAGTGCTTCTGAAGCAGCTTCTGAACAGTGCTTCTGAGCAGTGCCTATGAAGCAGCTTCTGAAGGCAACTTCTGAACAGTGCTTCTGAAGGCAGCTTCTGAAGCAGCTTCTGAACAGTGCTTCTGAAGCAGCTTCTGAATAGTGCTTCTGAAGAGTGCTTCTGAAGGTAGCTTATGAACAGTGCTTCTGAAGCAGCTTCTGAACAGTGCTTCTGAAGCAGCTTCTGAATGTTTTATCAATTCTAACGGACAATGTTTTATCAATTCTAACGCGATACAAACAAATGCTTAAGCCTCCCACACGCGAGCATACAAGCTACGTTTAACCGCTAGAATACGATCAAAAACATTGATCTTTAATATCAACCAACAAACAAACATTTTCTTGCAAAGAACTACGTAGCTTTGAATTCTCCATCGCACTAGGAGATACGTAGGAGCAAGATCCCACTCTTGTCAAGCACACTAATAAAAAATACTTTTTTTCCCCTTTCTTTTTTTTTTTTTTGAAATATTAAAATGTAGCAAGCAACCTTTAAAACACTTTTTAACCTTAAACTAACTAGGAGGTTCCCGTTGAGTACAACGGATGCGAGGGATGCTAATACCTTCCCCTTGCATAATCGACTCCCGAACCCGTTAATGGTTGCGATGACCATCTTTTTCACATTTTCAAGGGTTTCATCAACGTTTCCCTTTAAAAATAAAACTTTGGTGGCGACTCTGTAGTCATTCCGAGCGTTAGTACGCTCGAGCGTTTTTCAGCGACGCAACAATAATAATAAAATATAACTTAACAAGTATTCACGGTCGACGCGAATTATATTCCCGTCTCTCGTCATTAAACAACGTGACAATAGATAACGGTACTTGACGTTAGTCTCTGTGGGATTCGACATCTTTTATACTAAAACCGATATTTCCGTGCACTTTGCGACACCCACCTCTATATATAGGGGACTCTTTGTAGTCCCCAAGTTTAGAATCTCTTCAATCTCAAAACCTCTATTCTGATCTCCTACTGACTTGAGCGTCGGAGTGTCTGCAGGTACACACCCCCCGCCGTTTTAGTCAACAACAAACAAACATACAACCACCAGTCAAACTGCACCAGTAGTCTATTTCTGATCAGGTACAATCAAGTAGCATTCTTCCCATTAGATCAACTTGTCAAGGTAAAAAAAATAAAATACTCCAAATATTTGTTTGGTTAAAAAGGATTAAAATAAAAAAAGGCCGAAACAATTAAATATTTGTGAAACTCTTTTCTCTCAATTTAACTTCAAGAACTATCTGAATTGATTCAAAACAATTAAAAACTACTTAGAACTGACTGCGAACATCGAAGAATTATCGGTGACGATGTTATGCTTGACAACTCTTTCTCTTTTTGAGAACTATGTTTCTTGAGTTTTGTTTTTCTTTTCATTGTGTTAAGAAAAACATTTCATCTTTTTGTTTATATTTACAATCACCAATGTTACTTTTCTCAATTGATTTTTCCATAAAACCAACTTTTTCTCCTCAACTTTAACGAAACTCTACTATAACAGATGCTTTCCTAATTCCTATACTCGGACGGAAAGACATGATACTCCCTCCGTCTCTATTTATAAGAGTAGTTTACAAAAAAGTTTTGTCCCTAAATATAAGATCATATACAAATTCCTAGATGCATTGATTACTCTTTTTCCAAATATACCCCTTATTAATACTATCAATTTGTCTTGATAAATGAAAAATTAACATTAAATATATATTTAATTAAGGGTAATCTAGTAATAGTCACATCAATTTGAAACAATTTTATGACTCCAACAACTTTTCTTAATACACGTGATTTTTGTAAACTACTCCTATAAAAAGAGACGGAGGGAGTAGTAGAAATGTCAATCATTCATTACTTGGTACATGTGAGGGTAAATGCACACAACTCACTGGCATGGCTAAAAAATGCTTCCAAAATTAATTAACATGCTTTATTGAATAAATGGAATCAAACTTTATTAGAGCACCCAATTCAAATTTACATTGACATTCGAGGTATTCACTTATGATTCAAACTTCAGGCATTTCTAATTTTAGAGCTTTCTAATTTTAGATGAATACATGAATATTTCAATTTGTTTCTAATTTCTATGTGGGAATTGATTTAATTTTAGATGAAACTTAGAATTTTTTCTTGAAAAAATTCATCACTTCTCTGTTCAATAATTTCTTTATATGTGTCTTGGTTATTTTTCTTTTATGCCATGTATTTCGTTTTTCGTAAATTGAAATGCACGATGTAACAATCATGAATTTTGTATGGATTATGTATGTTTTATGAAATTTGAATGGATTATGTATGGATGTTTAAAAGTTGAATTTTTTGGTAACTAAAAAAAAGTTATTCTTTCTACCAAAATATAAATGAATTCAAAACCCATGAATACCCCTGGATACCTCAATACTTTCGGGTTACCTGTATGGTGGGTACCCACACGGGTACGGGGCTAACACGAGTATCATATTTATCCAACGAGGTGGGGACGGGTATCATACTATCCGTACCCATGGATACCCATTGACATCCCTATGTAACACATGGTAAATAGTCTTTAAATTGCATTCTCCACACTTTCTTAAAGCAATTCATTATATCACAATAGAAATGTCTACAAAGCTAGTCAGTCTTGGTTCCGCAGTTACTAACACCCCTGTAGCATTCTTGTTTACATATTCAGGCTATCATAAAAAACAAATGCTACAACAACACAAAAAAGAGTATCAACCTATGAAGCACATACATTTCTTGGATTAGGCGTGTCTCGGTCATGTCCGACACTGACAAGACACCGTCGCATATGAGTACACTGAATTATATGATTTTCTTAAATTATTAGTGGTGTCGGCGTGTCTGTGTCATGTCGTGTCGTCTCTGGTGTCCGTATCCGTGCTCGTGCTTCATAGGTATCAACCCAATTATTTGTACTATTAGTCATAAGTCACACAATTATTTTAACTTCTACAATATAAAACAAAGCTTGTCATTTAAAACTGTAGACAAACAAAATTTCCTTCATATAAGGTTGAAGGGTCAGCTTTCTATGAGACAGGGTTCCTCCTAAGCTGCAAAAGATGTAGTAAAGGACATAAAATATCCATCCTGTGAAAACCTCTAGGAACCTGTGCATGTCAAAGAAAAAATTATGTAAGTAATGACTTTGCTGTAATCAAATATAGAATAAGTAGCAAAATTAAGCATATTTTTCTCTACCTCAACGATGAAACAAGCCCAGCTGCTACTGGAACGGTTTTCTAAAATCCCTTTCAAGATGGTAATGTCCAGCCTTCGGATCACTTGAGCAATCTCCAAGAAAAGTCCATGCTCATTGCATACCATCTGTAAAAAAATGTTGAGTAGTTAAACAAATGCAATTCTTGTATTTGATTAGTTACAGAGAAAAATGAGAGCCAAGTGGTAAAGGAGAAAAGCTAGGAGTTGGAATTCTCTTCGATATTGAAGAGGTTTATTATGGAGAAAAAGACTCGTAGAACGTAACAATAATATCTTTAAAATAATTTTTGTGTTAATCCTCCGGTTCCCAGGGGAAGGGGCCCTGGTAATCAGAAATTTGGCCGTAAATGCTATGTGGCATTTCACGGGTCTTTCTTTCTTTGGAACGGACCCTCTAGTACTGAAGAGGGTCTCAATTTGAAAATTTACATACCTCTATGAGCATGTTCCCTGAGGATTCCAGATCTTCGATGACTATGGGCCATGATAGTTCACTTTCCAAGTCAAATGCACAGCTTCTTCCTGGATGGCTGCCATTTATTTTCTGCCTTTTCCTTTCAGGTACCTGTAAATCCAAACTCAAACATAAATGAAACAGTTCTACCAAAGATTTATACATTTTCTCGCTAATTCTTTTTCCTGTCTTTAGATTATATTAGATTCTCGCTTATGGAAGCATCTTGATTGAGATATGCATTTATTCTTAACTTACAAAAAAATAATCCTTAAAAATTCACAAATGGTTATGGATGAGTTAGATGAAGGAGCTTCTGACAAAGTAAGTTGAGTGCAAAAGTGTATTTAAACTAATTCGAGAAGTTATTATTTGAAATACAAAATCATTTGAAAAATCATTTTCATTTTCTTTTACTATAAATGCTTGTTGAAAGGCTTATTATCCAAACTATCTCTTGAAGATAAATTTCTTTAGTTTTTGTGTGGTGTGTTAACTTTCCTAAGCTAGAAGATAACATTTGTATACATGTTCTAATTGCGAGCCTTACCTCACGATCAGCGAATCGTTTCAGTTTCTCAGCCTGACTTGCTACCATTCGTAAGTACATCATGTGCTTTACGGTTCGTTCCAAGAGGTTATCAATGCTACACTGTATATAAATAGGACCAGAGTTAAACAATTTCAAAAGTACAAAAGGGAACCGAAACACCTTAGTTTTGGTAATAAAATGTAAATACTTACCTTTCCACCATCTGGGATAAGTTCCCTCAACTCCTTCATCCTATCCATGATCAATTGTCTATCTCTTGGCCTTGAATTTTTGTTATTACCTACTTTTTCCCTTTTTTTGTTCGCGCTACAAAGCTTTGGTCCACTAATAGGCTTCATAGGATTAATAACCTTTTCCTTTGGCGCCTCATCAATCAACAAGATTGAATTTCCATCGAAAGATGATATAAACTGGTTTGAAAATGTATTGTTCCCCTTGGCTGTAAGCGTAGGCATAAGATCACTTCCAACATCTGAATTTTTCACAATAGTGGTGCTTTCTTCAGAATTGAGTTGTGGCTGAATGGAGCCAGTAAACTCTGACGGCATTGTTATATGAGACCTAACAATGTTGGATCTACATGAAGTTTCGTCAGAGGCACTGTATAAATTGCCGACAACAGCATCCAAGAGATATTCTGGATGAATTCCTACAGGAATCTCAAAACTTTTAATATGACCATGCTGCTTTTTATTGGACATTAAAGTTGAGCTACTGTAAGTATCCTCATCTGAGATATATTTCGGTATACATTTGCCTGGCTGTCTATATGCAACGGATCCAATCGCTTTGTCCAATTCAGGCATTGAGGGAACAATGGAGAAGTCATTGAAATTGAAATCCTTAACATCAACATGACTAGTTTCAGTGCCTCCAAATAGTTGCTCGGTCATAATACTATCAGAGTAAGAACTTAATCCATTCGACGTGTCTCCAAACTTTCCATCATTGTCGACAAAGTGAGACCAGGGCCATATCTCTTCTACCAAGTGATTTGATTTTGTCTCCACATAACCAATATGTTTTGGATCAGTTGACATCTCAAATGATGAGGAAACGATCTCATTTTCATTTGCTCTTTTAAGAGATTTTAGCTGAGTTTCTTTAGACAATCCATAGTCATTTTGAGGAAATCTTGTTGATGTATTTATATTGAAGGAAGTACTAGCTGAAGAAGATTCGTCGAAGCTATCCATCAAATAATGTGATAAAGTTGAGAATGACCAATCATGAGAATCAGTTCCCAAGTTCAAAGGTGTACAATTAGCTTCCAGACGATGAATGAAATTGAATTTCTCCTTGATATTGGAAACAAATTCCAGGTCTTCAGCAACCTATTATATCATGTAATATGAATAAGCATAAAGAAATTATTTGCTACAAAAAATACAATTGTTATGACCCGTAATTGCAGGTCGGATAATAAAAGATTGCGGCGACATTTGATGTGCTGGGGCAGGGGTTCAAACTCGCAATACTCCTCTTCTCTGCACTTAGTGTGTGTACAAAAAAGGAAAAAAAGAAATACAATTGCTCTTCTACCAACACTTTTGCATCGACAAAGACACTAAAAAGAAAACCAATTTCCGCACCTAAACCTATAAGGAAGAAATCGACCAAATTGAAGGTAATATGTAAGGATGGGAACAAACATGTAACAGAATTTAGAAGTATTTTCTTTGGTGCATGCTTAGCATATCGTAAAACAAACAGGTTGTCCAGCTCATAATCAAAATATAAAAAAATATACGCACCGAGTTAAATGAGGCAAATTGCAAAACTCCTTGTGGAAGAACAGGTACCAGTACAATAGTCTGAAAAATTCAAATCACGAACTTAGCATTTGCTTCAACTGCCCTTGTTAATTTGCAGAAATATTACGCAAGACAAGCCTAATCTCAGTTGAGCTTACTACTGGCACACTTAGTAAAAATGGAAATTGGTTTATAATTTGGATTTAACTCATATATACTGTCAGGGTAAAGATTGTTTACACTGTCAATCAATCATAATCGTCGGATCATTAAACCATTTGACTTTTAACGTCACACATATAATCGGTTCTGATTTGTTGGCAGTGTAAACTTTTTTACTCTGACAGTGTATCAAAATTTAACTCTTGTAATTTATCGAAAAAATAGAAATGGAAATCAGATCTTTACTTGTCATAGAAAGAATCTTTACCTTGATGCCAGATGCAAATTGAAGAAGCCACTCATCAGGACACTGGAGGAAGAGATGCAGTTATTTAGTATATTTCAAAGCAGGGTGGTAATTGCTAAATAAAATTCACATCTATGTGGATATTGAATGCATAGAATCTCACCTCAGGAATTAAACTAGTGTCAAATTTACCAGTGAAAATATCCTCACAGGAAACCCAAAAATGTTCCTTGGCAAGAGCTAATTTGCCAACAGCCCTGAAATAATGGTAACCAAGAAAAATATTTGAGTTTGCATCATCATTATAGATCCATAAAATACACATTTTTTTCTGCCACAACAAGTCTATAACTGGTCTATTAGTTTCCTAATTTTCATAAGTGATAAATAATTTTAAAATAAACTGAAATCGTTAAAGTTACAAAACATTCTGATAGAAACTGTAAAGCATATAAGTTGTTACCCTTCTCCCAGACTGTATTTGCGACGAGACATTTCGATCATGTGAAGTCGCACTGAATAATCTCCTGAATCATCGGTTCCTTCTCTCGAAGAATATACATCATCTGGGGATTCGAAATTGATGTCCCCCCACATACTCCCCAAAGGCTGATTACTTTTCTGGTAAGCATTTTCCCAGGTCAAAGTCCTAAAACAAACAGACTTGTGTTATACATTTAATGTCTAATCCAAAACTTCCAAAAAAATTCATACAACGTATTAATAATGTAATAAACAAATTACATGCATCGGGGGAATAGCATATTGATCGAGTTCATGAGAAGTAACATACTGAACATGCTGATGGACATTGATTTTATTCATCAGCTAAATTATGTTCTCCAACAAAAGCAGGAAAAAATTTAAACGAAGTTTTAAGGACATACAGAAGCTTGTATAAAAAATTCAGCTACTAATCCAATCAATTATCATACCCTTTTTAAAAGATCTGGAATGAAGATAAACAGAAGCAACTACACAAGCCGTAGTTAAAATGGTAAATTCTACTCGGAACATCATTAATTTTTTGGTCTTAACCCTCCGGTTCTCATGGGAAAAGACCCTAGTAATCTGCAGTTCGACCAGGAGGTAAGTAGAGTCAGACCACGGATTGCTACGGTCAGAATTCAAACTCGGATGCTATCTATCCATTTGATCTTAATGATGTCACTTCAATAGAAAGACAACAACTCTATCCTAGGAAACGCAGCATATGAAGATAGAAACAGAATCAATGGACAAAGAACTTACATCGGAGAAAGGTGATTAAGCTTCCAAAATACAGCATAGTGCCATTGCATAGTATCACAAAAGCCCTTCAACAATTGTGTAATTGAAGTAGCTTCCATCTTCTACTTTTGCAGGACTTTTTGGTAAAATAAACAAGAAACACAAAACACAACAACCAACAACAATTCTCAAACACACAACACACCTAGCTACCTCTGTATGAACCTCTACCAGCTTGTTTAATTCTCAAACCAACTCTCTTTTTTATCATAGGCCCTATTGTACTTATGAGCAACAAAATAACCATAACTTGGTTCTTCCAACAAAAAATTATAACAAAGTAAATTTGTTGAGCCGTGCTGGCGAAATCAATGATGACCAGAAGTGCACACAGTTTCCATTCTCTGTGCCATTCTAACAACTTGCAGCCAAACTCCAAGAAAGTAATTTTACAAAATTGTCACAAAAACTATGAATTCTGCAACAAAGTAGCTTAATTTATAAGAACACTTCCTGCAGAAAAAAATCAAAGAACTTATGTTAAGAATCAAGTTCAAGGAGCCTGTTTGATTGCTAGGAAAATTTTACAGCTACAGAAAATGAATATAAGTCAACTCTAAAACAAACAAAGAACCACACTAAGTACATGTTTGAATTGGTGGTGAGTTTGGCAGAATCACGATAAGCATGTGTAATTTTGGCAAAAATTACACATTAAAACTTCAACAAAATCTCGGTATCACCGTGATTACGTCAAACTCATCAAGATTCCTGTTTGGAACTTGAATTCCTTTCAGCTGAATGATACCATGAATATATCTGGCTTACAATTGAATAAATTTGCATGCTTTACTATAATATAAGCAAAATATTTCATGAAGTTAGGATCTATTTGAAGTCAAATATATAACTTCAGAAGATCTTGATGATCCATCTATTCTAATTATCACCTTAATTATAATTTTTCATCAACCAAACAAATAAATTTGAGCAACAATTAACAAAACAAAATCAACCATATTTTGCTAGCTTACCACTGTAATTGTTGACTATATAAAGTTCAAAAATTTCATCATACACATAGTCATCATAGTCCATGAGAAATTATCCTGTGTGAATATTCCACACTCAATAGAAATTTGTTTATGTATGATTCAATTCAAAATCCAATTCCAAATCCAAATCCAAACAAGGTGGAAAAGATGGGTAGCACTTTGTCTTTTGAACAAAGAAAAAATATATTTGATTTTGCACTATTGCTAATGAAAAAGCTATGGGGGTAGTGACACAAAACTTTAGTTTATATAAAAAAAGTGACAAATATAAAAAAATATACTTCAGTGGTGTTGTGGTCACCCCACGGATTTGAAAATGAAATAAAGGTAGATTTGATAAAAATTGGTGGAAAGTGGGACCCTCAGACAGTGATAGAGTTTTCTGTTTATGATTATACTGTTCTTTGCAGCGCGTGAGAAAAGGAATTTTGTATTCAAGTATCATTAATTAATCAGAGACAATATATATGATTATGACAAAGGGAAACAATTTTTGTTCTTGTTTTTTTTTTCGTTTGACTAAGTTGTGTTCTCGTTGAATCTTGTTTAAAAAAAAAATAGGACTTTCTTCATCATTTACTGAGTACCCAAAGACACGGTAAAATAATAAGTATTATGTAAAATGTAACTTATAATATATTGAAAATTAATATTAAAAATTCATTTGGGGTTGACTTAGTGGTTGGTTGGGAATCTTAGAGTATGTTTATCTCAAGGTCTCAGATTCGATTAATATTACATGATGATAACTATTACTTATGTTTGAAACATATAGAATCGTAAAAAACAAAGATGATTAAATTGAACTGGTTAGTAGTATTAAAAAACTAAATATCAACGAATAATAGATTAATATGTATTAAATACCATACTAATAAAAAATATTAAAATATATTTATGAAGTTTGGTTTGGTTTGGTTTGGTTTGGTTTGGTTTGGTTTGGTTGGATTTTGAAAAATCATTCCAAAATATAATCTGATATGAACTGTTTGCACAAAAGAACATCAAAACACATCCAATATTAATAATATTCGGTTTTATGTGGTTTTCGATTTTTTTATCGATTTGAAGTTTTAATTTGAATCAGTTTGGATTTGAACACTTTACTATGTTGAACCAAAGTGGATTTTAGAATAATGACTCTAAAGTTTTGATGAGAACAATGTATGAAAGGATAATTGGGTACTCTAATGTGTTTCAAATGTGCATGACCATATATAGAATGAAATTCTGACTTCAAAGTCAAGTTGTTGATTTTGAAATATCAAGCTCTGAACCTAAAGGAAAGTGGTTTGGTACTCAAGAGAAGCTCTGAATACTTAGAACATCAAGTCAAAACTCTTATCGGAAGATGCATCAAGCCTTGAAGACTCTGATAGAAACAAGTCTTGATGGAACCAGATTCTCATGAAAGCAAGTTTTGATGGACTCATCACTCTGACCAGTTTTGTCTTCTTCTGAAGGAACGTCGATTTCATGTTCTGATCGTATTGTTTGTCTTCTTCTAACCACGTGCAAAAGCAAACAAAGTTTTTCAAAGGCAAAGAGAATGCAACGGGTCATTCTCAAAGTTTGACTCAAAATATTTCAAACTTGATCAAAGCTTCTCAAAGGCATTTTATGCGTTAGCACCTCTTCAAACAACATCTCTTTTATACTCTCCTATTTAAGGACCTAGGCAGTTTGAAGAACTTATGAGACTTAATGTAATTTTACAAATGTCAAAACTCTGTCAAATTATATAGTGCACAAACACTTAGAAAAATTCTTACAAACTTTCATATCTTAGAATTTCTTAAGTGTCAGAAGTCTTTTGAGTTTATGGTTAGTTTACCACTCTCTAAGTACAAAATGTAAACAATCAAACTTTATTTGTAAACTCTGATTGTAGAAATCATCTTGTGTGAGGCAAGGAAATCTTAGACTTGTGTGTATTAGTATAATTGTAATTGTGTATGCTTATAGTGGAAAATCTCTTAGAAGCGCAAGGGGACTAGACTAACCTCGGTTTGTGGGGTGAACCAGGATAATTGTTTGTGTTGTCTCTCTCTCTCTCTGTGATTATCTTGCTTTTGCTCTATTTTGTTTAACACTTAAAAAAATATATATATAAAAAAAAAGACAACATAATTCAATCCATTCTTGTGTTTTTCTCACCTTCATATTAATGTTAGCTAGATAAACTTTTAGACATGCTAATAGAAGTCAATGTTGTATGTCTCGTAAGTGTAGTTCAATTGATATCTAATATGGGTATTATGTGCAAAGACCGGGATACAAACTTTGGATTATTCAATTCTCTACACTTGAAAGTGGGACTCTATTTATTAAACTACTTGATAAAAATATATAAAAAAATCAATTCTGTCTAAGTTATGTGTAGGGTATTAGCTTCACATTATGTGAGAACCGGAAGTATGATGATTTTGGTGCATACTATTCTGGAGTCAGTTTAAATACCAGGACGTGACTCAGCTCCATATGTCCAGCAATTTGAATACCAATGTGCATGTCACGTAGTTTGACAAGAAAGTCATTACTATGTTACCGATGTTATATCTCATATGAGACCTCCACAACTAGGGGTGGGAATAGACCAGGCCGCCCGTCAGGGGCCTATGACTCGGCCTACTAAAAGTCCGGTCCGGCCTAACTCGTTTAATAAATAGGTTAAGCTTGAGCTTTTTAAAAAGTCTATTAATTAAAATAGGTCAGGTTTAGGCTTATAAAAAAGCATATCAGGCCTATCAAGTCAGCTTATATATGAGTATATCACATTTTTTCACATTTATTATTTATATTTAGTAATACCAAATGAATTACTTATCCTTCAACTTCTCATACCACAATTGTTATTATTTGTTTTTTTTTTTGTATTTGGGATACAATACAACACAACTCTTGGTTTGAAAACTTATTAAGTTATCATTTAAGACTGATGGTTATTTGATTTGTGTGAACTGTTAAAGCTTGCTACTGATATGCTTAAGGTCAATTATGATTATTAGAATAAGTTTGAAATCCTTGTTGTTATGAGATATGATTATTCTTGAGTTTTTACCCATCTATAAATTTTTCAACTGTGTTTTATTAGTTTAATTTGTATCTAATTAATGTTTATATCTATATTAAGTACGTTGCACAAATTGAAAAGAAAGAAAAATTGATGAATAGACTCTATTTGATAAATATTAAACACAAACTAGACTTTTAGACAGGCTAATAAGTCAGGTCAGACTTTTAAAAAAGTCATGTCAGACTTAAAATAAAGCATTTGACAGGCTAATAGGTCAGGCTTGGGCTTTAGTTTTTTCAACTAAGTCTGGCCTATTTAAGCAAAGCCCGGCTCGGCGTCCGGCCTATTCCCACCCCTATCCACAACTAATGCAATTAAGTCTAGGTAGCGCAATAAGTCTAGCTGTTTTGCATTAATAAGTCCAAGTAATGAAGTAAGTTTTTAACCAAATTGCATATTGTGTAACACAAGTCATCACTATTTTATGAAGGAAAAACAATATATTATCTATCTAATATATAATTATTTTACTTATTTTTTTTAAACTCTTGTATCCGGTAAAAAGACAGACTAATATGTGAAGTTCAATTTCACTATACACATGTGAGAGGCTTGTTTAAAATCAGAACAAAATTATATATAGACTGCCTCATCGAAATTAACACCGGAGGAAATCAATCTTAATACCTTGAAAAGAGCACACTTCAAACGATATATATATATATATATATATATATATATATATATATAGCTCACTTGTGCAAGCCACGGTCATATGCCTAGTACTCCCTCCGTCCCTTATTATAGGAGTAGTTTACAAAAATCACGTGTATTAAGAAAAGTTGTTGGAGTAATAAACTTGTCTCAAATGTGGGTGACTATTACTAGATTACCCTTAATTAAATGTATGTTTAATGTTAACTTTTCATATACCAAGACAAATTGATAGTATTAATAAGGGGTATATTTGGAAAAAGAGTAATCAATGCATCTAGGAATTTGTATATGATCTTATATTTAGGGACAAAACTTTTTTGTAAACTACTCCTATAAATAGGGACGGAGGGAGTATTCTATTGCATTATCTAGACTTAATTGTGACAAGATATTATATATGTACACATCAAAGTTTTAAAACTATTTATCTAATTATTATTGGGTCAATAACAGATTTAGAGTCAAACTATCAAACATGTATTGATATCGACACAATACTATTGTTTGTGTAGCAAACCGATGAATTGACTCAAATGGTAAAATAACTCTCGATTTAAGATGAATCACTTAAAATGAATTTAACGTTGGAATCTTTGTAGAAACGGTTCTGATCGGACTTTATTTAGCTTCATCTAAACTATCACACCCCTTTCTTCTAAATATTTATCATATACTATATATATATTATAAGAAAATCAATCTACATTAAAATTTCATAATTAATCTCTGTTAAACACATAATCTTCTTAATTTTATGGGTCTTATAGTCATTTTGCAAATAGAAAAACTATTTTGTTATGACATAAATATAGGAAAACATTATACTCTCCTCTCATAAATATAGAAAAACAGATTTTCTCCTATCTTATGTCATAGATATAGGAAAACTGTTTATTCTTATCTTTTTTTAATCTCTTAATTTAACTAATTTACATATTAAATAAAAAATATTTACTAGAAACATTACATTGATGTTAATATTTTAAAAATAATAATGAGTTTTCAAAATTTTATAATATCGACTTTGTCATATTAGTATATAAAAATTTTCTTTCGTAGATGTAACCACATAAAATCTGCAACGAGTGCGACACAAATATTTAACATTGTTTTACATATAAAATATAAAAGATATTTAATAGAAACATTACAATAATGTTGATATTTTGAACAAATAGTCATGAGTTTTCAAAATTTTATCATATCGATTTTCTCATATTAATACATAAAATTATACTTCCGCAAATATAAACATATAAATCTACAACGAATGCGGTATACATATATAATAATGTTTTTTTATATAATTAACAATGCACGAGTCTTTTACTCGTTGGAGGTTAAAAGAAATACAATACTTTACAAACACGATAGCAATCCTCAAATTATATTATTTATATTTTTAATATTTAAAAGAAGGTATAGCTTTCCTAATAAACTAATTTAACTTTAGCATGTGAAGTTTTTCTCATTTGGTGAGCCTATTAGTATCTATCAGACTATCACGCCTAGATATAAAATGATTTACCATACAATACCCATAGAATGTGTGATTACAATTTTCAACGTAACTAGGCTATGAGTAAGTTATTCACTAATCTTCGAATAAACTTAACATGATCACAATAAGGTTTACATGAGTTGGGGAATATGGGGAGGCGTAAGCAGCAACAACATCGACAGAATCGATCAAACCATAAAAATTAAACGTCACATCTCTATTTAAAATCTTAATATCCATTCTCCCACCAAGTCTTAACTGAAATGAATGATATTGTCTTTTCATATCATAAACATCACATTCTTCATAAATATGCAAATTGATTACTCATTCTTTCAATATAAACATTTGTATTGAATGACATTTGTTTTTACATGTCATAAACTTTAAAATAATGCAAATTAATGACTCGTTTTTGCAATATATATAATTTTATGTTGTTTTTTTTTTTTTTGAGAAATCTATATAATTATATATAACCCCCATACTTGTTGGGGAGTCTGAAAGAGCAACGGGAGTAACAACAAGTAAATGCTTCATGATAAAGGTAGGAGATGTCATAACTCCATCCAAAATATTATGTCATAGGTATACGAGGCATCTCTTTTATCCAACATTTAACATGTTCATAAACAACGTGGGATTATATTATTCACAATTGAACGAATAGGCTCAACCCCACCTCTTGTGATGGTATTATAAGATGATGAATGTAACTCTATAAATTGTAGTCAGACCTTATCTTGGATCTATGTCGAAATTGGTTTTCTCAATACACTCCTTCACGTTTAACACTATTGGACTTGATGTGTGTACATAATGTATGGTGGAAGACCCAAATCAATAGGCTCTAATACCATCTTAGAATTTAATTTGAGCCTAACTAAACCTTACAAAACCTTAGAATTTAAGTCGAGCCAAAAGAGAACGAAGAAAGATAGAATAAGATTACATCAAAAGTCTAAGGATTAACGGTCAAACCAAAAAAAAAAAAGAAAAAGCAAAAATCGTTACAATATGACTCTCAAACAAGAGAGTGGATGAAGCCACCACATATGTTAGTTAAAAGATAAATTGATGTGATCCGCTTTCAACCACCAAAAAGATTGCAACTTAGTTTTTTCAAGAAGTTGTTGTAACGATTCCTCCTTTTGCATAAAAACCCGAGCATTTATTTCACGACAAGTTGTAACAGCCCGATTTTTGTATTTTATTTATTTATTATTTTATGTGTGCTTAATTGTTTATTTTGGTGAATTTTGGAAGTTGAAGGGTATTTTAGTAATTTAGGGGCGAGTGGCATATTTGTAATATGTTAGAAGTTTAAAATTTGAATTTAGAGAGAGTTGTGGTAATTAGTAGATGTGGGAGGTTTAATGAAGTAATTGTGTTGAGAAAATAATTGTGAGTTAGAAATAACTAAGTCCACTAAAGAGTTTAACTAAGCTCATTAGTATATAAGAAAACATTGTAGTGTTAATGAATTTAGGTCATTCATTATTCACAAACCTAGAGAGAGGTAGAGAGAAGAAGCAAGAGGAACTTGGTGAAGAGGAAAGCTTGAGGGAAGAGCAATTTCAAGTGGGTTAGCAAGAGAGGTAAAGAATCAAGGTAAGGGGGAAGATTATCTTCATTAATTGGTTTTAATAAGCTTGGGGTATGTTTGGGAGTTGTAGATTATGATTAATTATATGATTAATGTTGCTGGATTTTGGTGAATTTCGTGCACCTTTTTATTGATTAAATTAAGCATGTCAAAACTTGATAATTCCATGCTTTCTTCACCTTAAACTTCATTTTTCATTATGTTAAGTTGATACTTTGATGAATTTTGATGTTTGTGATGATTGAGTGTTGTTTGTTGATTATGTAATTGATTATGAGTATGGGTATGTAATTTTTTTGTGAAATCATGAAGTTATGTGGAATAAGTTATGAATTAAGTGATTTTGCTAAAAGTGCTTATTTGACTTAATTTGTTTAATTTGCTGTTGTTAGTGTGTGTTAATGTTAAGGATATGATAGTAATCATAAGGCTATGTTTATTATGTGGTTTGTGGTGAAATAAGTGGTTGTTGTTGGTGTTTTGGTGAAAATGACTTAATTAAGTGAAAATGAATAAGCTGTTGTTAAAATGAGAAAGTTGATGTTGGAATAGTTGTATTAGGTGTATATAGTGATGTTAAACATGTTGAAATGAAGTTGTTTAGGGTGTGTTTGTTTTCTAAGTTTTGGTAAAAATGAGTTTTTGGGACGAACTTTGAAAATTAACCGAAAACTTTGTGAAATCCATGTCAATTGATGTTTTGTTGTGTAACCATTGTTCAATTTGAGTGTATTGATCATGGTTAATGTCTGTAAACTGATTTTGGGTCAAGGGGAATAAAAATGGGATTTTTGGGTGAGTTTAGGGGCTTTCCCGTAAGGGAAAACTCAGTCCTGGTGCCCAGGTACTGAGCAACATTGCTCAGTGAAGTTCTTGGTCGCTCAGCGACCATGACAACAACAGCAAATGTTGTTATGTCCGTTTCGTCCTTTGGGGGATGTTTCCGGACATCCCTGGACACCTTTTTTGTGTTGTTTTGGTCTTTGTTGGTATTCGTTGGTTGCTTGCAATGATTCAAGTATGTGTAGTTGTCTTATAGATGAACTTAGTGAATTTCGAGAATTATGGAATGTATGTGAATTGGCTAGGTGAACTTGCTATTAATTACAGAAGTATAATGCAGGCGAATAAATCACGTAATATGATTTAAGAAGTGAACTAATGATGTTTGATGTAGTTTGTGTGTGAAGGGATTTAAGAGAGGTTTTTCAAAAAAATTTAATCCTCTTAGCGGAACAAATCCCATTGAAACGAATCTTGATTAAATCATTAATCACAAATCAAATACTTAAACACTTTAAGGATTCATGTGTTTACCTCTTGAAGAGCAGAACCTTTGTGGCAGAATTGTTTCTGATCACGAGCAAAGCAACGTAGCGATGCCTCTATTCAGTCCACACGAACAGAACTTCTCTGATGACCGGTGCTAGCCAATTCCAACGGAGATTCAGAGAATAGGGTTTAGAGAGCGGTGGCTAGGTTTCACAACTTTGGTGAATTAGGTTAAGCGTTCAACAAAAGTCTGTAATGCTTCACCACAAGGGTTCTATTTATAGAACCACTTGTGTGGTCAACAAGTCAAGCACTTAAATACACCGTACCTTACGGTGCACCATATTTCACTTAAACACACCGTACCTTACAATGGACCGCGTTTCTCTATTTCATAAATTAAATAATAAGTCATACTTAATTATTTAATTACTAATAAGTCCTACTTATTATTTTATAAATAAGTCTTACTTATTTATTTCTCTCATCTATCTGTCCTTTGTGTGTGACCCTATAGGTTCCCGTAACGTTGGCAATAATATTAAATCACATATTTAATATTATAAACAGTGAGCGGTATCTAGCAACACATCACTGCTACCCAAGTGACGAAAATGTCATGTGATCTGAAGAAACCTTTCCGTGATAATGATCATGTGTATAATTACCCCTTTGCCCTCATGTCTATATTGAACACAAGGCATAGACCGTGTCATCCTTGTCTAGTTCAATATTGGGCCCATAGACATTTCTCCTATTATGTAGGAGGGGCAAATTCCATCTAGGTCACTCATGTCCCTTAGCATGATTCATGGATTACCCATCAACTAACTTTATAGTCATCCTATTACAGACAACGTTTGAATGGTGATAAAGCACTCGACTCCTACATCTAGGGTACATAGTGGTTTCAGGTCAAAGGGTGGAATACACCACTATCACTATGAGAATATCTTATGACACTTTTCATAACTTTTACTATGTAGTATTCTCATGGCGGGTCAATCCAGTATAAATATTACTCCTAATATTTATACCTATGTGAAGACTTGATAACTCTTTATCTATGATCTGTGATCATCAGTCTACCCACATAATAGTCTCTATGCTTTAATGTTATCCCATTTCACAATAAAGCTTGACTACGGATACTTTAAGAATAATGTCATTTCGTTTAATGAGTCTCACGATTAAGTCACACTTAATGCTCCATTAAACAGACCAATTATTCTAGGGAATTTATTATTTTGAAACTAAACAAAAGAATAAATAAATGCCTTATATATATATATATATATATATATATATATATATATATATATAAGTCATGATACAAAGCCAAATCCAATCAAAATAGATTGGCTATTAGGGCTTACTCCAACAATCTCCCACTAGCACTAAAAGCCAATCAAATATTAACTCAATATCTATTGGTCAAATGTTAGCATCAAGCAAAATATCGGCAAGATACTCTACTAGCAGATAAGGAACCTTTCCTATGTTGGTAGGTTGTACTTCTTTCAATTTCCACTTTTGATCTTCTATAAAAGGAAATTGAAGTGTCAACATATACATTTGAATCATTGGTGAGATCTAGTTTTCATTGCTCGCAAAATTAAACCAATTTCACCTCAGACGGGATCAATGGAATCCGCAACGCAATAAACACATGTTTTCGCTCATTTATGAGCTAAACGATTCAAATCATATATTTGACATCAGTAATAGAAACAACAACTATCTAAAGCTTGTACTTTTACAAATTTTATAGTTGATATGTAAGCATAACATTTATTCCAGATTGCGATCTAGATATACTGTACACAGATAAGAAAGTTGTCATCATTGTAACTCCGTTACGATGTTCCTTTTCATCTGTGTTCAAGAAACAATCCTAAGTCCTTTAAGACATCCAAGGATATTCTTGAAGGTATTCTAGTGTCGAACACTAGAATCAATTTTGGTACATATTAGAAATAATTTTCTAACCATGTCTCACATGTGTAGATAAATTGTTTTGGTGACTAGTATGTCATCCACATACTCCACCAAACTAATATCAATGCTCCCACTAATCTCCTTGTGTGCACAAGATTTAAATTTGTTCTTTTATTAATCTAAGTTTTCATAAAACTCTATTAATAAAATAAACAATTCAACTTCGAGAAGCTTGCTACATTCCATACATGAATTTTGTAATATATGTACCTTTCTAGTATCCGATTAACGAAACCCTACATATATGTCAAATACATATATAAGGTCATTCCAATTAAGGAATGCAACCTCGTTATCCATCCTCCAGAATGTGTATTATAAAATAATGGCAAATGGAATCGTTGGATTTAAGAATTATCATGATGTAATGGTTTCATCACGATTTGCATCATGATTTTGCACGAAACCGTCTACGATCAATCATATCTTAAAGGTATTCATAATACCATCCATGTTAGTTTTTATATAAGAAAACCCACATTCATCTTATGAGTCGTACTCATTGGATGATATAACCAATATCCATATATGGTTTGTGTGCATGGACTATATATAAGATCCTATGGCATCTAGCCACTTCTCAGAATTCAGGCCATTTACGGCCTTCTAGTAAGTCAGGCCCCCATCTTCCATTAGCATCATATCACCTTGTTGAGCCATGACAAAATCATGTTTCTCATCCTAGTGATATGACATATCAGACTCATCTAGATCTTGTGCTACTCGAACTGATGATTTAACAACAACCCTTTGTTGAATCAGTTCATGTTCCATTCTTAGAGAAACATGTTTTTTGTGGTACTTGACTTAATTCAAGTTCTACATCACTCCCACTGGCTCCTGCAGAGATATACTCCTTCAAGAGGAATACTCCAGTTCTAGCGACAGACAATTTTTGTCATGTGATGTTGAATTAGTATCCTTTAGCTTCCTAAGGATGCCTCCACAAGTATACATTCATCTAGTTTGGAATTTTGTTTATCTAATAAACATCATAACCCCAAATTATCACAAAGTCAAACTAGGTATTCTTCCTCCATATCTAATATGGTGTCTTTATGATTACCTCGATTGGAACTTATTATGGGTGAAAAATAACTGTAATTTAATCAATTTCAAGAGTCATGGAATTATAATCAAACTATTTCAGATTGAGTCATGTCAAACATGAAGCGATATAAATTATCAATATACTCCTTAATTAAGTATTAACCATCATGACATACTCGTAAGGTCTTTATACTTTTCAAAATTATTCCTTTACTCCATCGTTGAACTCTTTGAACCAATTCAAAGATTTCTAATTCGTGTCCAACATAAATTTACATTTACTAATCTAATCAGTTGTAACACCCATACTAACTTTAACTAGTATATTAGCATGTGCGTTAAACCGATACTGGATACATTTAAAAATTTCAATAATAATAATATATCACAATGAATGAATACGAGTTTACTCATTGTACAAATAATCCATTACTATTACAAATACTTATACAATGTCCGTTAAGCTCCTGAGCTGATACACAACGAGCAACTGTACTCCATCCAGCATCTCTATGAAGAACTTCATCACGAACCTCTGACATGCATGTAACCCTGCACCAGAAGGAAAGGGATGAGACATAATGTCTCAGTGAGCTCTAGCCCAACCAACTGTTGGCAACCACAGGGAACCTAGGGTCGCCATGCCTACCTTGGCAATCTTGGGGATTTCCTATGATCGCCAAGTCTTTTATCTGCCTATGACTATAAGTCCTCCTGTAACTATAACTTAAACTGCCTATAACCTTTGCTGTAACTATCTATAACCATAACTGTAATCCGCCTATAACTTTAACTTAGTGATCGAGGGGAAAACCTAGGATCACTTCCTGATATCTGTCTATAACTATAACGGTAAGGTTCCTGTGACTATAACTGTAACTGTAACTTTGACTATAACTATAAAACATAAAACATATAAACAGTTCGATAGCAGTTTTATGTTAGCTGTTAGCGTTGAACAAACAATTAATCTGAGTTCATTTTACGGAGGGCACCCCGGGTGGAGCAACCCCGAGATACGTCTCCCTATAAACCGGTGAAATTCCTATCATATCAGGCTAACACCGGACTCCCTATGAAACGTGTGGACAACCCTCTCGGAGAAATCCCATCCGGCGAATCCCGGAGTCTGATGAACACGCCCTATGACTGTGAAACGTGCAAGCACGCCAATAGCTTTGATCTTTAATTCTTTAACTTTGACATATAATCATATAATCAGTACTATGATCGTATAACATTCCTATGACATGTAACATATAACCTATGATTCTTGGCTCATCGTTCTCATGAGTCACCTATGATTGCTGTAACGTTCCCATGCCTATGTATTCCAAAGGAATACTTCTATAACTTTATTCATAAGTGTTTATCCTATAAGAGGTTCTAACTTAACCACTGAAATATTCTTGGCTTGCAAATTGCTTAACGAGTATATGAAGTTGTTTAGTAAGGGGTAATCCCATTACTAGCTCTATTATTCCTCCACATAACTTAGAAATTGTGTAATCATCTCCCAATGCCATACCCATTACCTATCATACCTTAATTCCATTCCTATACTCAAGAACATGAAATTGTGTGGCTGGAAAATCGGGGGCCGATTTCTAAGAATCGGGGGCCGAAATATGCCGTAAATGCCAGGAATGGCCAGCCACAAAATCGGTGGCCGATTTGGGAAATCGGTGGCCGATTTTGTCCCCTGCAGAAATCACAATTTGCTTTCAAAGCTAAACCAATCCTCTCCAAACAACAAAACAGCTTATGGGAAAGATTTCCATTACATAAGATCAACTTATAACCTATGTGTTCATATAATCACAAACCAAAAAGGATTCATGGCATAAAATTTAGCAAATCTAGCTCTTAATGCTAAAAACTCAAAGCATAAGCAAAGTGAGGATCTAAACCCTCTAGGAGCTCACCTCAAACATCTGATCAAGGCTTGATAGACTTCATTCCAAAACCTTAGCTAGATAGCTTCTTCTTTGCTAATCTTCTTCACCAAAACCCTAGCTTTTTGCCCCTTTTTTCCTTAGCTTCCTTTTCTCAAAATTAGTAACTTGCTTGCTTGCATGGGGATTGAGTGTTTGAAGATGAAAATCTGATGATTATGGAAGGATTTGGAGGGAGGCGCAAGAGTAGAAAGAGAGAGATGGGAGAGAAATTGTTCTAGAGAGAGAAAGAAGATTGTAGAATGAAGAGGAAGATGACCTTTGTCATATATATAATACCCATAAGTGGTAATTACCAAAATGCCATTACTCAAAACACCTCTGATACATCGTCTCAATACTGATAAATACTTGGGTCATAAGCGGGATATTACACTCTACCCCCCTTAAAGAAATTTCGTCCTCGAAATTTAGATAATCCTTACGAGATCCTGTAAGGATAAATCCTTTCTACCTCTTTCTCTACTATGAAAATTTCCAATCCTTTAAGCTTGTTGGAACTTCATGGCGACTCCAGGGCCTGACATGTAGATTAATCACGTACCTCGATTAAACCATACTGGTTAAAACTTGTTCTCTAGCCATGATTTCCATTTCTATAAACCAAAACGTATGACAATTTCTTTCCTGCTGAAAGATTTGGTGCATCTCGCATAACTATTACCTGTTTAGACGTATGGTTATCTGAACCAACTTTTCCATCTCATCTGACTATGATCTCTGTTCGACATATTCCTTACAAATCCAATTTAAAATTATTAAGTCTTGGATTTCACTTACCGAATTCTATCAGTTTTTCTTTAATTGACCGTTTAATCTTAACCTGAAGACGTCGGGTCGATCTGATCTTCCTCAATTATTCCTACTTTCCGAGGAATCTATTACATTACCTTCACTTCCAAAGAACTCTTGTCTTTAACTTACGCCTCGTACGACGACCTTTTACCGTGACATTCGTATCATTCTCCATATAAATTTTATTCTTACATTGAAAGACATCTGATATTGAGCAATCTCAAACAGAAGTAAAGTCTTTTACATATTCCTTCATGATTCAAATACAAGGTGATGGCTGAACTTACGGTACAAGTTCCTTTCCTTCTGTTATCCTGGTGCAGCTATCATCACAATCATAAGCATCGTTCACATTTCCACTGCGGAAATCTTTAAAGCTCGAGAAATCATATGAGTCACTCATGCTCCGATTTAATTTACCAACGACAACGCGTAGCTAAAAGGTCTTAGGGGCTTCATCCCTTCCAAGACTCCGACAATCTTGCATCATTCAAGATATTTCCTACTCATACGGTTGATACTTTCTTTAACAATAATTCCAACTTATGAAAGTTTAGTACAAGTGACGTGTGGTGTAAGCCGTCTCACATATCATCATATAATATAATCCATAGCACATAGCTTCCATACATGATCGAGTACGTGTACTCTACTATCGGTACACAGTACGTCGCATCATCGTTGTCCAACTAATGAGACATCATACTTAATCAACATGTATTCGAGACAATGCCTCGCCAACTTAGTCACTCTTCTTGCTCTTAACTCATGCTTATACTCTTTGGGGTATATACAATCTCATACGCAACTATGATTACGTCCCATTGACGTTATAACTTATTTTGTCAAAAGACATTCTCTGTTTTCGAAAAGAAAACTCTATCCTGATCGCTATCAAAATAGCACTTTAAAACTCTTAATCCTTTAATTCATAACTTGAATTCACGTAGCCTTTTACTATAAACTATGAGTAATCTTATGATCTGTGTAAAACATTTCCTTCCTTTAACTGTTAACATTAAGTTCAAGAATTTCTGAACTCCTCTATTGAGATTTGTTCAATAACAACAAACCTGATCTTACTTAAGACTTTCCTGTTAAAACATTACCGACTGCGT
Organism: Medicago ruthenica; assembly: GCA_018208015.1. Taxonomy (NCBI): domain Eukaryota; kingdom Viridiplantae; phylum Streptophyta; class Magnoliopsida; order Fabales; family Fabaceae; genus Medicago; species Medicago ruthenica. The sequence goes on along the minus strand of CM031377.1, from coordinate 50,221,386 downwards.
ACCATGGTTACTCATACATGTCACATGACTTTAAAATATGTTACACTACTATCTAAGTAGCATAAACTCTGCCTGATCAGTATACATAATACTAATCCTAACCTGTTACATGCGACATGCTAGCATAACGTGGGTAAGATGCGGAATAACTGTATGCCACGGAATAATTCCTCTTTGGTTAACTTATTGTTCTAGAAACACATCCCTTTAAATTTCTCAAACCGCTTGGATTCTCTTATCTCATGAGTTTTGAGGTCTAAAACATTCCTCGATTTATCTATTAAAATTTCCCGTTAGAACTGATGATAAGTTCAAGTCATCACTACTTACACATGTTCTGTAACTTGTGAATTAATCTCTGAATGCCTTTCTTGTAATTCCTCCGACAAGGACGTCACAAACATCCTTTTCTCTAAACTTCAGTTTTGAATTGTTCAATAGCTCATCCTTTGATTACTTCTCCGCTGCGCAACTCTGATTTTTTAACAATTCGCTTTGGGATAGAAGTAGTACATCACTACTACCAAATAAATCTCCTTGGCCACTCCTTTGACTTTGAATTTCCTTTCGGACATAAACAATGTTCTACTTTCACGGAAGTACACCGAAATCTATAAACAGTCTTTAACGTTAAATACGAGCCCAACGATGCTCCTGTTAAGACAACTTAAGTTCATACGTTATATACTTGTGGTATCTTCTAAAACCATTCTATGACTTCCAGAAATTCTCGTCTTTCACGTACTTAATCGATTAATGAATCGAGTCTCATCCTATAATTATCCGTAAGGATTTCACATCCACAACCTTTTTCCCAAGTCACTTAGGTCCACATAACTCTAACATAACCCTTGGTTACTCCGGAAATAATCCATCTGTATAAACTTAACCTTACCGGCTCTCCTGTAAATTCAATTACATGATGCACCTCTTCGAGTACCCGATTAATAAATCTGTAAGCTTCAATACTTAACATTTTCCATTGGATCCTTCCTATAACTCATTACTGTATTCACAATTTCCGTCCTAGTCTCCTTACCTGAATAACATTTCATATGTCTTCTCGATCGTTGCCCTCTTCATGGTTTCGAACAATCCAAGGTATATATATATACATATATCTACCATCATAAGGTGATCTTTGTCGGCTTACCCAAATACTCGTGTAAGGAGCCCATCAAAAGATAACATAGAACTCCTTAGCATTAACCGTAGCTTTAACTATAACTCGTACGTTAGTGACATTCTTCCTGCTTAATCTTCGAAGCCGGTCTACCCTAATTCGCCAACATAAGATTCAATCTTTAATCCATACCCTTACCGGGGGTTTCCTTTACTTATTGCTACGCTCGCATTCTTCATACCAAGCATCTTGGTGTCCCATAATAAAGGAAGGCAATCTATTTCATCCATCCAATATTTCGCTTAATACTTAAATAAGTCTCTTACATATCGGTTGTCAAAATCTCATCCGATCAAATGCGCAAGTCCTTCCATCCTTACACTCTCTATCCTTACTGAAAGTCCAGAGTTTCCAATAATTAACTTTTCATTCCTTAGTCCAAGTCGCTGGGTGTGGTATCACAATCCTTTGCATCTGTAACCGGAAATAAAACTCTAATTGTACAATTCACTCTAACTTTCCAAATTACGGTAAGGGGGTTAGCAAGAGAGGTAAAGAATCAAGGTAAGGGGGAAGATTATCTTCATTAATTGGTTTTAATAAGCTTGGGGTATGTTTGGGAGTTGTAGATTATGATTAATTATATGATTAATGTTGCTGGATTTTGGTGAATTTCGTGCACCTTTTTATTGATTAAATTAAGCATGTCAAAACTTGATAATTCCATGCTTTCTTCACCTTAAACTTCATTTTTCATTATGTTAAGTTGATACTTTGATGAATTTTGATGTTTGTGATGATTGAGTGTTGTTTGTTGATTATGTAATTGATTATGAGTATGGGTATGTAATTTTTTTGTGAAATCATGAAGTTATGTGGAATAAGTTATGAATTAAGTGATTTTGCTAAAAGTGCTTATTTGACTTAATTTGTTTAATTTGCTGTTGTTAGTGTGTGTTAATGTTAAGGATATGATAGTAATCATAAGGCTATGTTTATTATGTGGTTTGTGGTGAAATAAGTGGTTGTTGTTGGTGTTTTGGTGAAAATGACTTAATTAAGTGAAAATGAATAAGCTGTTGTTAAAATGAGAAAGTTGATGTTGGAATAGTTGTATTAGGTGTATATAGTGATGTTAAACATGTTGAAATGAAGTTGTTTAGGGTGTGTTTGTTTTCTAAGTTTTGGTAAAAATGAGTTTTTGGGACGAACTTTGAAAATTAACCGAAAACTTTGTGAAATCCATGTCAATTGATGTTTTGTTGTGTAACCATTGTTCAATTTGAGTGTATTGATCATGGTTAATGTCTGTAAACTGATTTTGGGTCAAGGGGAATAAAAATGGGATTTTTGGGTGAGTTTAGGGGCTTTCCCGTAAGGGAAAACTCAGTCCTGGTGCCCAGGTACTGAGCAACATTGCTCAGTGAAGTTCTTGGTCGCTCAGCGACCATGACAACAACAGCAAATGTTGTTATGTCCGTTTCGTCCTTTGGGGGATGTTTCCGGACATCCCTGGACACCTTTTTTGTGTTGTTTTGGTCTTTGTTGGTATTCGTTGGTTGCTTGCAATGATTCAAGTATGTGTAGTTGTCTTATAGATGAACTTAGTGAATTTCGAGAATTATGGAATGTATGTGAATTGGCTAGGTGAACTTGCTATTAATTACAGAAGTATAATGCAGGCGAATAAATCACGTAATATGATTTAAGAAGTGAACTAATGATGTTTGATGTAGTTTGTGTGTGAAGGGATTTAAGAGAGGTTTTTCAAAAAAATTTAATCCTCTTAGCGGAACAAATCCCATTGAAACGAATCTTGATTAAATCATTAATCACAAATCAAATACTTAAACACTTTAAGGATTCATGTGTTTACCTCTTGAAGAGCAGAACCTTTGTGGCAGAATTGTTTCTGATCACGAGCAAAGCAACGTAGCGATGCCTCTATTCAGTCCACACGAACAGAACTTCTCTGATGACCGGTGCTAGCCAATTCCAACGGAGATTCAGAGAATAGGGTTTAGAGAGCGGTGGCTAGGTTTCACAACTTTGGTGAATTAGGTTAAGCGTTCAACAAAAGTCTGTAATGCTTCACCACAAGGGTTCTATTTATAGAACCACTTGTGTGGTCAACAAGTCAAGCACTTAAATACACCGTACCTTACGGTGCACCATATTTCACTTAAACACACCGTACCTTACAATGGACCGCGTTTCTCTATTTCATAAATTAAATAATAAGTCATACTTAATTATTTAATTACTAATAAGTCCTACTTATTATTTTATAAATAAGTCTTACTTATTTATTTCTCTCATCTATCTGTCCTTTGTGTGTGACCCTATAGGTTCCCGTAACGTTGGCAATAATATTAAATCACATATTTAATATTATAAACAGTGAGCGGTATCTAGCAACACATCACTGCTACCCAAGTGACGAAAATGTCATGTGATCTGAAGAAACCTTTCCGTGATAATGATCATGTGTATAATTACCCCTTTGCCCTCATGTCTATATTGAACACAAGGCATAGACCGTGTCATCCTTGTCTAGTTCAATATTGGGCCCATAGACATTTCTCCTATTATGTAGGAGGGGCAAATTCCATCTAGGTCACTCATGTCCCTTAGCATGATTCATGGATTACCCATCAACTAACTTTATAGTCATCCTATTACAGACAACGTTTGAATGGTGATAAAGCACTCGACTCCTACATCTAGGGTACATAGTGGTTTCAGGTCAAAGGGTGGAATACACCACTATCACTATGAGAATATCTTATGACACTTTTCATAACTTTTACTATGTAGTATTCTCATGGCGGGTCAATCCAGTATAAATATTACTCCTAATATTTATACCTATGTGAAGACTTGATAACTCTTTATCTATGATCTGTGATCATCAGTCTACCCACATAATAGTCTCTATGCTTTAATGTTATCCCATTTCACAATAAAGCTTGACTACGGATACTTTAAGAATAATGTCATTTCGTTTAATGAGTCTCACGATTAAGTCACACTTAATGCTCCATTAAACAGACCAATTATTCTAGGGAATTTATTATTTTGAAACTAAACAAAAGAATAAATAAATGCCTTATATATATATATATATATATATATATATATATATATATATATATATATATATATATATAAGTCATGATACAAAGCCAAATCCAATCAAAATAGATTGGCTATTAGGGCTTACTCCAACAATCTCCCACTAGCACTAAAAGCCAATCAAATATTAACTCAATATCTATTGGTCAAATGTTAGCATCAAGCAAAATATCGGCAAGATACTCTACTAGCAGATAAGGAACCTTTCCTATGTTGGTAGGTTGTACTTCTTTCAATTTCCACTTTTGATCTTCTATAAAAGGAAATTGAAGTGTCAACATATACATTTGAATCATTGGTGAGATCTAGTTTTCATTGCTCGCAAAATTAAACCAATTTCACCTCAGACGGGATCAATGGAATCCGCAACGCAATAAACACATGTTTTCGCTCATTTATGAGCTAAACGATTCAAATCATATATTTGACATCAGTAATAGAAACAACAACTATCTAAAGCTTGTACTTTTACAAATTTTATAGTTGATATGTAAGCATAACATTTATTCCAGATTGCGATCTAGATATACTGTACACAGATAAGAAAGTTGTCATCATTGTAACTCCGTTACGATGTTCCTTTTCATCTGTGTTCAAGAAACAATCCTAAGTCCTTTAAGACATCCAAGGATATTCTTGAAGGTATTCTAGTGTCGAACACTAGAATCAATTTTGGTACATATTAGAAATAATTTTCTAACCATGTCTCACATGTGTAGATAAATTGTTTTGGTGACTAGTATGTCATCCACATACTCCACCAAACTAATATCAATGCTCCCACTAATCTCCTTGTGTGCACAAGATTTAAATTTGTTCTTTTATTAATCTAAGTTTTCATAAAACTATATTAATAAAATAAACAATTCAACTTCGAGAAGCTTGCTACATTCCATACATGAATTTTGTAATATATGTACCTTTCTAGTATCCGATTAACGAAACCCTACATATATGTCAAATACATATATAAGGTCATTCCAATTAAGGAATGCAACCTCGTTATCCATCCTCCAGAATGTGTATTATAAAATAATGGCAAATGGAATCGTTGGATTTAAGAATTATCATGATGTAATGGTTTCATCACGATTTGCATCATGATTTTGCACGAAACCGTCTACGATCAATCATATCTTAAAGGTATTCATAATACCATCCATGTTAGTTTTTATATAAGAAAACCCACATTCATCTTATGAGTCGTACTCATTGGATGATATAACCAATATCCATATATGGTTTGTGTGCATGGACTATATATAAGATCCTATGGCATCTAGCCACTTCTCAGAATTCAGGCCATTTACGGCCTTCTAGTAAGTCAGGCCCCCATCTTCCATTAGCATCATATCACCTTGTTGAGCCATGACAAAATCATGTTTCTCATCCTAGTGATATGACATATCAGACTCATCTAGATCTTGTGCTACTCGAACTGATGATTTAACAACAACCCTTTGTTGAATCAGTTCATGTTCCATTCTTAGAGAAACATGTTTTTTGTGGTACTTGACTTAATTCAAGTTCTACATCACTCCCACTGGCTCCTGCAGAGATATACTCCTTCAAGAGGAATACTCCAGTTCTAGCGACAGACAATTTTTGTCATGTGATGTTGAATTAGTATCCTTTAGCTTCCTAAGGATGCCTCCACAAGTATACATTCATCTAGTTTGGAATTTTGTTTATCTAATAAACATCATAACCCCAAATTATCACAAAGTCAAACTAGGTATTCTTCCTCCATATCTAATATGGTGTCTTTATGATTACCTCGATTGGAACTTATTATGGGTGAAAAATAACTGTAATTTAATCAATTTCAAGAGTCATGGAATTATAATCAAACTATTTCAGATTGAGTCATGTCAAACATGAAGCGATATAAATTATCAATATACTCCTTAATTAAGTATTAACCATCATGACATACTCGTAAGGTCTTTATACTTTTCAAAATTATTCCTTTACTCCATCGTTGAACTCTTTGAACCAATTCAAAGATTTCTAATTCGTGTCCAACATAAATTTACATTTACTAATCTAATCAGTTGTAACACCCATACTAACTTTAACTAGTATATTAGCATGTGCGTTAAACCGATACTGGATACATTTAAAAATTTCAATAATAATAATATATCACAATGAATGAATACGAGTTTACTCGTTGTACAAATAATCCATTACTATTACAAATACTTATACAATGTCCGTTAAGCTCCTGAGCTGATACACAACGAGCAACTGTACTCCATCCAGCATCTCTATGAAGAACTTCATCACGAACCTCTGACATGCATGTAACCCTGCACCAGAAGGAAAGGGATGAGACATAATGTCTCAGTGAGCTCTAGCCCAACCAACTGTTGGCAACCACAGGGAACCTAGGGTCGCCATGCCTACCTTGGCAATCTTGGGGATTTCCTATGATCGCCAAGTCTTTTATCTGCCTATGACTATAAGTCCTCCTGTAACTATAACTTAAACTGCCTATAACCTTTGCTGTAACTATCTATAACCATAACTGTAATCCGCCTATAACTTTAACTTAGTGATCGAGGGGAAAACCTAGGATCACTTCCTGATATCTGTCTATAACTATAACGGTAAGGTTCCTGTGACTATAACTGTAACTGTAACTTTGACTATAACTATAAAACATAAAACATATAAACAGTTCGATAGCAGTTTTATGTTAGCTGTTAGCGTTGAACAAACAATTAATCTGAGTTCATTTTACGAAGGGCACCCCGGGTGGAGCAACCCCGAGATACGTCTCCCTATAAACCGGTGAAATTCCTATCATATCAGGCTAACACCGGACTCCCTATGAAACGTGTGGACAACCCTCTCGGAGAAATCCCATCCGGCGAATCCCGGAGTCTGATGAACACGCCCTATGACTGTGAAACGTGCAAGCACGCCAATAGCTTTGATCTTTAATTCTTTAACTTTGACATATAATCATATAATCAGTACTATGATCGTATAACATTCCTATGACATGTAACATATAACCTATGATTCTTGGCTCATCGTTCTCATGAGTCACCTATGATTGTTGGAGAACCAACACTATAAACATATCTTTAGCTATGATTGCTGTAACGTTCCCATGCCTATGTATTCCAAAGGAATACTTCTATAACTTTATTCATAAGTGTTTATCCTATAAGAGGTTCTAACTTAACCACTGAAATATTCTTGGCTTGCAAATTGCTTAACGAGTATATGAAGTTGTTTAGTAAGGGGTAATCCCATTACTAGCTCTATTATTCCTCCACATAACTTAGAAATTGTGTAATCATCTCCCAATGCCATACCCATTACCTATCATACCTTAATTCCATTCCTATACTCAAGAACATGAAATTGTGTGGCTGGAAAATCGGGGGCCGATTTCTAAGAATCGGGGGCCGAAATATGCCGTAAATGCCAGGAATGGCCAGCCACAAAATCGGTGGCCGATTTGGGAAATCGGTGGCCGATTTTGTCCCCTGCAGAAATCACAATTTGCTTTCAAAGCTAAACCAATCCTCTCCAAACTACAAAACAGCTTATGGGAAAGATTTCCATTACATAAGATCAACTTATAACCTATGTGTTCATATAATCACAAACCAAAAAGGATTCATGGCATAAAATTTAGCAAATCTAGCTCTTAATGCTAAAAACTCAAAGCATAAGCAAAGTGAGGATCTAAACCCTCTAGGAGCTCACCTCAAACATCTGATCAAGGCTTGATAGACTTCATTCCAAAACCTTAGCTAGATAGCTTTTTCTTTGCTAATCTTCTTCACCAAAACCCTAGCTTTTTGCCCCTTTTTTCCTTAGCTTCCTTTTCTCAAAATTAGTAACTTGCTTGCTTGCATGGGGATTGAGTGTTTGAAGATGAAAATCTGATGATTATGGAAGGATTTGGAGGGAGGCGCAAGAGTAGAAAGAGAGAGATGGGAGAGAAATTGTTCTAGAGAGAGAAAGAAGATTGTAGAATGAAGAGGAAGATGACCTTTGTCATATATATAATACCCATAAGTGGTAATTACCAAAATGCCATTACTCAAAACACCTCTGATACATCGTCTCAATACTGATAAATACTTGGGTCATAAGCGGGATATTACATCAGTAATGTAAATTACGTAAAAGAAATAAATATCTCTAGCAAATGTGTTTGGTGATCCATATACATTATATGTATATTGATTCGAATAAATCAGATGTTCTCTAACACTGAAATATTTTAAAGGTGGAACTCACATCCTTCAAATGATATAATATCAAATGAGTCCAATAGTCCATATTAATGGAATCTGGAATTGTGAATCTGTAATATCCCGCCTAAGATTCGAATATTTATTAATATTGAGACGATGTGTCAGAAATGTTTGAGCAAAGGACAATTTGGTAAATTGTCAGTTAATGGGCTTATTTATATGGTAAGCGTGATATCCCGCTTATAAGTATCGATTATTAGTGTTAGAAACTTATGAAGCAAGCATGGCATTTTAGTAAATAAGTGGAATGGCAAATGTGTAAATATTTTAAAAGGAAGGAATTATAAGAAAAGAGAGGTAAGATATATGTCTTACCATTTTCTCTCATGTTCTACACACTTCCACACTCCTCCAAAAAAAACCAGCCCTCTCCCTCCCTCTTCCCTCTACTCTCACGCCCTCCTCACCCTCTCCAACCATCCATCAACTCTTAATCCAAACTCTTGTAAGAAGAAGGTATAGCAAGTAAGCTTGTATTTGGTAAAGCTAGAACAAGAGAAGGTTAAAGAAAGAAAAGGTAAGAATCACTTTAATCTCCCTTTCTCACTTCAATTTTCGTGCCTATTCTTTGAGCCTAAACCTCTATTTTATCTTGCATGATGATTCCTGAAGAAGAAGAAGTTATGGGTAGAGTTTTGGAGTTGAATTGGAGAAACCCGTATTTGGGACAGGGCTCTATTGAAATGGTCAGAACTCTCTCCATGTAACTCCGATTTCAGTGGTTTTTGATGCTATGGAAAGCTAACAAAATTATCTACGTTTTGGTACCAATTTCGTGTAGTTTGGCCGAGTATTGAAGTCTGGGGACGAGTTTGAAGTCAGGGGTCCGAAACTGCAAATCTGCAGAAATTTGGAACAAGAAAGTTAAAGGAAAAGCAAGGGATAGAACAAGGGGTCAAGTGAAGGATAAGCTAGGGTTGAAGTTAAAGGATTAGCTAGCAACAAACCAAGTCTAAGGTGAGCTCATTTCAGATTATAGAATCAATTTAGAGTGTCTTTGACAAGCTTTATAAGTTTTAGAAAGTTTAGAGTTTACCCTAATTTCCTTGCTTGTTTAATCTTTGCTCATGAGTGTTTATAAATGTTAATTTATGAAGGAAAATCATGTTTATCATGTTTAGGAAGCATGGGTATCATTAAAATGGGCAAAAATGGTGGAAATCACGTTTTTCACAGGTTTTTACTGATACGGTCGCTGTAGCGACGGACTGTCGCTTGTAGCGACCAGAACTGGGTATTCCCTGCCTAGCCGCGCTTGTAGCGACCACACTGGCGCTTGTAGCGACGGCTTGGCGCTTGTAGCGAGGAACTGGGCGCTTGTAGCGACCAGGTTCTGTCTACTGGCGCTTGTAGCGACCAGAAGGGCGCTGTAGCGACCAGCCCTGGACAGTCCAACCTAGTTGAGCTGTTCTGGGGGTCCTGGTTCGCGCGGGCATGGCTTTTTGGAACTGTTTTCCTATAACATATTTTAGAAATATAAACCACCATTTTAGTTCATTCCAAAGGCTTCCAAAGATTAAGATAATACTTGAGCAAAGGTTATGCAAAGCTTGGAAATTCATGAATTAAAGTTAAAAGCTTAAGTAAGCCCTAGGATTGGCTCATGAGAACGATGGGTCAAGAACCTTGATAGGTTAATAAGAATGTTACCAAGTTTCAAGTTTAGAACCTTATATAGGTTAAGAGTCCAGAATTAGTAAGATTAAGCCGTGGCCTTCGATGTTCACGCCAGTGGAACACGGATGGTTCACGTAGAGAATAGACTAAAGATTATTACATTTAAGTCGTGACTTTCATCGTTCACGCCAGTGGGACATGAAATGTTCACGTTTCAGTTTACAGATTATCTATTCGCGTCTTCCGTCGTTCACGCCAGTGGGACACGGGAGGTATACGCATCAGTTAAGACTATTATTATTAAGTCGTGTCTTCTGTTGTTCACGCCAGTGGGACACAGGAGGTTCACGCCAGTGGGACGTGTTATTCCGCAAGGATAACCGCACGACGACAAGAGGAGTCCGGTGTTAGCCTGATATGATAGGAATTTTTACCGGTTATCAGGGGAATGTGCTTCGGGGTTACTCCACCCGGGGGCATTCCGTAAAATGAACCCAGATAATAATGTTTGTTCAACGCTAACAGCTAACATAAGACATTTATCAGTTAATTATTTTATTATGTTATCAGACAGAGAATAATTATCAGATAATCAGTTATCGGGCGGTGATCCTAGATTCCCCTCGATCACCCAGTTATCAGGATATAGTCTAGATCTCAGGACTATTCAGTATCAGACTCAGATAATGATCCTAGGTTTCCCCTTGATCACTAGTTTAGCAGGATGTAGTCCAATTTATGACTACACAGTTTAGCAGGATCAGTCAGATAGCCCACTATGGGTAAGGTTAAGACTTGGCGATCATAGGTATCCCCAAGATTGCCGAGGTAGGCACGGCGACCCTAGGTTCCCCGAGGTTGCCAACAGTAGGTAGGGTAGGAGCTCACTGAGACATTATGTCTCATCCCTATCCTTCTGGTGCAGGTTTTCAGGTAGCCACGTGGTTTCCAGATGAAGATCTTCATGAAGATGCTGGATAGAGTGCAGTTGCTCGTCAAGGACACGTTCAGGAGGCTGACAGATGGTATATATGTATATAGAAGTGTATGTTATGAATTAGGATAATTGTATAACGAGCCAACTTGTACTCATTCAGTTGTATGTATTATTGTTATTATTATTGAAAATTTTAATGTACCCAGTATCAGATTAATACACATGCTAAATATTCTAGATAATTTAGTGTGGGTGTTACAGAATCACACTTCTTTGCAACAATAATGCTGATGATATACAAAAGGTTCAAATCTCTTTTGATCCTTTTCTCATATGTTATAGACCAGCTTATCAAGATCACATATCTCAATTCCACGCTTGTATAGAAAACATTATTTGGATAATAGGACAACATTTGTCTTTTATTCAACTACACAATCTTTATCTTGTCAATACAAGATTTAGGATTTAATGCTTCTATTTTATATGGAATTTAATAACAATTATTTGGTTCCATATCAAGTTAAATTTAAGTCCAAGCATTAGCTCCTATATGAATGAAACAATTTGTTTCATTCTAGACATAGGTGGACTTCACTTATAGTTAATGTCCTGTTTCCTTAAAACTCTCTATATTTCAACAAATATGAGATCAATCATCAAGTATCATATACTTATGATGCAGAAGTAGAAATTTAACTTTCTATAACTATATGGGCAAAGAAGAAGTCTTACCTCTTTCTTATATTTTGACTTTTTTTTCAAAACATAACAGTTTTTCTCGTACTTGAGAACAATTCTCAATTCTTGTACCAATTCAGAAACTCCTTTCTGAAGATTTTGTTCCTTATAAGAACATTTAACAGTATAATAAAATGTATATGCCAAAGAAATTCTAAATACAAAAATAAATAAAATAAATGTATCACGATTTAAAACATATTTAATTAGGTCTTTAATTAATATGCTCCCACTATTATACTCAAAACAAATGACCTTCAACATTTGATTCGGAAAATCTCATTGGAAGATTTTCTAGTGGGTTGAAATCCATATTTCACTTTGTTTTGAGTCAGCGAGGGCTGATCCCCCAAAACTTAGCTATTTAGGTAGGAACTCCTTCCAATTGTATCTCATACAACTTTCAAACCATTTGGGCGAGTAACTCCTTACTCTAATCTATCATATAGATGTTTCCAAAAATTGCTTCTAAATATATTTTAATCTTATTAAAATAATTTAGTTAAGTTATACCCAAAGAATAACAGTCGGGTAAATGGAATTACCTCACCGCAACTTACTAGTATAGAAAATGCACTTCGCTAGGGCGAACCCACACTATTCGAGACTAGTCTTGAAGGGTGCTATCCTTTGGAAAGCAATTAACTTAATATTCTATTTGAAGTTAATATAATTTTAATCTTATTAAAATAACTTAGTTAAGTTAGACCCAAAGAATAACAGTCGGGTAAATAGAATTACCGCACCTCAACTTACTAGTATAGAAAGTGCACTTCGCAGAGGCGAACCCACACATTTCGATATTAGTCTTGAAGGGTGTTATACTTTGGAAATCAATTAACTTCATTTCAATTTGAAGGATTTTTATTAAGTTTGATCTCATCGACATGTGTATCTCATACACATGTCTCTTAAGATGCATGACATTCATGCTCATAGATAGCAAGTATATAAAAACATTTAAAACATACATGCTAACATTTATCTAAAACATGTTAAGCATACATCTCATACATACGCTAACTAGACATACATTTCATGCATCACATACATAAAATAAATTAGGTAGTATGGTTATGACCTCCCAACGCGTAAGAATTAAATAAACTACTTTATTACAATTCTTTGACCCACGAGCAAGCTTCAAAAGTTTCTCCATCAGAATCATCTTTTGGTGTCGTCTTCTCTTCAACTCTTGAAGCAATTACAATATTTAACTCTTAAATAAAATAATAAATGAAACGACACCCAGGTCATATTTAAATAAAATAAATCACGACATGCAGACCGTATTTAAATAAAATAAATCACGACACGCAGGCCGTATTTAAATAAAATAAACTATGACACGCAGGTCATATTTTATTTAAATGAATAAACGCCAAAGTAAATTAAGGTCATAACCATATACCTTAAACTTAATGATAAATAATAATAACTATTTATTATTATCATTAAACAATTTTAGAGTCAATCAAGATTTGGAAATAATATTTTGACCGAGATATATGCCATATAAAATTGATTTATATATATATATACATATACTTTGAAACTATTTTCAAAGTCAATCGGGTCATAAATAAAAATAAAATATGCAAATATTATGACAAAATCTAAAAGATCATATCCGATATTGAAACTCTTTCAATATCATGATTCTTTTAAATTATAAACAAATTATGTTAACATCGTGCAAATCTTTTAAATAAATTCAAAATCATACATGACATTGAAACTATTTCAAATCATGACATTTTAAATTTGATTGGGCCAACTCAACATGGGTAGTATTACCCACCTTTTATTGATGGGTAAACAAGAATTTCCCTTTAAATTTACTATCAAATAAGGATCGTTTACTACCATTTCAAACAACTTTTGAAAAACAATCCAAAAAGGTAGAATTTTTATTTATTTAATTATAGTAATATTGACACTTAATAATTATTATAATTAAATCTGCTTTATTTAGGCAATCAATCTGTTTCCAAAACAAATTATGGTGCTAAAATTATGCAAATATTTTACTACCAAATTCAAAAGATCATATCTGATATTGAAACTTTTCAAAATCATGATCCTTTTAAATTGGAAATGAATTAAACTAAAGATATGAAAATATTTAATTACCAAATTAAAAAGACCATACCTGATATTGAAACTCTTTCAAAATCATGATCTTTTAAATCTACCTTTCTCCAATTGAATTAATTAATTAAACATTATGATCGATCACACTACGCAAATCATACTACATCAATAGTTTCAAGGATTGTTTGTTTAGCATGAACAATCAGATCTTTGATGCTTCACCTGATTCGGATATCGAAGCTCAATCTCACAAATTGTTCAAATTCACAACAATCTTTTGAAAATAATTGATCAAATGATACAACCATAATAATACAACTCTTGTTTAGTTATGTAACCTAATACGACGATCAAACATCAATAGTTTTAACAATTGTTTGTTCAGTATGGACAACCGGATCTTTGATGCTTCACCAGAATCGGATATCGAAGCTCAATCTCACGAATTGTCTACAAATTCACAATCAATTATATAAAATCTATTGAACGAATGATACAATCAATATATCACATATACTGATGTCGTATCAGAATCATATATCACATATATGATATCGATCAATCAATTTTAATTAATTCTTATTTAAAATAAAAAATAAAAAATATTAACCCTTAATATAATTATTATCGGGCTTTTGAATCACATTCAAAATCGAAGCTTATTATGAAAACACAGATTTATGTAATTGATTCTTCTATCAAATGAAGTTAACGGATGTGCCATATATTTGACAATTTAAATTGCAAACGTAACAAATATATCAAGTAAATATATGGGATTGATGCTTCTCAATCGACAACAAACCACATCGAGTAGTTTGATGCCAAATCAACTTAAATTAATTGGCCTTTTGAAACATTTTTCAAAATTAACCAAAACGTGAACCTTTAACTTTGCAAATCATATATTTGTTTATGAAGCATAATGTAACACACATATTAATGTTATCTAGAATATTAGCATGTGCATTAAACTGATACTGGATACATTAAACTTTTCAATAATAATTACGAGTAATACAACTGAATGAGTACAATTTTCTCGTTAGACAACTGTTCAAGCACCACTTAATATACTTATACAAAGACTGATAAACTCCTGAGCTGGTACTTGACGAGCAACTGCACTCCCTCCAGCATCTTCCTGAAGAACATCTTCATGAACCTCTTGCTAACCTGTAAACCTGCACCAGAAGAAGTGGGATGAGACATAATGTCTCAGTGAGCTCCACCCAACCTACTGTTGGCAACCACGGGGAACCTAGGGCCACCGTGCCTACTTTTGGCAATCCTGGGGATACCTATGATCGCCAAGCTTTAACCTTACCCATAAAGGGTTACCTGCCTGTTCCTGCTAAACTGTGTAGTCATAAAACTAGACTACATCCTGCTAAACTAGTGATCAAGGGGAAACCTAGGATCACTGTCTGAGCCTGATAACTGAATAGTCATGAAATCTAGACTATAACCTGATAACTTGGTGATCGAGGGGACTCCTAGGATCACCACCTGATACCTGTCTGATAGGTAATTTTGCCTAATAACATAATCTCTTACCTAGTGATCTGGAGACATCCTATGATCACTTTCTGGTAACTGTTATCTGAACAGTACTGGTCATAAAACTTATGTAATAAATACATATACATATTGCTTTAACATAAAGTTAGAAAGTTAGCGTTGAACAAACATTATTATCTGAGTTCATTTTATGGAATGCCCCTGAGTGGAGTAACCCCGAAGCACATTCCTCTGATAACCGATGAAAATTCCTATCTGAGGCTAATCACCGGACTCCTCTTATCGTTATGTATATCTGATACACAACTTAACTGGCATATGTATATCTGATAAACCATTCTGAACATATGCATATCTGATGCATCTTCTGAAACTATGCATATCTGATGCATTCTTTACGTAAGTAATCATGTGTTACTTAACCTATAATATAAGGTTCTAAGCTTATCGTTCTCATAAGCCACCTACTCATTATTGGGCATCTGAACCCCTTATGCCTATCTGAGGCCTTGAGCAATTGAAATATTCCTTGTACATTGTACACTTAATCTAAATACATCTCTGCTCCTGTTAACCTATTACAGATTCTATACATATCGTTATCATATGTCATACTTAGGGATTTACTATCCCACTTACTTAATGATTTCCTGCTCATCTAACCCTTACCCTTATACTCTTAATGCGTCGCTGAACCCTTGTTCATCTAATCCTTGTGTGTTATATGCCCCTCGGATATGTCCACAATGGTGTTTTCCTTAGAAATTAAGGTTTTCATTGAAAATGGTTACCAAATGCCTCGCCTGACACGTACACAGCTCACTGAATGAAGCAGAACAGCCCAGGAGGGTCTGCCTTAACTCGCCCAACGAGCTGCATCTCGCCATGGCGAGTTGATACCGGGAAAAATGTTGAAAACTCGCTGCAAGCTCGCCTCGAGCTCGCCGGGCGAGTTTGACAGCACAGAAAAAGTTCAAAACGTGATTTTCCACCATTCTTGACTTATCTAAGCATACCCAGGCATCATTACAGCATAAGGAATGATTCTCCATTGTAAATTGATTGATATAAACATGATTGAACAAGGAATTGGCAAGCTAAAGGGATTAGGGCACAAAACTGTAAACTTTGCTCAAAATACAAAATACACATAAAACTCTCTCAAAGTGGGTTCTAAAACCCTAGGGAGCTCACCTGAATTCATTGCTTGATCTTACCAAGCTTCCTCTTCAAACCCTAACTTGAAATCTTCTTTTCCTTCCTTGTTTCTCCTGGCTCCCATAAGGCTCAAGGTTTCCAAAATTGGTGATTGCTTGAATGAGAATTGAGAGATTGAAGTAGAGGTTGAAGATTAGTGGAGGGGAGCAGGATGGCGTGAGAGAGAGGGAGAGGAGAGAAGGGAGAGGAAATGTTTAAGAGAGAGAAGAGGAATGGGAAAAATGAGAGAAAAGTGGGTTTTTCCCCTTTTTATAAAAATCTTGACACGACAATTACCAAATTGCCCTTCCTCAGAATATCTTTGATACGTCGTCTCGACACTGATAAATATTTGATTCTGAAGCGGGATATTACAATCTACCCCCCTTAAAGAAATTTCGTCCTCAAAATTTAGAATTCTCCTGAGATCCTAAAAGGATAGATCCTTTCTACCTCTTTCTCTACTAGCCAATTCACCAATTCAACTTGATTCTTGGGATTCCATAGCTACTCTAGGGATCTGACACGTAAATTATTCATGCACCTCAATTAAGGCTGACCCTCCAGGGCTGTTTTGCTTCGTTCAGTGAGCTGTGTACGTGTCAGGCGAGGCATTTGGTAACCATTTTCAATGAAAACCTTAATTTCTAAGGAAAACACCATTGTGGACATATCCGAGGAGCATATAACACACAAGGATTAGATGAACAAGGGTTCAGCGACACATTAAGAGTATAAGGGTAAGGGTTAGATGAGCAGGAAATCATTAAGTAAGTGGGATAGTAAATCCCTAAGTATGACATATGATAACGATATGTCTAGAACCTGTAATAGGTTAACAGGAACAGAGATGTATTCAGATTAAGTGTACAATGTACAAGGAATATTTCAATTGTTCAAGGCCACATATAGGCATAAGGGGTTCAGATGCCCAATAATGAGTAGGTGGCTTATGAGAACGATAAGCTTAGAACCTTATATTATAGGTTAAGTAACACATGATTAATTACGTAAACAATGCATCAGATATGCATAGTTTCAGACAATGCATCAAATATGCATAGTTTCAGACAATGCATCAGATATGCATAGTTTCAGACGATGCATCAGATATGCATATGTTCAGAATGGTGTATCAGATATACACATGTCAGTTAAGTTGTGTATCAGATATACATAACGACAAGAGGAGTCCGGTGATTAGCCTCAGATAGGAATTTTCACCGGTTATCAGAGGAATGAGCTTCGAGGTTACTCCACTCGGAGGCATTCCATAAAATGAACTCAGATAATAATGTTTGTTCAACGCTAACTTTCTAACTTATGTTAAAGCAATATGTATATGTATTTATTACATAAGTTTATGACAAGTACTGTTCAGATAACAGTTACCAGAAAGTGATCATAGGATGTCCCCAGATCACTAGGTATGAGATTATATTATTAGCCAGAATTACCTATCAGACAGGTATCAGGTGGTGATCCTAGGAGTCCCCTCGATCACCAAGTTATCAGGTTATAGTCTAGATTTCATGACTATTCAGTTATCAGGCTCAGACAGTGATCCTAGGTTTCCCCTTGATCACTAGTTTAGCAAGATGTAGTTTAGTTATTATGACTACACCTGATAGCAGGAACAGGCAGGTATACCCTATATGGGAAAGGTTAAAGCTTGGCGATCATAGGTATCCCCAAGATTGCCAATAGTAGGCACGGTGACCCTAGGTTCCCCGTGGTTGCCAACAGTAGGTTGGGTGGAGCTCACTGAGACATTATGTCTCATCCCACTCCTTCTGGTGCAGGTTTACAGGTTAGCAAGAGGTTCATGAAGATGTTCTTCAGGAAGATGCTGGAGGGAGTGCAGTTGCTCGTCAAGTACCAGCTCAGGAGTTTATCAGTCTTTGTATAAGTATATTAAGTGGTGCTTGAACAGTTGTCTACGAGAAAATTGTACTCATTCAGTTGTATTACTCGTAATTATTATTGAAAAGTTTAATGTATCCAGTATCAGTTTAATGCACATGCTAATATTCTAGATAACATTAGTATGGGTGTTACACATTCTCTCTCTCTCTAGCTCTCTTATCTCTCTTAAATAATGCTATTTTGTAGTTGTTCAAGAGGAAGAAAAAAAAAGTTAAGCCAAACCAAACCTTACAAAATGATTTGTAAAGTGATGGATGTCACTCTTTATAATCTAGTTACTAAACCTTGATAGATGTACCACCTTCCCCACCCTTCTATTTTTAACTGATTATTTCCCCTCCCTCACTAGATCTCCCCTTTTCTCTGACTTCCTCTCCCTCTATTTATTTCCCTCTTCTTGAATTAGTGGATTGTTGTTTGTGTGGTAACAAATCTAAAAATAAATTATTTATAGAGACATGATTTATTTGTTTTGGTTCTCTAAATCTAAATTATTTTTCAAAAAACTTACACCATTAAAGTGAAATACTAGAGGTATGTACTTTAATCTATTTCGCTTCCTCTATCTTTACATAATTTTGTCTTAGTGTATATTAGGTCTTACATTTAAAGGGACTAAAAATTGATTATGACATATTTGGTTGTTTTTTAGAAGAATTGATTTTGGCTCCATAATTGATTTCACTTGAAGTTAAGATTTGTAGTTTTTAATTCTAGAATTGATTTTTACACAATTTTATAGTTCAACTCACTTTTTCAAAAATATATCTAAACATAAATCACTTTATTTCCTATTCACTTTTAGTCATAATCAATTTGACAAAATCCATTTTTGGCACCGCAGAGCCAAACATACACTTAGATCTTTTAGAATTTCTAACATATTTCATTCGTCAATTTAGTCTTTTATCTTATGTTTTATAAGAAAATATTTATGATACAAAATACAAAGAGTATTTCTACGCGTTTTATTATCAATAAAGATAAATAAACACCTCTAAATTTCATACACTTATTCAACATCTCATCTCATTTCATCTCTATCTCTTTCTTCCTATCACAACACCGGATTTTCACATCCATCATATCACTCTCTTTTTCTCTTTTTTTCCTCTTTATTTCAAGGTGTATACACTCACATAGGATGTACACAACAATTTCCTTTTATTACAGGGGAAATTTTAACACATGTTGAAATACATCCCAATCCCAATAAGTTAGAATATGAAAAGTGAAGCCTCATTTGTTACAATTTGGTCCTCATAAGTGCTATATGAGCTAAACTCTTATGACATTATTAATGGAATGACCATGTTGGTATTACATTTGTAATGTAATTAAGATCAATATAATCCGAGACAAATTCTAGACACAAAAATTTGATCAAGCCTTTGAGTTTTAATTTGTTTATTTGTTGCCGTGATGTGTTTTGATGAATCAGACCTCTTCCTATATTTATCTTTCCTTTTACTCTGTCTTTTCTGAAAATGATACAAATTTAGATAATTAATTATTTGACTTTAGCTTCCCCATTTGAACATAACAAACTTAATGAGTTTACTTTTTTAACTTATAATTTTAAAATAATTGACTTTCATCCAAAAAAAATTAAAATAGTTGACTTTCATTCATTGGTGTGGTGATATATACCCTAGTATTTTGACTTTAAAAATGTTAGATTCTATTTTAGTTTTTATGTTGAGAAAACATAACAATACTAGTATATCACATACTTCTGCGAACGTAAGTGATTATGTATCATTATTTCCATGTTTGTATAAAACATGCACCACGTTAATATCATGTAATGCCATTCAAAGTCTACGCTTTTCGGTTAAAACCTTACAAATTTCAGTATGATTGACTTCCATCTTAAGCCTAAGTGTACAATATTATTGAATATATCAATCAGGTTTCATTCTTCAAAGAATATAAAGTCATAAAAAATTGTCATCGTTCAAATGTCAACCCAGAAAAGAAGCTTCTACGTTTACCTTTTTTTTTTTAGCAAAATTTGTACGTTTACCTTAAAAATGTCAATTTGTATTAGTCAAAGCTAGATTCTTTCGGGGATTAGAATTCAGAAGGGCTTACTTGAAAATTTCACGTATTGTGAGCGAATAGCATTAATGGTATATTTACATGAGAGAGAAAGAAGAAAACCTTTTATTCCGAAAAATGTTTGGTGAATTGACATTCAAACACCCCAATGGCACCCGGAGAAAAAGAAATAAAGAGATTGATGTGATAGATATGATATGTTGATGGTTGAATAAGAAGTGATAAATAGAAAATAAAATGTTAAATAAGTGTATAATGTTGGAATATTTTATTATTTAATTATATTCCGATATCATTATGTGGGCAAATATCGTAATAATAATTATATTAGCTATTTATCAATTGTGAGCCTTAATTGATTAGTGATCAAATTAAGTAATAAAACTATTAGATTTCTAATTGGATAATTAATTAAATATTTAATTAGTTGATATGGACTCAATATGAGTGGATGTCCGGATGACCCATTAACGGAATAATGGGAAACCCTAATGGTCATCCAATATAAAAGAGGCTATGGTCCCCAATACACCGTACACGGCAAACACTCTCTTCTCCCCATCTGAAGAGAACTTGAGGCATAAAGGTACCGGTTGAGGAAGAACCAAATCAGCCGCCGCTAACCCTGTTTGTTTCAGATCACCTCCTCTTTCTATGTTATCGTTGTTGAGAGGGCTGTCATCAAAGCTTAATCCATGTATTCCTAATCCCTAATTCGTATCCTTAATAAATCAAACATGTTGTAGATCCGATCATAATCATGTTCAATGTTTTGTTTGCTTCCGCTGTTGATTATAATTGTTGAACATGTGTTATGAATCCTGTTTCTATTTAGACCTAATTTTTCCAACAAGTGGTATCAGAGCAGTCTTCATGTTTGATCTATTAAGATTTTGTGTTAATTATATTGTTCGATTTTATTTTGGTATGGCTTGCATATATGTTATCGATGATTGTTGCTTTATTTTCTTCATCGATGACTTCGTGTGACCTAATTGTTTATCGATGCATATTTATTTATTCAATCGGTGTATTATTTTGACATGTCATTCAATCGGGTTATCGATGCTATGTATAAGAGACCTGTTGTCTTTGCTTTGCATCGATGGGCTTTGCGTTGTTTTATTTTTCATGGATACCAATTGTATATGATTTGGTTATCGATGGATGCACCTTCTTTTCCTTGGTTTATTTATGATTGCCTACCAACGCACAACAATTTTGGATGAAACTAATTTATTTATTTATTTTTGCTGAAAAGAGAAAAAAAATTTGTTCGATATTATGCTGGAAATTTGTTTACGCTCCGACGTCGGAAAATTTTGAGGGCTTAAAGTTAGTATTCTGTTGTAAATTATTTTTCTTATTATGATTGAAAGGCAATTTTTTGACCAAGAGGTGAATTGATTTTCACTTAGAAAATTTGCATTATGTATTCATGGGCTGTAGGCAATTTTTTATGGTTTTTTATTTATTTGCTTTGAAATCCATTAATTGTGAGTTCATGATACCATCAAAAATAAAGTTCTCATCTCTTTCATTTTTTTTAGCCCGATATCGTTATGTATTGAGACTTCAATGGAATCCAACATATGGCAATTTAGTTATAATTTTATTGTTAGCAAAATAAGTTTTTGATTATCATATAATTATATGCCTCTTCTGCTTTTAAAACCAAAGCCAAGAGATATGATCTCATTCCGAAAATATTTGTGAAATAAAGTTTTTTTTTTGGGTGTCGCGTCGATTTTCGGATGTCAAGCTATTGGGAAGCTTTGAATCACTAATGTTAAACCACGACTGAACTTTTAATTTTCCGGGGAGAAAAGGAAAAAAGTTCGAAATTACCTTGAAAAAGATTTTAGGTTCGGGAGTCGATTATGCAAGGGGAAGGTATTAGCACCCCTCACATCCGTTGTACTCAACGGGAACCTCTTAGTCGGCTTAGGCTTAAAATGTTTCGATAATTTTACTTGCGTGTTTAAACATATAAAAAGGAAATATAAAAAACATAGTGTGAAGTGCAGAAAGAGATAAAAACAAACGGAAGGAAAAAAGAAAGTTTTTATTAATGGGCTTGACAAGATGTCGATCCTGCTCCTACGTATCTCCCGGTAGTCGGAGAATTCAAAGCGTACGTAGTTCTTTGGTAGAAAAAGTTTGTATGTTGGTTCGTTTTAGTTAAAAAAGATTTGATCGCGTCCGAGCGAAAAAGTTTGAAAAAAGGAAAGTAATGAAAATAAATGTCAACTGTTCGGGTTGTTGCCGAACTGGCCATTGACGACAATGCATAAATGTAAATGATTTGATGAAAAAAGATTTGCACTCGGACTTGATCAAAGGTTTTAAAACGCACGAAGGCGTACAAAGTTTTAAAAGATGAAAGACGAACGCTAAGGCGATAAACTCGCGCAAGGCGTAAATGTTTTAAGAAAGAAAAAAAGAAACAGACGCACAGAGGCGTAAAAAAGTTGAAAATAAAGACAAACGCGCGGAGGCGATTAATTCGCGCAAGGCGTAAATGGTTGAAAATGAACGCGCCAAGGCGCGAAAGGTTCGGATTGACCACGAGGGCCAAGAAAAGGTAAAAAATGGCCACAAGGGGGCCAAGGGAAGGTTGAGCGTGCTAGACGCGTCAAAGGGTGGAATGACGATTGCCCGAGCGACGAGACATACGTCACGCACTCGTGCAACCGAGGTTTGGGGAGACATACGTCAAGCCATTCCCGTTTCATTCAAGTTTGGTTTTGGTTGGAAATCAAAGGGATCTCAAAGGGAACCAAGACATTTTTAAAGGGAAAGTTAAAAAGGAAAAGGGCATCACGAACAAGTTTGTTGTTCGAGTTTATTAAAATCATGAACATTGCTTGTTGCTTAAGCTATTGAAACCTAAGAACAAGCGTAGTTCAAGTTTGAACGACAAACAAAATCATAAGACATGCACAAAATTGGAAAGTCCACAAGTTCGGCTTAAGTTCGCGTTTGGGTTGAAAATCATGGACAACATGGTTGTTCAAGTTTGTTTTAAAATAGACGAACTTTAGCTTATTGCTCAAACTTGGTTTTGAAAATTGAAGAACATAACTTGTTTCACAAGTTACTCAAAATTTACCGCACGAACTTGTGAAATTTCCAAAGTTGTGCATGATTATGAATAGGGTTTGGACAAAAAGGGTTTTAAACCTCTTTAGGTTATGAATCAAGGGCTGGGATCTCAAAAAATTTGACATTTGAATGCCTGATTCATGTTCTGAGTTTCACATACTTCGCAGAGCAACCAGAACTTGGCTCTGCGAAGTCAGGTTCTGAGATGTTCGCAGTGCGAGCAATACTTTGCTCTGCGAAGTATGCGAAATTTTGAACTCAGAAGCTGTTTCTGAACAGAAGTTCAGAAACTGCTTCTAAGCAAGCTTCAGAACCTAAAGGAGGTTTAAAAGCTTTGCAAAATTGGAGGAAATGGAGTGAAAAAACTCAGTTTTAAAGCTTGGCCCCTTTGAGGTCCCTTTTGAGTTTCAAAAGGGGTTTTTGTGCACAAAACAAAATTGAACAAAGCAAATGATGAAAGCAGCAAACACAATGAAAAAGAAAGATTATAGGAGACTTACAGAACTCCTAGCTATGCTTGAGCAATAGGTTGAAAGTGGTTTGCTTGATTGGTTAGAGGCTATGAACAATGCTTGCTTTGGTTTGTGATGAACTGATTTGGTGCTGCAATGCAAGGGATTTGGATGTGAATTTCGTGTGTGTAAGGCTGTGTGTTTCAGGTTTTTTCAATGTGAATAATGGTTTCTAATCCTTGTGCCTTGCCATTCCTTTTATAGGCAAAAAATGCAATCTTTGCAATGATGAACCATATCCTAAAACACTAGCTGATTTGGGCTAAGTTCAGGCTAGAACACTTTGCATTTGATGCTAATGGATAGAAGCTGCTTTGCCTTGTGCCAAGGGGCAAGACCTTGACTGATCTCAGCCACAAATGCAGCTGATTCTAGAAGGTAATGATGAAAAAAACTGCAAAACAGGGCAGCTGCAAAAGGGGTGATTCTTGGGATCAATCCTTGCAATCTTGGAAGGTCAAGCAATGAAAACGTGTACTGCCATGTACAGGGAGGTTGGGGGAAGCAAAATGAGCATGTGGGCTGGTGTGTGGGAGGAGAAATCCAGCTCAAAACAGGGCAGCACAAACAGCTTTTTGCAAGCAAAAACCACTTGTGTTTGGCTGGTTTTGGTAGAGAAAAAGGGAAGGAAAGGGATCAAGTAGCTGGCTGGCAAGCTCAGGTTGGATGATGGGTCAATTTGGAGGGACAAGAGCTGACCAAGGGTAGCCAATTTGTTTGAGCACATGATAGGTTGGAAGAAAATCCTTCTTTCCTTTTACCTTTAATGTCACACATTAATTCTTGCCTTGCTGCACTAAATCAGTCACCAATAGCAATAATAATAGTGATAATACTAATAATAACCATTGCAAATGAAAACAAAAAGGATAACTCAAAAAATAAAATTCTGCAGAAAAATTTCGCAGAGGTCGCAGTGCGAAGGTAACTTCGCACTGCGAACTCCCCTTTTTTTGGAATTTTTTGTATTTAAAATAAAAAGGTGGAAATGAATAATAAATAATAATAATAATAATGATAATGAAAATGGTAATGATAAAAATGCAAATAAAAATAAAAAGTAATGAGAATGAAAATGATGATAATAATAATAAAAATGATGAAAAGTTTAATATTATTAATTAACAAAACCCTAATAATAATAATAAATGATAATAATGATATTATTAATGAAAAATAGAATAACAATAATATTAATAATATTAAGGATAATGATGATAATAATAGTACTGATGAAAATGATAAAATGCAAATAAAATACTATGATAAGAATGAAATAATAAAAAGCAATAATAGGTAATGAAATAATAAAAGATAAAAAACAAAAATATAAGTCAAAAAATGGGGTATGACATTGGGAAATACATTGTTTATATATCAATATTGATAATGTGGAACTTTTGATAAGAATTTCACAAAGATTTGAGTTTTTTTTACCTTTGGTGATTTAGTTTCTATTTGAAATTAAAATTGATTACTTAAATATTATTTTGAGAAATAGGCAAAAATTAATTTGTTATATATATTTGGTTGTTATATATACTTGTAGAAGATTTGTTGCCTTTTAATAATGAATCTCAAAATATTATGGACAATTTTTTATTATTTATAGAAAATAAGGTTTTGATTCTTTAAATTTTGGAAAATATTGATTCTAGTTTTGTTTGTTTATTTATAAACATATAAAGTTTGTTTCCTTATTTAGGAAATAATTAAGTTTAGAGTTATTCATTATTTTATTTAAAGAATCATTACTATATGTGAATCAATTGTGACATGAATATTTTTGGCATATAAAAATTCAATTTTTTTTATTTGATTTGAAATTGAATATTTGGTTTATAGCATGATTGTGATGTTTGAGATTATTGTTATTAAGTTTCTACAATAACATCATTTTTCTTTTCCTCCAATCATGCATTTTTGACATATTTCATGCTATTTATGTTTTCGCTTTTATGCGATGCCTGTAAATGTATTGTCATACACACATTGGTGTGATTTTTGACTTTCATCTTCTTTCAAATTCTTGTGAACTTGTCTTTACACTTAAGGGTTGCTGAGTGGCCTTATGGTTACTTAGCGACATAATGGACTAATTCGGCCTACATTATGTTAGTAGTGCCTTGTAAATTTAAAGACCATTCCCATTTAAAAACATTTAATTTATTGTGAAATGTCTAGTAATTGCAGTTGTTTTGGTTGAAGCAACATGTTGCCAAAGTAACATCTGTTGCGTAGATTTAATTCAACTGAACTTACAAAAGACGTAGTATGCAATTATTCATGCGAGTTGTAGTCGGCCCCAAGGAAGGCACAACTTGGCCGGATAATTACATGCATGTGATAGTAAATGTGTGGTAATTATAAAGTAATTTTCCATGTAAATAATAGGATACCCTAAGGTGACTATTATTTGACAGGACTTATCACCTCATTTAATATATATTAAAATTATCTAGTAATTGCGGTTGAGTCGGTTGAAACAATAATGTTGCCCAAGTAACCTCTGTTGCGTAGATTCGATTCAACTGAAGTTACAAAAGATGTAGTGTGTAATTATTTATGCGAGTTGTTGTCGGCCCCAAGGAAGGCACAACTTGGCCGGATAGTTACATACCTGTGGTGGTAAATATGTGGTGGTTATAAAGTATTTTTCCATGTGGATAATAGGATGCCCGAAGGTGACTATTATTTGACGGGACTTATCACCAATGTTTGATCATTGCGTTGAGAGTATCGCTTGCAGTTAATTTTTACAATCCGAAGATTGTGAATTAATGGTGCGCTTGGTATCTTGTTAAGGTCTTTTATTTACAAATAAAGATGCACGTTTCTATAATATTTTATTGACATGTGTGATAATGTTGTGTGAGTGTAAACTTATTTATACATTTAAGAGTTCACATCCACACGAATATAATGGTAAACATATGACAATTATAAGAATTTATTCTTTGTCGAAGTAAATTGTCATTGTTTGATCATTGCTGTAAAATACCACTAGCAATTGATATTATTGTTTAAAGACTTGATATTAATGGTGCACTAGGTATTTTTGTGAGTGCTTTTGCTTCTCTTGTTCTCTTTAAGCTAATACAGTTTATGTATCTGTTAATTTGAGTTAAATTTTAACTCTTAAAAGTTTAACTTTTAGGAATTAAAGAATAATATTAACATTGTTCTTGGATCTAGACCTTATATAAGTGTGGTGAAACTCGCATTCTCTTGCAAATTCAGTATCTAATGTGAGAATCAAGTTTGACAAGTGAGTATACACCAAATCTTATAGATCTTATGTGATCATAAAGTTAAAAGATCAGAAATCCTATCAGTGTTATTTAAGTTGACAATTTTTTGTCATATTTTCTTTGCTTAAACTAAGGTGCTTTTAAAGCAATATAGAGAAAGAGAATCTCTCATTGGAGAGTGATATTTCATTAAGATTATTAGGCAAAGAAAATATTGAGCACATTATGTAACATTATAATTTCGACTATCAGATGACTTTTTCGAAAATTCAGTAATTTCGACTATCATATGATTTGTTCGAAAATTCAGCATTTAGTATTCTCTTTGCACAATTAAGTTTATAACTGTTAAAATTAGAAATGATCTTTTAAAGGATCAATTCATAAAGTGTGCAAATAAATAGAAAAGCTGAAGCAAGAGAAAATAAAATAGTGCTCATTCGGAAAATACCTCAAAAGATAAGGGCAAATAAAGAAAGGTAATCTTGACTGACTTATGTCCAATGATGTTGAAAGATATATCAATTTAGAATGGACAAAGTCGATAATGATTGTTTTATTCATTTTTAAACTAATTTTAGATTGTCGTTACTAGCTTATTTTTGTATTTAAAAGACAATTTGGTGAATCATTATTTGAATTAATTTTTGTTTTAATTTCTCTTTGACTAGTTATTAGAGTCAATTCAGTGATGACTTGTGACATTCTATAATTGTTTAAGGGTTTGAAAGCTATAAGTTTTTCATCCCAAAAATTAAGGAAATTTTGAGACATAAATTGTTATGTTTTCTTGAGGATATTGAGTTTGGGGGAGAGATATGGTAATAGAACAAAATTGAATGAGGAAGACTTAGTTCTAAACTAATTCATATAGTTACTATTATTATATTATATTTGGATCCTCATGAGGACATTATTGTTCTTCCTCTCCATCAAGTTAAGAAGTTAATTCATATAAATCAAACTCAACACCCTCAAGAACTAGGACATCTGGTGTCATAAAGAATTGACTAATAAGAGAAATTCTATTTAGTATATTTGAAAGACTCTATTAGTGTTAGCAAAAATAAGTTAAGAAATTTGTCTCTTTAGTGTTACCACAAATTCTCATAAAGTATTTGTCTCATTTGGTTTTGAGATAATATTAAGTAGAGTTGTGGATTTAGTAAGCTCAGTGGGAGTAAATTTATATTCCTATTTTAATGTGTCAATTTTATTTTATTTAGTCAACTATGATATATGTTAGTAATGTGAAACCAAGGAAATCTCTAACAAAAGTTAGTGATGAAAGATCCTGGGGACACCTCTTTTGTATTAGGCATTTCAATACTTAGAGATTCTTCTCAAGGTATTATTCGGATATCACAAAAGAGTTATATCAGTAAAGTTGAAAATAAATTGACATTAAAGTTAATAAATTTTTGGATGACCTCAATCACTGAGAGAGACTTTTTAGTCTCAAATATTGCCCATTAGGTAATTTATGAATTCAGAAATTTAAGTATTTTCCTACACTTTGCCTATAGGATTTTTATATACGATTTTATTATACGCATTTGGAAATAGCGTATATAATAAGATTGTTTGGCAGATATTTGAGCAATTCAAAGTTTGAATTGTTGAAAACGCAACCATAAGGATTTTTTAAAGAGAACAAGAGAGCTTATGCTCACTTCAGGGATCTGACAATTTGGAAATCATTAGTGTGTCAGACTCTGGCTTTTGGATGTAAGTAGATAATACACATTCTAACTCAAGAAATATGACTGTAAGTATTTATGTCACTTGGTTGCATATTATTAAAGGTATTGAGAGACCACGTAAGTTATATATAGTGACATAATTCAGTCATAAAGTTATTCAACAACAAATTTTATAGAGTTCATTACCTTATAGATTATTGTTGAATTGAATAGAACATATAAAGATGGACTTTAATGCTAGCCGACTCACTAATCAAAGACATGACATATAAGGTATTTCATATGATTGATGTCATTAAGGATGTCTTGGATTAGTGGGAGTCTCTTTTGTTTTATGTTTTATATTTTAGTTTTGGTATCGATACAGACTTTATATTATGATTTTCTGCAGAAATAAAGTTTATGAGGTTATTTTTTGTTATAACCATTTCTGTATCATTTTGTGCAAATATTGAATTTGCAAACTTCAGTTTGATCTCACTAAAGTTTTTAGTTGGACCAGTTGGAAATAGACATGATTTAGAGATCACATTACATGAAATTTCCATGTCACTCATCCATATCGATCTATGTCATCAAGTGCATTGATATGGTGGTCGTCGGGGTTCCGTCACGTTATACGTCAGTGACGATAGCCGCGGTGGTCTCATTATTAATGTATGAGGTGGACCAGATTGTAGAGTTGAAATCTAAAGATAAATAGCATTCAGACGCGCGCCTAAAGAATTATGGTATAATTATTAAGATATGTAGCCCAAGTGGGAGATTGTTGGAATATTTTACTATTTAATTATATTCCGATATCATTATGTGGGCAAATATCGTAATAATAATTATATTAGCTATTTATCAATTGTGAGCCTTAATTGATTAGTGATCAAATTAAGTAATAAGGCTATTAGATTTCTAATTGGATAATTAATTAAATATTTAATTAGTTGATATGGACTCAATATGAATGGATGTCCGGATGACCCATTAACGGAATAATGGGAAACCCTAATGGTCATCCAATATAAAAGAGGCTATGGTCCCCAATACACCATACACGGCAAACTCTCTCTTCTCCCCATCTGAAGAGAACTTGAGGCATAAAGGTACCGGTTGAGGAAGAACCAAATTAGCTGCCGCTAACCTTGTTTGTTTCAGATCACCTCCTCTTTCTATGTTATCGTTGTTGAGAGGGTTGTCATCAAAGCTTAATCCAGGTATTCCTAATCCCTAATCCGTATCCTTAATAAATCAAACATGTTGTAGATCCGATCATAATCATGTTCAATGTTTTGTTTGCTTCCGTTGTTGATTATAATTGTTGAACATGTGTTATGAATCCTGTTTCTATTTAGACCTAATTTTTCCAACATATAATATTTAGGTGGTGTTCAAACATAAGAGTTGTTTTATTTATTACAAGAGTAATGATATTTATACAACCATTTGATGACAACTTTTGTTACAATCTTTTTTTTTATTTATTGGTCAAAAATAATAAAGAGATAAAAGGAGAGAGTAAGAACAATGTAAGTATGAGAGAAAGTTGTAAAAAATTGTCATGGTTGTACAAATATCATTTCTCTTATTACAATTATTATACTTTATCTCTCTAAGAAATTGCTCCGCCTTCTCTCTAACCCACGCCGTCGCAAATCACTTCCTCCAACCTTCTCCCTCAAAATTCAAACCTAGCCTTCAAGATAACATCCTCTCAAGGTGCTCAGCTTTGGAGACCCCTATCCTCCGTAGCACCTCTTCAAAACCGAAATTGGGTGGTATGTTTGTTAATGACATCCTTATTTCAAGCGCCTCTGTGACTCTCCCTTGTTGTTAGCTAGTGTTTATGTTTTTGTTTCCCCCCTCTTTTCTTATTGCTACGAGATTTGCAGTTGTGGTTAACTTACTCAGATCTCGTTCTTTATTCATGATGGGTTGTAGTTAGGGGGTGTTCATTTTAGATGTGACTCGATTTTGCTAGTGTTGTGCTGACTAAATCTCAGTTGGGGTTGTTTTATGTTGTTGTTGTCGCCTTCCTCGATCAGGAGGTGATGGAGGTTTTGGTTGTACGCTCTGTTTCAAACAACAGTAAATTTGGTTGTTACTGGTTCGTGTGTTATTGTGTTATGTTGAAATCTGAATCCGGTTTTCTGGGTTCGAGTGGGATGGGTTTCCATATTTTATTGGTGTTTTCGATGGGGGTTGTTGGTGTTGGTTCCACAAGGTGGTGTTGTTTTGAGTTAAGGGTGATGTGGGTGGTTGTTGGTGTTGGTAACTTAAGGTGGTTGTTGGCATTGAATTGTGAGTTGGAATGTTCACGGTGTCTTCTTTTCATGGTGGTGATTTTTTTTTGTGGTGATGATGAGGAGCTTGTGAGTTGTTTTTATTTTTGGGAGGTTTGTTTTTTTCTTCCGTTGTTTGCTCGTGGTGACCTTCGATCTTGGTCCATCTCCGCTGTCGCTAGCTCTTGTCGATCTAGGGTTGCTTTTTGATTGGCTCATGGTTTTTTCTTGGGTTGTTTTCGATTTCAGGTGTGTTTTGAGATGAGCACTTTCCAATCTGATTATGTTTGCGTTACCGCTCCACTTGTTGATTGCCTTAGGGATTAGTCGTCTGGATTCTGGTGAGCAAATTGCTTTTGCTTCAAGATCAGGAATTAGCGTCTAGTTTTAAGCTTTCGGGCTAATTATGGCGTCTTCTCTAATGGGCCGGGATTGATTGCCGTAGTGATTTGTTTCTGGAGTTTGGTGGGTCAATTTCTTTTGTTTCGATATCGGGAGTCAATTCCTAGACTAAAGTTATTTGAGCTTGTTATAGTGTCTTCTCTGGCGGATATGGGGTCGATTGGTGGTAGAATCTGAATGAGTGTTGGAGTAAGTAGTTTTTAGATACTTATTTGGGCTCACTGCGTGAGGTGCTGTTATAGGGGTTTTAGTTGGTGTTGATGGTTTTTTGGAGGGTTTTTGGTGCGAGTAGCGGACAATAGGTGTAACACCCATAAAAAGATTGCCTAGGATCTTATACAAGTGTTAAAATTTCGTACTGGATACATTAATTTACAATACAGAAAGTATAACTGATAATGATACTTAACATAGAGTATCAATACATCTGTCTTCTATTACAAAACATCTCTGAAATTGTACAACATAATACAACATCTGAATACACAGTAACTAGTGTCAAACTTAAAACCAGCACGATCAGTGAAAAGCCTTCCCCTTACCCTTGCTGCGTGCTACCTGCGAACCTGCATCAGAAGGAATGGGATGAGACATAACGTCTGAGTGAGCTCCAGCCCAACCTACTGTTGGCTTAGCAAAACCCGCTTCAGCTTTCCTACTACCAGCTACAACTTTCCTCTTCTCAAAAGCTACAACTTTCTCTCTGGCGGTCTTAGCAAAACCCGCTTCAGCGACCAAACTGTCATGAACCAATTCGTCATAGCTTGTATTTTTCTGAAGGCTTACTACGGTTTCAATTTCACCCCTCAACCCATGCTTGTACTGATTCATCTTCCAATTCTCATTTCCTGCATATTCATTGTGGGTGGAATAATACGACAACTCCTAAAACCTTTTTGTGAACTCTGTGACCGACATACCACCTTGCTTCAATTCAAGAAACTCTTGCTTTTTCTTTACTTTGTACGACAGGGGTAAATACTTCTCCAACATTGCTTCCTTGAAATTCACCCAATTCACCTCTACATCGTTTACTAACATTCTGCGTTGAGTAGATTTCCACCAGTCTTCTGTTGCGCCTCTGAACTGGTTTGTGGCATAAACTACCTTTTCAACATCTGAGCACTCAGCCATCCAGAAAACTTTCTCCATCTGCTTTAGCCACCTCTTGGCTTCCTGAGGATCGCCCTCTCCATTGAACTCAGGAGGGTGATTCCTGTTAAACTCCCGGAAGGCCGGATTACGAACAGTTGGAGGCGGTGGGGGTTGCTGATGGAAACCTTACCCCCGATGCATCATTTCCATCCACTAATGTTGAGATTGGGTCTGCTGTTGCACTTGTTGTTGCATC
This sequence comes from Medicago ruthenica, assembly GCA_018208015.1. Classification (NCBI taxonomy): domain Eukaryota; kingdom Viridiplantae; phylum Streptophyta; class Magnoliopsida; order Fabales; family Fabaceae; genus Medicago; species Medicago ruthenica. Next base: position 50,188,154 of record CM031377.1, on the reverse strand, counting down.
ATCTACTGATGCTGTAATGCATTCTGAGCCTGCTGCTCCTGATACTGTAGTTGCAACACTTGTTGCTGATGCATCCTCTGAGCCTAGAAATTATCATTAGGATCTCCTTCTTCCTCATTAACCTGATTTACTCTAGGCCTTCCTGGTCCTCTTTGTCTCCCAGACATTTTATCCTAGCTGTCATATACAAGTCAAAGTGATCAGTTTTAACTAGATATAACATTTAGAACAATGTCCTGGATCCAAATGGTCCATATACTTGGATTGTATTTTAATGACCCAAGGCACGATCAGAATCGACCTGCTCTGATACCAAATTGTAACACCCATATAAAGATTGCCTAGGATCTTATACAAGTGTTAAAATTTCATACTAGATACATTAATTTACAATACAGAAAGTTTAACTGATAATGATACATAAACATAGAGTATTAATACATCTGTCTTCTATTACAAAACATCTCTGAAACTGTACAACATAATACAACATCTGAATACACAGTAACTAGTGTTAAACTTAAAACCAGCACGATCAGTCCAAAGCCTTCACCTTAACCTTGCTGTGTGCTACCTGCGAACCTGCATCAGAAGGAATGGGATGAGACATAATGTCTCAGTGAGCTCCAGCCCAACCTACTGTTGGCAACCATGGGGAACCGAGGGTCGCCATGCACTAACTGTTGGCAATCTCGGGGAAACCTATGATCGCCAAGCATTAAACTTTTCCCATATAGGGTGTATACGTGCCTGAGCCTGCTATACTGCGTAGTCAAAAAAATTGGACTACGATCTACTAACTTAGTGATCGAGGGGAAACCTAAGATCACTGCCTGATAATTGCTTCCTGATACCTGATAACTGATTCCTGCCTGATAACTAATACCTGCCTGATAACATTAAAATGTTTTCCTGATAAATAACTGTTGGATGTTAGCGTGTAACAAACATTATTATCTGAGTTGATTTTACGGAATGCCCCCGAGTGGAGTAACCCCGGAGCACATTCCCCTGATAACCGGTGAAAATTCCTATATGAGGCTAATCCCCGGACTCCTCTTGCCTGTGTGTGCGGTTATCCTCACGGAAGATTCTGCCTGTTCCAGCTGTATCCGGAACCCCCTGTGGTCTCTACCTGACGAGAGCACAGAAGACACACGATTTATCCTGATAGTTAATTAAATATTATTCTTGGTATTGTACCTTATCCTGATATTCCTGATATTATCATGAACTGTTACGTGTTTCCTCAATGTCACTCTGACGTGAACAACTGAGGCACGTCCTGATGTACATATAAATGTACCTGAGACTGGGGAAATCCTAGTACCATTGCCTACCGTACTCTCTATTCTGCCTGGTTAAGGGTATCCGAAAAATCTAACCCTTAACTTACCTGATGCCTATGGATAACTCTACCCATATGTCATTAATGACGTCTGAATCCTACTGAGATTAATCCTTAATGGTGTTTGAAACACCGTTCACCACTCTCGTGTTAATACAAGGTATGTCTATGACCTTTTCTTCCATTACTGAATGTACAAAGACGTTTTGGCGTTGTGAGAATGGTTTTCTGGCCATAAAACACATTTTAAAAGAGGGGTGGCACACTGCCTTTGTCGTGGCACGATGTGTGCCTGTCGTGGCATGATGGTGCCAGATCTTTATGATCATGGCACGATGGGTGCTCTCGTGGCACGATAAACTCAGTGGTGCCAGGCCCTGTAGCTTTTCCAGAAAGTTTCAACACGAATTTTATCAAATTCTCACTACCAGCAAGTCTATATACATCAATTAATAGGGTTTTTAACTAGAAAGATCATAACATATCAAGTATTAACAAAGGGAAACTAACAATCAAGAAATTAAACCTAATCATTCAACTTTTCCTTTCCTCACTAAAACCTCAAAACTACCCCAAAAAGGGTATTAATCTATGGGAGCTCACCCTAATCCTTGATTGATGTTTAGCCAAGCTTATAACTCCAAAACCCTAGCTTGATCTTATTCCTTTTTTTGCTTTTTCCTTAAGCTTCTTTTTCTTTAATCTTCCCCAAAATTGAACTTGCTTGAGATACAAGAGTTTAGAAAAAGATTGATGGATTATGGGTTGTTTGATGATGATGGCCGAATTTCTAAAGAGAGAGGGAGAGGAAATTTGAAATCTAGAGAGAGAAAGGAGTTGAGGAAATGAAGGAAAAAGTCTTGGTCCATATATATATAACCCTTATAACGTGAATTTACGATTACGCCCTTGCTTGCTCGAAACTTATCTGATACTGATAAAGTTACGTCTAAGCGGGATATTACAATAGGTGTTTGAAACTTGTATATGTGATCATTCATAATCGAGTTTATGGTTTTAACTCAACTTTGATTTATGTAGTTGTGTGGTGGTTAGGCGTTGATTTTAGGTGTTGGCCTTGATGGTTAGAATTTATTTGTTTTGGTGGTAGTCATCGGTTTGATGGTGTCTATATTGGTGTTTTGATATACAAGGTGTATGAGTTTTCTTTTGGGTGTTCCACTTATGTATTGCGCTCTTTGCTTTGTTGTTTTTGTCTTGCCAATCTCGGTTCGTCTTGAACAGAGACTTAATTATTAATAAATTTTGTTGTTAAAGAAAATTATACTCAATCTACTTCTAGATTAATTAAGTTATTCAAAATATAAAAATGCTAGCAAATGTCTTGGGACACTTGTTAAGGAAGCTAAATAAAATACTTCCTTCAGTAGTTTTTATTTTAAACAAAAGTGTCGATATTTTTGGTAATTTTTATAAGAAACATTGACTAATTTTCAAATATTTTTTTTGAGAGGACTAATTTTCAAATATGTTAGAAGCTAAATTTCATTTGTGCCCAACCACCAAAATAGAAGGAAAAAACCACCAAAAAAAATTATTCATGCCCTCATTTATTATCGGAGAAAGTATTAAAAGTAAGTAAATTATATATGGGTATGCATGAAATAAATTTATGTTAATAGAAGTATTAAATGAAATTAACTATTTTTCAATGTGTTTCATTGATTTTAATAATTTACTATATGGTTTGTTTCTTGTAAAAACAAGAAGAGGAAGTAATAAAATAATGGCCTGCCTCTTTGTTTATGAAGTAGTCTAGTGGTCAGAGCTCAGACATTTTAAATGTGGACAAGTGAGATGTCAGGGGTTCAAACCCCGACTCATGTATATATTATGCATTGTCCATACCAATTGAGTTAAACTCATGATCTGCCTCTTTAACAACAACAAAAAGATGGTTTGCCTCTTAGAAAAAATGTTTGCCACAAAAACATCTTCATATATACATGACGATAGTATTTTGACTATCAAAAACGCGTATTTTTTTAAATAAAAATAAATTGTTTGGACAACAATATTACCTAAGTGCATCTGAAAACGACTCTTTATTTGTTGATTCTTTTTTTTTTTTTTTTGTGTTTTTTATTTGTTGATTCTATAGTCAACTGTTTGGAGTTCGTATGGCTAATTTTAATAGTTTTTTCCTCCATAAATAGTACATGTGGGATCTCTATAATAGAGTTCAGACGTCAGATATAATTTTAGTTTTTTAGTTTCTTCATGAGGATTATTAACGAATAAATTAATCATAAATTAATTGTATAAATTGATGTTCATCATTAATTATATGAATTTGAGGCCGCGTCTGGTCAGGCCATTAGTCTGCCTAAATCCGAGATTTACTATAGTCGTAATGTATCGGACCCCCTTCAACAAACGCTTACGGATATTCTTGGGGTTCAAGCAGTTTTGGGCACAAGTAAATACTTGGGATTACCGTCTATGGTGGGCCGAGATCGCAACGCGACTTTTTCCTATATCAAGGACCGGGTTTGGTAGAAGATTAATTCCTGGAGTGGTAAGTGTTTATCAAAAGTAGGCCGTGAGATTATGATCAAATCTGTTTTGAAGGCTATTCTGTCATATGTTATGAGCATTTTCCAATTACCAGCGACACTTATTAACTCAATTGAAAAAAATGATGAATTCCTTTTGGTGGGGTCATGGTAGAACGGCACAAAGAGGTATCAACTGGCTTAGTTGGGAGAAGTTATCCGTTCCTAAGGCGTATGGAGGTATGGGTTTTAAGGACCTTTCTGCTTTCAATCTTGCTATGCTGGGTAAACAAGGATGGAAGTTTCTCACGGAGCCTGACTCTTTTGTTACTCGCATCTTTAAGGCAAGGTATTTCCCTTCTGGCACTTACCTCACGGCACAGGTTGGGCATAATCCTAGCTATGTGTGGCGCAGTGTTTTGCGTGCCCGCTTCATTGTTCGAAGTGGTGCTCGCTGGAGTATCGGGTCAGGAGCGTCCATTCCTATCTTGAATGAACCTTGGTTACCTAATGGGGAGTGTATTGATGGTGGCAACACTGGTGCTCATTTTGTTCAGAATGTTACTATCAATAGTGTGATGAATCTGTATGACAAAAGCTGGAACGAGGAGGTAATTCATCAGACCTTCAGCGTGGATATTGCTGATAAAATTCTACATACACCCCTCTTTTTTCAGGTACCAGAGGACCGCCTTATTTGGAAAGTGGAGAGACACGGTCGTTATTCTGTTCGTAGTGCATACAGGTTATGTGTTGATGAACTTCTTGATTCCCTGCATCTTAGGCGCCCCGACCTTTGGTGTGAGATTTGGAAGCTCAAGGTGCCCCCTAAAGTAAGAAATTTGATTTGGCGTATGTGTAGAGGTTGTCGACCAACTCGTGTTCGCTTACTTGATAAAGGAGTTCAGTGCCCTACAGATTGTGTTAGTTGTTCCTCTAGTCATGAAGACCTTGCTCATGTTTTTTTCGAGTGTCCGTTTTCTATACAGGTTTGGCAAAGAACTGGCCTTTGGGGCGCTGTTCAGCATGTTGTTTCCTCTAATGCTTTGGCATCTGCCATAATTTTTGTGTTATTGGACACGTTATCAGCAGAGCTCGCGCAAAGGCTGGTGTCTACGATCTGGAGTCTCTGGAAGCATCACAATCTCAAAGTTTGGGACAATACTATTGAAACTACTGCTATAGTTGTGGAGCGTGCTCGAACTTTGGTGGCTGATTGGCAAGCAGCTAACTCTCCCACGACAGTTGTCTCCCCCCTCCACCAGACGGCGACTGCGATCACATGTAACTTTTCGGCATCTGTTCCTATTACTGGTTGGCAGCCTCCTTTGCCAGGAAGATTTAAGTGTAACATTGATGCTGCTTTTTCATCCCATTTTAACCGTACTGGTATTGGCATATGTGTTCGTGATTCAGAGGGTACTTTTGTTATAGCAAAGGTTGTTAGCTACCCCTGTATTTACCCGGTTGATGTAGGCGAAGCTTTGGGTTTACATTCAGCGATGCAGTGGTTGAGTGATATGAACTTTGACAATATTGATTTTGAAACAGACTCAAAGCTGACATATGATGCCTTCCATAGTACCAGAGACGACATGTCTGAATTTGGTTGTATCATCACTTCTTGTCGTTCTCTTTCCAGCTCTTTCTTCAATAACTCTAGGGTGGAGTTTGTTAGGCGACAAGCCAACAGGGCTGCTCATGCTCTTGCCGGAGAAACCACGTTATTAGCTAGTCCAGTTGTGTATTTCGATATACTCGCATGTATTGAAACTATTATTATTAATGAAATGTTATAAGCATATTTCCTTAAAAAAACAATTAATTATATGAATTTCTTCTGTTGATCTGGTTTAGTTCGAATATACTTGTAAATAAACTGTTTAGTTTGAAATTTTTGATTGAATATAGAATGCATGATTTCATACATATTTGACCTACTTCGTTAATTTACTAGATTATTGTCCGGTGTATCCAGGGGCGGTTCATTTCATTTATATGAACAAATGCAACAGACACCCCAAAAGTAAAATAAAAGTATATTTATTATTTAGAGTACATAAACTAATCAGCCGTATTTTTATACAGTATTTTGTTATATATATATATATATATATATATATATATATATATATATATATTATTAAATCATATTATAAAAAATTAACTTTAATTTAATTCATTTTATTTATTTTTCAATTTAAATTTTAAAATGACTATATATTATCAAGAGCAAATTTACAGTAAAAAATGTTCAACTAGATTGTTAATTTTCAAATCCCTTAATTTAAATTTAGGTCTTAATATAAATTGAAACTTTAAGAATAATTAAGTTGATAAAGGTAATTTTGTTCAAAAAAAGTTCGATAGAAAAATAGTTAATGGTAGTTGTTTTTATACAATTGTATAAATAATATAATATCTTTTCTTTGACAAAATAAAAAATATAATATCATTATCCATATAATAATAGATAACTCAATGCTTCTAAAAAAATAAACTCAATGCTCCTCAATCCTAGGTTCCCTGAATTGACATTTCAGAATTTATATTAGTGATCGTGTATCCTTAACGGGAGTTTCTACGTTTGACCCGTGCGATGCACGGATCTTTTAGAATTGAAGACTATAATATTTTTTATCGATGGATATTTAATTTGTTATATCCCATTTTAAAACATTTATAACATCCCTCGATCGTAAAGAAAATTTGTTCAAAAAATGAATGACTCATTTTACTTTTCAATGTAATATTAATTATCATTTCACTATGCAATTATTTAGTGTACAATCATATCCAACACAACTTTGTTCTATTACAACAGGACCACCCTAAAAAATATCCATTATGTAAAGGACAGACTGATCTTACGTGATTTATAAGTCTTTTTCCTCCAAAACATTTTTAGCATCCTCATTTTGTGTTCTAACCATAATAGTACACCAACTCAATCTGTTCATAATTGGACATAAAAAGAATTGTACACCAATTCTTTCAAAATTATCAACAAAAATAAAGAGTGAGCATTGTTAGTAAACTCAGATATTTCAATCACCTGATAAAAACCAAAACTATCATGCAAAGTAATATAACCAACAACACAAAAGGAGGGAAAAATTATACTTGGACACAAAGAGTGTAAAAGATAAATTAGACATAAAGCTATTAAATCAAGCTGCATAATGATTAGTAATTTGAAATATTAATTACTTGTCTCTATTCAAAGCTTAAGATGCCCATATTACTTGTTGTCATTGTTAGCATAACAACCTATATACTATATTTGTTGGTTGGACATGTAATCCCTAGACACGTAAATGTGTGAGTCTGTAATACAACAAAACTTAAAAATGAATTCCACATTAGTTTCAAGAAACTAAAGGATAGACAAATAAAAAATTTACTTGATAATAGATAAGGAAAGACCCCAAATAAAGAGTGAAAGAACACAACCATTCAAGCATATCAATAGAAGACTCACCCATTGAAGAACAACCAAAAGCAAAACCAACATATTATTAAAATAAAACTAATTGATATTTGAGAATAGCATGTCTCTAACAGTAGTGGACGATGACAAATCATGTATACTGAATTTGATTGTTAAAAGAAGAAACATAACATATAGTTAATGGAAGTTGATAAGCAAGTCATGAGAGAGAACTTAGAGAGAGAAGCTCTGGGTGTGGGTGGGTCCAATAGGGCTTTTCAAAGTGAGAGAGAGGGGGGAGGGCGGCTGAAAAAACACTCTTTCCATTACCTGGACAAAACAACTACCTCCTTTTTCTTCACTAATTTCTCTAGTGAAACAAAAACAGTGGAACTATCGCAGATTTTTGCTAAGTTTGGGAGGGTGGGGGAAGTGTTCATCCCTAGGAAGCTAGACAAATGGGGTAGAAAGTTTGGTTTTGTGAAGTTTAAGGAGGTGGAGGATGTGGAAGCGCTTGAGGGGAGGCTATCGGAGGTTGTTTGTGGCGAGCAGAAGCTGAAGGTGAATCTTGCTAGATTCAACGGAGAAGATTCGGGTACGGCTGGTGGTGGGAAGACGGTTCGGTTGGACGAAAGGGGGGCTAAAGTGGTTGAAGGTAGAAGTTTCAAGGATGCTATCACTCAGTTACAGCTAACGACGCTGACTTCTGGGCCGGCGTTGGAGGTGCTCCCGTCAGTAGAGGCTTTGGAGTTTTTGAGCAAGAGTTTTGTTGGTACTCTTCATTATCCAAGGGTGGCTGGTGAGGTACAGTCCAGCTTGTTCATGGAAGGTTGTAAAGGGGTGAAGGTGGTGGATATAGGGAGCAATATGATTTTGATTCAATGCAATAATGTAGGGGAGGTGGATATTTCTAGAGTAGAAAAGAAGGAGTGGTGGGATGCAAATTTCAGGAGGGTTCAACCTTGGTCACCTCATATGGTCACTAGGTCTAGGAAGGTGTGGTTGAAGCTTTGGGGGGTTCCTCTTCATGTGTGGGATGAAAGTTTCTTTAAGCAAATTGGAGCCAAGTTTGGAGAATTTCTAGACTATGACTTACAAACTGTTGAGAAAAGAAGAATTGATGAGGCAAGAATCCTAGTTTCTACATCTAGGTTTGGTTTTATTGAAGAGGGGGTGAAGATTAAGGTTGTGGGAGCTTTGTTTACGGTTTGGGTGATGGAAGATAGAGATCCACGTTTTGAAGAGGTGGAGGAGGAGGGAGGGCGTACGGCGACGGTGGAGGAGGAAGGGAGGTTGGGTTTCGATGGGGATGATTGCTCCGGCGAATCCGCCGGTGGTAGTGGTGGTTCAGATTTAGAAGAAGGGGGGAAGAAGGAGACTTGTCTTCTAGCTCAGGCTAGGTCCCACAGGGATGAGGTGGTTGGGCCTATAGCTGACTTTAGAGACAAAATAGGGGTTTGGGTGTATAGCCTTTTAGGTGATCAGTTGGATGGGGACGGATTGGAGACTTTTAGGGAGGATTTGTTAGAGATGGGACATGCTGATGTAGGTGTGGGCCCGAGGAAGAAGTGCAGAAAAGTGGGGAGGTGAGGGAAGGAATGGAGTTCACGTGTAGAGAGAAGGAGGTGGGCCAGGCTGTTGGAGAAGGGGGAACGGTTGGAAGCTTGGAGAATGGATGTGGAATTTTGAATTCCACTTTGGTGGGACCGGTGGAGCCAGCATCCACGTGGCAGAGGGTGGGCCAGGTTGCTAGTGGAGGAGGTCTGGCTGGAAATGGGTTGACCGAAGGTGGGTGTGTTGATTCCTAATATGGTGGGACCGGTGGAGGATTTTAATAATTCATTATTTTCTGAAGTGGGCCTGGGAGGGGAATTTGGTGATGGATTAAGTGGGCTGCCACAGCTGGGCCAAAGGCTTTCTTCAATTTCAGAGGAGGAGGATCCACTATCTGCACCTCATATTCCAAAGGTGAAAAGTAAAATTAAAAAACCTAGAAAGGCTTGCCAAGGTATGGGAACACCACGTTGTAAAAAATTATTACAGCTGGCTAGCAACTCTCAAGCTGGGCAGCGCAAGGTGGTGGGGCGTAGGAGGAGGATGGAGAAGAAGGATATGGAGGTGATGGTGGGGAATGTGGTGAGGGAGGAAGTTGTGGAGCACGAGGGGAGTAATCAAGGACCGACGCATCTTGGTGGTGGGGATTTGGAAGTGGTTTTACCTTTTTGTGCGGTAACTCCGTTGTCGGGAGTTGAAATTCTTTTTGAGGATTTGGGTACTATGATGCCCGAAACTCAAAGTTCTTTGGATGGGGAGGTAAGGAGGAAAAGGGTGGATGCTACTCGTATTTTAGAAACGGAAAAGGGGGCGGGTGTTACTTTCACTATGGAGGATGGAAGGGTGGTGGATCATTTGGTTTTTTTAGAAGATTTAGATGTTTCAAAAAGAGTGCAAAGGGAGAAGAAGAAAAGTAATTAATGATAGTGTTGTCATTCAATGTGAGAGGCTTGGGTGGTGTGTTGAAACGTAACAAGGTTCGGGAGTTGGTGCGTTCTCAAAAGGTAGACTTCTTGGCGATTCAAGAAACTAAGATGGAGATGGTTTCCGATAAGGTGTGTAAATTTCTATGGGGTGATGATGATTGTCAATGGACTTTTCTACCATCGGTGGGGAATAGTGGCGGCATCCTTTCTATTTGGCGGAAGTCCGAGGCAAAGTTTATTTTTTCCTTTATGGGTGAAGGTTTTGTTGGTGTTTGTCTTGAGTGGGGGGTTTTTCGGAAAAAAATTTTGTTGTTAATATTTATTCCAAATGTGACTTGGCGGCAAAAAACAAGATTATGGGATAATTTGGTGTGGCTTCGAAGTGTGTTGGATGGTGGTGCTTGGTGTGTTATTGGCGATTTTAACTCGATACTCAATTTTGAAGAGAGAAGGGGGGTGAATGGTGGCACAACCTCAGAGCATAGATTGGAGTTGAATTTATTTAATGAAGCGGTGGGGGAACTAGATGTGGAGGATGTGAATCTTGTGGGGAGGAAGTTTACCTGGTTTCACCCAAATGGGTGTGCTATGAGTAGGATAGATAGGGCGTTGGTGTCGGAGGAGTGGGGAGATTATTGGGGTAATTTTTCACTTTCGGCTCTACCTAGAGATGTATCCGATCATTGTCCTTTGGTACTCAAAGGGGACATTGTTGATTGGGGCCCTAAGCCTTTCCGTTTTAATAATTATTGGTTGGAAAATCGTAACTTCAAGAGGGTGTTGGATAAAACTTGGAGAAACAATGAGGCGCATGGGTGGATGGGCTTTGTGTTGAAATCAAAATTAAAGAATCTTAAGAATGTCATTAAGGTTTGGAACAAGGCGGAGTACGGGAGTGTAGAGTCAAATTTGCTAAAATTGAAGGAAGATATTATGGCGTTGGATGAAAAGAGTGAAGAAGGCAATTTGTCAAGTCTAGAAGTGGACGAGAGAAAATGTAAATTTGAAGAATTGTGGAGAGCTTTAAAAAACCGTGAATCATTGGCCTTCCAACGGTCGAGATCTAAGTGGCTTAGAGAGGAAGATGAAAATTCAAAGTATTTTCACCGGTGTGTTAAAATTAGGGCCCGTCGCAATGAGATTAAATCGCTCAAGGTGTATGATGATTGGGTGGTTGAACCTAGTGAGATAAAAAGGACGGTAGTGGAGTATTTTAGAAGCCATGTGTCGAGCGGTGAGTGGGAGAGACCGAAGTTGGACGGGGTGAATTTCGTGACGATTTCGGATGAAGATAATGCGTTGTTGATTGCTCCTTTTTCTTTGGAAGAAATCGAAGGTGTGGTGAAGGAGAGCGACAGAAATAAAATCCCGGGTCCGGATGGCTTCAATTTTGCTTTCTTCAAGCATTTTTGGTATCTTGTAAAAGATGAGGTGAGGATTTTCTTCGACCAATTCCATGGAAATGAGGCATTTGGTGGATGGTGTTATGATTGTTAATGAGGTTGTGGACTTAGCAAGAAGAAGGAATAAGGAATGTCTAATTTTAAAAGTGGATTTCGAGAAGGCATATGATTCGGTGGATTGGGGTTTTTTGGAGTATATATTGAGAATAGTGGGTTTTGCGGAGAAGTGGATTTCGTGGATGAAGGCGTGTGTGTTTGGGGGTAGTATGTCAATCCTAGTTAATGGTAGCCCTACGGAAGAATTAAATATTCAAAGGGGGCTAAAGCAAGGAGATCCTTTGGCTCCCTTCCTTTTCCTTTTGGTGGCCGAAGGTGTTGGTGGGCTTATGGCTAATGCGGTGTCTCGTAATCTTTTTAAGGGTTTTGAAGTGTCAACGGGAGGGACGGTTCTATCCCATCTTCAATATGCGGATGATACTATTTGCATGGGCGAAGCAACGGTGGATAATCTTTGGACCTTAAAGGCATTATTGAGGGGTTTTGAGATGGTTTCCGGGCTAAAGGTGAATTTTCACAAAAGTTCCCTTATGGGTGTGAATGTATCTCCGGAGTTTATGTCCTTGGCTTCAAATTTCTTAAATTGTGGTGTTGGGAATATACCTTTTATGTACTTGGGTCTTCCGACTAGGGCAAATCCAAGAAGGTTGTCTACTTGGGAGCCGTTGTTGGATAAAGTTAGAGCAAGGTTGAACTCTTGGGGAAATAAATACATAAGTTTGGGAGGAAGAATCGTTCTTCTAAATTCAATGTTAAATTCGGTGCCAATCTTCTATTTTTCCTTCTTGAAGTTACCTAAGAAAGTGATGAAGATGTTAGTGGGAATCCAAAGAAAATTCCTTTCGGGTGGGATTATGGGTGGGAGGAAAGTTTGTTGGGTAAAGTGGAGGAGGATTTGTCAACCTAGAATGTTGGGAGGTCTAGGGGTGCGGGATATTAGATTGGCCAACTTAAGCCTCCTTGCTAAATGGAGATGGCGCCTTTTGAATGAGAATTCTTCTCTTTGGAAGTCCGTCCTTGTTGAGAAGTATGGGCCGATGGTGAATGGGAGGATAGGTGGAGGAGTTGGTCTTTGGATGAACTTTGCTTCAAATTGGTGGAAGGATTTGGTGTCGCTGGAGGTGGAGGGAGGGGTTAGTTGGTTCGATAGAGAAATTGGGAGGAAGTTGGGGAATGGTATAGGTACTAGTTTTTGGAAAGATGCTTGGGCTTTAAATGAGCCGCTTTGTGTTGTTTTCCCCGGTCTTTTTTCTATTTCTAGTGTTCAAGAGCTTAAGGTGGGAGAAATGTGGGATAATGGTGGGTGGCGCTTCCAATGGCGTCGGGAGTTGTTTGTTTGGGAGACGAAATTACTTCAAATGCTATCGCTAAGTATCGAAGGGGTGACTTTAGGAGACGGTTTGGATTTTTGGGTTTGGAATCCGGAAGAGGGGGGTGTGTTTTCGGTTAGTTCTTGTTATAAAGTTCCTGAGAATTTGTGGTTGGTGGATGGATTGGTGACAAGGGAGGAAGAATTCTTTTTTAGGGACCTTTGGAAGAGTAGAGCGCCTTCAAAGGTCTTGGCTTTCGTTTGGACTTTGTTGCTCGATCGTATCCCAACAAAGGATAATCTTGCTAAGCGTAGGTTGTTGGAGGATTCTCATTCAAAGAGGTGTGTTTTTTGCGGTATTGAAGATGAAACGGCGGTTCATCTCTTTCTTCATTGTGAGGTGGTTGCGAAAGTGTGGTTTGGGGTGATGAATTGGCTCCAAATTTTTATTATAACCTCGCCAAATTTGTTAATTCATCTCTGTTGTTGGACTAACAAGATGAATCCTAAGAAGCTTAAGAGGGGAGCGTGGATAATTTGGCTAGCATCTATTTGGGTTATTTTGAAGGCTCGAAACGACCGGATTTTTAATTATAAAGCTAGGGGGGTTGACGAAATGGTGGAGCAAATTAAGGCTTTGGCGTGGCATTGGAGTATGAATAGGCTCAAAATTGGCACGTGTTTGTTTTACGAATGGTGTTGGAACCCAAAATATTGTCTTGGTAGATAACTTTCTTTTGAGATGGTGGCTACTTCACTATTTTGGCCGTTCCTTGTCTTTGCTTTCTCTATTGGCCTGGCCGTATTTTTTTGCTCTTTAATTGTTGGCACTTTTTGCTTTTCGGCTGCCTAATCACAGGCGCTGTTTATATCTTGCAACCCACTTCCTATCTTAAGAGGTGTGGTTTATTTAATAAAATTTTGGCTGTTAAAAAAAAAACATATAGTTAATGGAATTTTTAAATATAATCACTTGATGATAGGTAGGAGACAAACATAGCACATGTGTGGTGTGCCTTTAGGTTAAGAAGCAATTGTAAGCTAACACTTAAAAAGGAACTACTAAAAAAATGCACGAATGTGGCTATATTTTGAATCTGGTATAGAAGCAACTTAATAAGATTATAACCAAAAAAAATCTACTAAGATTATAACAATACTCAACATAAAGTCAAAAGAGACATGAAAATTACAACAAAACGAAACCAGGACCAACATTATAAGCCACATTTGGAATATCATCTCTAGCAAAACAACCACGTGGATTTGACACATGATAAAGGAATAAAAAGATTTGTCCCATCATAAACAACAATAGCTCATCAAAACTGTTATCTTTTACATTTGTCCTTGTATCCATAACAAAATTGCACACTTGTATCCATGGTAGGTTTAGGGTTGAGGTAAAATTTTAGGTTTAGTGATAGCTTGACCAGTTAAGCTTTAGCAATAAGAGATTTTTTTTGGTTGCAATCCTTAATATGCATATAATGAGTGAATAATATTTTACGTTATGTCAAAAAATTATATTTGAAATATAAAAATAATTAACAATAAAAAATACATTAGGATTGAAGCATACATATAAAGTACACCAAAAAAAGAAGCATACATATAAAAAATGAATACATCTTAATATATTCATCAAATAGTTTTTATTTTTTTGAAGATATTCATCAAATAGTTTTTAATGATAGTTTATACTATACATAATGTTCAATAAATAAAATAAAATGTGTATATTGTAGGGCAAATCTATACAAAATGTACATTTTTTATAAATGACAGTTTTAGAAGAGTAGAATTAATCCTTAAGGCACCCCAAGGTCAAGAAAAGTCTCAATGATTTAGGAGCATCGAGAGATATATATATTTACAAAATACCTATCAACGAAGCCTTCATTCCGACGTGAGATTCAAATTAAACCCAAATCATTGTGATATTTAAGTTGAATCTTTATATTCGAGTTGAATCTTTAACTAGATCAACCTACCATGGATACAAGTGTGCAATTTTGTTAAATTATATAAAATATTAAAGTATCCACAATTAATTACTAATTATCGAGCTAATTAAAATTATTTAGACTAGTAGAAGTAGGTTTGAATCTACTTGTAGTAGATTGGGGGAAACTTCTTTTTTCCGATAACTTATAAGCAAAGATTTATTTCTCGAGTACAAGAAGTACTCTAACTCATATACATTTGGGAGTCATACATATAACAAAAGACAACATTGTTTTGTAAACAAATGCTTAACTTTGCGATTTTTAAACTCTACTTTTATTTTCAATGGACTTAAACTATGTCTATCCCTAGAACGTTCTCTAGCTATATATATATATATATATATATAGTTTATTTTGCAAAAATGTATATGTAATAAGAACTGGGAAGACGATATGAAAAAAATGTCAAATCAAGTGCATGTTTAGAAATTATGGTGATATTTGACAAAATTATGTTGACATTGTAAATTTGTTGAAGCCATGAGGTATATAGTTTTACAAAATCACAGTAGCTATGAAATTATAGTTTTTTTTTTTAAAGGAAAGTGTTTATAGCATATCATTAATAATCAAAGTTTCAATACAATTGGGTATACGAAAATAAATAACGGGACTAGCTAGAAAAGTGCCATCTCCTGCGAGAGTATGAGCAACCACATTTGTTTGTCGTCTAACAAACTCCACCCGAGAGTTGATGAACTTGGAAGAGAGCAGAACCCGGGAAGCCGATATAATGTTGTCGAATTCAGTGATGTCTTCCCGACCAGAATAAAGTGCATCTTTCGTGGTTTTAGAATCAACTTCAAAATCAATGCAATCAAGTTGCATGTCGCTCACCCATTGTAAAGCATGGTAAATACCCAATGCTTCACCAATATCAACCGGGTAGACACCAACAAAGCTTATTGTTTTAGCCAGCACAAAAACTCCATCTTCATCTCGGATGCAAATACCAATATCGGTTCTGTTACGATAACTGGAAAACACGGCATCAATGTTGCATTTCATCCGACCATGCATAGGGACCTACCACCGCAACTGAGCAGAAGACGGTGCAATAGGAGCTGCGCTAGCAGCTGCTATATCCGAACCAGCAGAGGCCGCATTCTGCACATCAACACCGGAAGCATTCGCAAGCTTCCAATCTTCGACCATAGACCGAGCTCTTTCAACCACTGTCGCACAAGTTTCCGTAACGTCTTCCCACACCTTAACATTCCTATGCTTCCAAATACTCCAAAAGAGTGCAGCCAACCTTTGAGAGAGCGTGGCAGATAAAGAATGCAACAGAGAGAAAATAGCTTCAATAGCTGAAGGTGATGCTGCCACCACACTTTGAATCTCTTGCCATAAACCTGCCATAGATCAAACTTGAGCAACAAAAGGACATTCGAAAAAAATTTGAGCTAAATCCTCGTGATTAGAATCACAACTTACGCACTGAGTGGGACATTGAACACATTTATCAAGTAGTCAGACCAAGGTTGGCAGGCAGCCCCAACACATCCGCCAAACCAAATTCTTAACCTTTGGAGGAGTTTTAAGTTTCCAAATTCCCGACCAATAGCCCGGTCGTTGAAGATGTGATAAATCAACTAGCTCATTAACACACAACTGGTAAGCACTGCGCACAGAGTATCGACCATTCTTTTCAGCCTTCCAAATCAACCGGTCACTTTGAACCTGTTCAAAAAGAGGTGTGTTGAGAATTTTAGAGGCTAAATCCTCACTAAAAACTTGCCGAACAACAGGTTCGTTCCAACGTTTAAAATAGGGGTCCATAAGACTATTTATCGAAGCATGACGAACAAAGTGAGCTCCTGGGATGTTACTTGGAATATTCTCCCCATTTAGCAGCCACGGTTCATCAAGAATAGGGATACGGTTACCAGAACCAATGCTCCAACGAGCGCCCCCTCGGAAATTGTAGTTTTGTCATAGTAATCGCTATAATCTAAATTAACATGCACTAAACTTGTTTAGAGTGAGAAAATGTAGGAAAGTGGGTAAAAAATGAGTGAATTCTCGAAACAAAAATGTCTCTCCTTGAATGCAAAAGAAATAGGATTAAAACGTTATATTTCACAATGCTCAGACAAACCATGTCGAAAAT
The DNA here is from genome assembly GCA_018208015.1 of Medicago ruthenica. Taxonomy (NCBI): domain Eukaryota; kingdom Viridiplantae; phylum Streptophyta; class Magnoliopsida; order Fabales; family Fabaceae; genus Medicago; species Medicago ruthenica. The sequence goes on along the minus strand of CM031377.1, from coordinate 50,171,489 downwards.
ATCGTGGTAAAAAAATGTTAGCAACAGTTTTTACTCTGTTTAGCAACAATTTCAACTTTGGAGTGTGTTTTTTTTGTAATGCTCAATCGAATCAGCGAGAACTCAGATTTAAAACACTTCTTGTGATGATTTAAATCTAGGGTATGTTTAGATGAAATTTTTTGGAGGAAAGATCTATTTTTTAATTTACTTTTTTGAAATTACAGACGCTATAAAGCATTTTTAAAAATGAATAAATGTGGTCGCAGTATGATGATCATTTCTCATATTATCATTTCAATTTTTAAAAATATCAAATATATTCAAAATATAGACCTAGCTCTTTCCAAAAACGTCATCCAAACAGACCCTTAGTGTCAAAAGTCTCCCATCCTTATCGGCAAGTTGTAAAATAAAATAATTGTGTTATATTTTTAATGTACCACTGAATTAGTTAATGATATAAGTCATCAGCATGTACTATGTTATTTATATTATAAACTTTAATCGTTAAAAGTTCCTTTGTATATTGTATCAGGTCTACCTTATTTGTCAAAAAAAGTCACATTATGCATGCATGCTAGCATGATAACTTCATGTAATTGAGTAATATAAAGGGCCACTTGGAAGTGAAAGTAACAATATTTGAGTTAAATTAGCTATATTCCACACCGACAATTAATTAAATTTCATCTTCAAATATGAAATGAACCCACTTGTTCTTTGAGAGAGAGTGCCAAACTTCTTTCAGTTATTTGCCATTGGTTTTGGTAAAGTTGATTTCTTTGTTTTTAAATCTTTCACATCATTCTATTCTATAGTGCAATGATAAAATGACAGATTTTAAGTAGGGTCATGCATATGATTCTGATTCTGATTCGAAGTATTGGTCTAGTTAGGTTCTTGTTGTTTAATCTTTTACATTAGTTAGTTACATTTATTTTTATTTAATTAGTTGCCACCGTGTTGACGACTTTGGTTATTTTTTAGATTTATTAGAATTGATTTTGATTATAGTACATTCATAATTTAGATTCTTATAATTCATGTGATTTGTCATTTTCGTGGTTATGTTTGCGTAACTTCTTTATTTCAAAAAATTTATTTAAGTCAAATAGTCTCCTATTTTACTTTATTTAATTGCCACATTAGCTTTTGAGATAAATGGTGTCACACTCACACCTTCCATCAGCACTTCCTCACAATCACAGACACTTTTAGAACCCTAACACACTAGAATTAGGACAAATTTACCAAAGATATGGGTCAAATTTACCTAGAGAAAGAAAGTGGAGTGAAGGAAAATAAGGTGTGGTGAGAAAGTCAGAATGATGAGATATTTATGGTAACCATGATGGGGCTATTTATACTGTTATGGAAAATACTCCATTCATTTTTCTTGTCACTAACAAGATTGAATAATGGGAAGAATAAATGTTTATTTTTCGACAAATATAGTGGAAAGAAAAAACTATGTATCTCCAACATCATTAAAATTCAAGATTGAATAATCTAGATTTGTACTTTAATTTATCAAATACAAATATGCATTTTATAGATTGTTTGATCAAAGATCGAACGTCCACTAATATTATTTAAAATATAATTAGTAGTTATTTTCCTATAAAAAGAAGTTAGTAGTCATTTACTAGTTAGAAATTAGTACCTATAAATAGATAAATAAGTTTGATGTAATCAATTGTACTATTTTTCAATTTGTAATATTTTTCTTTCATCAATGCAAAAAAATTTGAGCTACGTTTCATAATGAAAAATGTTAAACAAATGTCACTTGTTAAAAAGTTTACAATTAAAATTTTATCTTGAAAATTATGGAATTCAACACATTAAACAACAACTTTTTCTGCATGATATTTATCAATTCTTTTCTTTATTGAATCTTTAACAATTCCACATGGAATCCTCGTCTTATCTTAATACTATACAAATTGAAAACATGTTATAGGCACTATCAATTAGGTGTCAAGCTCTTAAGCTATTGTTGCCACATCATACAAAAATAAATAGTATAATTTTGCCAAATTGAGCATTCAAGCATTGAAAAATTTCATGTATCATCAAATTATTGAAAAATAAATTATGATAATGACACATGATCAAAAAATTTGAATTTTTGAATTTTCCCTCAATTTCTCAACAAAATCGGGCCTTAAATTAAGAAAGGAACAAAAAGTCCAAGGCCCAACAAAATTAAACCAGCAAATTTGGCAGGATTGCTCTTCTCCCATACACTTTTGCTCATTCTCATGTGATCTGACCAAAATACCCCCAACGTGACTTAAGTCACGTTCGGTAGCATCAACGTGACTTAAGTCATGTTGAGCCAACGTGAGTTAAGTCACGTAGGTACAACGCCAACGTGACTTAAGTCACGTTTGTTTTAGGTAAGCTAAGTTTCCATCAATTTTGCACAAAGATAATATTTTTTGAAGACCCCAAACATACAATATGTTATGTTCATTTTTTAAAAGCATGTCATGTCTTAGAAACAACAATAACAACAATTCCTTCATGATCCAGAATAAATTATAATTAAAAATAAACAAGTACGCGTAATAAATTCCAAAATTAATAGAATACGACAAATTTATTTAGTTATAATTTCATCTCCGTTCAAATAAACGAAGCGTTATGATACATTACATTATCCCTAAGGATGTTGTATCATCATGATGTTGGATTAAAATTCAATTCATGAAAGTTTGCCGAAAATGTTGGCATTGAAGTGTCTTATGCTTAGTGTAAAAATTTGCAAGTCTCTTTCAAAACTCAAAAGAATGAAGAGAACACAACAGATGTATTCCACCGAATCAACTATCTAGGTTATCACATCGAATCCCTTCATATAGGATGAGTTGTCACAGAAAAGAATGCATCCCAATATATTCTTTTGAACTTAATCATACTGCTCTGCCAACTGACAAGTTTCAATTGACAAAGGAGCATGATCAAGTACAAAACAACATCTTAGAAATTCATTTTTCTTGTCACTAACAAGATTGAATAATGGGAAGAATAAATGTTTATTTTTCGACAAATATAGTGGAAAGAAAAAACTATGTATCTCCAACATAATTAAAATTCAAGATTGAATAATCTAGATTTGTACTTTAATTTATCAAATAAAAATATGCATTTTTATAGATTGTTTGATAAAAGATCGAACGTCCACTAATATTATTGAAAATATAATTAGTAGTTATTTTCCTATAAAAAGAAGTTAGTAGTCATTTACTAATTAGAAATTAGTACTTATAAATAGATAAATAGGTTTGATGTAATCAATTGTACTATTTTTCCATTTGTAATATTTTACTTTCATCAATGCAAAAAAATTTGAGTTATGTTTAATAATGGAAAATGTTAACAAATTTCCCTTGTTAAGAAGTTTAAAATGAAAATTTTATCTTGAAAATTATGAATTCAACACATTGAAACATTAAAAAACAACTTTTTCTATAAAATATTTATCAATTCTTTTCTTTTATGAATCTTTAACAATTCCGCATGGAATCCTCATCGTATCTTAATACTATACAAATTGAAAACATGTTTTAGGCACTATCAATTAGGTGTCAAGCTCTTAAGCTATTGTTGCCACATCATACAAAAGTAAGTAGTATAATTTTGCCAAATTGAGCATTCAAGCATTGAAAAATTTCATGTATCATCAAATTATTGAAAAATAAATTATGATAATGACACATGATCAAAAAATTTGAATTTTTGAATTTTCCCTCAATTTCTCAACAAAATCGGGCCTTAAATTAAGAAAGGAACAAAAAGTCCAAGGCCCAACAAAATTAAACCAGCAAATTTGGCAGGATTGCTCTTCTCCCATACACTTTTGCTCATTCTCATGTAATCTGACCAAAATACCCTCAACGTGACTTAAGTCACGTAGGTACAACGTGACTTAAGTCACGTTTGTTTTAGGTAAGTTAAGATTCCATCAATTTTGCACAAAGATATTATTTTTTGAAGACTCCAAATATGTTATGTTCATTTTTTAAAAACATGTCATGTCTTAGAAACAACAATAACAACAATTCCTTCATGATCCAAAATAGATCATAACTAAAAATACACAAGTACGCGTAATAAATTCCAAAATTTATAAAATACGACAAATTTATTTAGTTATAATTTCATCTCTGTTCAAATAAACGAAGCGTTACGTTACATTGCATTATCCCTAAGCATGTTGTATCATCATGATGTTGGATTAAAATCAAATTCATGAAAGTTTTGCTAAAATGTTGGCACTGAAGTGTCTTATACTTAGTGTAAAAATTTGCAAGTCTCTTTCAAAACTCAAAAGAATGAAGAGAACACAACATATATATTCTACCGAATCAACTATATAGGTTATTACATCGAATCCCTTCATATAAGATGAGTTGTCACAGAAAGGAATGCATCTCAATATATTCTTTTGAACTTAATCCTACTGCTCTGCCAACTGATAAGTTTCAATATAATTGACAGAGGAGCATGATCAAGCACAAAACAACATATTAGAAATTCATTTTTCTTGTCACTAACAAGATTGAATAATGGGAAGAATAAATGTTTAATTTTCGACAAATATAGTGGAAAGAAAAAACTATGTAAGAGATATAAACTGAAATATAAGTGGTCCTATAATATAAGTCACAAATAATATCAAATCAGTAGGAATGTTGGTGAGAATGGTGTAAGATTTGGTATTTAATTTTTGTGTGTTCAGCTCTTCAAGTGACTGAACTTTTTTATTTTAGAGAAGTGACTGAAGTTGTTATCATATCTATAAGCAGCATTGTACAATCAGCATTAAGTAAGCATGATTGCTGCATTTTGCTTTTGCTCATGCACTTAACCCCTCTTTTATGATTTGATAACATAATGAATTTGATAAGGTAACAATCTTGAGTGAGAAGTAATGATTAGACAGTAAATTTGTTAGTTTTTTTGAAGTGGTTATTGTTTATAAGTATTGCTGAAATATAAATTTAGAATTATGAGTGGACATTGTTGGATATTTGGTTGTTGGCTTCATGTTTGCTAAAATCAAATATACAAGCAAGATGTGAACTTCAGAAGCTGAACGTCAGAAGCACTGTTCAGAAGCAACCTTCAGAAGCACTGTTGAGACGCTGACCTTCAGAAGCACTGTTCAGACGCTGACCTTCAGACGCTGAACCTTCAGACGCAGACCTTCAGAAGCTGGTTTGTTGTGCTCCTGTTTTCGTGCCTTGGAGCTGTTTATTTTCTCACATGATCTTTTGTAGATTTGATTGAAGAATTCTCAAAGCTGCGTGTGGTTCTAGAAGGAAGAATATTTCCGTGAGATATTTTTTGAAGATTGGATTATTTTATTTGTGAATATATTTTCAAAGAGATTGAAATTTCTGGCAAGACTGATTCTGAACTATAAAACAGAGTATAATACACAGAACAGAGTATACAGTTCAGAAGCAAAATAACAGACAGAAAGTAAAGAACACAAGTGATTTGTTAACCCAGTTCGGTGACAAACACACCTACGTTTGGAGGCTACCAAGCCAGGAAGGAAATCCACTAAATAGTATCAATTCAAAGATTTATGACAACAGCCCCTATTTCTCAGTCTTCTCACTTAATCACTACCCGTATAGATTTCAACCTAGGAACTCCTAGACCTGAGACCCCTCTCACTTCCCTCAGTCAATCACTGCCCCAGTGATTATCAGACTCTAACAAATCAAACAAAGATGGAGACACTCTCCTAAAAACTCAATACATCACTTTTGCTTAAAAGCTTCAAGTGAATTACAACTCAATAAAAACAAACCAACTCTAACAATTGAGTGGTGTACAGAAACAGAGCACACAGCTCACAGACTCAAAACCTAAGTATGACTCTCTCTAAAAGCTTCTGTTTTGATGTACTTTCTTCAACATGCAGCGTCCTCTTTTTATAACTTCAGCAGCAACCATAATTCTGAACCAAATAATCTTCAAAGATATAATCCCAGAATTCTTTAGAAGCAAATAAAAGCAATTATATTTCTGAAATATATTTTCCAAAGATTCCTTTGAAAATATATTCATAAATAAAAGAAACAAATCTTCAACAAATATCTTCACACGAATTAATCTTCCTTCTAGAAACAAATGCAGCAAGGAGAATTCTTCAATTAAATCTTCAAAAAGATCACATGAGAAAATAACCAAAACACAGAAAACCAGCTTCTGAAGGTACTTCTGAAGTCTGCGTCTGAAGTTTTGCGTCTGAACAATTCAGCTTCTGAAGGTTGCTTTTGAAGGTCAGCTTCTGATGTACTGTTCAGCGTCTGAACATCAGCTTCTGAAGGTTCAGCGTCTGAAGTACTGTTCAGCTTCTGAAGCCCAGCTTCTGAAGTACTGTTCAGCTTCTGAACTACCCAGCTTCTGAAGTATTGTTCACAAATGAGGATCAGCTTCTGAAGACGTACATATTGCTTGCATATTTGATTTTAGCAAACATGAAGCCAACAACCAAATATCCAACAATCTCCCCCTTTGGCAAATTTTTGGCTAAAATCAATTTGAGCACAGAGAGATACACATAGCAAATTCGTCACACAACAAAGTACGCAAATATGAAGAACATAACACAAATGTAGCAACAACAGAGTCAGCAGCGGATGATTCACTACATTTCACACAAACTCCCCCTGAAACATACAGCTTCTGACAGGAAACACACATACTCCCCCTGAACTACCTCTGAACAGATACTTAGGAACAACTCTCCCTGAACACAGAGACTCCCCCTTTTTAGCGAAACAATGTTGACAAAACAACCAGCAATCACCAGGAGCAGAGAAACACAAGAAACAGCAGATACAGACCAGATGCACTCAAACAGAGCAAAAACAAACACAGAGGATATAACTATCCATCACAGACCAGCATACCACAGAACACAGACACCACATCAGAACCATTGTCAAAACTATTATCAGGATCAGAATCACACAAACAGTAGCCACACAAAGTCTCCTCAGAAGATCAAAACAAAAAACTGCAGAGTACAATACAAATTTGCAGACCAGAATCACAAAATGAAATCCAGGACATCAGTCAAAAACTTGACAGTCTTCAGACTCAGTAACATATGTTGTTTCATCATCAGACACATATTAAGATGCTGCTTAGTCAATGTGTGCTTCAGGCACATTCAGAAACTTCTTCCCAGCAATCTGCTTCTCAAGATCAGCAATTCTCTTCATGATGTCTTGCTCAACATTATCCTCAGACTTACTAGGATCCACTTCCTTTATTTTTAGTGCCTTAGGGACAGGGACCACTACCTTGCTCCAGACTTTAGATGATCCAACACCTGCACTCTTCTTAGCAACAAGAGTAGGTCTGCTGTCAGCAGCAACAGCCTTTCCTTTCCTATTGTTCAACCTCTGGGCAACACTTGCATATTTTGGTCTCCATTCCTTCTTGACCTTGGTTTTGTTTACAACTGGTTCCACTTTTCTTTGTTGAAAGTGCTTGGGTATCCATGCAGCTTGTAACAGAATGGCTTTATGTGTCCCTTTTTACCACAATAATGACATACCCAAGGATGAGATGCCCTCTTGTTCTTAGATCCCTGAGGTTGGTTCTGGTGTTCCAACTTAGGTTTATTCATTATAGGATCACATGTTTTAACAGCAGCACTGAACCTTTTAGCTGGATTTTGTTGTTTGTTTTCAAGGTCTTATCATCAAATCCTATACCATTTGGTTTCCCTTGGTTCTGACTCTCCAATATTTCTTCAAGCATATCAGTACCACTATTCAACATTTTGACTTGCTTTTTCATGTGTTCAAGTTGAGAGTTCAGCTGGGTTACCTCATCTTTGTGATCAGAAATTTGTGCTAAATGATCACTTCTTTCAGCATGCAATTGACTGATAGTCTTCTTCTGATTTTCCAGCTGCTTGCAAACTTCTTCATAGGTACCCAGTTCTTCACAAGACAGTTCTTCATCACTGAATTCAGTATCAGATGATGTTTCAGAACCTGATGGAGCTTCTGAAACCTTGACTCCATCATCAGTCATACATCTACCAATAAAGGCAACAACATGCTTCGCAGACTCATTCTCTTCTTCACCTTCTGAGTCATCAGACCAAGACACAGCCAAACTTTTCTTCTGATTCTTGAGGTATGTGGCACATTCTGTTCTAATGTGACCATATCCTTCACAATCATGACATTAAACTCCTTTGGATTGATCAGTTCTTGTCTTCTGCTTCAGAATCTTCTTAAATTGTTTACTCAGCATCACAAGATCCTCTGATAAGCTTTCATCATTTGCTGCAAAAGCAACACCTTTCCCCTTCTTATCAGTTTTGGCTATTTCAAAATTCTGAAGAGATCCTATCAATTCCTCAACCTTCATACTGGAGATATCATGTGCTTCCTCAATTGCAGTCACCTTCATATCAAATCTCTTAGGTAGAGATCTGAGAATTTTTCTCACCAGTTTCTCACCAGACACTTTTTCTCCAAGTGAATCAAATGAGTTAGCCAAATCCAGAACATTCTTGTAAAAATCCTGTATGTTCTCATCCTCCAACATTTTGAGATTTTCAAATTTGGTGGTGAGAAGTTGAAGTCTGGACAATTTTACCTTGGATGTGCCTTCATGAGTAGTTTTAAGAATCTCCCAGGCATCCTTGGCTACAGTGCCCCGCTTGATCAGTCTGAACATATTCTTGTCCACTCCATTGAATATAGCATTCAAGGCTTTGGAGTTTCCAAGAGCTAATTCATCTTCTTCCTTGGTCCACACTTCTTCTGGTTTCAATTCAGCTGTCTTCTTACCATCTTTCACTACAAGAAAAAAGGTATTTTGCGACACTTACTTTGCGACCCTTAGCTTTGAACAGTCGCAGATTACACTTTTGCGACTGTTATTGCGACTGTTAGGCTTAAGGGTCGCAGGTTTTATTCTTTTTTTTAAGCGCCTTTCTCTATATGGCCAAAAATTTCATCCCTCCCGCTCTTCCATTTTCAGTCTCCCTCCCACACCTCAAAACCCTATATCCCAATTTTATTCCCCCAAACTGAGCTTTAACAAATAAGCGCTTCTTTCCTGCAATTCCTTCTTCCTCCCTATATCCCAATCTTCTTTCCTGCGCAACCTTCTTCCTCCCTTCCGCAATCTTCTCTTCAGCTTCAGCTTGAGTCCCAAAACTGAAACCTAAATCTCAAGCGCAACCTTCCTCCCTTCCGCAATCTTCTCTTTCCTGCAACTCGCAAGCGCAACTTTCTTCATCTGATTCAGCAATTTCAGCACGCGCAACTCTCAATCATTCGCGCTCACCCCTAATTTCACTCTCACCCAATTTCTCTCAGATTCGCGCTCACCCCCTTCACAATCATTCGCGCTCACCCCCTTCACAATTTCGGATTCTCAAAAGGTGCTTCTTCCTCTCAAAAGGTGCTTCTTCCTCTGATTGGTATTTTTTTATTTTGTTGTGTTTTTGTTTTAGTCTGTTTGATGATTTAGTCTGTTTGATGATTTTGTTGTGTTTGATGTTTTAGTCTTTGTTGATTACATTGGTTTTTTGGCTGTTATATCAATTTACTCTTATTGAAATATTTGTGAACATGTCAGGGTTTAGATGAATGGTTTTTAGCACAGCCTTATTGTTATATATGTAATGCTCTGCTAGTTACACTCTGAGCTAGGATACCATTTGATGATGTTTATGTCCCAACCTGTGATACCATTATCATTGTATTGTGTAAATAATATTGAACCAGAAATGTTCAGAACATAGTCACAGAATTCGTCACCCCTACTGGAGAACCGCGAATTGGTTCGCGCGAACCGGTTCGCGGTTCTTATTCGAACCTGGTTCTTCAAAATTTGTGTAGAATTCGTAGAAGGCAACGTACCGGTTATAGGAACAGTGAAAAATGTCGTGATTTCCCCCTTTTCCAGTTTCGAATTTCAAAATCGTGACTCCAGAAAGATATGGAAGAAACAATTTCAGGTTGACTTAGAAACAACTCCAGAAATTACTCTTCAGAATTTTTGTTATCAATATGCCCGATTACGAATTTTCACTGCTAGATATGCTACTCTAAATATTAATCACAGCTTTTACATCCATTATGCATTGCTCCCCATAGTCATTAGTTCATTACTACTAAATATGTTGTTGTTGTTGTTGCTATTCTTCTAATTCTTTTTCTTCTTTTTCTTCTTTGTCTTCTCATTATCATTGTTGTTGTTATTACTACTACTGACGGTGGGTAGAGACTTTTGAGGTTGTGTGGTTTTTCCTTTTCTGCACTACCTTGATGGATAGCGAGAGGCTTTTACGGATAATGCACATGCGAAAGTTTGTTGTATTGATTTTAGAATTATGCTAGCAACACATGTGATTTAAATTTCTTTTTTATCCCTAACCAAATGTGCTTTATGTTAATAAACAACATAGTTAATAAGACAGGGAGATTAGAAAGAGGTTAACAATGAGGTAAATTGAATCACAATTTTAAGCGTTAGACATATTTAAGGGATACATCACGAAAATAGTTTTAGAAATTTAACTAGATAATATGCATCATTGAATTAATTTATGAATCATCGATTTGATTTCTATGTTCTGATTCTATTAAAATGTGTTTTCATGTCTTAAATAATAGTTACCTAGAAAAAGTGAGTGTATTTATTTAATGTAATTATTATGATAGTTCCTTTTGCTTGATTAGATGCAAGCACACGCAAGTGGCTAAATGTTTTTTGTGTCTTTGTTAATTTCAAAGGTTGTTGGGATAAAACTTCTCCAAAGATAGACAACCCCGAGGACAAGGTAACATCTACTTGTGGTTATTTATCAGATGCATGACTATTTGTGTTCCTAAAATTGGAGTTGAGAAATTGGAGTTGTGAAAAAAAATTGGAGTTACGGGTATATAAATTGGAGTTGAGAAACCCAATTTATAAATTGGAGTTGTGAAAAAAAAATTGGGTTACGGTGAGAAAGTTTGTAAAAAAATCACTTTTTTTTCATGTGCATTTTGATTATTTTTAAGGTTTTTTGATTGGATTTATATTGTTGAGTTCATTAGATACAGTGAGATTCTTCAACATTTTCTTTACCAATTTGATATTTATCTTTAGTAGTTGTTTGTACAAAAGTATACTGTATGTACAAAATCTCAGAATCTCTGAACGATTACATTCAATTGTGTCATTTTCTCAAATTATTATCGGTGTCAACGTGTTAGTGTTGTATCGTGTCCGTGCTTCACAGGGTAATGGTGTTATGGGATCAAGGCTTCTCCATGTTTCAGTATTATGTCATTTTAGTTTCTTAGATACTTTTTTCTATTTTATTCTTTTGTAATGTTTTTCTGTCATACCCCAATTTTTGACCTAAAATTTATTTTTTTACTCGTCTTTTTAGTTCGGAATTGTTCGTCGTCTCAGACGAAATTTCGACAGAGAGGTATTTTAAAATACCTCATTTTTTTTTTTTCGTTCGGGTCCGTCCTTTTGTTTTTATTATTTGTTTTTATTATTATTCTTATCTTTATTTTTATTTCCTTTTTAGTGATATTTTATTTAAACATCTTTACTGATTTTTTTTACTAGTTACCTTTCTTTTAAGTCTGACTTTGTGTGGAGGAGACTTTTCTTTTTTAATGTGTTTAATGAGTCACTTAATGGTCTTTTATTCGTTATTATGGTAATTGATAGCCAATTAGTGTATATATTTTAGAACAGTCAAGAGTATCAAGGGAAACAAAATCAACAACACACGGCCAAACATCAGGGACCATAATCAAAAAAGCATCATCAGAATTCACCAGAAATCAAAACACAACACAACACCACAATACTGTTCACACGCCCAACAACCCAAACGGCTCCACACACACTCAAACACACTACCACCACAACCCAGCCATCTCCCTACCGCACCACCACCCACCCACGCACTCCTACTCACCATAACCGTACGGATTCCTCCCCCATCATCAATCCAAAACCATTCTTACAACCTCCCTAACCAACCATTCACACACCACTCTCCCACACCCAATTTCGTCCTCCTCAACCCACAACCCACATACCGTACGGCCTCCCCCAATCACCATTCAATCCACCACCGTACCAGCCTTCTCACAACCACAAAAAAACCAGCCTACCTCCCTTCACGCCCTAAAACACTCCACGCGGCCTCACCACCAACCACTACCTAAAACCGCGGCCTCCAACCACCATACCCAACACCCAAAACCGAATCCAAGAAGGAGAGGTAAAGGTTCTCCTTTCTTTTTAGATTTAGGTTTCTTTTCTTGATTTTGCTGTAAAAAAAATGTGTTGAGCGCATAAGAGAAAGAGGTAGATCAGAGAGGAGAGAAGAGATAAGGGGAGAAGAGAGAGAAAGAAGATTGAAAAATGGAAAAAATCAGCCCCTTTGGCTATTTTATGTAAACCCTGAACCGGTTCGGTTCACTTGAACCGAACCGGTCTGATTTTCTTTCTCTTCTCCCTCAGCCCAGCTCTAGCCCATCTACGGCCCAATTTTTTTTATTTCTTTTCTTCTTTGATTTTCATTTCTTTTTTTTGCATTTAGTTTTAGTCGTTGTTTATTTGACATGCATTTTATTGTTTTTATTTCTTTTAGCACATCATGCATTTTTATATTTATCTGTTTTCCTTTTATTTCATACATTTTTTATTTTAGTTTTAATCTTAGCGTATTTCTTTTCATGCATTTGCAATTTAGGTTTTTTCCTTTATTTATCATTTTGTCATATTTTATTTTATTAGAATGTATTTAGGACCGATGTAAATATTAATGAGAATATGCACTGACACTCACATTTATTTATTCTGCTTTACGTCTTTTTATTTATTTTTATTTATTTCGCTATTCAAAGAAAAAAATCAAAAAATATTAGTTTAGTTTAATTTTCAAAGGATTTCGGGGTGATCCAACGTCACCACGAAAATTCCTCGCGTTTATATTTTTAGTCTTAGTCCATATTCAAAAAAATACAAAAAAAACTCAAATAATCAAAATCAAAAAAAATCTTTTCTTAATAAACCTTGATTTTCAATCAAGTGTCCGTTTTTTCCTTTTATTTTCTTTAAAAATCATTAATCCACTTTAATTACGCTTTAACCCTTTTCAAAATTAAAAAACACAAATCAATCTTATTTAGCCACTTGGCTTTTATTTTTAAAACTTTTTTTAAACTAATAAAAAACACCAAACAAATCAAACGTCATTTTTACCCCGAACTACGAGGTTTTGATCCCTCACGGGTACGTAGGCAGAGGACTCTGTCCTTCCAAATCATAAAAAATACAAAAAAAAAAACATTTTATTTTCCTTTCGCATTATTCTAATTCATTCTTTCTTTTCTTTCTAAACAAAAAAAAAATAAGCAAGTTATAGCCAAAATAAATAAATAAAATCAAGAGGTTCTCGTAGAATACTACGAACGTTTAGGGTGCTAACACCTTCCCTAAACGTAACTAACCCCCGAACCCTAATCTTTTAAAATGTGGTAATTTAGAACTTTTTTCCACTTTTCATTTAAAAAATTAAAAGTTCAGTCGTGAAATAAAATTAGTGAGTCAACGCTAATCAATAGCTTGATCTCCGAAAATCACCGCGACATTTTCCTTTTGTGAATTTCAGTTTCTTCATCATTCCTTTACTTTGTGGTAATTTTGCAACTTCATATGTTTTCAGGTGTCTCTGCTGGTGTTCAATCTATTCAGAGTGATTTCGTAAACCTCTAGGTAATTTCAATGGAATATTATTACATTTCTGCTACTTTTGTTACAGTTTTATGTTTTTTATTTTTGTTATTTACCCATTAATCAAGAAGAAGATCATTGATGGTTATTTGCTAGTTATGTATTATGATTTGGTTTGCTGTCATTTTTCTATTCCCTCGTTGCTTAATCAAAATTAAGCTATTTGTTAGCTATGTATTATTGATTTGGTTTGATGCCACTGTTTCTGTTTTCCATATTCGCTAGTTATGTGTTTTATTCAATTCTTATATATTCATATGTTGATGTTGCATTTGGAGTTGAGATGTTGAACATGATAAATTCAAACAAGTTGTGGGTGATCTTTTATGTATCTAGAAGCATGACCAATTTATGATCTTAATCCTTTTGCAGATGGAGTGATGTTAGCAAGGGAGAATCCGACTTTAGGTGTTGGTTTTGCTGTTTCTACTGCCCTTCTTGTTATGAGAGGTATTTTCCCATCTTTTGCACAGACAAGTAATGAGTTTTCCTACATTACACCACTTCAAAGTTTTTCTTCAAATGTTCAATTAACAACTTTTTCATCTTTAACTTTATATTGTCAGAAGGTATTATATTGTGGCCAAATTGGGTAAACTTATGCAGGATCAATGCTGATTTCTTTTTTATTTGTGTATGCTTTCCTATTTTTTTGTGTGTTTGATGTAGTTTCTATTTTATTAAGTAGTTGCATGACTAGCATCTGTCCTTTAAAGCACTGCATAGCCAAGTTTGACTATATATATTTTGGGTTGGACTCAATAATATAAAGTATTTCAGATAACCTGGTACAATAGCCCCTGGAACTTGTATTAAGCTTTCATACTATATATACTCCCAAATTTTAACCACGAGTCTATTAAGAAGCTGCTGTTCCTGTCTTCCTTGCAGCAAGTGATATTAAAAGTTAAAACCATGGTGAGGCTTATTAGAGTAGAAATAGATTTGTTGTGATGTACTGTTATAGCAGAAGAGATTGGATAATTAGTTAGGGATAGTTGCATCAATTAGCAAGTTAGTAGGGGGAACAAGTTCCACAATAAATAGAGAGATGCAAGGGTAGAGTAGAAGGATCATTGAGATTTGTTAACATGATTAAGTGGTGGATGTTAAGATAAATATCACTTAAAAATTTAATTAATGTTTCAGCCTCTATGGCACTGTTATTAGCCATACACTTGTATGTGTTTATATAAGTGGATACGAAATATGTATGGACCCCAGCTTGATGTCTAACCAATATTTGAGATTTGCATATGACAGGGGAATGTCCAGATCCTGTCATCCATAGCATTTGAGGGTCCTGGAATGTGTTTTCTAACCAATTTTAGTGTTGTCTAACCAATTTTAAATTGGTTTAGATCAAAATCAGAGTTTACAGTGAGAGTTAAGAGTTTACAGTGTAACGAATCTGATACAGACAGCTTCATTTGCATGGTTCAGACTACACTTGAACTCAAAATTTAGTGATCAAGATGTTTTGGTGATGTGTATTCAATTGATGTAACTTGTAAGCTGTTAAGTTTTTCGTGTAAGGAATGAATATTTGTGCGTTATTGACTGCAAAATTATTTCGTAGCGTTATGGTATATTAATAAAGAATAACATTTCATGAGCTGATATGAGTTGTTTTTAAGGTTCCTGTCAGATAAAAGTTGCTGATTTTAAGAATAACATTATTGTAACCTTAGTTGTCTGTAGCTTGCTTTTTTATGTTACTTTGATTAGATTCTGAGAGTTGATTGTTTTGTGCCTTTTATTTTCCTTAATGTTCAACCTGTGCCTATTTTAGAGCATTAATCAATTCCTTTTATTTGTGTGCCAGATTGTTTGGGCAGGCGGTTAGGACCGGGGCTTCTTGGCAGGGTTGACAATTCAGGGGTAAATAATTTTATTATTAATATCGTATTGAATAAAGTTTTATTTTATACCAACCCCTGATTTTTACATTAATGGTTCTGCAAAGACTGGTTAGAGATTTTTATAAGATTCTTAACGAAGTGAAGGCAGGGGAACAATATTTTTATAAGAGAGTTAGTTTTATAAGATTTTTATAAGTGCCTTGATCATAATTGGTGATATTGTTTGACTGTGCAGTTCTGATTGTAACCGGTGATAGTGATCGACTAGCCCCTGAAGCACCATTATTGGTCGTTGAATTAAATAAGTGGCTGAGATATAAGAGAAAAGTCACAAAGATTTCGGATACAACTTTGTTCTGGATCTCAATTAAGGTCACTGACTTGGTGATTTTGTTCATTATGGATGTAGTGGCCCTTAAATTTGATACTAATTTCTGAAGCAGATTATTAATTTTCCAATTTAGATCTAGAATAGACTAAATTGTCTTGAGTATGTTGATTATTGAGTTTGCTTAAAGTTTTGGATGAATAAACTATGTACTTTATCTATTCTTTTGATTGTTACTCTTGAAAGAATTATATGAATGAGATTTATATATTTTTAGTTATATATTTATGTATATTAAGTATTTATTAATTAATATATTTATTTAAAATTGTCAACAAAAATTGCCCCATTATTTTTTTAAAAAAAAACTAAACACTTGCGACTGTTGTGAGGGGTCGCAAGCCCATTTAAATTTGATTAAAACGCCTACTTTGCGACTGTTGTGAGGGGTCACAATAGCCTTTGCGACTGTTGGTGCGACTGTTGGTTGAACAGTCGCAAAATACCCTTTGCGACCCTAATTTCTGTGTCTGTTGGGGAACAGTCGCAAAGGGATATCTGCGACCCTTCTAACAGTCGCAATCCATGATTTTAGAAGTCGCAAAATGCCTTTTTTCTTGTAGTGTTTGTCTAGCACAATAGGATGTTCCCAACCTTTCAGAACTGCTTTCCAGGTTTTACTGTCTATAGACTTAAGGAAAGCACTCATGCGTGATTTCCAATATTCATAGTTGAAACCATCCAGCAAAGGTGGTCTGTTCACAAATCCTCCTTCTTTCTCCATTATGCCAGAAAATATCTTCCCTGGAGCTCACCCTAAAACAGGCAGGGTGCCTGCTCTGATGCCAATTGAAATTCCTGGCAAGACTGATTCTGAACTATAAAACAGAGTATAATACGCAGAACAGAGTATACAGTTCAGAAGCAAAATAACAGACAGAAAGTAAAGAACACAAGTGATTTGTTAACCCAGTTCGGTGACAAACACACCTACGTCTGGAGGCTACCAAGCCAGGAAGGAAATCCACTAAATAGTATCAATTCAAAGATTTATGACAACAGCCCCTATTTCTCAGTCTTCTCACTTAATCACTACCCGTATAGATTTCAACCTAGGAACTACTAGACCTGAGACCCCTCTCACTTCCCTCAGTCAATCACTGCCCCAGTGATTATCAGACTCTAACAAATCAAACAAAGATGGAGACACTCTCCTAAAAACTCAATACATCACTTTTGCTTAAAAGCTTCAAGTGAATTACAACTCAATAAAAACAAACCAACTCTAACAATTGAGTGGTGTACAAAAACAGAGCACACAGCTCACAGACTCAAAACCTAAGTATGACTCTCTCTAAAAGCTTCTGTTTTAATGTACTTTCTTCAACATGCAGCGTCCTCTTTTTATAGCTTCAGCAGCAACCATAATTCTGAACCAAATAATCTTCAAAGATATAATCCCAGAATTCTTTAGAAGCAAATAAAAGCAATTATATTTCTGAAATATATTTTCCAAAGATTCCTTTGAAAATATATTCATAAATAAAAGAAACAAATCTTCAACAAATATCTTCACACGAATTAATCTTCCTTCTAGAAACAAATGCAGCAAGGAGAATTCTTCAATTAAATCTTCAAAAAGATCACATGAGAAAATAACCAGAACACAGAAAACCAGCCTCTGAAGGTACTTCTGAAGTCTGCGTCTGAAGTTCTGCGTCTGAACATTCAACTTCTGAAGGTTGCTTCTGAAGGTCAGCTTCTGATGTACTGTTCAGCGTCTGAACATCAGCTTCTGAAGGTTCAGCGTCTGAAGTACTGTTCAGCTTCTGAAGCCCAGCTTCTAAAGTACTGTTCAGCTTCTGAACTACCCAGCTTCTGAAGTACTGTTCACAAATGAGGATCAGCTTCTGAAGACGCACATATTGCTTGCATATTTGATTTTAGCAAACATGAAGCCAACAACCAAATATCCAACAGAGATCTTTGGAAAATATATTTATGAAGAATATTGTGGAATATATTTCTAAAGAAGAATTTTGGAAATATATTTTTGAAGAATATTTTGTTCAAATATTTGTTGCTGCTGAAGGCTATAAATAGAGGACGCTGTTATTGAAGAAAATCACCTCAACCAAAGCTATCATTGAAAGAGTATACTTAGGTTTTGAGTCTGGTATTTGTGAGCCTTTCTTGTGTCACCTTGATGCAAGCATAGGACTATGTTCAGTTGAGTTGTATTTGTGTATCACTCATGAACTTTTAAGCAAGAGTGACTTTTGTGTTTTGGAGTGTGTCTCCTACTTGGTTTGTTATTTGAGTTTAAGATCACTGGGGCAATGATTGATTGAGGGGAAGTGAGATGGGATCTCAGGTCTAGGAGTTCCTAGGTTGAAGTCAATATGGGTAGTTGCTAGGTGATAAGTTGTAAACTGGGAGTTTGCTGAGAACTTAGAACTAGGACTATCATAATGGATTTCCTTCCTGGCTTGGTAGCCTCCAGACGTAGGTGTGTTTGTCATCGAACTGGGTTAACAAACATCTTGTGCCTTGTATTTTCTGTCTGTTATTGTTCCTCTGTTTTACTCTGTTTTACGTTCAGCATCAGAACTTGCCAGAATTTCAATTGGCATCAGAGCAGGCACCCTGCCTGTTTTAGGGTGAGCTCCAGGGAAGTTATTTTCTGGCAGAATGGACAAAGAAGGAGGACTTGTGAACAGACCACCTCTGTTGGATGGTTCAAACTATGACTATTGGAAATCACACATGAGTGCTTTCCTTAAGTCTATAGACAGTAAAACCTGGAAAGTAGTTCTGAAGGGTTGGAAACATCCTGTTGCGCTTGATAAAGATGGAAAGAAGACAGCTGATCTGAAACCAGAAGAAGAGTGGTCCAAGGAAGAAGATGAATTAGCTCTTGGAAACTCCAAGGCCTTAAATGCTATATTCAATGGAGTGGACAAGAATATGTTCAGACTGATCAAGCAGTGCACAGTAGCTAAGGATGCTTGGGAGATTCTTAAAACTACTCATGAAGGCACTTCCAAGGTAAAAATGTCCAGACTTCAACTTCTCACCACCAAGTTTGAAAATCTTAAAATGTTGGAGGATGAGAACATGCAAGATTTCTATATGAATGTTCTGGACATGGCTAACTCATTTGATTCTCTTGAAGAAAAAATATCTGATGAGAAACTTGTGAGGAAAATACTCAGGTCTCTATGAAAGAGATTTGAAATGAAGGTGACTGCCATTGAGGAAGCACAGGACATCTCCAGTAAGAAGGTTGAGGTCACATTAGGACAAAATGTGCCACATATCTCAAGAAACAGAAGAAAAGTTTGACCGTGTCTTGGTCTGATGAAGATGACTCAGTAGCAGAAGTGGAGTATTGTTGAGTATCTATATGTTGGCTGCATGTTTTGGTAAAATTAAAGTGTTCAAGCATGCGTCCTCAGATGTTATTTTGGTCCTTCAGAAGCAAGAAAATAGATTTGAGAAGTTTCAGAAGCATAATGGACCTTCAGACGCAGAAAGTGCCTTCAGACGCAGGATGGGTCTTCAGACGCACTATTCATACGTTGACTAGCGTTGACCTTCAGAAGCTGCTTTTCAGAAGTTGATTTTTGCGCGTATCTTTTGAAGATTTGTTGAGGTTTTATTAAGGCTGAAGTTTCCAGAAGTATGATAATTTTATGTGAAGATCTATTAAAGATTGGCTTCATGTTTATTGATGAATATATTTTCAAAGTATCTTTGCAAAATATAATTCAGAAATATATGTTTCCTTTTTGAGCCTTTGCATATTTCAGAATCATATCAATTGAAGAATATTTGGTTCAAAATTATGAGAGCTGCTGAAGCCTATATAAGGAGAGGACGTGCTGCTATTGAAGACGACGAGTCAAAAACCAGAAATCAGAGATTAAGTGTCTTAGTGTTTTTGAGTTTTAAGCTTAGGCTTTATTTGTACACCACTCATATGTTCTGAGTTGGTTTAGATTGTTTGAGTTGTAATTCACTCTAAGCTTTTAAGTACGAGTGTTGTCATTGATGTATTGAAGAGTTTCTTCATAAACTGGGTCGTATTCAGAAGTGTGTTAGTAACTGGGTTGTTACTTGATTAGGAAGTAAGAGGGGGTTCTTATACTCAGGTGTTGCTGGGTAGAAATCAAGACTAGTGGAGATTAAGTCAGAAGACTAGGAACAGGGGGTCTGTGTCTGAGTCTTAGGATTAATTCCTCATAGTGGATTTCCTTCCTGGATTGGTATCCTCCAGATGTAGGTGGTGTTTACACCGAACTGGGTTAACAAATATTGTGTGTTCTTTACTTTCTGCACTTTTATTTGTTGCTTCTGAACCTGCATCATTGTGCTCTGTTTTGAATACTTTGTGCTCTGTTTTTCGTGTTGTTCAAATACCTGCCAGAATTTCAATTGGCATCAGAGCAAGCACCCTGCCTGTTATTGGGTGAGCTCCAGGGAAGACTTTTCTAGCAAACATGGACAAGGAATGAGGATATGTTAATAGACCACCTCTACTGGATGGCACAAACTATGAATATTGGAAGTCTAAAATGTGTGCTTTTCTGAAATCCATAGATAGCAGAACCTGGAAAGCAGTGTTAAAAGGTTGGGATCATCCAGTTGTGTTAGATAAAGATGGGAATAAGACTGAAGTGCTGAAACCTGAAGAACAATGGACAAAGGCTGAAGATTATCTGGCTCTTGGAAACTCCAAAGCTTTGAATGCCCTATTCAATGGTGTGGATAAGAACATGTTCAGATTGATCAAGCAGTGTACCATTGCAAAGGATGCCTGGGAGATACTCAAGACCGCTCATGAAGGAACTACAAAAGTTAAGATGTCCAGACTCCAACTACTCACTGTTGAGTCTTTTGGTGTTGGCTGCATGTTTTGGCAAAACCAAAGTGTTGAATAGTAGCATCTCCATATGTAGAACAAATCTTCAGTTGCAAGTTTTTTGATTTGAAGCTGTTCAGAAGCTGAAAATTACATCAGAAGCTGAATGCTCATCAGAAGCACTTCAGAAGCTGAGTTCAGAGTCTGATGACAGCGTTGACTTCTGTTGACTTCATCAAAAGCTGGTTATTTTCAAGTTATTTCTACGCGAATCTTTGAGAGATTTGTTAAGGTTTTATTATGGATTAATGCTTCTAGAATGCTGATTGATTTGTGGAAGATCTAATGAAGATTTGGCTCGTATTTATGATGATCATATTTTCAGAAGAAATCTTTGATGAGATACATTGCAGAATTATATGTTTCCTAATTGAGCCTTGCATAAATTAGAAACATATCAATTCAGAAGATTTGAATCAGTTTTATGCTGCTTGCTGAAGGCTATATAAGGAGAGTTGCTGCTGCTTTCAAGACTTACGCATAATTGAAGAAATTCAGAGAAAAGAGTCTTAGAGTTTTAAGCTGATTAGTTTTATTTGTGCACCACTCATTGTTTGAGTTGGTTTAGGATTGTTATTGAGTTGTAACTTCATTCTAAGCCTGTAGGTACGAATGGAGGTTTGTTGTTGAAGTTTTATTCAAAACAGGGTAGTTTTCAGGGTTGTTCAAGTGGCTGGGTTGCAGTTACTTGAATAGGAAGTTAGAGGTTTTCTAATACTCAAGAGTTGGGTAGAAATCAGACTAGGAGGAGTTTAATTGCTTAGGCTGGGAACTGGGAGTAAGTGTCTTGAGTCTTAAGGGTTAAATCCTATCGTGGATTTCCTTCCTGGATTGGTATCCCCCAGAGTAGGAGGTGTTTACTCCGAACTGGGTTAACAAACCTCTGTGCCTTTTACTTTCCTGCACTTGTTATTTTGTTGCTTCTGATTGTTTTTGCTTGTGCTCTGTTTTTGCAATCTATTGTGCCCTGCGTATTGTTCAGAACCTGTTTGGTTCATAACCTGGTAACTCTGTTTTATTGCCTGGCCAGAATTTCAATTGGCATCAGAGCAGGCACCCTGCCTGTGTTTTGGGTGAGATCCAGAGGAGGTATTAATTTTGGCAAGCATAGATAGAGAAGGAGGCTATGTCAATAGACCACCCCTACTAGATGGCACAAATTATGAGTATTGGAAGTCTAGGATGTGTGCTTTTCTAAAGTCTATTGACAGCAGGACTTGGAAAGCTGTGATTAAAGGCTGGGATCATCCTGTGTATACAGACAAAGATGGTAATAAGACTGAGGTTTTGAAGCCTGAAGAGGAATGGACCAAAGCTGAAGATGATCTGTCACTGGGAAATTCAAAAGCCTTGAATGCAATTTTTAATGAAGTGGATTAGAACATGTTCAAACTCATCAAACAATGTACTGTGGCTAAGGATGCTTGGGAAATTCTGAAAACCACTCATGAAGGAACCTCTAAGGTTGAGCTATCCAGACTTCAACTTCTCACAACAAAATTTGAGAACCTGAAGATGATGGAAGATGAATATATTCAAGACTTCTACATGAATGTGCTGGACATGGCTAATTCCTTTGATTCTCTTGGGGAGAAGATGTCAGATGAGAAGTTAGTGAGAAAAATCCTCAGGTCTCTGCCCAGAAGATTTGATATGAAGGTGACAGCAATTGAAGAGGCTCATGATATTACCACTATGAAGCTTGAGGAGCTGATTGGGTCATTGCTCAATTTTGAAACTGCTTTTTGTAAACAGCCTGATAAGAAAGGAAAAGGTGTAGCTTTTACTGTGAATTCTGAAGCTGATGATCAACAAGAGTCTGATGAGGATGACTTATCAGAAGCTCTAGTGTTGCTGGGAAAACAATTCAACAAGATTCTGAAGAATGTTGACAGAAAAGCCAAAGCCAAAGGTCAGAACTTCAGATTCAACAACAAGAAGCAACAAACTGATGTGAAAAAGACCAAGTCTGAAGAGAAAAGTAATCAAGCTAAAGGTGTGCAGTGCTATGAGTGTGAAGGTTTTGGACATATCAAAACTGAATGTCCTACTTTTCTTAAGAAGTAGAAGAAGAAGAGCCTAACTGTTGCATGGTCTGATGATGATTCTGAAGAAGATGCTGGAAGTGAATCTGGTATGTGTGATACTGGTCTGGTTGTAAGGTCAGGAGCTATCTTGAAGAAGGAAGCTGTTTTAGAGTCTGAGACTTTTTCAGAGTCTGACTCAGAGTCTTAAGCTTCATCTGTGTCTCAAGCTGCTAAAACCTCATATGATGAACTAGCTGACAATTACAAGAAGCTATATACTAGAAGTGCTGAGGTTTGCAAACAAGTTTTGGATCAGAAGGAGACTATTTTTCAATTGGAGGCTGAAAAAGGAGAACTTCTAGTGCAGAATTCAAAATTGAAAGAAGAAGTAAACCAACTTAAATCCCAACTTGATCAGATGAAAAAGCAAGTTAGGATGATGAACTCTGCTACTGATAAGTTGGAGGAGATTCTAGATGTCCAGAAGCAAGGGAAAACTGGGTTAGGTTATGTTGATCAGAGTCTGAAACTCAAGGAGAAAAATCCTGTTAGTCAGTTTGTTCCTGCTACTCAAACTCATGATTCTATGGTTGGAACATCAAAGAGGAGACCTCAGAAACAAGCCCAAATGCAAGGTCAGAAGCATGTTCAGATGCTACCTAAGAAGCAACCCCAGAAATTTTTCAGAAACAGAAGTAGGAGAAATCATCCATGGATCTGTCATCATTGTGGAAAGAAAGGGCATATCAAACCATTCTGCTTCAAACTTTATGGCTATCCTGAACATTTTCAGCATAGAAGAGTGGAACCAGTTGCTATCAGACACAATGTAAAGAAGGTGTGGAAGCCCAAAGTTCGGAATGTAGGCCTTATAGCTCATACTTCTTTGAGAGCCACCTCAAAAGAAGACTGGTATTTTGATAGTGGGTGTTCAAGGCATATGACTGGTGTGAAGAAGCTACTGAGCAATATCAGATCATACTCCAGAAGTTATGTGACATTTGGAGATGGTGTAAAAGGTCAGATTCTGGGTATTGGTGATTTGATCAGTGAAGGTTTGCCCAGACTTAATGATGTGCTACTGGTGGAAGGATTAACTTCTAATCTGATCAATATTAGCCAACTTTGTGATCAAGAATTGAAGGTTAATTTCAACAAGCAAGAGTGTGTTGTTACTGATCAAGAAGGAAAGGTTCAGATGAGAGGCTGCAGATCCAAAGACAATTGTTTTTTGTGGGTTTCTGAAGAAGAAAGAAGTCTGACTTCTTGTCTTATGAGCTCAGAAGAGGAAGTCAAGCTCTGGCACCAGAAACTGGGACATCTGCATCTGAAAGGCATGAAGAAAATCCTAAGTACTGAAGCTATCAGAGGTGTACCTAATCTGAAGATCAATGAGGACAATGTTTGTGGTGATTGTCAAATTGGGAAACAAACAAGAAAGTCTCATCCCAGATTAGTTCATCAGGTAACTACTAAAGTACTAGAACTTTTACATATGGATTTAATGGGGCCTATGCAAGTAGAAAGTATTGGAGGAAAAAGGTATGCATTTGTAATGGTAGATGACTACTCAAGATACACATGGATCAGTTTTGTTAGAGAGAAGTCTGATACTTTTGAAGTATTTAAAGACCTGTGCACTCAATTACAAAGAGAGAAGGACTGTGGTATTGTCAGAATCAGAAGTGATCATGGAAAAGAATTTGAAAACAAGAGTTTCTCAGAATTCTGTGCTTCTGAAGGTATAAAGCATGAGTTTTCTGCACCTATAACTCCCCAGCAAAATGGTGTAGATGAGAGGAAGAATAGGACTTTGGCAGAATGTGCAAGAGTAATGCTGCATGCTAAGAAACTTCCATATATGTTCTGGGCTGAAGCAATGAACACAGCATGTTACATACACAATAGAGTCCCTTTGAAAAAGGAAACAGCATCTACCTTGTATGAAATGTGGAAAGGAAGGAAGCCTACAGCCAAATACTTTCATGTGTTTGGGAGCAGATGCTACATTTTGGCTGATAGAGAAAATAGGAGAAAACTGGATCCTAAGTCTGATGAAGGCATATTTTTGGGATATTCAATAAACAGCAGAGCCTATAGGGTGTTTAACTCAAGAACTAAAGTTGTGATGGAGAGCATAAATGTGGTTATTGATGATCTGTCTGCTGAGAATGAAAGGAATGAATCTGAAGTTATTCCAGAGTCTGAAGCCTCAGAAGAACAAACTTCAGAAGCAGAAAAGCATCCAGAGTCTGAAGAAGCAGAAGTGCATCCAGATCATGATCCTACCAATAAAGGGCCATCAATTAGAGTTCAGAAGGATCATCCTAAGGAGCTTATCATTGGGAGCTTTGATCAAGGTGTCAGAACCAGGAGATCAGACCCAGCTGCTACTGATTCATGCTTTGTGTCAAAGTTTGAACCTAAAAATGTGAAAGAAGCCCTAACTGATGAGTTTTGGATTGAAGCAATGCAAGATGAGTTGAATCAATTCAAAAGGAGTGAAGTTTGGGATCTGGTTCCAAGACCTAAAGGGTTGAATGTGATTGGCACTAAGTGGATATTCAAGAATAAAACAGATGAAAGTGGTACTGTAGTCAGAAACAAGGCAAGGTTGGTTGCTCAGGGTTATACTCAAATAGAGGGATTGGATTTTGATGAAACCTTTGCACCTGTGGCCAGACTAGAGTCCATAAGACTACTGTTGGGTGTTTCCTGCATTCTCAAGTTCAAGCTATTTCAGATGGATGTGAAGAGTGCATTTCTGAATGGATATCTGCAAGAAGAAGTGTATGTTGAACAACCTAAGTGTTTTGTGGATCATCAGTTTCCAGATCATGTGTACAAGTTGAAGAAAGCCTTATATGGACTCAAGCAAGCACCAAGAGCATGGTATGAAAGATTGACTCAGTTTCTTGTGGCTCAAGGTTACAGAAAAGGAGGTTCTGATAAGACATTATTTGTGAAGAATGAACATGGAAGTCTGATGATTGCTCAGATCTATGTTGATGACATAGTATTTGGTGGGATGTCTCAGAAGATGGTCAAATTGTTTGTTCAACAAATGCAGTCAGAATTTGAAATGAGCTTAGTTGGTGAACTTACTTACTTTCTTGGATTACAAGTCAAGCAAATGGAAGATACAATCTTCATCTCTCAGAGTAAATATGCCAAGAACATAGTGAAGAAGTTTGGAATGGAATCTGCTGCTCATAAGAGGACACCAGCTGCTACTCATCTGAAGTTGACCAAAGATGAACATGGAGTATCAGTTGATCAAAGCCAATACAAAAGCATGATTGGGAGCTTATTGTACTTAACTGCAAGCAGACCTGATATCACATTTGCTGTTGGAGTTTGTGCAAGATACCAAGCTGATCCTAAGATGAGTCATCTGACACAAGTTAAAAGGATCCTGAAGTATGTGAATAGCACAAGTGACTATGGAATCATGTATTCACACAGTTCAAGTTCTGAACTGATGGGATTTTGTGATGCTGACTGGGCTGGAAGTGCTGATGACAGGAAGAGCACTTCAGGATGTTGTTTCTTTTTGGGAAATAATCTAATTTCTTGGTTCAGCAAGAAACAAAAATGTGTTTCATTGTCAACTGCTGAAGCTGAATATATTGCTGCTGGGAGTAGTTGTTCACAACTGGTGTGGATGAAGCAGATGCTTGAAGAGTACAACATTGAACAAGGAACTATGACCCTATTTTGTGACAATTTGAGTGCTATCAACATCTCTAAGAACCCAATACAGCACAGCAGAACTAAACACATCGATATCAGACACCATTTTATTAGGAACCTTGTGGAGGACAAGATTATTCAGCTGGAACATGTGGTTACTGAAGAACAAGTTGCTGACATTTTCACAAAGGCTTTAGATGCTAAACAATTTGAAAATCTGAGGAGCAAGTTAGGTGTGTGTTTACATGAAGAATTATAGCAATTAATGCAAACTGGATGTGAGGAAGATAGAGTACCTGCCAGTTGTGCTCATGCTAAGTGTGATCCTGAATCTGAGTCTGAAGTACTTTCAAGGATCTGTGTTACTTGTTTTGATTTTAATCCCTATATGAAGACTATGGTTTGTCATAATTTTATGGCTAAAAAGGGGGAGAAAAATCTGTGTTTAAATTCAGACTGGAGTTGTTCAGAATCAGAATGTATTGTGTTTCAGAAGAAGCTGATTATTTTGCTCAGAGTTCAGAACCAATGTAACAAGAGTTGTTCAGAATCTGAAGATATGATTGAGGGGGAGTATGTGTCTCAGGGGGAGTGCATGTATGTTAACATCCTGAGTGAAGAGTTGTCCTTGGTCCTGAAGTGTGGTCCTGAAGAACAATTGTGCTCAGCTCCTGAAGTGTGCTCTGATACCATTTGTCTCTGTAGTTCAGTAGTAATGGGGAGTTTGTATGAGAAGCTGAGTTGCAGGGGGAGTGTTGTGAAGCTTCAGGGGGAGTGTTTGCTTCAGGGGGAGTGTTTGTGATGATCAGGAGTTGATCAGTTATTGGTTTATGTGTGCTTCAGTAGCTGAGAATATCAGAAGCTGATATGTTGTGTTGAACTGAAGCTGGTTTGTGTTTTTCATGATAATCATAGCTGAATCCGCTGCTTATCACTATGTTATGATTGATCATTGTGGAGTTCTTCATTGCTGAGATAGTTTTATGGGAGGTTTGAAGAACTTGAAACATTGGTTTTAGCGAAAAATTTGCCAAAGGGGGAGATTGTTGAGTCTTTTGGTGTTGGCTGCATTTTTTGGCAAAACCAAAGCGTTGAATAGTAGCATCTCCATATGTAGAACAAATCTTCAGTTGCAAGTTTTTTGATTTGAAGCTGTTCAGAAGCTGAAAATTACATCAGAAGCTGAATGCTCATCAGAAGCACTTCAGAAGCTGAGTTCAGAGTCTGATGCCAGCGTTGACTTCTGTTGACTTCATCAGAAGCTGGTTATTTTCAAGTTATTTCTACGCGAATCTTTGAGAGATTTGTTAAGGTTTTATTATGGATTAATGCTTCTAGAATGCTGATTGATTTCTGGAAGATCTAATGAAGATTTGGCTCGTATTTATGAAGATCATATTTTCAGAAGAAATCTTTGATGAGATACATTGCAGAATTATATGTTTCCTAACTGAGCCTTGCATAAATTAGAAACATATCAATTCAGAAGATTTGAATCAGTTTTATGCTGCTTGCTGAAGGCTATATAAGGAGAGCTGCTACTGCTTTCAAGACTTACGCATAATTGAAGAAATTCAGAGAAAAGAGTCTTAGAGTTTTAAGCTGATTAGTTTTATCTGTGCACCACTCATTGTTTGAGTTGGTTTAGGATTGTTATTGAGTTGTAACTTCATTCTAAGCCTGTAGGTACGAATGGAGGTTTGTTGTTGAAGTTTTATTCAAAACAGGGTAGTTTTCAGGGTTGTTCAAGTGGATGGGTTGCAGTTACTTGAATAGGAAGTTAGAGGTTTTCTAATACTCAAGAGTTGGGTAGAAATCAGACTAGGAGGAGTTTAATTGCTTAGGCTGGGAACTGGGAGTCAGTGTCTTGAGTCTTAAGGGTTAAATCCTATAGTGGATTTCTTTCCTGGATTGGTATCCCCCAGAGTAGGAGGTGTTTACTCCGAATTGGGTTAACAAACCTCTGTGCCTTTTACTTTCTTGCACTTGTTATTTTGTTGCTTCTGATTGTTTTTGCTTGTGCTCTGTTTTTGCAATCTATTGTGCCCTGCGTATTGTTCAGAACCTGTTTGGTTCAAAACCTGGTAACTCTGTTTTATTGCCTGGCCAGAATTTCACTCACCACTAAATTTGAAAACTTGAAGGTGATAGAGGATGAAAACATTCAAGATTTCTATATGAATGTCCTGGATATGGCTAATTCCTTTGAGTCTCTTGGAGAGAAGATGTCAGATGAGAAGATTGTTAAAAAAATTCTCAGGTCACTTCCTAAAAGATTTGACATGAAGGTGACTGCTATAGATGAGGCTCATGACATCTCCAGCATGAAGGTTGAGGAGTTAATTAGATCCTTGCTGAATTTTGAAACAGCTTTCTTTAAACAGACTGAGAAGAAAGGGAAAGGAATTTCTTTTGGAGTTAATACTGAAGACGAGGATCAACAAGAGTGTGATGAGGATGATGGAGACTTATCAGAAGCACTTGTGTTGCTGGGGAGACAGTTCAATAAAATTCTGAAGCATGTTGACAGAAAATCCAAAACCAAAGGTCAGAACTTCAAATTCAACAAGAGTAAGCAACAAACTGATGTGAAGAAGACCAAGACTGAGGAGAAGATCAATCAAGCAAAAGGTGTTCATTGCTTTGAGTGTGAAGGTTATGGACATATCAAGTCAGAATGTCCTGCTTTTCTTAAGAAGCAGAAGAAGAGCTTGGCTGTTTCATGGTCTGATGAAGACTCAGAAGAAGATGTAGAGAGTGAATCTGCAAAGTATTTTGTTGCTCTGACTGGAAGGTATAAGTCTGATAGTAAGGGTAAGGCCTCAGGAGCTAGTTCAAAACCTGAAGCAGTTTTAGAGTCTGAGACATTATCAGAGTCTGACTCAGAGTTTGAAGTGTCATCAGTGTCTGAAGCCAGAGTTGAAAAATCCTCATATGATGAACTGGCTGACAATTACGAGAACCTATACATCAGAAGTGTAGAAGTTTGCAAGCAAGTAGTGGATCAGAAGAAGACCATCTGTCAACTGGAAGCTGAGAAGGATGAACTATTAGTGCAAAATTCTGATCTCAAAGAAGAAGTGAGCCAACTGAATTCCTAGCTTGAGAATATGAAAAAGCAGGTCAGAATGATGAATACTGCTACTGATGTGCTGGAGGAGATATTGGAGAATCAGAAACAAGGGAAACAAAAGGGCTTAGGATTTGTGGATGAGAGTCTGAACCTCAAACAGAAGAATCTTGCTAAAAGGTTTGTTCCTGCTACTAAAACTTATGATCCTTTGGAAGGAACATCTAAGATGAAACCTCAGAAGCAACCTCAGAAGTTCAAGGGAAAGAGGAGAAATCATACATGGGTTTGTCATCATTGTGGAAAGAATGGGCATATTAAACCATTCTGTTTCAAACTGTATGGTTATCCTGAGCATTTTCAGTATAGAAAAGTGGAACCTGCTGCAACCAGAAACAATGTTCAGAAGGTGTGGAAACCCAAAGGTAAGACTGTTGGCCTCATAGCTTATACATCTTTGAGAGCCACCTCTAAATAAGATTGGTACTTTGATAGTGGTTGTTCCAGACACATGACTGGTGTGAAGAAACTTCTGAGTAATTTAAAGCCATATTCCAGCAGCTTTGTGACATTTGGTGATGAAGCTAAAGGTGAAATTCTTGGGATAGAAGACTTAATCAGTGATGGATTACCAAGAATGGATAATGTGTTACTTGTGAAAGGGTTGACTTCAAATCTGATCAGTATAAGCCATCTTTGTGATCAAGACTTGAAGGTGAATTTCAACAAGCAAGAATGTTTGGTAACTGGTAAAGAAGGTGAGGTTCTGATGAGGGGCTGCAGATCAAAGGACAACTGTTATTTGGGGGTGTCTGAAGAAGAAAGAAGCCTATCTACCTGTCTCATAAGCACAGAAGAGGAAGTCAGACTCTGGCACCAGAAATTGGGTCATCTGCATCTGAAAGGTATGAAGAAAGTGATGAATTCTGAAGCTATCAGAGGTCTACCTAATCTGAAGATTAATGAGGACAGTGTTTGTGGTGAATGTCAAATTGGAAAACAAACAAGAAAGTCTCATCCCAGATTAGAACATCAGGTAACAACTAAAGTTCTAGAACTGTTACATATGGATTTAATGGGACCTATGCAAGTTGAGAGTATTGGAGGAAAGAGGTATGCATTTGTGATGGTTGATGACTATTCAAGATTCACTTGGGTAAGTTTGGTAAGAGAGAAGTCAGATACTTTTGAGGTATTTAGAGATTTGTGCACTCAGTTACAAAGAGAGAAAGACTGTGTTATTATCAGAATCAGAAGTGATCATGGGAAGGAGTTTGAGAACAAGAATTTTTCTGAGTTCTGTGCATCTAAAGGGATTAAGCATGAGTTTTCAGCACCTATAACACCTCAGCAAAATGGTGTAGTTGAGAGGAAGAACAAAACCTTAGCAGAATCAGCAAGAGTCATGTTACATGCTAAGAAGCTACCTTATATGTTTTGGGCTGAAGCTATGAATACTGCTTGTTATATACATAATAGAGTGACTCTGAAGAAGGGAAATACTTCTACTTTGTATGAATTGTGGAAAGGAAGGAAACCTATAGTCAAGTATTTTCATGTTTTTGGGAGCAAATGTTATATTTTGGCTGATAGAGAAAATAGGAGAAAACTGAATCCTAAGTCTGATGAAGGAATTTTTCTGGGTTACTCAGTAAACAGCAGAACTTATAGGGTATTTAATTCCATAACCAAGGTTGTTATGGAGTCTATTAATGTTGTGATTGATGATCTGTCTGCTGAAAAAGAAAGAGATGAGTCTGAAGTGGTTCCAGATACTGAAGCATCAGAAGAACAACTGTCAGAAGCTCTAGAACCAGAAAATCAAGTAGAGTCTGAAGCAGAAGAAATTCATCCAGATCATGTTCCTACTGGTAAAGGACGCTCTATTAGAGTTCAGAAGGATCATCCCAGAGATTTAATCATTGGGAGTCTTGATCAAGGTGTCAGAACCAGAAGATCAGACTCAGTTGCTATTAATTATTGTTTTGTGTCAAAGTTTGAACCCAAAAATGTTAAAGAAGCTCTTACTGATGAATTCTGGATTGAAGTAATGCAAGATTGAATCAGTTCAAAAGAAGTGAAGTGTGGGATCTTGTTCCAAGACCAGAAGGTTTGAATGTCATTGGCACTAAGTGGATTTACAAGAACAAAACAGATGAACATGGAACTGTGGTCAGAAACAAGGCAAGGTTAGTTGCTCAAGGATATACTCAAGTGGAGGGACTTGACTTTAATGAAACCTTTGCACCTGTGGCCAGATTAGAGTCCATAAGATTACTGTTGGGAGTAGCATGCATTTTGAAGTTCAAACTGTTTCAGATGGATGTGAAGAGTGCTTTTCTAAATGGTTATTTACAAGAAGAAGTGTATGTTGAACAGCCTAAAGGGTTTGTGGATCATAATTTTCCAGATCATGTTTACAAATTGAAGAAAACTTTGTATGGATTGAAACAAGCACCTAGAGCATGGTATGAGAGACTCACACAGTTTCTTGTTATTCAAGGCTATAGAAAAGGTGGAACTGACAAGACTTTGTTTGTGAAAGAAGAAGATGGAAGTCTAATGATTGCTCAAATTTATGTTGATGACATAGTTTTTGTTGGGATGTCAAACAAGATGGTTCAGTTATTTGTTCAGCAGATGCAGTCAGAATTTGAGATGAGCCTTGTTGGTGAACTTACTTATTTTCTGGGACTTCAAGTCAAGCAGATGGAAGACACTATATTCATTTCTCAGATTAAATATGCCAAGAATATAGTCAAGAAGTTTGGAATGGAGAGTGCTAGTCATAAGAGAAAACCTGCAGCTACACACTTGAAGCTAACTAAAGATGAACAAGGAGTTGCAGTTGATCAGAGTCAGTACAGGAGTATGATTGGGAGTTTACTGTATCTTACTGCAAGTAGACCTGATATTACTTTTGCTGTTGGAGTGTGTGCAAGATATCAAGCAGATCCAAAGATGAGTCATTTGACACAAGTAAAGAGGATCTTGAAGTATGTCAACAGTACAAGTGATTATGGAATCATGTACTCACACAGTGCAAGTTCTGAATTGATAGGGTATTGTGATGCTGACTGGGCAGGAAGTGCAGATGACAGGAAGAGTACTTCTGGTGGATGTTTCTTTCTGGGGAATAACTTGATTTCTTGGTTCAGTAAGAAACAGAATTGTGTCTCATTGTCTACAGCTGAAGCTGAATATATAGCAGCTGGAAGTAGTTGTTCACAGTTGGTATGAATGAAGCAGATGCTGGAAGAATACAACATTGAACAAGGAGTTATGACTTTATTCTGTGATAATCTCAGTGCTGTAAACATTTCAAAGAACCCCATACAACACAGCAGGACCAAGCACATTGATATCAGACATCATTTCATCAGAAACCTTGTGGAGGAGAAGATTGTTCAGCTTGAACATGTGGATACTGAAGAACAAATTGTTGATATTTTCACAAAAGCTTTGGATGCCAAGCAATATGAGAATCTGAGAAGCAAGCTGGGAGTTTGTCTGCATGAGGAATTATAGCAATTACAGAATGCAGAGGGTGAGCAAGCTAGAAGTGAGGGAGATGTTGCAGATGCTGATCTTGAGTCTGATAAAAATTTAGTTTGTGTTCCCTATGTGAAGACTGTGTTTTGTCAAAATTATTTGGCTAAAAAGGGGGAGAAAAACTTATGGTTAATTTCAGAATGTAGCTGTTCAGAGTTTGTTGAGTTTCAGTGTTCAGATTTAATTTTGTTCAGAATTCATGTGTTTCAGAAATTGACTGTTCTATTCAGAATTCAGAAGCAATTCAACAAGTGTTGTGAAGATGTATTTGAGGGGGAGTCTTTAGCTCAAGGGAAGTGCATAAATGTTATGTTCCTGAGTTGTGGTGTGTTTCAGTTTCAGAAGCAATTTTTTAGAGCTTACTGCAGTTCAGAATTAAGGGGGAGAGTTGTTTGTTTTGAGCTGAGTTGCAGGGGGAGTTGTCTAGGAGTTGTGAAGCTGGTGTGTGTTTGTGAAGCTTTAGGGGGAGTTTACATGAGAAGATCAGAAACTGAGTTTACTTGTGAAGATCAGAAACTGAGTTTGTTTATTTGTGTACTTTAGAATATCAGAAGTTGGTTGTGTGTGCTTCCGGATGTCAGGATGTGTTTGTGTGAGTATGAGATGAACTGAAGCTGTTTTGTATTGGTTTAACATAGCTTGTATCCGCTGGTGACTCCGTGGCTATGTTTGGTTTATGTGGAGTTCTTCATGGCTGAGTTTATTTTGTTGAGTGAAGGACTTGTTTTTATGAAAGCATTTGATTTTAGCCAAAAATTTGCCAAAGGGGGAGATTGTTGAGTATATATATGTTGGTTGCATGTTTTGGTAAAATCAAAGTGTTCAAGCATGCGTCCTCAGATGTTATTTTGGTCCTTCAGAAGCAAGAAAATAGATTTGAGAAGTTTCAGAAGCAGAATGGACCTTCAGACGCAGAATGGACCTTCAGACGCAGAATGGACCTTCAGAAGCAGAAAGTGCCTTCAGACGCAGGATGGGTCTTCAGACGCACTATTCATACGTTGGCCAGCGTTGACCTTCAGAAGCTGCTTTTCAGAAGTTGATTTTTGCGCGTATCTTTTGAAGATTTGTTGAGGTTTTATTAAGGCTGAAGTTTCCAGAAGTATGATAATTTTATGTGAAGATCTATTGAAGATTGGCTTCGTGTTTATTGATGAATATATTTTCAAAGTATCTTTGCAAAATATAATTCAGAAATATATGTTTCCTTTTTGAGCCTTTGCATATTTCAGAATCATATCAATTGAAGAATATTTGGTTCAAAATTATGAGAGCTGCTGAAACCTATATAAGGAGAGGACGTGCTGCTATTGAAGACGACGAGTCAAAAACCAGAAATCAGTGATTAAGTGTCTTAGTGTTTTTGAGTTTTAAGCTTAGGCTTTATTTGTACACCACTCATATGTTCTGAGTTGGTTTAGATTGTTTGAGTTGTAATTCACTCTAAGCTTTTAAGTACGAGTGTTGTCATTGATGTATTGAAGAGTTTCTTCATAAACTGGGTCGTATTCAAAAGTCTGTTAGTAACTGGGTTGTTACTTGATTAGGAAGTAAGAGGGGGTTCTTATACTCAGGTGTTGCTGGGTAGAAATCAAGACTAGTGGAGATTAAGTCAGAAGACTAGGAACAGGGGGTCTGTGTCTGAGTCTTAGGATTAATTCCTCATAGTGGATTTCCTTCCTGGATTGGTATCCTCCAGATGTAGGTGGTGTTTACACCGAACTGGGTTAACAAATATTGTGTGTTCTTTACTTTCTGCACTTTTATTTGTTGCTTCTGAACCTGCATCATTGTGCTTTGTTTTGAATACTTTGTGCTCTGTTTTTCGTGTTGTTCAAATACCTGCCAGAATTTCAAGTATGAATCAGCCAAACATGTTGCTGCTTTAACTGGTAGATGCATGTCTGATGGCTTCGAAAGTGCCATTAGGTTCTGAAGCTTTAGAAGCACCATCAGGTTCTAAAGCACCATCTGATACTGAGTCAAGTGATGGAGAATTGTCTTGTGAAGAACTGGCTACCTCTTACAAAGAACTATACCTCAGAAATGACGAATTTTGCAAGTTATTAGAAAATCAGAAGAAGACTATCAGTCAATTGCTTGCTGAAAGAAGTGAACACTTAGGGCAAATTTCTGATCTCAAAGATGAGGTAACCAAATTGAACTCTCAACTTGAACACTTAAAGAAGTAGGTCAGAATGATGAACACTGGTACTGATGTGCTAGAAGAGATATTGGAGAGTCAGAACCAAGGGAAACCAAATGGAATAGGGTTTGATGATAAGACCTTGAACAACAAACAGCAAAATCCAGCTAAAAGGTTCATTGCAGCTGTTGGAACATATGATCCTTTGATGAGCAAACATAAGTTGGAACATCAGAACAAACCTCAGGGATCTAAGAGCAGGAGGGCATCTCATCCTTGGATATGTAATTACTGTGGTAAAAAGGGACACATAAAGCCATTCTGTTTCAAGCTGTATGGATACCCCAAGCACTTTCAACAAAGAAAAGTGGAACCCATTGTAAACAAAATCAATGTGAAGAACGAATGGAGACCCAAACTCAAGATTGTTGAAGGCAGCAAAGGTCCAAATATTAGAATCCAAAAGGATCATCCTAAGGACCTGATCATAGGGAATCTGAATGAAAAAATTACCAACAGATCCAGTGATTGTGCCAAGAGTAGAATGAATAATTTTGCTCTTATGAATGCAAGACACAAGAGAACATCTGATGCAACACATGTGAAGATAATCAAAGATGATAATGTTAATACTGAAATGGATGTTGATGATGCAACTGTGTCCCCCTCTAAGGTTGTTGTTGATAACCCTGAATCTACCCCATCCAAGTCTGATGGTGGTTCTGATGTGGAGTCTGATGATGAACCCATTGGAAATAGGCTTGAACAAAGTGTAGCAAAGAGACTAAAGTCTAGGAAAGGAAATGTTGTTGTTGCTGTCAGCAGGCCTACTCCTGTTGCTAAGAAGAGTGTCGTTGTTGGACCATCTAAAGGGAGGATCAAACTGGGCATTTGTCTTTTTTAGGAGTTATAGCAGAATCTGAGGACAAAGCAGCTTCTGATGCTTTGTCAGTTTTTGTTTCATGTGTGAAGACTTTGTTGTGTAATTATGTTCTTCTGTGAAGACTTTGTGTGTGGTGCTGTGATGTGCTGGTCTATATTGGATGTTTATAGCCTCTGTTGGAAATGAAATGTGTTGCAGATTTCTGGGCGTGTTCCTGTGTTTGTTTCTCCTCTGCTTGTGTGCATATGGTCTGTAACCTCTGCTGTTTCTTGTTCTTTCTACTCCTGGTGATTGCATGGTTATTTTTGTCAAAATTGTTTGGCTAAAAAGGGGGAGTACTGTGTATGTTTCTGAAGCTGCTGCTCATCTGTTTCAGAGGGAGTCTCTGTTTCAGGGGGAGTAGTGTATGTGTTCAGAAGCTGCTGCTGAATGATCTGTTTCAGGGGGAGTCTTTGTTTCAGGGGGAGTGCTTCGTTTTGTTCCTGTGTATGTGTGAAACGTAGTGTATTATCCGTTGCTGACTCTGTTGTTTTTGGTCACTAGGTTTAAGTTATTCATGATTAAGTTCTTCATGGTTTGCTGCGTTCTTATGTTGAGTGAAGAATTTGTCATTGTGATATCTTCGCGATCTCAATTTGATTGTAGCCAAAAATTTGCCAAAGGGGGAGATTGTTGGATATTTGGTTGTTGGCTTCATGTTTGCTAAAATCAAATATATAAGCAAGATGTGCGTCTTCAGAAGCTGGACCTCAGAAGCTAAACTTCAGAAGCTGAACGTCAGAAGCACTGTTCAGACACTGACCTTCAGACGCTGAACCTTCAGAAGCTGGTTTGCTGTGCTCCTGTTTTCGTGCCTTGGAGCTGTTTATTTTCTCACATTATCTTTTGTAGATTTGATTGAAGAATTCTCCAAGCTGCGTGTGGTTCTAGAAGGAAGAATATTTTCGTGAGATATTTTTTGAAGATTGGATTATTTTATTTGTGAATATATTTTCAAAGAGATCTTTGGAAAATATACTTCTGAAGAATATTGTGGAATATATTTCTAAAGAAGAATTTTGGAAATATATCTTTGAAGAATATTTGGTTCAAATATTTGTTGCTGCCACTACAAGAAAACTGCATTTTAGCCTCCAGTTTTAGCGTCGGCCACCGACACCGACGCTAGTAGCGTCCCCTTAGAGTCGGCTTATGTCACGCTAGATCTATTTCAAATTTTTATTTTTTTTGGAAAATAATAGAGTCGGCCTAGCCGAGGCTACATGTTAGTGGGACCTACATATGACTTTGCATACCAAATATAGAGTTGGCCTATCCGAATATTGATTTTACTAATAAAATTTAATTTTATAAAATTATTATTACCTCTTTTTACTCTAATCAACCAAAAAAATTACTCTAAAAATTCAATCACACCCATACATCTGAACCCTATCCACTTCACCCATTGTGAATTTCAGATCTAATCTCAATTCAAACCTAATCTCATCCCTCCTCTCAACTCTCACGACTCTCCTAGATCCATCTCTTCTCAGTACGCTCTCTCCCCCACTAAACCGCCCATCACCACCTCCCTCCAGTCTCCCGAATCTTCAGCTGCCGTCTTTTCTCTGTACGCATCTGTATCGATTTTTTAGACTCTCTCTACGCTCACTTGGTTTCAAGCCACCGCGAATCCTCATTTCCTCCACCAGGGTAAGAGCATCTCCGATGAACTCTTGTCTTTTCCTCTCTGTTACTTCCTCTATTTTGTGTTCCTTCCATTTATTCGATAAATTTCTGGGTTTGAGTTTCAAACTAAAAGGTACCAATTTTTTGTGAAACCCTAAGTTTCAATTTTCTCTCAAATTCGAATTTAGCTTTGATGTTGTTAATGATGTTATATTATGCCTCCAATTTTCACTCTATTATTCTCTCTTTGCATTTTAATATTGATTTGAATTCTTTGATTAACAGTGGAATTGCTTTCTTCTAATAGACGTAGGTCACTTTTGGATCTTTGTTAACAATTGAATGTGTTCAATCTTCTCATATTTTTTCTCCTTATTTGACAATCTTTAATTTAATTTCTGGTTGAAATTGGTTCAATACATGTGTGATTTTACTATCATTTACGTATACAATTCTAGGTGATGTGCTGATGTATTTACTAGTAGGTTGCTTTTTGTAGTGTATTAGCTTGCTAGAAGGAGTATTGGTGCACTTTAAAATTTAATCAAGAACATGTATTAAATTTTGTATTCTGGTTCAATGTAGCTGTTAGCAAATGTCAGAATCAGTTTTGCCTATATATTTTGCTGGTGTGGTTCAAATTTTCAGCATTATGTCTACATATACATCTAAGTGTTGTTTGAGTACCTGCTCTAAACTTCTGTTTCTGATTAGAGTCATGTAATTCACTTTATGATAGTGAATATTCTGTCATTTCCTTTTTTTTCTTTCTGATTGTTTAGATTTCAGCCTCAAAATGTTCAATATATTTTACTTACTTTCCTAGAAGATATGCGAAGACTGAAACATACAGAGCTAGTTTGGTAGGATTCTTCTACAGTTCTAAATTTAATTGAAAGGGAAATATTGAAAGACTTGTCTTATCTAAAGAATGTTTGAAAAAATTCATATAAAATATTGTTTTGCTTCTTAATCCAACACTTTTTCAACAACCGAGTGATTGATTAACTTTTGAAGTAGTTTTCAGGGTCAGATTCCTCTACCATGAATCTATTTTAATTTAATATTATAAAATGATATGAGATAATTTATCATGGAATATATTTCTGTTTATCGATGAAAACTATAGTTTAATAGGTTGTTAAAGTATTTGTTTTTAAAAGTCAAGGGGTGGGGAGGTAGGTTCCCAAATTTCTTGGTTCGAACTTAGATTATAATGCAAGAGTCTATACAAACATTTCCCTCCCCATCATTAAAGCACATTATTTTGGGGAGCATTTTTTTCTCTATCGGTTGATGTTCATTCTTTAGCATGGTTAATTTTTCTGACTTGTGAAGGGATTCAAGACCTCTTTTAACCTATGCATTTATTTTCTGTGTATATTTGGTTTTGACATAGGAGGGTTTCTTGTCCTCCACTATAGTGCACTTCTGTTGATAAATCAATATACTATATTACTTATCACTTCAGTAAAATACAAGTTTATTTTTTTTGAACCACAATATACAAGTAAATTAAATGCTGAAAAAAAGGGAATGGGTGGGGGTTTTGAGAGAATGGACTTTTTTATTCAATTTATAAATTACTTCTATTTGTTGATTATGTGAAGTTGCAATTTTGATCTCTGTTTCTCTCCAACTGTTTTATAGATTCTGATCTGTGATAGACTTTTAGCAAGTGTACTAAAACTATCGAAGTAATAAAATAAAAGTTCGTATCCACTAGGACTGTGTTAATCTCAAGTTAGCGATATTGTTGATAATTAGGATGTATAAAGTTTATGATTGCCCTAGGCAGTTGGTTTGAGTGCATAAAAAGTAAATAAGCTGATAAAAATTGTTTAGAATATATAAGGAGAGATGAGATCGAGTCTTGCGAATCCTCTGATTAAATATGTTTGGTAAACTGCACCTATTTCTATGAATGATCCTCTAGTTTCACTATGGTTAACCAAAATAGTTCTAATCAATCCCTTGAGTTAGAACCCTCTTCTCGGATTACAGCCCCTAATTCCTTAGGTGATCTAATATTCCTTGAAGGTTTTAAACACGTTAACCTATTATCACAAATAAACGATTATCTATTCCTAGACTAACCCTGTTTATTCGAACAATTCAATTAGGTCTAAGTCAAAAGCTAGGATCAGTAGTCATTTAATCTCACGAATTCATGTTATACATTATCAATATATAAAAAGCATTAAGAGCAATTGAATTGAATAAAACTAGATTAGCATTCATAAGCAATAGAGTTTCACAGCCACATGTGTTCAAACAAATTACATCAGATTCATCTCAGACTCAATCTCTAAGAGATTTAGCTACTCATAATGTAAATTACAAATAACGTAATCAATAGAAACATGGAAACATACATAAACTGACTGTTGGTTGGATGGGATGGCCACCTCTTCAGTTCTTTGCTCTCAAAATCGTGCTTCTATTCTCCGAATTTTCGAACCCTTGTTTCTGAAAACAAATCAGCTAAAATAGGCAACCTGAGCCCACAATCGTGACACGATTTAAGGCATCGTGACACGATTCTTCATTAAAGTTCCCAAGGATTGCGCAAATCAGTTTCCCATCCGTGACACGATTGTACAATCGTGACACAATTTTACAGACAGAATTACACCTCCAATCTGGTTAGAAAATCGTGACACGATGCCCAAATCGTGTCACGATGCAATCACTTCAAGTTCTTGATGATTTCTTGCTTTTTGCACCTCAAGCTGTCTCAAATTGCTATACAAATGAAGATAATACTAACAAAGACTCTAGAAAATTACGTAATGACAGGATGTCATCAATCTGTACATACTATTTGGTGCATCAATTTGTGTTGCTAATAAGATGTATAGTCAATACTTGGATTGTCCTACTGAGATTAGAAATTACTTTTGCATTGCAGATGGATCTTGGAGTTGGAGCATTTGTTTTAGCAAATTCATTAGTTTCTCGGCAAGCACGAAATATTGCTTTTGTGTAAGTATGTTTACACAATGAACTCTTAGAAATTAGTTGTGTTAGTATGTTAACTGAAATCGAAGAATCATCTTTACTTAGATGTAGAAATGCCTTGTTTGTTGAGTTTGATAAATCATTAAAGGTAATACGTTAGGTTTTTTTGACAAGCTCATACAATAGGCAAAGAAGCATTATTAACATAAACATGCTGGTAGGCTTTTGAAAATTACATTGCTGCTTTTGAACATGCTGGTCACCAATACTGACACCTCATCATTCCTTCCCTTTTCCTCTTTTCCTAGTGTAGCTCTCCATATCTTAGGTTTGGGTCCATAGTCAAAGCCCATCTCCACATTCACATTCCTATCAACACTTCCCT
Organism: Medicago ruthenica; assembly: GCA_018208015.1. NCBI lineage: Eukaryota > Viridiplantae > Streptophyta > Magnoliopsida > Fabales > Fabaceae > Medicago > Medicago ruthenica. The sequence goes on along the minus strand of CM031377.1, from coordinate 50,130,190 downwards.
CCACAGCAACAGCCTTGTCCTGATGGCTAAATTCAGGAAACTGTCCTGTTAAATATGCATAATCTTCCCAAGTAACATCATCAATGGTCTTATTCTTCCACTGGATAAGACTTTGAGGCACTGTCACCCCTTCTTCAACTGTCAATCTAGATCCCAACACTTTTTCTGGATACACATCTTCATTAGGTGAGATCTCTAATTCTTTTGGAAGCTCCCCTTGAACCTGATAATTCCCAATAGCTTTCTTAAGCACTGAAACATGAAAAACTCAAAAGCTCCATAATAACGAGTTGCAAGCTTCTGATTGATTCTTTTCACCACAGAATGCTGCCTATGAGGTCTCAGCTTTAGAAAAACCCATTCACCTACCTCAAAATAAACAACCCCTGCTGTCCAGTCAACGACATAAACACAGCTGCCAAGGACGCAAATCCGTCTAGGATAGCGAGTGAAACACAGCACCAAAAACCCCTCCGCTGCCATAACATAAACTGCAGAAAAATACACAGAGATGTTGTCTCCGTTGCAACAGCAGCGCTAGAAAACACAGCCACACCACCGCACAGGAAACCAACACAGCCACTGCACAAACTAGTCTAACAAATTTAAAAATTCATAAAGGACTTTGGATACGTGTAATTTAATTTTTTTTTTTTAGTAAATAAAATAAGGCAAGCATCTTAGCAATGTTCAAAGTAGGAAATCTCCACCAAGTAAAGACTTAGGAGCTTAAGAAACTAGAGGTTAGGCTTTGCATTAACACTGCGCATGCAAAGTTTTTGAATTTAAATCTCATTCCGTCAGGTTCAGGTAAGAATTCATTTGTTCTAAGCAATAGTATATGAACTTTTGGTCTCTATATGATTCTTTGATATCCCTGTTGGCAATTTATTATAATAATAGTTGTTCACTATATGATTCTTTGATATCCCTGTTGGCAAATTAAACTAGAAAAATCAACAAAAGGCATTATTATAATAATATTTAATGCTTTATTTTTCCATCTTGTTATTAAAATTGCCTATGACTTATGCTTATTAATTTGTGTTTTTGAACAGACTGTTGAGAAGGCTATGACACCTATTGAATCAACATTTTCATTAGATGTAAATTCAAAATTGGACTGGTAATGTTTCTTAGTATCTTTGTCATTATTTTCAGTAGATTAGGTTTGCAAGGTTGATTTAGTTTTGGAAATTAATTTTCTGTTCGACAAAGATTTCATCTCTTTCCTCTTTATTACTTATTATCTGAAAAAAAAATTTCAACTATATCAATTACTAGAGCATGTGAAAAATTTATTGTTGTTTCCCACAAACTAGTATAGGATCTACCTTTGCTTGTAAGATATATGCAAATTAAAGCATATGCATATAGTAGAATCATGATTTTTCTCCACAATTTTATTTTCCATAAAACTTATTTTATCCTGCCAATCTCAAACAGGAAGGCAATCAGACAAATTATTGATCGAGGGCACAGCCGAATTCCTGTCTATGATGAAAATCCCAAGAACCTTATTGGGCTTCTACTTGTGTGTATTTTTTTTTTCATATTTTGACTTTATTTACATTCTCTCATTTCTTTTAGGTTCTTTCTTTATCACATGTTTGTTTTTTCTTTTTATAACTAGGTCAAAAACCTTCTCAAGGTACGATCTGAAATGGAGACCCTTGTCAGTGATGTATGGTCCCCGAGCATTCCACGGTGTGTTTGAATAAATCTATTCTCTTGTTGCGGTCTTTCGAACAAACTGAGATATGGCCCTAATTTTTGTAATGGTATATATTTACAGGGTTCCATCCGATATGCCTCTATACGATATACTGAATCAGTTTCAAAAGGGTAGTCATATGGCTGCTGTTATCAAGACTAAAGGAAAAGGCAAAGAAACTCCATAAATAATTGATGAAGAGAAATTTGATGCAAACAGAAGTGTTGCTGGAGATTCACATTTAACTACTCCATTGCTAGAAAAGATGTATGCAAAAACTGAAAATGTTGTTGTTGACATTGACGAGCCGTCAAATTTTCCAAGCATTAATAAGAAACCTGGTTTGCAGTTAAACACTCCTTCTTCCGAAAACGTTGAAGATGGTGAAGTGATTGGCATTATCACTTTGGAAGATGTATTGGAAGAACTTCTGCAAGTAAATTTCTGTCTTCTTAGATATGTGCATCCCCCAATTGTTTAATATTTTTTTCACGTATAAAACTGAATGTAATTGCTCCTTCGATGCATGAAGAAATTGTGGACGAGACAAATGAATTTGTTGATGTTCATAAGAGGTAATGGAGAATATCATAGTACAAAATTTCAAAAATTAAGGTTCTGATATGGACGAAACTTCTGCAAATCTGAATTTTGATGTTATATAAATTTTATTCTGCAGAATACGTGTTGCAGCTACTTCCCCAATGGCACGAGATCCATCAATCCGAAGGTTGAATGGCCAAAAGAGAGCAGTAATTGATTTATCTTTGCACGTCTTTTATGATTTAATATTTGTTTCTCTGCTATAGTTTCTAACTGAAATCAATCTTTTTTTTTTCCTTTTGAACTGAGAAAATGGTTCCTATTAGGGGTTTGGTTTTCATGTTTCTCTGTTGTATGAAGGACATGAATTGATAGAATAATTAGTGCCTTGAATTCTGAGCTGAATTTGTTTTGTATTTCTTATTGTGTTTGAAATTTTGTTTTTACTTTCAATTTAGCAATCATCATCTTGTATTCATTGTAACTCCTAGTATTGGTTCTTTCTTCTTCCTTAAGTTATCTGGCCAACAAAATCAAACAATCATTTCATTATTTGTATATATTATTGAAAATTGAAAAAATAAAACATTATGGAAGTTAAAATTTGTATAGCAATTTTTATGAACAATTCTGCAACAAGTCATTGAATATATTTTCTTTTCTAATAGCAGGAAAGAGTATTCCGACACAAACTGAACTAATGTTTAGACAAATTTGATTCCTCTAAAGTGAGTGAAGTGTAAAACAAAAAATCTAAGAGTGTTAATATTTCAATAATGATATGTTGTACATGTACATATACAATCTACCATTAGTTTCTCTATTAATATTACTCACTTTACACTCTAATCAATTTCACAGTTCATATATCTAATGGCTCCTCTAAAAAAAGGGCATGTGTATTCCATTTTGTATCACTTGTGACAATGATTAGCATTTAGTTGCAGATTCCACCTCCCAAACCCTTTGTAATAATTTAGTAATTTAAATTTAGTTTCACTATATCTCAACTAAAGATTCCACCTCCCAAACCCTTTTTACTGTATGTGTCTCATTTGTCTGGTTAATAGAAAGGACTTTTTTTGATGTGCAGATTTCTGGTTCAGTTTTGTAGAACAGGGTATACAGTAAAAATTAGCAAAAAAAACAAAAATCTAGCGTCAGCCGAACCAAATCTAATATTTAGTTGACTTGTTTGACTGTAGAGTGGGTTGGCCGACTCTAAAAGATTTAGTTGACTAGTTTGAAGTTGACTTTAGCGTTAGTTCAGCCGACTCTAAATTTTATAGTTAGCGTCGGTCTGGCAAACTCTAAATTATTTGTTGACTTTTTTGATTTTGAATTTAATAGCCTAGGTTGCGCGAAGAGTCGGTTTTAGAGTCGGCTTAACTGACGCTATGTTAGCCTCGGAGGATAGATAGCCGACTCTACCCAGTAGCTTCAAATTTTTTAGCCTGCCCCCGACCCCGACGCTAGTCGGTTTTAGCCCTGTTAGTGGGTTTTTGGCCGACGCTAAATCGCAGTTTTCTTGTAGTGTGCTGAAGGCTATAAATAGAGGACGCTGCTATTGAAGAAAATTACCTCAACCAAAGCTATCATTGAAATAGTATACTTAGGTTTTGAGTCTGTTATTTGTGAGCCTTTCTTGTGTCACCTTGATGCAAGCATATGACTGTGTTTAGTTGAGTTGTATTTGTGTATCACTCATGAACTTTTAAGCAAGAGTGGTTTGTTATTTGAGTTTAAGATCACTGGGGCAATGATTGATTGAGGGGAAGTGAGATGGGATCTCAGGTCTAGGAGTTCCTAGGTTGAAGTCAATACGGGTAGTTGATAGGTGATAAGTTGTAAACTGGGAGTTTGCTGAGAACTTAGAACTAGGACTATTATAGTGGATTTCCTTCCTGGCTTGGTAGCCTCCAAACGTAGGTGTGTTTGTCACCGAACTAGGTTAACAAACATCTTGTGCCTTTTATTTTCTGTCTGTTATTGTTCCTCTGTTTTACGTTCAGCATCAGGACTTGCCAGAATTTCAGACATCAAACAAAGGTGACTTCAATTGTAAATTTAGTTTTAGGCTTAAATGCACTTTTGGCCTCCTATGTTTGAAAAAGTTGCGATTTTGGCCCCCTTTTAAAAAAAATGGATCATTAGACCCCTAACTTTTGCCCCTTTTGCGAAAGGCTGATTTTGACCAAGTCAACGCATACGTGGCAGACACTTGTGTATTTATGAATTAAAAAATAAACAAAAAAGCCACGCGTGTAATTAGGAATTAAAAAAAACAAAAATTAAAATCTTATCAATAGCCATAAAAAACGAATCACCAGAATGATGAATAGGAAAACAAGATTCACAACAAAAGCTTCTCCTACCAGGAACAAGATTCACCATAGCAAAACAACAATCCCTCGAAACAGTCAACGCAATCTTCCTAGAAGGATGAATAGCAAGATCATTAACACCTTTCCTATGAACAGAAAGCGTCTTAAGATGAACAAAACTGTCGGCATCGAAAATCGCAAGCGAGCTATCGCATCGAGGGAGGAGGAGGCGGAGAGGTTGTAGAGATGGTGGAGTGGGGGGAATTGAGAGAGGAGGTGGGGAATTGGGAGAGGACCTGGTCAAAACGAATTATGATGACAGTGAATAACAATGAGGAAGCTAAAGCATCATGAGCAGAGGCTTTTGAGGAAGGTGAATTTTTAGCTAATTCGTTTTCTTTAAGCCATGATAAAGAAGAAATTTGTGATAGTGAAGAAGATGAGTGGGAGTGAATATCGAGAGAGATAGATGAAAATTTTGGAAGAGAAAATGGTTGAAGAAGATGAGGTTGAAGGGCTATATGATAAAGAAGGAGTGCAGTTAAGAAGGTGATTTTTGGTGATGAAGAGAAAGATTTGAAGATGGGTTGTGGTTGAAGATGATTTTCCATTTTTTTTTTCTTTTTCATTTATTTAATTACTATGATGTACATGTGGCTTTTTTATTTAATTTTAATTGAATAATAACCACGTGGCGTACAACTCACTTAAGTGAGTGGCCACGTGGGCGTTGAACATGCCACCTAGGCTTTGAATTGGTCAAAATCAACGTTTCGCAAAAGGGGCCAAAGTTAGGGGTCTAATAATCCATTTTTTTTAAAAGGGGGCCAAAATCGCAACTTTTTCAAACATAAGGGGCCAAAAGTGCATTTAAGCCTTAGTTTTATTCTAAAGATATCTCGGTGCTTGAATATTGCAGGAGCTTGAAGATATGTAAATAAGACAATTAAATCTTGTGCCAATTTGTTCATAGTGTATCAGTTCTGGGATGTTGAAACTTTTATGCTTGCCATATTGATTACTATCATGTTTTTAACTTATGTAAATCTTTTTGTTGCAAGGGTATGAGAGAATATTATTAGTGTTTACTATTGTCATATTGGTGCATCTTTTTACTATCAAGAAATATGGCTTTTTGATCGAATATTTAAGAGCAAAATATTATGATTGCTTGGCTTGATTCTTATAAGTTAGGTCCAAATCTTAAGTTTAAGGGTTCTGTTATGTACATGAAAATAGTATGATCGCAATCATAATATTGTGAGGGTATGGGAGAATATTATTAGTGTTTACTATTGTCATTTTGGTGTATCTTTTATTTTATTTCTATCAGTTTTACAAAAAAATATTATAAGTATTTAACATTGGTTCTCATATTAGCATTAATCAATATAATTAAGCCCTTAACAAAAGTGATCTTTAGTGGAAAAGATTGGGAAACTAGTTCCCATAGACGGCGGAACTAATTCGAGGTGATATGAAGTGATGGTTGACGTTGAACAACGATCCGTCAAGGTTGAAGATTGGGGGTGGGGGTACTTGCAAGCACTCGGAAGCTTAAGTCCTTGAAAGCAAAGAGTGATATGTATTTAAAGGATAGAAATTGTGTATCTTGTGTTTGTGGTGAAGGATGCATTTTATAGATGTTAGCAAGGATATTTTATGGAGATTTTAGAGTCCTTTACGGTCGACGCTTCATCAAAGTGGGATTTATGCGATCTTTATTAATCGTTGAAGTGTTACAGAATGAGGAAATCTGAAACTAGCCATTGATGCGTTTATGGAATAGAAAAGATTCATGGCTATTGAGTTGGACCCTAACGTGTTTGGGCTTGTGTGATCGGATCTTGTATAAGAAAATTGCTCTTCTCACAAAGAGAAATGTTTACTCCCATACAAAGTATCGAAAATGCCCCTACGTGACTTAAGTCACGCTCGGAACATACCAACGTGACTTAAGTCACGATGCGTGCTGTTATGGAACAGCACAGGCAGAAACATAAACCCTTGTGTTTCTGTTTGTATCAAATACGATTTTGTTCCTTCCAAGTGCGATTTTCTTCATTTGTGTGCCAATCAACGTCAATTTCAAGCACAAAATCAAGTAAGTGTTTGTTATCCTATTGCATTGGCTTTTTATGGTTTAAATTTTGTTTTTTTTGGAGAAATTTCACAATTTTAGGATTTTAGGGTTTGATTTTCATGTTAGTTTTTAGGATTGTTAATAATGAATTAAGTTAGAAATTGTTGGTTAGATGTTGATCAATATAGGTTTGACTCAATTGTGGTAGGTTAGAGTTAGAAATTGTTAGATTTTATGTTTAACTCTAGGTGTTTGATAAAATGTCTCAACGAAAATTTGTTTGATTATTGCATTGTTAATGATGAAATTAGTTAGAAATTGAATTGTTAATGTTGATTATAGTGAGTTTGAGTGCAATGTGGTAGGTTAGAGATTGAAATGACACTATCGAAATTGAATTGTTGTTGTTGATTATTTAGAAATGACACAATGTCTCTATGAAAATCATTTATTTTTGCTTTTAAAAATGTTGTGTAGATATGTCTGAGAGACCGGACAGATTGAGAGCAGACAGGGTGACCATGATCGGGAGTGAACGGGCCGAAAAGGCGGCTGCGTGCCCTGCTCCTCGAAGGAGACAGGGCGTTAGGAGACAGGATGTGGAGGGGAAGTCATCTCAGGCAGGTGCGTCCCATGTAGTGGACCCCACGCAGCATCAACAACAACATGGGGAGTATCAGCCTCAGTACGAGCAAGCCTAGCATCAAGAGGGTGAGGCCCAGCAGCAGGCTCAGGAGGAGGTCGTGCCAGAGAGTTTTCCCAGGGGCCCTACTGACTTGACGCTTCTACCGAATTTCGATAGACATGTGGCATGCAGGCTTTGGAGCGACGCCGAAGTAAGTATAATTGTTTACTTTTATTTAATTACGCGTCAATTGATATGTTTATTTTAATTTAATTTTACGATTTAATTTTTATGTTAAAAAATTTTAATTACGCGTCAATTTAATTACGCGTCAATTTAACTACGCGTCAATTTAATTGTTTATTTTATTTTAATTTTACTATTTGATTGTTATGTTAAAATGTTTATTGTTTATTTTAATTATTGTTTTTTTTACGATTAAATTGTTATGTCTTTTTTTGTTATTCAAATGTTTATATTTTAAACGGTTTGTTGTTCGTTTAATTTTTTGTATTTCAGTTTCGGAGGACACATAAGGTGACCCACTACTACAGAAATGACTTTTTACATCAGTTGGAAATAACTTTTTACATCAGTTGCCAACCGATGTAAGGTGGCTTGATGTAGAATGTCCACATCTTTTCACATCGGGTACGAACTGATGTAAAATATGTATTTTTTACATCAGTTCTAAAATCCACTGTTGCGAAATCAATATTTTTTTAACACTACTACATAAATGACTTTTAACATCGGGTGTACAACCACTGCCCGATGTTAAATGTCACGTACCATCACACATTTCACATCGGCATTTAGTGGCCCGATGTTAAATGTCACGTTTTTTTTTATAAATTCTGCTTCTGATGCTATACCATGCTTCTGATGTTACATCAAATAAGTCTACTATTATGATAACATGGTGAATCTAAAGACATGAGAACCATAGCCAGCTTGCTCTTCGTTTCACTACTCTTATGTGACTTATAAGTCTACTATTACAAGCCTTACATTAACTCAAACAAGTAGCCAGCAGGTCATTTTGACATCACCAAACAAGAACAGCATCAAGAAAACAAGAAATTTGGAAGCCAATCCTTAAGTCAATATCTTTAAAAATTTAGAAGCAAAATGTTATGCATCAAACAGAAAACAAAAGCAGAAACCAATAAGAGTATAACTTCCCTATATATAATCCCCCATCTAAGATAACATAAAAACAACTCAAGCTAACTCATCAACTAGCTATTGACTACTATGAGACAGACAAGTCACGCTTAAAATTGTGTTGGTTCCTTTCATTTGGTTTCGTAAATTTTCTTCATTGTAATCACTGTAAAGTGTATGATTCAGATCAGAACTTCTTTTCCATTAATATACCGAATACAGTTCATTTTTTATTCTCTTGTTGGTACATATCACCAAGTAACAAGAGTAAAAAACACAAAAGGCTTATACAAAACAAAAATGCAGAAATTTCAATGAAAAGAAAAAGCATACTTGGAGAAAAATTGGCATAATGGGCTGCAGTTATTTAGGAAGACAAAATCCAGGTATGAGAACTGGTCCTCCCTGCAAAGTAGTCACATAAAACATAAGCATTAGCAACAATCAAAGTAGTCATTAGGAACTTTAAAGACAATATACGAACACCACAATAAAGAATAATTTTCAAAATTACAGCTCTACCTTCTTCTTCCTTCGTTCCTTGTCTCGGGATGAGGATACAGCATCGCGAACTAGTTTTATATATGAAGAGAGTACCTCCTTGGGTACCCAAATAATGACCCTTGACAAAGCTTCCAAGCAACCTTAAGAAAATTGAATTTATAAATAATATACTCAATCTCAACAGGGTATGTAAGTAAAATATCAACAACTAATTCAGCTTACAGTAATAGTAGTTTGGAGGACTAAATACTGCAGTGCATTAAGTTCCAATGGTTTTACTTATTACAACACAGGTTTTACTTTATTACAAGACAGGTACCTGGCTATCACTAACACCTTTCACAAGCTCTGATATGAGTGGCTCAACACCTTCTTCATCAATAACCAAGACTACTGTTTCAGCAGCCTTCTTAGCAGAAGTTTGAACCTCCTAGAAATTCAACAATCAACAAAAGAGGATTAAGTAATAGTATTCTTCTACATTCAATAGAACAAATGCTCATGATGTAGTCAAGTAAAAATTGCAAACAAGATAAAAATGTATTATCTTCAAATTATGTGTGCATTTTATACCTGGTCAACATCACTCATTGCTGATAGCAAAGGAGGAAGCACGGTACCAAGATGAAAGTCAAGACCAGGCCCAGCAATCTCTGCTAAAGCCCCCAGAGCATGTGCATTGAAGGCACTGACCATGTACCAACAAATTTTTAGTTAAGATGCAGATGATAAATATCCAGAACAAATAAATAAAAGCATAAAGACACGTACTGGCATAATTTCCCTAAGAGTCTTTGGAGTATTTGCCACAATAGTTTTCCACACGTGTAAAGCAGCCTGAGAAAAGAAGCATTCAGTTTTGACAGTCGAGCTTTATATTCCCAAATAATAATGAACCCTGAAAAAAGTAATGAGTAGATAAATCATTACCTGCCGTACTGACAAACTAACATCTGCTCGAACCATATACAATGCAGCAAGTATTTCATTACGCTTTTCACGGCCCAGAACCATCTTCCTGCAGCCATACATAATTCAATTCTAATTTTTAAATATCAAAGATGAAAAACACAAAAGGGTCATAAAATCGTAAATCTGAAAACACTTTTTACCACTAGCGGTGTGGTATAAAGGCCCCACTTAAAAACAAGCTTGTGAAAGAAGAAACCAAAGGAAAATAAAAAAAACAAAAAAGAATCGAAAAGCTAAGAATGAGGGACACGTGTGTAAACTAAGGGTGATTATGATTTTCTCCCTTGATTTTCCATTGATAAGTTTTACTACTAATTACTAAATGTCTGCTGGAAATTCCGCCATAATTGCAACACACCCCTAGCCACCTTAATTGCGGAATTAGGCTGCTTTTCATTGCAGCCTCCAACAGCTTCATTGTACGAGCTTACAAGGTATGACAGGTTGAGTTTATACTCACATTACCTAGAGATATGGCTTAAGTAGTGCTTATAAAGCTTGGACAGTCCGCAATCCTCACCTTATAACATCACGAACCATGAATTTCATCCGTGGTGCAAGTTGGGGATTTGTGCTCAATTCTTTCAACTGGCCAAAGTACATATCATTTATACGTCGTGATTTTGGGCTTTCATCAAGCTGCTTGCCAATAGTGTTGAAAAAATGACATATGGCTTCAACATTTTCCTCAGCCGGACACACATTGCTGTCAGAAGCTCCCAAAAGCTCATGTTCATAACATCAGTTAACCAAGAAGGTAAGTGAATACTCCTCCCATACCAACAAGAAATTACATTACAGTCAAGTCATAAGTCCTGCAAGAACCTGAACAATGTGATGGACAATCTTTTCAGGAACCATTTTTTGCATCAGCAGCTCACCAATTAAACGAATGTTTCCAAGGGTACAAATTTTGACAAGTTTTTACATGAACGGAAGTAAGGATTTGAGACAGAACAAAGTCAAATGGAAATCAGTATAAAACTCTTAACAAATGCTAAAGAATTGAAAATTACCCTGTAACAGTCTTTAGGACACGATCCTTGTCATAGAGAGTTGGGGGCTGCAGAAGATAATATAAAGATTAATACAAAATTTAAACTAAATATTTTGACAATGGTCATAAATAAATTCATACAAAAGACAATGTATAATTGCACATGACAAAAAAATAAAATAGTGGTATGTCATTCAAACACAATAATTTTTCATTCATTGCTGAAATGATCCCCAGCAAGATACTACTATTAGTATGTGTTTAATGCCTAATAAATCAACACTGATCAAGTTCAACAATCAACATACCCTTCGGGATGAAAAATGATTCAACCTTTTACAAAGCTAACAGAATATAAAGAAGACAAAAAACACACTCACATTGTTTTCTACACGACCCCAACTTTGATCTTCACCAAAAAGTTCAGCATCAATGTCATGTCTGAGCTTTAAAATATCCTAAATTATTAAACATCAAAATCATCTTTTTATAATAATTTATAAAAAAACATGTACATATGCTGTTTTCAGCTTATTTCCACAAGTTCTACATAACAGCTTATGAAAACAGCTTATAAATTATACAAAAATATTTTGAATTTGTTTTGCCCTGTGTTATGGAATAGCTTATTGCTTATACAAGCCCATCTTCCGGATGATTGCTGCATACTGAAGAAGGAGAAAGAAATTAGAATAGTATTACCAGGAGTTTATTTTTCTACAAACTACAAAATGAATATGTTCAACACAAGCTAACATTAATGGCAAGGTTCTCCAGTTTAATGATAAACCCTAATTTTTCCAATTTCTCCAAGGGATGGTTGTGAATCAACCTTTTTAACCCTAACAAACCACAGCGGAAAAAGAAAAAGCAAAATGAAAAAGAAGAAGCAAACCAGGATAGTGATTACTTACTCTGTACCAAAAGACCAACTATAGTACCATATTAATTCAGAAAACTCAAACTATGGACATTATAAGTATGATTGAGCATCATTACGAAGTTACTATCATTTCAAGCGTTGTGACTAAAAACAATGTAAAACACTGTAAAGGGCACTGATCTAGTAGAAAAGCAGGTCCCAAACAGTTTTACTTACGCATTTACTTCGTGTCCTTCTAATCACTACTAGTTTCAAATTTATCACCCGAAAAATAATGCATTTTCAAATCATGAAGGTTTAATATATTGTCCATATTTTGTCTGAATTTGCATCAGACAGTGAGCAAAGGGAAAGTTGGCCCTTGGGAAAGTTGGCCCTTGCTTAAATTCCTACTTAGCTTACAAGTAGTATTAGAAACCAATATTCACAAATATTTCATAAATAATATTAACAATTTAACAAAAGTTTAGAAATTAGATCACATATGATGAGCTGAGGAACACAGAAGGAGAACTAACGATAAGATTCAGGGTTCAAACTCTCAAAACTAACTAAATTACTAGCATACATTTGCCTATAAAAAAAGGAAGTAGATCACAAGAATCATATATAGCAGATTGCATGAAGTCATGAGCCATTATCAAAAACAAATCTTTTGCCAATTTATCATGAATGGAGATTATGTTTACGAAAACAATGTTCTGCTTTAAAAGCATATTCAAACGACACAAAAACATAAACCACTTATTAGCATGGTGATTAAGGCTTAGCATATTCGACTGTCAAGCCATTCCTATCAATCTCTTAAGATGATTTCTAATCAAAGGATTGATCAGTACGCTAAATTTTCAAACAAAACAACTGGTGACAGAACAGAAGTATACAAAACACTAGGAACATAGTATCAAAACTCAAAAGATAACAAAGCTTTACTTTCCACACACATGATTTAGCAATCAGATATAGTATAAGACACACTCGCTGAAACAATCATCAGATATTATTATGGATAATTAGAAAATTCAAGAAAGAGTACTTAAAGCTCAAAATTTGTGTGACAAAATATGCCAATAAAACCTAATTGAGCGCAAAGACTGAAGCTTAATGGTAAACCTTACAATGTAAAATATTGTAAACCTTCTTAGTAAACTCACAATAACCCAAATCAAAATCAAAATATTGTAAACCTATATTCCCAAAATTAGATTCAAATTTGACTAAATCAGAATCAACAAAAACATACCTGAACAATACTCCAATCGCGTGAACAGCTGCGTGAACAGTCGCGTCTGAGGAAGAGGGTTTATGAATGGATGAGAGAAAAGGGAAAAGGGTTTACGAATGGGGAAGCATTTTCAGAATGGAGAATGGAGAATGGAGAAGGGTTTGCGTTAACAGTCGCGTCTGAGGAAGATGGGTTTACGAATGGATGAGAGAAAAGGGAAAAGGGTTTACGAATGGATGAGGAACGGATGAGAAAGAGGGAAAAAGCTTTCACATTTTCAGAGAAGAGGGAAAAGGGAAAATGTATATTGAAAGGCTTTTTCCCTACAGGTATTATACACCTGATGTGAAAGATAATTCACCAAAATAACGAAATTGCCACCGTGTTTTATTTTCCCTACAGGTATTATATCAACTGATGTGAAAAGTTTTTATCATTTACTTTTCCCCTCAGTTATTCCTCTCCACTGATGTGAAAACTTTGTTAGTAATTTCGAAAATGTCACCGTGTTAACTATCACATCAGGTATTATTTCAACTGTTGTGAAAACGTTTTTGACCATGTTGTAAAATGTATATTTTCCACTAGTGACCCCTGCCTCGCATGGGAAGAAGCTTGGAAAGCTGATAGTCCTGGAACGGGGACAGGTATGGTTCTGGCAGTGGGTGGATGCATCCGGTCGTGCCCCCCTCCTTCAGACTGGGTACGAGAACATCAGCTCTTGCCACATCACCGCCTTGTCAGAGATATGGCATGCAGAGACCAACAGCTTCCATCTGCCCGTCAGGGAGATGACCGTTACACTAGATTATGTGGCGTGTCTGCTACACATCCCCATCGTTGGGAGGCTCATGGGTGACGAGGATGTAGGATACGAGCTGGGTATGGAGTTGCTGCAGAGCGAGCTGGGTATGACGGAGGCAGAGGCGATGTCTGAGGTAAATAAACAGTGGGGTCGGTATATTAGTATACCTCACCTGAAGAGGGTGTATGACAAACTCTTGCATAGGTGCAATGAGTTAGAGCAGCCTGCTGATGAGGAGGAGGCGGAGGAGCAGGAGAGGGTTAGGACTATGTGCATTAAGGCATTTTTGTTGTTCTTGGTTGGCGTCACCATTTTCGCGAACAAGAACAGCAAAAGCGTTCATCTGTTGTGGATCACTATGATGCAGGACTTGGACATGGTGCACGAGTGGTCCTGGGGCAGGATAACACTTGCTTTTCTCTACACCCAGTTTTCTCTTGATACGAACCCAGACATTGGCGCTTGTGGCGGTTACATGACTCTACTTGAGGTAATTTTTTTTTCTATAACATATTATAAATGACTTAGGATATTATTATGTATGTTTATACGTTTGTGATGCTGAAATATCGTGCTGACCCGCTTGCTGCTAGATGGAAGCCGCACAGGGGCCATTCTGATCCTGGACATTACCGTGGCCTGATTGATATGATGGTCAATGCTGATCTCGTCTGGAGGCCGTATGAGGATCAACGGGAAGTTACGCCTTTCCACGACATCTGTTGGTACTCGGGTTGGATCATGGACAGTACGATGATGTGACTTCACTTGTCGGAGCGGGTTCTCAGGCAGTACGGCTATGTCCAGACCATACCCAGATCTCCGACGACATTTGACGCTCTTAGGCCAGAGGATGTGGTTGTGGCCTTTCAGCATTTTCTGGTCCATGTCCTTCCACAGGTGCTTCTGGGCCGGCAGACAGTAGAGACTCGACAGTGGAGGTATCAGGAGGGGTACATGAGTTGGTTCTACCGTGTATCTCAGCCTATTATGAGTGACCATGCGCCCGTTTGCCGAGTACACAGCTCCTGTCCCTCCTTACGAGGAGGTTATTGTTCAGCAGAAGTGGGCCAGATAGGTTCCCGACCCACTCCAGATTATTGCGAACAGAGCCAGAGTGGACAGTGCAATGGAGCATCCTGATGTGTTTGTGTCTCCAATCTTTACCGGTGTGTTGCAGGGCTTCCAGTCGGAGTATCTCATTTTACAGGAGGAGCCGGTTTCCCAGAGTAGGACTAGGAGCCATAGTCCAGAGGAGTAGGGTCTTATGACATTTGTATATTCTAGTGTTTTTATGACATTTTTATATTTTTAGTTATTTTTATGACATTTTGGCGGACATGGATGTATTATATTTACACTTGCGCCTTTGCGCATTTTTATGACATTTTGGTACATTTTCGGTTTTATTTTTTGTGTATTATAACTTTCAATGAATTTGCGTATTTTAACTTTGAATGAATGAATGATTGAATTATTGATTGAATGGATGAAAAATGGATGAAAATGAAAGAATGAATGGATCAATGAAGGAATGGATGAATGAAAACAGGGACGCTACATATTCTGCCTGTTCTACTTGCTGTCACAAACAAAACTTGAGTTAACTCACGTTGGGATATAACCTACGTGAGTTAACTCACGTTGGTGTATGACCTATGTGACATAAGTCACGCTCGGTAGATGTCAACGTGACTTAAGTCACGTTGCGTTCTTTTATAACTCAGACAGTGCCTCATTTCTCCATTTCACTTCTCAAATCTCTAAAAACTCTCTCAAATCATCCAACCTCAAATTTCTTCAACTTCAAATCACCCACCACTCCAATAACAAGTAGGTTTTCATAATCAAATACCATTGACATTTTATGTTTATATGTTACATTTTTCCTGTTAAACTATAAATTTTTTAGTTTTAGGGTTTGTTTAAATTTTGATTTTTTTTGGCAAGAAATGATACAATGTTTACATGTAAATGACTTATGTTGCTTAAATGATTAGATGTTTGCATGTTTATGTTGTAGTTTTTAGTTTTAGGGTTTATGTATAATTTGCACTCCAAGGGTTTGATGAAATGTTTGAATGAGTTTTTTATTGATTGTTTTTAATTTCTTATGGTGTAGATCTGAAACAATGAACAATTTGTTCAACGCTCAAGTATGCTTCAACGGTGGAAACCCTAATTTTTTCAAGGTTCGGGACAATGTCACGTTAAAAGAACTGAAGGATCAACTTGATGAAATCAACCAACGACTCAACCACGGAGACACAAGGAGGGTGGAATACGTTTGTCGTATTCTATTAATCTTGATATTTATTACGCGTATTTGTGTATTTTTAATTATGATTTATTTTGGATCACGAAGGAATTGTTGTTATTGTTGTTTCTAAGACATGACATGCTTTTAAAAAATTAACATAATATATTGTATGTTTGGGGTTTTCAAAAAATATTATATTTGTACAAAATTGATGAAAACTTAACTTACCTAAAACAAACGTGACTTAAGTCACGTTGGCGTTGTACCTACGTGACTTAACTCATGTTGGCTCAACGTGACTTAAGTTATGTTGATGCTACCGAACGCGACTTAAGTCGCGTTGAGAGTATTTTGGTCAGAACACATGGAATGATAAAAAATACACGGGGGAGAAGAGCAATTTTCCTTGTATAATGAGGATTCTTGGTTTCGGTGGTAGAGAAAAAATTGAAATGAAATCCCTAACATCATTAAAATTCAAGATTTTATTGTAAAATAAATTTGGTAACTTTTTTGTTGACGTTAATTCAAAATTATACTAGGTGGTGGATCACAATAAATCAATAACTCATGTTAGATTAGGATGTATAATATTTAATTTAATGAATGAGAGTGAAAATTGTAGTTCTTTTTTAGGGAAGTGAAAATTGTAGCTAGACTAACAGTTTAGGGAGATACACTGCTTCTGATACTTAATTTTTTTCTCTCCACCATTTTTCAATAAATAATCAACTATATTTTTTCCCTTTCTTTCATGTCTTATATTTCTAACTTCTTCATCTGATCTAAATTTGTTGGTAATGATTTGGATTCTTGGACATAGAATATGGTACGGATGAAGACAATTTTGGGAAGAAAAAGAGGTGTTATTATTGGAGAGAAGTTGTTGAGTGAAACCCTTGGAGTGCAACACAAGACACAGACAAAAAGAGCATAATTTTGATAGAAAAAGAGAGGCCCTTGAATATCCTTGACGTCATTACATTCTCAGTACTGTTTCAGTGTCTTTTGTTTCTCTGTAACTGAAATCCTTCTGTTGTGTTTCTTGTTCCCTATAGTTTAAGGCCCATACGCACTACACAAGTTTCGTACACGCGCCTTTAATGGGCCATTTTCTCCTTTTAGTGGTACCATTAATTGATGTTAAGGCTGATCTAGGTCCATTCTAGTGAATTCCAAAATGATGGGTGTTCTCATGACAAGTTCTGAAACTTTTGATGCAATTCAGAGTGAAATATTTAAATTTAATGTTGCACTGTTATATGCATGTTTAACTTAGGGTGAGTTTGGCAAGATCATGATACATTTACGAGAGTGTCGAGCTTTAACAAAATCATTTTAGTATTGTAATTTTGTCAAATCTATTACGATTTTAAACATGTACTGTATGTCTCAGTTGTATATATGTAATTATAATTGTAGTAGATTTGACAAAATTGATTTTGGCCTCCAAATATTAATCGCTCAATTCTAATCCTTAAGTGTATCTCCTTTCACATTTCTTAGTAAGGGTGTGATTAGCTGCAAAGGGAAAGTGAGAAGATAAATAGGTAAGACAGTGCAATAAGAGGAGAATGTGAAAGGCAGGATTAAATTGTAAGCAATATAAGGGACATAAAAATTGTGCATTGAATACGAGAATCAAGTCTAGAGGAAAAGTAAACTCTACTAGAAAACATCCAATATATCAAAATCAATTATAGACCTCTAGAAACAAATTTAACTCATACAAAAATAACATTTGCTATTTAGTGTCAAAATTCACTTGTTTATTTAAAATAAGTGATTTAGTTCAAATGATTAATAAGCTTCCTCAAATGACGAATCATTTGGGAGAACCTAATTCGATTTCGATGTGGAACAATTCTTGGTAAATTATACTTATCTCACGACCGAACTCTGAATTTCTAATGCCCCTTTCCTTTGTTAACTATAGGGTTAACCCAAAAATAAAATCACTTATTTATATATTTGAATGTAGTTAAATGACACTTTGTATCATAATTCGCGGTATTACACTTACCAAACAATACAAATAGTTATCTCGTTTTCAACTCACTTTCGCTTTCGTACATTTAACATTTATTATGTATACTTTTTTCATTTCACTTATATTTTATGATCCTAACAAAGCATTAAAGGTTCAAGTGGTTCTTTTTGGCCCCCCTCAACGTCTCTAAGGCCTCCAAAAAATTCAGAAGATAACTTCTGAAGGATTATTTTTTTAAAATTTTAACACCTCTGGGAGGTAACTCTCAAATGACACTTTTCAGCACAAAAAGTATTGAGGGGGTCTAAAAAAAATGCACTAAAGGTTTAGGTGGTTTGTATGGACCTATTTAGTTTCTTCTTTATTTCTGGCCCATTCTAAGTTAGGCTGTGTTTAACTAGCATACCCTTTTGCTGCCTAGGATCAGAGTTTATAATGAAAACATTTGCCCAAAAAATTAGAAAATTGCTGTTCACACTTCAATATCGGCTAAAACACACCAGTAATTTACGTTTTTAACCCCATCGGCAGTTAACTGCCGATGGGAAGGATCCGACGGCAGTTAACTGTCGATGGGAAGGAAACCAGCGGCAGTTAACTGTCGTTGCCATGTTTTGCCTATATTTTTTAAAACTTCACATTTTTTCATCTTAATGTGAACAAAAACGATAAAATGAGTGAACAAAAACGATAAAATGACATGTGATTAAAGTGAAAAAGCTAAAAACAACAAAAAAAAAGTAATAAATAAAAATGATAATAATAATTTGAAATCATACTCTTAAAAATAACAGAAATTATATTTTCTTTTATTATTATATATATGATATGATTTATTATATATATAAATAATTTGATTTTTTATTGCATTTTTATTTATTGTACTCTTATATTAAAATCATACTCTAAAATAGAAAAAGAATAGAAAATTATACTCTAAAATTATAGTCTAAAAAGCAATTTTGATTTATAAATATATATATAGAAAAGAATAGAAAAAGAAAAGAAAAAATGGAAAATAATGAAATATAAATAAGTCAATGCGTGGAAAATAATGAAAAAAAAAACAAATTCATGCTCCACGGCAGTTAAGTGCCGATAGAATAGAGATGTGAACGGCAGTTAACTGCCCAAAAATGTGAAGTTTTAGAAAATACAGATAAAAACGTAAATTACTGGTGTGTTTTAGCTAATTTTGAAGTGTATAAAGCAATTTTCAAAAAATTAATGAAAACTGCGTGTTATAAAATACATTAAGATAATTTTTAAAGGGAAAATACATTAAGATCATTACTGAGTGTTGTAAAAAAAAAATATTAATAATGATTTTTGCTCCAACAAAATGTTATATTTTCCGCTAGGAAATTTTGTGGATAAAATCAACATCCAAATTTCTATAGGTGGGAATGCTAATGATACTTCCGACGAGGCTGCTGCAAACGATAATTATGTTGCTCTTGCATTTACATATGTTCTTCCTTCAAAGGAGATGGTGGAACCTTCCGTTGCGGCTGCTGTGCAGGCTGTAGTTTTGCAAAAGGAACTTGAGTTAGCTCAGAAATTGTTGAACAATGAAGATGTGGAAGATGAGATTCCATATGTCTCAAATAGTCAGAAAAAGAAACATAAACTCACGTTCCTCAATGAATATTTTTTATTGGAATATTAGGGGAATCGGCAATTCTGATTCCAAAATTGATTTACATAACTTTTGCACCACTCACAAGCCTCTCTTGATTTTTACAGCGGAACCAATGATTCTTTTTAGGTTTAATGGTAGTTTTGGCCTCCTATGTTTCATAATCTTGCGATTTTGGCCTCAAATAAAAAATAATAACAAATTAGCCCCTTAAATTTACTCCATTTTGCACTTTTGGCACCTGGTCCAATTTTGACTCAGTCAATACACACGTGGCACTTCAAAGACGCCACGTGTGTAATTTTTAATTAAAAACAAATGAAAAAAAACCACATATACATTAAAGGAATTAAATAAATGAAAAAAAACAATAATTTCAAACCCAAAAAAAAATCTTCTTCATGATCCCTCTCACTTTCTCTCTCTACCTCTTCTCTCTCACTTCCCAACAACCACCATCACCACATCTCTGACGTTTGTGTTTCTTCTCACCTCTACAAATGTTTCTTCTCCAAACACCATTTTAATTGATTGTCTTTCAATTTTGTGTATCAAATCAAATTTTCTTTGTTCAATTTCAATTCAATTCATTTGACACTGTTGAGATCCACCACGTCCTTGCCTCGCAGCTCATCTCTCTTCCTTTCGTCCTCGTTTCTCTACTGATTCACTTCTGTTGAGCCTTGTTGTGTTCTACACTCGACGTTTTTGTTCTACCGCGACGGTCGAAGATTTGTGTAGTGCTTGGTGGATTTGAATGCGCGGCTCATTCCTCTTTCTTGGTGAGTGGCGACGTCGCATCGCAGCCACCACTACACTACATGTTTTTTCGTTTTGTGTTGTTGCGTTATGTTTGATCCATATGTTTCTCCTCCACCACCACCGCCGCGAGAATGCGAAAACCCAGTTGAGTATTAATAAGGAATCAAAGGAAAATGAAGTTGTTTTGGAAAAGAAAGTTGTTGTTGTTGAAGAGTGTTCATAACATCTGTTTGTGGAAGGAGGAGAGAAATGGAAGATGTTGTTTCTGTTCATTCATCATTTCTTCCATTTTACTTTTTTTTTAATTCAACAAATACACACGTTGTTTTTTATTTATTTTTTAATTAAAAATTACACGTGTGGTGTCTTTGAAGTGTCAACTGGGTCAAAATTGGATCAGGGACCAAAAGTGCAAAATGGGGTAAACTTAAGGAGTTAATTTGTTATTGTTTTTTATAAGGGGTCAAAATCGTAAGATTGTGAAACATATGGGGCCAAAACTGCAATTAAGTCTTGTTTTTAACTAGGGTTCCTTCTTGGTTTTGGAACCGTATTAATGTTGCGGAATTTTGTGGTCAATGATCGCGACTCATTGCAGCCTAATCTTT
The DNA here is from genome assembly GCA_018208015.1 of Medicago ruthenica. NCBI lineage: Eukaryota > Viridiplantae > Streptophyta > Magnoliopsida > Fabales > Fabaceae > Medicago > Medicago ruthenica. Next base: position 50,109,089 of record CM031377.1, on the reverse strand, counting down.
GAGGCCTATGGGGGAATGATAGTAATTTTTGTTTCTGCACAATGTGTTTCTTTGGAAATGATTTGGAACCAACAGTCTGTTTTCATTATTGTCGTTTATGCTAGTAACTCGTATTTGACTCGTCACACTATGTGGGCTGATTTTACCTCTCTTCAGACTCGTTTTTTGGGACCTTGGATGTTTATAGGTGATTTTAATGTTGTATTAAAGGTCCATGAGAAGCGTGGCAAAAGGTATCCCCCTTCTATTTCTTACGCATTTGGATACTTCCACGATGTTGTATACTTTGATTAATGGTAGGCTGGGATCTGAGAATGTGGCTCTATGGCTTGATAGGGTTGTTTGTCATGATGCTTGGCTTTAATTTTGGGCAAAATCTTCTTGTTGCTCTCTTCCTAGGCACTAATCGGATCATCACATATTACTGTTAAATCTTACTTTTACATATGTTCATCGTGCTTCGTCGTTTAATTTTTTCAAATCCTGGACTACGCATGATGACTGTAGACGATTGGTTATGAAGGTATGGAACAAGGATGTCCTCGGCAATGGTATGTATCGACTTCAGCAGAAGCTTCAGCGCATTAAAAGAGCCTTCTGGTTATCGAACAAGTCGGTTTTTGATGATGTTGAGAGACAAGTCCACTTAGCCATTGAAGGGGTAAACTGTATTCAACAATTACTTGATACAACTGATTTTACTTGTGAATTATATATGGGAGAGGGCTATAACTCAAATGTTTTTATTCGCGGAGATATGAGTACTTCCTATTTCCATCGTGTGGCAAGATTAATTATTTTCATAATATTTTTGGTGCCTCAAACAATTGCTCCTTGAATGATATGATCTTTAATCTTATTCCCACTGCGGTATCTGAAGAGGATAATTTATTGTTAACTTAGGTACCGTTGGTTGAAGAGATTAAAATTGCAGTCTTTGATCTTGATGGGATGGCGCACCCTGCCCTGATGGTTTTAGCTCTTTTTTCTTCCAACTTTTTTGGTAGTTTTTTTTAGAGGATACACACTAGTAGTTGTTATTCAAAAACTAAAATGTAAGGATATTTTTATTTTATTTTATAAAGCAATCAAATTAAAATGTAAGAATAAAATAAAGAAATAAAGAAATAAAATCTAATTTTCTCACATAGTTTCACTTTCCTTTTTCTTTTCTTCTTGTTTCCTTTCTCGTGTTCCTTTTCTTTCTGATTTAATTTCTTGATATCAAGTTTTTGATTCGATTTCACTTTCTTGATCCTTTTCTGATCAATTTTCTTTCTTCTCATGTCAATTTTCGTTTACCTTCAGTGAATTCCATTTTCGTTTTTCTTCTAATCGATTTCTTTTTTGATCCGTATCCTAATTTCATCTGGTTCTTTTGCCTTATCTTCCTTGTTTGATCAACCTTCTCAGTTTGCAATTTGTCGCAATTTCGTTCCTGTCAATTTTCCCAATTTTTAGGGTTTCAGTTTCATTTCTTCATCAAAGAAAACTAATTTCGATTCAGTTTTGATTCTTCTCACTTCTTAATCGACTTCTTGATTGGAATCCAATTTCTTGTTCAATTTCAAGATTCGTTCGATTTCAAAATTTGGTCAATGCAGAATATAATCGTTTTTAGATCAAGTTCGATTGAGTATTCTGGAGTTTGATTTAGTCGTCCCTTTCGTTCTTCCCTTCATACGTCACTTTCTCTATGAGTTGTCGATTTTGATTTTGAGATTATGTGTAGCGATTCGGCTTCGTAATTCTCTTTATTTCAATTGCGTTTTGTTTCCTCTTGTATTGTCAAGATATGTTTGTGGTTAGTGATCTCAGTGTTCAATCTGCTTCTGTTTGAGGCTGCGGTTTGTTGTTTGCCACTTTGAAGCTCCGGTTACGGTGAACATTCGCTGCAATTTCTGATATAGTGGGATTTTTTTGCCGTTGTGAAATTCCTTTGTTGAAATCTCTCTATCTGGAATGGTATCTTGTGATTCTTGTTGCAATTGGTTTATTCTTGGAGTTTGGAATATTGTTTGGATTTTGGAAGATTATACATGGAATGGTAATTCATTTCTCTGGTTCTCTAAGTGTTTGATTAGTAATTACATTGTTCTGTCTTAGATTTGTGGATTTGGTTTGCTTTTGAGGTAGTTGCATTGTTATTCTCATCTGGTTTGGAAGCTAGAATGTGAAATGTTGCTTTGCTGGTATAATGTGCACAAGATGTTTGGTAAAGGTTATTTGTGATGCTTTGAAGGTAGAACATGAAAGTTTGGAAGCTTTCTGGCATTGCTTATATGGGGTGCATTAAAGCTTAATTTAACAATTTGGTTAACAATTCTATTGGATTTGTGGAGCCACTAATATGTTTGTCACACACAAAGTCTTCACCCTGTCTATCATTAATCATGTCAGTTTGGTACTCTTGGTATTAGTAACCTTGTTTATGGCTGCTTATGTCTAAAAAATAAGCATTTGGTTGGTCGTTGGCTAAGCTCAAACCTTATCTTGAAAGACTAAACTTAGGCATCGCAAAGTTTAGCTCGGTTTAACTTATTCTCATCCTTATCTTAGAAATATATTGAAGGTGAGAAAAACACACAAGAAGGGGGGTTGAATTGTGTGGACTCAAAAACTTGGTTTCTTTTCTTCTCAAAAACTTAAGTTAAGTTCAGAAGCTGATATGAATCAGTTCTGAACTATTTCTCAAAGAGTATATGTAGCGGATTAAAAACAAAGAGAGAAGGAAAGAGAGGACACACAATGTTTTTATACTAGTTCCTTCCACAAGTTGGAAGTAGTCTAGTCCCCTTGTTACTAACAAGAGATTTTAACTATAATCAGATGATTACAAATGCTCAACCACAAAGGAAGAGACTTCAGTTGCTCAACCACAAAGGAAGAGGCTTCTAATGCTCAAGACACTAAGTCAAGAGGCTTCCCAATGCTCAGACCACAAAGGAATGAGACTTCCTGCTCAGACCACACAGGAATGAGATTACAACTTGCTCAAAACATTAAGTAATGAGGCTTATGATGCTTAGCACGCAGACTAAGACTTGAACCAAACTGAATTACAAGAAAGTAAGTTTGGGTTGAACACTTGATAAAATATCAGAGGTGTTCACTTAATACAACACATGTTAAGACTCTTAACCTTAAGAAATTCTAAGATACAAAGATTGAAAGAATTTCTAAGAGGTTTGGTGAACTATGAATTCTGGACAGAAAAACAGAGTATAGTTGCAGACAGTTTTGTTCAAGAGTCTTAGCGAATTTCTTCTTCAATTCTTCATCCTTATATAGAGGAAATTAGAGCTGTTGAAGATTTGCAGGATTTGAGAAAAGAGCCGTTGCAAAAGAAGAACTAGGCTAGCTGAATTTGTGTGCTGAACTTTGGAGAAAACCAGAACTCAACAACCATTTTTGAATTGCTTTCCTTAAAAGCTGGGGAATGTTTGAGTGAGGGAGACAACTGTTCCATTGGAGTTGTTCTGACATTGCAGGCATTAAATGCGCACAGTAACAGCTGCTTTTCTTGCCACATCAGGCTTCAGAAGCTTTTGCGTGAACAGTACTTCATAAGCTCTCTTCAGAAGCAAGTCTTCAGAAGCACTGTTCATCAGACGCACTGTTCATCAGAAGCTCCCTTCAGACGTTGACTTTTGTTGACCTTCAGAAGCATTGTTCATCAGACGCACTTCTTCAGACGTTGACTTTCGTTGACCCTCAGACTCAGCCTGCAGAAGCTGCCTTCAGACACACGCTTCAGACTCAGGCTTCAGACTCAATTTTTCTTCAGTTTTGCAACAATGCTTTTTGGATTTCCTTTCTTGCTCTAAGCTTGTTCTTCCATAACCATTATTGATTACCAATCATTAAGCACGTGGTTCTGCACAACTTGAACAAAGCATTAGCAAATACCAATTTTCTTTTTAACACTTTGTTATCATCAAAACCTTAAAGAGTGATGTTCATACAAATTATTCCAACAATCTCCCCCTCTATTCAGAAGAGAGTTGTTTCACACATTTTGTTCCAACAATCTCCTCCTTTTTGATGATGATAAACATAAGTATTAATCAGAAAATTGTTGTTAACTTAATTAACAAGTTAACTGCAGGGTGTGAGGTTTGTAAGCTCCCCCTGAGTCTGATCCAGGTTAATTAAGTTCAGTTAAAATTAAAAATGTGAAAATTTCAGAATTGTTATTAAGTTTACTTAACAAGCTGACTTCAGGAGAGGTTTGCAAGCTCCCTGAGTCTTATCCAAGTTATTTTAAATTCATTTTACTCACTAAGAGTAATGTATCTCACAGAAATTTAATTCAGAGGCTAAGAGTTAAAAACAGTTCTCATAAGTTAATTTCAATCAGAACTTAACTTATGTTCAGAGCCTCAGGTCTTAATGCCTTTTACTCCCCTTCATAAGTTAATTGACTGACAGAAATTAACTTATATTTTGAGCTCAGGAGCTTTAATACTTGTTTTACATTTCTCCCCCTTTTGTCATCAACAAAAAGTTTTAGAAAAGAAAAATTTCAGAAAAATTTCTCCCCTTTTTAAGGAATTTCTCCCCCTTTTCCAAGAGAGTTTGAAAAACATGTGAGATAATCATGCAATCATTTAGGTAATCAAGCAACAAAGATGAGAATCAGAGCAGAATTGACTTTACATGAGTATATGACATTGCATTTTAAAATAGAATGTTGTTCAGAAGCAGAAAAAGATAGTTCAGAGCTTCTGATCAGAGCATTCTTTGTTCAGACATAGCTGTTCAGTTTATCTTATGCAGTATCACTGAACTATTTTAGGCAAAATTGTTCAGATCATATACCAACTAAAAGGTTTTAGCACTATTGGATTTATATCAGAACCTGATACCAAAACTGGTTCAGTGCTGATACCAAGATAAGGCATTTGGTTCAGTGCTGCTGAATTCTTTCAGATAAGCCTGATACCAAGTTTTAAATATGTTCTGAAAGACTGAACATTGTCTGATACAAATTGAGCATTTGAAAAAATGTGTCTGTGTTAAAACATTTTAGCATTTGATACCAAAAGCAGAAAAACACATTTTTATATTGATGACTTTGGGAGGGACAAAGTATAACTTTCAAAGCTTAAATCATCATAGCCCAGGGTTATACTTATCAGATTCTGACCAAACATTAGATTTCTATCAGATTCAGAAGTCAGAAAATCCAGGTTCTGAACCTTCAGACTCTGAGGTTTTCATGGCTTAACTTTCTTCAGACTCTCAGAAAATGAGTGTCTGATAAGTCTTAGCTTCTGATAAACTCAGGGTCTCAGTTCTCATTCAGATTCAAGCATATTTTCTAAGAGATAAAATGCATGTTCAGATTCTTTTTAATAAAATTGAATCTTTCTTCTGTTAGGGGTTTTGTGAATATGTCAGCCCATTGATGATCAGTATCAATGAACTGAATATCTAAAACACCCTTCTGAACATAATCTCTTATAAAATGATGTTTTATTTCTATATGCTTGGCTCTAGAATGCAGAATTGGATTTTTAGACAGACATATTGCAGCAGTATTATCACAATAAATTGGAATGTTATCTGCATGAATCTGATAATCCTCTAATTGATGTTTCATCCAGAGTAGTTGTGTGCTACAACTTGCAGCTGAGATGTATTCTGCTTCTGCTGTTGACAAAGCAATAGTTGCTTGTCTCTTGCTGGCCCAGGATATCAGATTCTCAACAAGAAACTGACAGTTTCCACTGGTGGATTTTCTTTCAATCCTGTCCCCAGCATAGTCAGCATCACAGAATCCAACTAGCTTATAATTCAAAGATTTCTTATACAGAAGTCCCAAATTAGTTGTTCCTTTCAGATACCTAAAGATTCTCTTGACAGCAGTCATATGAGATTCTCTAGGATCTGACTGGAATCTAGCACACAAACAGACACTAAACAAAATATCTGGCCTAGAAGCAGTTAAGTATAAAAGAGAACCTATCATACCTCTATAAAGCTTCTGATCTACTTTTGAGCCATTGTCCTCTTTGCTTAAGGTGCAGGTAGGATGCATTGGTGTTGTCATCAGTTTACAATCATCAAGCTGGAACTTCTTCAGAAGCTCCTTTGTGTATTTGTACTGATGAACATAGACACCATCTTTGCATTGATTGATTTGAATTCCCAAGAAGAATTTTAACTCTCCCATCATGCCCATTTCAAATTCATCCTACATTAACTTAGAAAATTCTTTGCAAAGAGAGGCATTAGTAGAACCAAATATGATATCATCAACATATATTTGTACAATTAAGATATCTTTCTTAAGAGTTTTTCTAAAAAGTGTATTGTCAACTTGACCTCTTACAAAATCATTTTTAATCAAGAAATTGCTTAGTCTTTCATACCAAGCTCTAGGAGCTTGTTTCATACCATACAAGGATTTCTTAAGTTTAAAAACAAAATCTGGATTTTTAATATCTTCAAAACCAGGAGGTTGTTTAACATAAACTTCTTTAGAAATAACACCATTTAAGAAAGCACTCTTAACATCCATTTGGTACAAGATGATATCATGATTAACAACATAGGAAAGAAGTAACCTGATTGCTTCCACTCTTGCAACTGAAGCAAAAGTTTCAGTGTAGTCTATTCCTTCCTGCTGGCTGTAGCATTGAGCTACCAGTCTTGCCTTGTTTCTGATCACTTCTCCTTGTTCATTGAGCTTGTTTTTGAACACCCATTTTGTTCCAATGATGTTATTATGATCAGGTTTTGCAACAAGATCCCAGACATCATTCCTTTGAAACTGGTTCAGTTCTTCCTTCCTTGCTACAATCCAGCCATCATCTGCAAGTACTTCATCAACTGTTGTGGGCTCAATCATGGATAGCAGACCAAGCATAGACTCATTCTGATTGAATACTAATCTTGTTTTCCTTGGACTGTTCTTGTTTCCAATGATCAGGTCCTCAGGATGTGAAGACTTGTACTTGAATGAGGTTCTGGGGGGAATCAGGGATTTGTTCAGAACCATGCTGGTCTTGATTTGCTTCAGGAGTAGTGTCATTATCAGAGAGTTTCTCAGACTCTTCATCATTTCCAGCTTCTGAACCTTCTTCAGACTCTGAACTCAGTTCAGGTTCTGAAGGTTCTTCTGAGAGTCTAAAATCTGCAAAACTCTCAACCAGCTCTGGTATTTCATTACCAGGCTTCTTATCATCAGATCTAATATGTATAGCTTCTTCAACAACATGTGTTTCAGAATTATACACCCTGTATGCTTTAGATCTCTCTGAGTATCCTAAAAAGGTAACCTTTTGAGCCTTAGCATCAAATTTCTTTAGGTAGATTTTATTGTTCAGTATGTAGCATGTACAACCAAACTGATGAAAATAAGAAATACTTGGCTTTCTTCCTTTAAACAGTTCATATGCTGTTTTATTTAGAATAGGTCTGATATAGATCCTGTTCTGAATATAACATGTTGTGTTTACAGCTTCTGCCCAAAAGTACTTAGCAATTTTGGATTCATGGATCATGGTTCTGGCCATTTCTTGTAAAGATCTGTTCTTTCTCTTTACAACTCCATTTTGTTGTGGAGCTCTAGGAGATGAGAACTCATGGAGAATTCCATGATCTTCACAAAAATTTTCAAAAGGTTCATTTTCAAATTCCCCACCATGATCACTTCTGATTTTTAAAATTTTCAAATCAGTTTCATTTTGTACTTGTTTGCAGAATTTGAAAAACACATCATATGTTTCATTTTTAGTTCTAAGGAACTTAACCCAAGTCCACCTACTATAATCATCAACAATCACAAGTCCATACTTCTTCCCATTGATTGAAGCTGTTCCAACAGGACCAAACAGATCAATGTGAAGTAGTTCTAAAGGTTTTGAGGTGGAAACAATGTTCTTTGATTTAAAAGAAGTTTTAGAAAATTTTCCAATTTGGCATGCACTGCACAAAGCATCTGAGTGATAATCAATTTTGGGTAGGCCTCTGACTAGCTGTAACTTGCTAAGCTTAGAGATGAGTCTCCAGTTAGCATGTCCCAGCCTTTTGTGCCAAACCCATTTCTCATCACTCATAGACAGAAGGCAAACTACCTTCTGCTGAACCAATTCAGAAAAATTTATTTTATAAACATTGTTTTTCCTGTTTCCTTTGAACACTACAGACTTATCTTTGTTGTTAATTACAGTACAAGTGTTCTTATTAAACAAGACTTCATAATCACTATCACATAATTGGCTTATGTTAAGTAAATTATGTCTAAGTCCATCTACCAGCCAAACATTATCAATGTACAGGGAAGAATTACCTATCTTACCAGTACCAATGATCTTTCCTTTCTGACTTCCTCCAAACCCTACAGTTCCTCCCTCTTTCAGAGTCAGGGTTTGGAACATAGACTTGTCTCCTGTGATATGATGTGAGCATCCACTGTCCAGGTACCAGGACCTTTCCTTTTCTCTGGATGACAAGCATATCTGCAATAGAAATGATCTTAGACTTAGGTACCCAAATTTTCATGGGTCCTTTGGGGTTAGTCCTGAAAGGTTTTGGCTTTTCATCTTGTGTCTGAAGTTATGATATTCAGACTTGTTCTGATACTTTGGATATGAATCCTTATATCTTGAATAAGTCTGAGTTTCAGAACCTGAGTTCTTCAGAACCTGAGTTCTCAAGGGCCTGGACTCAGATTTCTTCAGAACCTGAGACGTGAAAGTCTTTGGTCCTGATTTGTTTAGAGTCTGAACCATTGAGTACTTTGGTTATGGTTTCTTCAGAACTCTAATTTTGGTAGCTTCAGACACAAGGCAAGGTTCAAATTTACCTTTCTTAAAACAGTTAGAAGCAGATGACTGATATGCTTTCTTTTGCTTGCTTTGCCTGACATTCTGAGATTGAAAATGTTTTGTATTGACTGGTTTAGTAGTTTTTGAAGTTTTCATAAACTCAGTCTTAGAAAAATTGGAGTTTGAATTTTTCAGACTTTGAGACTTACTAGTTTCAGGTTCTGAACCCTTCAGACTCTGAACATTTTCAGGTTTAGAGTCTGATTTTCTCTTACTCTTAGGCTTAGGACCTCTTGGCTTAGATTTAGGCAAGGTTTTAACATCTGCCTTCATCTTACCCTTAGGTTCAGAAGCTTTAGAGTCTGAGCAGTTCAGAACTTCAGACTCAGTCTCAGTTTCTGATATTTTCAATTTCTCAGAATTATCAGAAGCAGGCACAAAGCATATTTCATTTTCATTTATAATATTTCTAGAACAAGAAAGTGTGTTTGATTCATTTGAAAGTTTGAATGAATCATTGTTAAATCCAATACCTTCACCTTTGTTTCTGTAAATACTATAAATCATAGAAGCAACTTTACTTCTATTGATTCCAGTTAAGATTAAGTCCTGAAGAGCAATTTCATGTTCATTAGGAATTGCTTCAGGTTTCTTATGAGCCTCATCTCTGAGTTCTCTAACTTCTTCATCAAACTCAATTATTTGATTCTGAAGTTTGAGATTTTCTTCAGACAGCAAGTTAGTTTTATTTTTCAAAGTTTTTATTTCACCTAACTTGCTTTTGAGGTGACTCATAAGATCTTTAACTGTTTCAATTAATTCAGATCTAGTGAGTTCAGAATATACCTCATCTTCATCATCTGAGTCTGAACAAGATTCTGCATCAGAAAATGCAGTTGCCATCAAGACCAGGTTTGCTTCCTCTTCATCAGATTCAGACTCATTGTCCAGATCATCCCATGTTGCCATGAGACTCTTTTTAAGCTTGTTTCTGAAGTTACTGGACTTTGAGCTGGGCTTCTTTGCTTTCTCTTTGGACTTTTCCTTCTGAAGATCAGGACAGTCAGCAATAAAATGCCCAGGTTTCTTGCAGTTGTAGCAGCCCTTCTGATCTTCCCTCTTTGAACTAGATCCTCTAAAGTTACTGCTTCTGTTAGAGAATTTTTTCTTTCTATTCATTAGATACTGAATTCTTTTAGAAAGCATTGCAAGCTCATCAACATCTGAATCTTCTTCAGAATTTCCCTCAGGAAATTCTTCTTCAGATTTAATAGCTTTCAAAGCTTTAGCAGGCTTTCTTTTAGATTTCAGTACTAATGATTTTGGTTCTCTAACAGACTCATCCTCATTAAGTCCCAGTTCATGCACCTTGAGGGAGCTTATAAGATCCTCAATACTTAAAGTATTCAGATCCTTAGTTTCCTCAATAGCAGTCACCTTGGGTCTCCATTTGGATGGCAGACTTCTTAGGATTTTATTCACATGATCAGCTGTTGTATAACTCTTCTTCAAAATCTAAAGTCCAGAAACCAGAGTTTGAAATCTTGAGAACATTGTCTCAATATTTTTATCCTCTTTCATTCTGAACAATTCATATTGCTGAACAAGAATGTTAGTCTTAGCTTCTCTAACCTTTTTATTACCTTCATAGTTAGAGCAGAGGGATGTGAATATGGTTTTGGCTGTTGACTTGTCACTCAGCTTCTGATACTCAGTGTGAGGTAATGAATCCACAATGATACCTCTGACATTGTGGTGCTTTCTATATATCTTCCTCTCAGCATCACTGAGCCCTCTTCTGTTGACAGCAACACCTTCTTCATCAACTGGAATTGTGATTCCATCTTCTATAATATCCCATAGAGAATCATCAATACCAATTATATGACTGTACATTTTACTCTTCCACCATGAGAACTTTTCTGGGTCACCAGTAAACATTGGGGGTTTATTGTGTGACCTAGTTTTTCTATCATCTGTACCATAGTCATATGATACAGAAGTATGACCACCAGGAGGAGTAGGAGGAGGAGGAGGTGAACCACTAGATGACATGTTTTTCTCAGGATCCTACTGACACACTGTTAAGTGTTAATATCAGAACCGGAGCTCTGATACCAACTGAAGGTGAGAAAAACACACAAGAGGGGGGGGGGTTGAATTGTGTGGACTCAAAAACTTGGTTTCTTTTCTTCTCAAAAACTTAAGTTAAGTTCAGAAGCTGATATGAATCAGTTCTGAACTATTTCTCAAAGAGTATATGTAGCGGATTAAAAACAAAGAGAGAAGGAAAGAGAGGACACACAATGTTTTTATACTAGTTCCTTCCACAAGTTGGAAGTAGTCTAGTCCCCTTGTTACTAACAAGAGATTTTAACTATAATCAGATGATTACAAATGCTCAACCACAAAGGAAGAGACTTCCAGTTGCTCAACCACAAAGGAAGAGGCTTCTAATGCTCAAGACACTAAGTCAAGAGGCTTCCCAATGCTCAGACCACAAAGGAATGAGACTTCCTGCTCAGACCACAAAGGAATGAGATTACAACTTGCTCAAAACACTAAGTAATGAGGCTTATGATGCTTAGCACGCAGACTAAGACTTGAACCAAACTGAATTACAAGAAAGTAAGTTTGGGTTGAACACTTGATAAAATATCAGAGGTGTTCACTTAATACAACACAGGTTAAGACTCTTAACCTTAAGCAATTCTAAGATACAAAGATTGAAAGAATTTCTAAGAGGTTTGGTGAACTATGAATTCTAGACAGATCACTTTGATTTTAGTATACATATTGGTTTGAGTCGAGCAGATGATATTGAAAAAATATTTTTTTTTTTCAATTCATTTATATCTAATCTTTTTTCGGGAAAACAGAGTATAGTTGCAGACAGTTTTGTTCAAGAGTCTTAGCGAATTTCTTCTTCAATTCTTCATCCTTATATAGAGGAAATTAGAGCTGTTGAAGATTTGCAGGATTTGAGAAAAGAGTCGTTGCAAAAGAAGAACTAGGCTAGCTGAATTTGTGTGTTGAACTTTGCAGAAAACCAGAACTCAGCAGCCATTTTTTAATTGCTTTCCTTAAAAGCTGGGGAATGTTTGAGTGAGGGAGACAACTGTTTCATTGGAGTTGTTCTGACATTGCAGGCATTAAATGCGCACAGTAACAGCTGCTTTTCTTGCCACATCAGGCTTCAGAAGCTTCTGCGTGAACAATACTTCAGAAGATCTCTTCAGAAGCAAGTCTTCAGAAGCATTGTTCATCAGACGCACTGTTCATCAGAAGCTCCCTTCAGACGTTGACTTTTGTTGACCTTCAGAAGCACTGTTCATCAGACGCACTTCTTCAGACGTTGACTTTCGTTGACCCTCAGACTCAGCCTTCAGAAGCTGCCTTCAGACGCACGCTTCAGACTCAGGCTTCAGACTCAATTTTTCTTCAGTTTTGCAACAATGCTTCTTGGCTTTCCTTTCTTGCTCTAAGCTTGTTCTTCCATAACCATTATTGATTACCAATCATTAAGCACGTGGTTCTGCACAACTTGAACAAAGCATTAGCAAATACCAATTTTCTTTTTAACACTTTGTTATCATCAAAACCTTAAAGAGTGATGTTCATACAAATTGTTCCAACAATCTCCCCCTCTATTCAGAAGAGAGTTGTTTCACACATTTTGTTCCAACATATATATGTATGTATTCTCTTAAAAAAGTCTATGTAAACATAATATTAGAGTTGAAGAACAAGTAATCCTTGAATGTTTATATTCTTTAGATTTCTTTTTATTTTCTAAATCTATGACTAAACGAAATTTAAAAATCTCTGAAATTATATCGTTTACTTAAAGAAACTTCCTGCCATTTGTTAGCAATTTGGTTTTGAATTCATCTACAACAAGTAGACTATTTAATTCCGAACACTGTTTATTTATGGATAACAGCTCGAAAGGTCTATTGTCATACACTCATATGAAAATGAGTATAAATCCTCAGATATAGACTTATGAGCTTATAAAAGTACGTGATTATTTTAAATTATTTTTATCAAATTAAAATACACTTCAATTCATTCACAAGGATAGGATCATGGAAAATACTTCCTCTAAGATCATATAAAAGACTAATTAAATAAGAGGTCGAGGTCGAAAACCGTTGTGCTCACAAATGATGGAAGTGGTGTTGAAAAAAGAGATGAAAGTAGAAGAAATAAAGGTGAATAGAGAGACATAAAAAACTTGAGATAGTAATTTCATTGAATGGTATTTCTAAAAATATTTGAAACAGAATAACCTATATGTACATGCTAAGATAGTAGTATTTTTAGGTTCGGTACATCTTTTTTGTTCCATTCACCATTTTGAATCTCTCATTTTTAACTCTGATTTTAATCTTTTGTTTTTAAAATGATCGGTTATTTTTTTTATTTGGATTATTTTGTGGTGTTGGCTTGAGACTTTGGAGTGTGTTCCTCTTAAGGTCTTAGATTAGATTTTTCTCGGTATGAGTTATTTTGACTTAAAAAATGTTTGTGATAACACAGCATAAATAAAATTTACTTAAAAACTATTTTACAATTCACTAAAGTACACATTGATTTATATATAAAAACAACCAATTTGATTTAAAACACGATCTAGAATGTATTATCATTCAATAATTTATTTCTAAGACATTAACTCAATTGTCACATAAGCATCTTACTTGTCAAATTAATCAAACAAAAATCAACCATAAATGCAAAGGTAAGAAAAATGTTAAATATATTCAAAACCATGATACCAAATATATGGATAAAAATGAGGTGACCAGAGTTATAAATGAGACAAAACAAATATATGATTTTTGTTTACTCAAGCATGTGTTTTAAATGTAACGATTATCTCAATTTCGCAAACGTAATGAATTTGACTTTTATCTACGTCATGACTCTTTAATTTTTATCTACTTCATGTCTAAGATTCTTTGCAAAGTCCTTCGTGAGCCTTGGTCATCATCAAACAAGGTGATTTGTTAAACTAAGGATCAAGAGTTCAAGACTACGAGTCATTGCTTTAAAATTGACAACATTTAACGTAAGTTTAAGTCTCCTATATTTCAAAAGTTCAGTGAAGATGCATTTCCATAAATTTATTTAACTTTAAGTTTAACAAAGATTTACTGACCGTGTAAAATTGTTTTACACCACCGTACAATAAGAATTCATCATATTTCCTTATAAGCCTATATTATACTATTTTTTTAAAATAACCGCCAAATACTTAATTTTTATTAGATGTCAGGGTAAAATTAGTTTACCGTAACACGTGTATCATTTTCTCTTAACTTTATAATATTATACAGTAATACAATGATTTTGCCTCATAGGTTGAATGTGAACTGATGTGCCATGGGAATATGCTTCTATCATTTTTCTTATGGAAAATATGATATATAATTTAATATAAGATCTTATGTCAAACATCATAATCAGCTACAAGTGGCCAACATAGAATGAGCAATCCAAATACTTAATTTATTAAGCACCTTACATAAAAAACAACATCTAAACCAACGAATAGAGTCCAGGTAATATTATTTAAATAAAAAAGGAAACCAAACTATGAAGAAATCTGAGTCAGTGAATTGTTTAAGATATAATATTAAAAATAAAAAGTAAACGCAGCCAATCCAATCAAAACCAACCATATTCCAATGTTTATCTACAAACTCAAACCCATCAAACAAAACCAGCAAAGCATCAGTAGTTAAAAAAGAATTTTTGTGTGCTATGAAATAAGGTGTTCTAGTAAATTAAAACATCCTCAATCCAACGGCACATATTTTACAAAAAAAATATAACCGTAAAGGCTCATGCAACATCCAAACTTTTAAATCTACTAAACACAATGTTGTATTTTTGAGGTCGAAACACATGATAATTTTGAATTAGGGTTTCTACGATATGTTACAAAACTTAATATTGAAGTAAAATACGGATAAATAGTATTTACGACCTTAGTTACTATTATGATGTCATTTGAACGACCTCTAAAAAAATTATATTGCAATATCAATTTCTATTAAGAACCGCAATTTAAAACTATAGAAGATTTAATTAAGATAAATGTTTGTTTGTACGTATCTATCATGGTGACCGTGTGAGTTTGCGTTGAAAATTCCCTGGCTTAGCGTGAAGATATGGACTATAATCCAAAACATCATCATCCCTTAAACCCCACCACCAACTTGTTTATATACACATTAAATTACTCATTCTCCTCTCACATTCAACTCATACCAACTATTAAAACCCAAAAACCTTTTCTCTATTCTCTCTCTCTCACAAAAACAAAAAATGGAGGGTCTTATACCTTTGGTTTACAAGACTATAATGCAATACAAAGATGGTAAAGAAGGTGCTATAGGATCATGGATTTGTGAATCACCTTCATATTCATACACGAGACTTCCAAATGGTGATTCTGGTCGGTTTCAAATTCAAACCACTTCATCTTCCAACCATGTTTCCTCTTCTACTGCAGGTGCACAAATCATTGTGTCTTCTGGTGTTCAATCTCCACATAATTGTCTCACACATCGTCGAATCGCAGCATGAAGAAAAACCAAAATGGATCATTGCTATAGTTCAAGTTTCTATATTTTGTGCTTTCAAATAATGGGAAGCTTTTGGTTTTTTAATTTGAACTTGGAAGTTATGAGCGTGTGGAAAATGGAAAAGTTCATCATGCGCTTGGGTAGTTTGTAAATTAATAATTGTAATTATGTGTTAAGAAATTGTTGAATATATTGTTCTTTATGGCCAAAAGGGTCACTTGAAGTATGAGTTTTTAGGCAAATTGATAAGCAAAATGTATGTACGTACGTTTCTTTGGCCTAAGGGGTCGTAAAGACTATGGGATTGTTGTAGAATAAATCATAGTCTACATTTGTTAATTTTTATCTTATGTTACAATAAAAAAATTATTATTAACCGATGTTCGGTCGAAAACTAAGTAAAATTTGATATATGATTATTTCAGTCAAAATTTGAACTCAAGTTACTTCAAATCATTCGTCAATTGGTGGGTGAATTTTGATTTTAGTCTATCATACTTTCTAAAACCATGAAACAATTTTTGGCTACTACCTTCATGTATTATTCACTCATTTCTTGATCATGCGGCCATTTTAAGTGGTAGTTTTTTCCTAATCGAATTATATTCATCTGTCCTAAAATGAATCTTACAGTTTAAAATAAGTAATTTTAGTTGTTGAATGATTTTCTTTTACATGAACCAAAGTTAAAATCCACTCATTTTGTAAGGAGTTAAAATGGTTATTTCATACGTCGAATGGATTAAAATTTAAAACATTTTTTTAAATTGCTTATTATACACCACTACATACCATATTAAATATTGTAGATACTCAAAATTTAAAGATGAGAATTGTTGTCGGAGGTTGTAATAAACAAACTTTTTTATTTTGTTTTTTTTTTTGTCAAGTATCGTCGTGGTTAGATTCACGTATTTTAAATATTGAGATGTTTGAGGAATCCAACGTTCGAATTCCAACCCCTATAAACATTTTATTTGATAGCTACCAACTGAACTATATTACATGACTATCAAGTTAATAAAATCATTAAGCTATCCTTTCAAAAAAAATCATTAAGCTATATAGCCTTCGTTCTAATCAGCAAAATTGTGAGATAGTTACTTTTGAGCCCAGGGTCATCCAACAAAATATATTCATTAAAATTGTGCTAACTAGTCATATTACGTATGGTGGGCGGTGGCTGGCTGCCCAGTCAATGGGAGATGTACACTTCACCAAATAATGCACAAGAATATATTTTTGTTTAAACCTAATCCAACTTACAGACAGAGTAACAGTTTTCATAATATTTTCTTTGCTTTTTTAGTCTTTCACGCGGTGGAAATATGTACGGTGTCGTAGTCGATTATATTCGTTTTGAATAACTTACTTGATTGAACTAAAAAATTAGACGAGATAATAAACTAGAGTCCAAAGTTTGAATTCAGATAAAAAAGAAAAAAGAAAGAAGGTTGTTTTTCACACTTCAAAGAAAGTTAAAACACACCAGTAATTTACGTTTTTACCCCGGCGGCAGTTTGTTGCCGATGGGAAGGATCCGGCGGCAGCTAACTGCCGATGTAAAGGAAACCAGCGGCAGTTAGTTGCCGCCGTCCTCATCGGCCGCTAAATGCCGCTGCGATCAGTACTTATGAAGCTTGACACCGAGAACCTGCAACTTCATCTTTCAATTTCTCCAAACTCTCTCAAATCTTCCAAAAATCTCAAAATTTTCAACCTCAAATCAACCAACACTTCAATAACAAGTAAGTTTCTATAATCAAGTTCATTGTCATTTTATGCTTATATGTTACATTTATTATCTTAATTTAATTTTTTTTGAAGTTTTAGACTTTGTTTAATTTTTGATTTTTTTGGCAAGAAATGATAGATTGTTTACATGGAAATGACTTATGTTGCTTAATTGTTTAGATCTTTGCATGTTTATGTTGTAATTTTTAGTTTTAGGGTTTATGTATAATTTGCACTACAAGTGTTTGATGAAATGTTTAAATGAGTTTTTAATTGGATTGTTTTAAATTTTTTATGGTGTAGATCTGAAAAATGGCTCAAGTATACTTTCATGTATCCTTCAACGGTGGTAACCAACATTTTTTCAAGGTTCGTGACGATGTCACGATAAAAGAATCGAAGGATCTACTTCATGAAATCAACCACGGAGACACGAGGAGGGTGGAATACGTTTGGTATCACCGTCCATCGTTCGACTCAGACGGGAATTTGTCGTTCACTCGGTCGGAGTTAACGAACGACGACGACGTGAGGAGCATGTTTTCGATATTTGCTGAGCCGAACATGATCCCCCTCAAGATGGATATTACGTTGCTGAGGTCGCCTGAAGATATTCTCAAGTGTTTGATTCGGCCGGATGAAGATGTTTAGGTAGTATTATTATGTTGTGTCGTTATTTTTTTGGATTTTTTTTTAATTCTTGAAAGTTTGCGGAAAATTTTGGCATTGAAGTGTCTTATAATTAGTGTAAAGGTTTGCAAGTCTTTTTGGAATGCATTTTTTTTTGTCATGACTCATCTTATACGAGGGAATTCGATGTGAAAACATATATAGCTGATTTGGTAGAATACATGTGTTGTGTTCTCTTCATTCTTTTGAGTTTTCAAAAAGACTTGTAAATTTTTACACTAAGTATAAGACACGAGAGCATATATATGTTTTCCGCAAACTTTCAAGAATTAAATTTAAATATAACATCATTGATGATGATACAACATATTTAGGGATAATGTAATGTAATGTAATGTAACGTAACGCTTATTTTGTGAATTTTTAGTTAAGATTTAGTTCGGATCATGAATGAATTGTTGTTATTGTTTTTTTGAAGTAATCAAAATAAAGCAAAAAAAACCCGAAATCATGTTAAAATTGTACAAAAAAACTACGATAATGTGTCATAAATTTACAAAAAAATCTAACAAATGTAAAAAAAAAAAAAACTAACAAAAGTCCTAAAAAAATGTCCTAATCCTGATCCTGGTCATCATGTTGCTGCTGATGCCGCCTCCTCGACCTCCTCGACCTCCTGGACAGTATCGGGGTCATCATGTCCCTGATATGGCGCATCGCCTGATATAGCTGCTCACTGCTCATCGCCTCCTGACCCAAGTAGTCATCAGCCTGGCTAGCAAGTCCACCAACCATGTCAATGGTATCAGGCGAGCCTCTCTCCTGGTGCCGTTGCTGATGGTGTGCAATGATCTTCTCCTCATTTGCTGGCCTCAGAGGAGATCCATCAATAGGTGGCAGAATCTTTGGGTGAGACACATGTCCGTACCACCTCATGTATCCCTCCTCGTACTGCTATGGCTGATCAACCTCGCTACCCCACGCAGCCTGAGGAATGATGTGCACAAGGAAGTCTAGGAAAGCCTGTGCAACGACCTGATAAGGGAGAGGAAGCACAGACGTCGGAGCTCGGGGGATGTCCTGCACGTACCCGTATTGCCTTTTAACCCGCTCAGGCAAGTGACGGTAGATGATGTCACGACCACACATCATCCATCCTGAATACCAGCATATCTCCTCAAACTCCTGAATCTCCCTATGATCCTCGAATGGCATCCAGGTAACATCATCCATCTCCAAACGATCCAGCGCCAGACGGTAGAGCTTCGGATTCGCATGACCCCTATGTGCAATCCACCTGGCCGCGCAAGGATAGTTTTGCATGTATTTATCATTATGGTGATGTGGGTAGACTTCTGGAAAATGTGTCAAGAACCATCCCTGCACAAACCAAACACATTTATAAGTTATTAACAAACATAGTAAATTAAAAAACTTAGTAAATTATTAAAAGACATAGTAAATTAAAATTATTACCATCAAAAGTGTCGTGCTTCCCCCGATCCTCTTTCCTGCAAGCGAAGAGGCCTCGGATAGAGTGTGGTAAAGGTATGCCAATGTCATTCCTCCCCACGAGTAGTCCCTCATCCCAGCAAAGGTCTCCATCGTCTGCAGGTATACCAGGTCGATGTGTTTGTTGCTCAAGTCACTGAACAACGTACATCTAAGCAGGTATAGGAGGAAACACCTCACACAGGCATCCCTACGCCTGGCTAGCTCCTGTGTGTCAGCGGCAGCTAACCTGGTGGCCACACTCAGGTGATCCTCATAAAGCTCCTTCAGCGCCTTATAGCTAATGTAGCCACCATACTCAGTCTTGCAATTTTTCACTGCATACTCCTGGGTGACACCTAAGTGCCTCACCATTAATTCCACCCCATCAACCTGAGACACCTTCTTCCTATGGCTCAGCATCCGACCTTCAACAGGAACATGCAGCAGACACGCCACATCATCTAAAGTGATGGTCATCTCCCCCACAGTCATATGAAAGCTGCTGGTCTCGGAATGCCACCTCTCGCTTAGCGCCTGGAGCAGAGCATGATTAACATTAGAATACCCTGTGTACAGTAAATCATGCAACCCACTCGCCCTTACAGGATCCCAAAACCATATTTGATTCCTATGTGGACGCTGGAGAACTGCCACCTTCGCCCCGTGATTTATGCATCTCATCATACGGGTGTTGCGAATCTAAAATAATAAAAAAAACACCACATAAATCAAAAACATACAAAAAAAAACATATACTTCATATATAAAAAAATTACGCGCGAAGAATAATCGAAGACAAAAAAAATTATCTGACAACGGCATGTGTTCATATAATTTTTTTTAAACGTTATCATACAAAAAAAACATATACTTCATATATAAAAAAATTACGTGCGAACAATAATCGAAGACAAAAAAATTATCTGACAACGACATGTGTTCATATAATTTTTTTTAAACGTTATCATACAAAAAAATATATACTTCATATATAAAAAAATTATGCGCGAACAATAATCGAAGACAAAAAAATTATCTAACAACGGCATGTGTTCATATAATTTTTTTTAAACGTTATCATACAAAAAAAAACATATACTTCATATATAAAAAAATTACGCGCGAACAATAATCGAAGACAAAAAAATTATCTAACAACGGCATGTGTTCATATAATTTTTTTTAAACGTTATCATAAAAAAAACATATACTTCATATATAAAAAAATTACGCGCGAACAATAATCGAAGACAAAAAAATTATCAGACAAAGAAAAAAGAAAACTTACAGTATTTGCATTATACCACAACGGTAATGCAACATGTGAAGCGTATGATGACAACAATGAGTCATCATAAGGCCCTCCAGGAAATGGAGCCACATCAGGTAACTCCTCGGGGGCTGTCGCAGCCGCAATCTCATCCTCATCTTGCGCAGCCGCATCGTCGTCCCCACCCTCATCAGCAACATGCTGGACGTCATAGCCACCATCTTTGGCATCATGTAGCTGCTCCTCATAATGCAGGTACTGTGTGGGGTCCTCCACCTGCGACTGTGTCGGCTGCTGAGAAGAACTACCCTCACCCGCAGAATGATCAGGCCTCCGGCCTCTTCCCCTCTTAGGCACATGAGGGTTTGCAGTCTGCCTCTCCCTACGGTAGCTGTCAGTCATCGTCTGTCTACCAGCTCTCAATCTATCAGCATTCTGATCAGACATATCTACACAAAAACAAAACAACATTGTCATCAATTATTTTGACAAAACAAAACAACTTTAAAATGGTGACATAAACATAACCCTTAACTATTAATTAAACAAGAATAGTAGATAGATAAACCCTAATTCTTCTTAATCTAAAAATCCTCATCCAATGTAACACAATTTAACAACATAAACTAACTAAAAATCTAAACAATTCTTATTTAGGCATTTTATCAAACACATTGAGTGCAAAGTATGAAACAACTCATCATTGTGTTAATTCAACTTCTACACATTCACATTGCACTTAAACATAATCTAAACTACATTTACAACAACAACATTCATCTATAACATAATAAACTAACAAAACATTCAATTTTTACATAAACCCTAACCACATAAATCTACCAAAATTAACAAAAATAAACCTACACAAACTAACATTAACATTATAAATGATTAATACTACTTACTTGTTGTTTTGTGGAGATGATTTGCTTCAATTTCGTGAAAATGGAATTGGAGAGGATTTGGAAAGTTGAAAGTATTCTGCTTCTGATGCAGGTTCTGTTTTGCTGTTCTAGTTAAGTTCAGATCGCAACGGCAGTTAGCTGCCGATGGGAACGGCGGCAACTAACTGCCGATGGAACCATCCCGGCGACAGTTAACTGCCGATGGAACCATCCCAGCGGCAATTAACTGCCGCCGGGGTAAAAATGACATTTACTGGTGTGTTTCAGCTTTGTTTAACGTGGGAAAAACAATTTTCAAAAAGAAATGTCTGAATCCTAATAACGTGTTAGTCCAAATCCTAACAAGAGTGTCTAAAACTAATAACATTCTAAACATTTCCTTTTTCAAAAGTTTTGAGTATTGGATATTTTATAAAATAATTTTTCATAACAGAATAAAAGTTTCGAGCATTAATTTTTGGATTAATACCGTTTTTTGTCCTTGTAATATTGGCGAGTTTTGGTTTTGGTTTTTATTAAAAAAAGTTTAGATTATGTCCCTGCCATTTCAACATAATTTGGTTTTTATTTTCTTTAATTTAAATAAAAACAAAATTCAGATAATGAATTAGCTTAAATTAAAATCAAAATGAAAAGGAATTTAAATAAAAAATGAGTTTCATCATTGGCTTAATTACACTTTTGGTCCTCGTATTTTAACCATCTCACGAAATTGGTCCTCTCTTTTTCAAACCAAACAAAGTTGCCACTATACTACCATTTTTTTTTTGCACTTTTGGTCCTAACCCCTATTTTGCCCTCCAAATACACTGATGTGTCCAATTTTTAAGTGATGTGGCCAAAAGAACACCTATGTGGCAATGCCAACTTGGAAAATGTCATTAATATTTTCATCAAATTTATTTTTAAAATTTGGAAAAACATTTTAACATTTCAAAAATTAAAGGTAAAATAAATAAAAATTGAAATTATATAAGTGGGTTAACAAAGATAGAAATCCTAGTTTCGCAAAATTTTCAAATTGATTTATCTCCTTCCTCCTCTTACTTGCTTGGATTCGATCCTTTCCTTCCTTCCTCCTTCGTCTTCGTGTACAACCACGACAAAGAATGGCTCGGAAAAATTTGGAGATGGAATGACATGGTGGAACAAAGACCAGAACCTGAAATACTGTTTCAGATATGTAACATGTCTTAAAAATTAGAGTTTTTTGGTTATTGTGTTGAATAAAGTAGATTCTTTGTACCCACATGCTTTATTCCTTGATTGTGTCATTGTTGAGAATAGTTATGATGTACCCACATACTTTATTGTTTGTTTGTGTCATGGTTGAAAATATTTATGAGGTTCTTTATTGTTTGGTTGTTTCCTAGTCCACTTGCACCATCTGTGAACTGTGTTGCTGTCTATTTTTAAAGTTGTTTATTCAAAGTGGTCCACATGTGTGAAGTGTGTCTTTTTGTTGGATGCTTATTTTATTGTTGACAAATGTTTTTGTTGTGATATGTACAGGCCAAGTCAGGACCAAGAGTTTATGATTCGTATTAACCATGGGGGTAGAATTGTAACTTCCCTTGTCCAGGTGTATGTGGAGGGTCAAGTATATGAGATGGAAGACACTGTTGATGCTGATTTGTTGAACTATGAGAGCATTAAAAAGTTGGTCCTTAGTTTTGGATATATGAAGTTCAAGTGCTTATGGTACTAGCATCCAATATTCTCATTTCAGCGTGGACTTAAACCTCTAAACAATGATGGTGAACTGTTGCAGCTTGTTGCAGATGCTAAAGGGTACAATTTAGTTGATATTTTTGTTGAACATGTAGTGGATATTTCAGAGGTAGTTGAAGTTGGGGATGAAGGACCATTGGATGATGAGGTTAGGAATGATGAAGGAACTGATTCTTCAGATGTTGAGGAGGTTTTTATGGAAAAAGATGGAGTTGATTCTTTAGATGTTGAAGAGGTTTTTATGGAGGAGGTTAGAGCTGAGAATGAAGATGTCAGAAATGAAGGTGTTAGAAGTGATGGAGCACAAACTGAAGGTGTTAGAAGTGAAGAGGTTAGGAATGAAGAGGTTAGAGATGAAGAGATCAGAAGTGAAGATGATATAATTGATAGAGTAGGGTATAAAGAAGTTGTTATGGAGGAGCTTGTAGTTGAGAAACACTTAAACTGAATGATCCTGAGTTACAACCACACGAATTCGAATCAGTGCTCGCTTGGAAGCCATTGATTTAAGGAATGATAAAAATGGAGTTAGGGTTTGAAAATTGGGGGAAAATGGTATGTAAGGATGAAGAAGATAACACAAACCACGTCAGATTTAAAAAATGGTGTGTTTTGCCCATCAATATGCCACATCATACACTTAACTATCACATCATTGTTTTTGTAACATTTGATTAACAATATAACTAAATTGAAAACATATAAAAACTTAAATGACTTATGTGTAAACAATATAACTTAAAATATATCTGGTACAAATTTCAAACTTAATGTCACTATATAGTTTATAAACAAGTTATTTAACAAAAACGAGTAAAAAAAATAAAAATGTTTTTCACATATATTTTCACGGGTTCAATACCTTTTAGTATAAATACAGAGAACCAGCGTTCCCAATACCCAAAACCCTAACACTAAACCCTCACACCCCTTTCTCCACTCACCCCCAAAATGGCTATGTACACCGCTCTCCGTCGCGCCACCGCCGCCGCAGTCCCTCTCCTCTCTCGCCGCGCATCAGCAACTTCCTCCAGAACCTTCCACAGCGCAATCGCCGTTAACCTCCTTCGCAACAAAGAAACCACTCATTTTGTACCCTCTCGTAGCTTCGCCTACGGCGTTTTAGCGAAAACCCCCGCAGATGATACTCTCCTTCGAGTCCTTGATGTTGAAATCAACTGTGCTCTTGAGGATAATCAAAACGTTGTAGGAAACGTAATTTTTTTTCTTACCCTTTTGTTTTTAAGTTTTATTTTTTTTTATTTTTTTTTTTACTATTAGTGTTTTATGATTGTAATTTTCTTTGAAAATTATTTATTTTTCTTCAGATTTGCGTTTTTTTTTATGAACGTTTCATTTTTTTTGTTTGGTTAGTGCGTTTATTTGATAGAAGTTATGTATGCTTATGAATTGTTTTTTTTTTCCCTTTTGTGAGGTTTTGTTTTTATTAGTGCATTTAAACAGAATCTTTTGTATGATATGGGTCTTTATAGGGTTGATATTGTTGTTTATAGCTGTGGTGATTGTTTATGGTGAATGTCCCTTTGTTCCATTTCCTTGTAAGATGTCAAAATTCTATAATGGTTGTTACCGACTCTGTAGCACTAGCATCCGCTTTTCGGATCAAATCCGAAGGCGTGTCCGGTACTAGACATGTGTCTGGTTACTATGGTATCTGACATGTGTCACTGACACCGACACAATACTTATTACTAACACATGTGATCACATTGAATCATGTCATTTTCCCAAATTATTATCGGTGTCAATGTGTAAAATGGAGTACGCCATAGGTTACACCTGTTGTCAAATGTGGATCACACCAACACATGTAATCACATTAAATCATGTCATTTTCTCATTATTATAGGTGTCAGTGTCCGTACTTCATAGGTTTCTCGTGTTGTCAAAAGTGGATCAGGGTTAATAGTAGTTTATTCAAATTTCAGACCTACAGTGCTATAGCGCTACTATTTGACAACACTTTGTATTAAATACTATATCAAAGAGCAATAGTGATTCGTTCAAATTCTGCTACAATGTATATAGTGTTATATCCCTGCTATAGCCGATATTTGACAACATTGCTTGTTTATGATATCCACTGAAAAAAATGATATTGGATGAATGATGTCCCTTTTGAATGTAGCTCGAAGTTTGCTTGTAGTTGATGCGAATAAAGTGGAATAGTTGAAGAGCTCAATTGTGTTCTGTGTATGTGGGTAATTTTTTTTCTTATTTTGTCCTGAACTAGTAATAGCGCAAGATTTGTCTTTTGTAGTTTGGGTTTGGTGTCTTCTTTTGCTACTCATTTGGTTTATAAGCTTAGCTTAATAAGTGTCATTAATATTTTTACCGGTATCATAGTTTTGCACTACAATGTGTATCCGCATAACTGCTGTCGTTGTTCATTTTTGCTTTTAAGTTCTTGATCTTTTAGTGGTTAAAAAAACATACCACTCCAGAATGAAATATAAGAAAAAATGTTAGTTGAAAAGTTGATGTACATCAACTTTTTTCAACTACCATTTTTGTTTATATTTCACTCCGTATGTTTAAATGACCTATTTGATAAGTCTGACTTTATTTTTCTCCGTCTTGGATTCTTCGTTTGTATTTTTCAATTATTTGTGTGTAGGATTTAATAAAATTTACATACCAGTTGCCAAAACATGCTATATCTTGACCGGATTTGTAAACCTTTTATCCATTAGATGTACATTGCTCATTCAAATATTGTTTATTGCTCTTGCATCATTGAGGGTTTGTTTCAAGATCAGTCTGGTGTTATGTTTGGTATCATGGTGCTGGTGGCTTTGCGCCTTTGCCGAAACCACGGAGCCACTATGATTTTGAGCCTTTACAAATCGTAGTGGCTCACTGTGATTTGGGCAAAGCCAGTGATGCCAAACATTCTTTGATTTGTTGCTCTAAAGTGTATTTTCCTTGTAGATTTGAATATCTGTTGGATTGACAAAACCTTTTTTATAGTCTGAAAGTTGAAACATTGTATAAAACTGAGAAAACTTCATATTATTATCGGCAGATTATCTTTGGTATAAGAAAATGCATGAGAATTATTATTAAAAGTGTCAATTTATTATAACTTTGAGTGTCATATACTGATGATTGGCACTTGGAATTCTGTATTCTAGCTGCAAAATATAAGTTAGAAAAAGATTCCCTTGTAGATCTGTCCCACAATCGGCCTTTTTCAGGGGTCAGGATGAACACCGAGATTATCATATGAATATTTATGTCAACACATTTGCTTTTAATATTAACTGTCATTTTAAGTTCACTGTCACTTTTGTGTAACTTTTCCAGCTTGAATTTCCTGGTGATTTTCCTTTTGAGATCGAGGACAACCCTGGAGAAAGAACTATTCAACTGAACAGACAATTTGAAGATGAAACTATCACAGTTCAAGTTGACATCCCTAACGTGGCACCTCAACAGAGTGAGAATGAGGGTGACATCGAGAAGAATGGGAATGATAGCGAATCTAGTATTCCTTTAGTTGTGACTGTTTTCAAAGGAAATGGAGTGTGTCTGGAGTTTGGGGTGACTGCTTTCCCTGATGAGGTTGTGATTGATAGCTTGTCACTAAAGAAGCCTGATGAATCTGAAGACCAGCTGGTATATGAGGGACCTGAGTTCACGTAAGCATTTAGTAATTGTCATTTAATTTTATCATATGATAATGTGTCTATTACAGTTTCTGAATGTTTCTGTTCTCTTTTACAGTGATTTGGATGAAAACCTGCAGAAGGCTTTTCTCAAGTATCTCGAGATCCGAGGGATAACAGCCAACACAACCAACTTTTTGCAGGAATACATGTTCAACAAAGACAGCAAGGAATACTTGGTGTGGCTGAAGAACCTGAAGAGCTTCATTGAGAAATGAATGTGAAAAAGAATTGCTTTATATAATTTATTGAGATTATGAAATATGAAATGTTGAAGATGCCCTTGATTTTAGTTTAAATGCATGTTCTGTCCTGTATTATGATCTGAGGGTTACTTGAAGATGGTAATAATTTTTGAAAACTTGGATTATTCAGACTGATGTTTATAATTTTAGTTTACCCTTCAATCAATACAAGAGTCTCTAGATAGGTCTCATTTATTTCTGTTTACTTTTCATTCTTGAGATGTTGTCTATATTTGGCTAGATGAAGTCAATACAATTCGTCATTGCCTTGTTGCTTTGTTCTTTCAACTGTTGTTCGTGTAGTAAGGTATAGTTTATGGTATATAGAGGTATAGAGTTTGGAGGTATTTACTATAAACGGAGTAAGAGGTTGTTGTTGGGATTTACTACCCCTTAGAAGAAGTATCCGCTTAATATTTTAGAGGTGTCTTGTAAACTAGTTGATCTCTATCAATTTTCATGTAAAATCTCTTTTTAATAAGGGGAGTAAGTCATTCTCCTTGTGAGTTGTGACGATCATTTAATTGCAGTTTTCAAGACTTAAACACATCAATGCAGTTTTCCAGCCTTAAGCAAATTGATTATTTGTGAAGTTTTGATCAATAAAAAGAGGTCACACTGACATGAGAACCGATCAGCTCACCTCTTCCGGTCTTTCCTATACGTTGGCTTCGATACTATTACCAGGAGGATGGAAGGGTGTGGCTGCGTGGGTTCAAACCAGGCATCTGCTGGGTGAAACCGGCAGCTCTCCTTTTATCCAATTTTTGCTTGGGTAAATATTTGTGATACTAGATTTTAAGCTTAATTGCAGTTTTTGTCCCTTAACTATCACAAACTTGCGATTTTGGCCCATATAAAAAACAATAACAAATCAGCCCCCTAAGTTTAGCCTTTTTGCAGTTTTGGCCTCCCAAGCCAATTTTGACCAATTCAATGCAGAAGTGGCACCCGCATCACTTAAGTGAGGTGCCACGTGTTATATTTTTTTTTTTTAATTTTTTTTAAAGCCAACTGGATTTAATTAAAGAAAAAAAATAAAAAAAAGGTAAATAGAAAACAAAGCTCACGTGAGCTTCTTCTTCCCTCCAACCGTTAGAATTTAGGGTTTAAAACCCCCAAATTCCCAAATCTTCAAAACCAATTCAATCCTCATTCTTCCTCCTCCTTCCACCAAAATTTGCATCTTATATACCCATTTGGTTCGATTTTGTTTAACACCCACATGGTTCGAAGTTGAGTTTTCATCTTCATCTTCAACTGTTCATCTTCATCTTGCTCGTGGGTTACCCAGAAAATACCCAGTATTGCAAGAAACGAAAAATGACAAATATCTTCATCTTCATCGGTCAGTGGGTCATCCATGAAGTATCGAAGTAAAATGGTTTGTCATTGTGGTGTTGATTCCCCATTGGTCACTGCTTGGACCGATGAAAATCCAGGGAGGAGGTTTCATGGATGTGGGAAATATTGTGAGAAGAAAATGCAATTTTTTTAGGTGGTATGATCCTGAGGTACCTGAGAGACAGAAGAAAATAATTTGAAGACTTTTGAGGAAGAATGATGAATTGAAGAAGAATGAAAGGAGTCTTGTAATTGTCATAGCTGTGTTAGGGATTATGTTGTTCATCTTTGTCCTTTTAGCTCTAGCTTTAACTATGAAATAAGTTTGAATGATGTTGTTAAGTTGTAAGCTTTAGTTTTATGGATTATGTTATGCTTTGTTGTAAGCTTTATGAATGATTTGTTGTAAGCTTTAGTTTGATTATGATAGGTTTGTGATATGATTTGAATAATGTTATGTTTTGTTGTAAACATTTGAATGTTATGGCAATTTAATGAAAATGTTTGAATGATGTTTTATGATGTTTGAATGATGTTTTTTGAAAGGTTGCAAGCTCTAAGCATAATGAAAATGTTTGTGTTTTATGATGATTACAAGCTCTGGCAATTTAATGAAAATGTTTGTGTTTTATGAAAATATTGCAAGCTCTAAACGTAACACATAAGATAAGAGCCATAACATAACACATAAGATAAACTTCATATTAAGTTCCAAAATATGACATCCATAAAGAGTACTTAAGTTACAACCAACCAAATTAATACCAAAATATGACATCCATAATGACATCCAGAAGAGTACTAAACGTACAACCCAAAATATTAAGTTCCAAATGAGTACTTAAATTACACTACATAAATGTTCAATTGTTGACACTAATTCTTGTTCACTGATTGTTGTGTTTCAAGTTGTTCCATTTCATCACTCTTTCTTTTCACACCTGTGGTCCTACTCTTCCTAGGAACCAATAATGTCTCTTCTGCCACAACAACTGACACAGTTTTGGTTTGCATAGCAGTTGGCACATTCACAGTGTTTGTCACAGTCTTCTTGGTAACAGTCTTGGTCACATTCACAGTGTTGATAGCAACTGGCACATTATGGCTTGCACCTGTTGTATTGCTCACAGTGTTGCTACTAGCAGCTGGTGGCCCAATGTTGACAGCAGATGGTGCCCCAGTGTTAGTTTGCCCAGTTTTCTTGCTTAACCCAGTCTTATTGCTTTGCACATTCTTTGTGCTAGCAGCTTGTTTCCTTTTCCCAGCTTGAGGTTGCTTAACAGTTGTATTTGTCTGCATTAAAACACATGGCAATGAACATATTAAAGACACATGACATATACAAACAAGTGCATATAATCCATAAGCAGTTAATGCAAAATATACCTTATTTCCCCATGGTGGAATAATCCTATGAGCAGCTTGTTTACCATATCATGTTCTTTGGTTATGGCCAAGAACACCACACTTTCTACACCTGACAGTGATCTCGTTTCTTTTGATCAAAGCAGAAACAGAAGCAGAAGCTTTCTTTGGCTCATCATTAGCCTTCTTTCTTTATTTTTTGGGCCTACCTGGGGCCCTTCTAACATATGGTGGCAATATAGGCTCATAGTCAAGTTATGGCCACAATTTTGGTCCATTTGAGCGAAGTATCAGATTGTCACAAGTTGTTAAAAATGTGGATTTCCTGTATTAAGTTACAATTTATTAAGTAAAATTATTAATTGAAAATGTAAATTAAAATTTCTTAAGTGACTAAACTATCTTGTACCAATGTGCAACATAATCATCTGGGTTTTGCTGGTTATACCACATGCAAGCAATTGAGTGAGGACAAGGTATGCCAGTTAGATCCCATTTTCTACAAGCACATGTCTTATCATGAAGATTAACCACATATGCATCAGTGCCATTAGAAACAGAAAATCTGGCATAATCTTTATCCCCACTCCAATTTGGAGACCAACCCTCAGCATCCTTCTTAGAGTTATTCAGCAATTTGTTAATCATTGGACAAATATTTCCATCATACCTCAACATATAATCCCTAAGTTTTACTATCCTATTTGTTATGTAGAGTTTCAGACCATCAACGAGTGAGATGATAGGCAATTCTCTTAAATCAACTATTGCCCTATTAAAGGCATCACACATGTTATTTACTTGTAAATCACAACATGTGTAAGTGCTATAGCCAGCCCTTGACCACATACCTGGTGCCAACTCACTCATATCCTTCCAGGCAGATTCATCATTTTTCTTTAGATTATCCATTGCCTTGTTAAACTCAACCATTGTAGTACACCTAGCTGCTATCTACAATGCTTCCTTTAAGTGCTCTCATGAGTGTCTTTTCTTCCAGTTCCCATACAAATGTTTTACACACAATCTATGCTCCACATGATCAGGAATTGATGTAATGGTGTTTACCAGTCCCTTCAGTTAAATAACTTATCACAGTTAAACATCAAATCATAATTTCACAAAAATTAAAGTACTTTAAATTGAAGTAATTAAACTAAAAAATAATAAATACCTTCTACTGGTCTGAGATGAAAGACCACCTTTTTGCTTGAACACCATTTAAATCAGCCAGTAGAAGTTCAAGAAACCAGTCCCATGAATCCTTTGTTTCAGCTTCTATTACTGCAAATGCAATTGGTAGCATTTGATTGTTCCCATCTTTCCCAATTGCTGATAAAAGGTGGCCACCATACATACCCTTTAAAAAGCATCCATCAAGGCCAATCAAGGACCTACAAGTTGTTGCAAATGCTTTCTTGCATGCATAGAAGCATACATACATCCTTTCAAATACTGGCCCTCCAACTCCAAGTGCACATTTAATCTTCACAGTGCTACCAGGATTACTCCTCATCAATTCTTCAGCATAATTTCTAAGATGAGCATATTGTTCATCTATTGCTCCATGGATAAGTTCTAAAGCCTTATTCTTAGCCCTATATATCTGATAGTTACTCAACATGACTCCTCACTTATCTTTACAAGCTGCTTGTAATCCCTTAAGTTTCATAGAAGGTGTGTGTTTAAGAATTGGCACCAGTTTCTTAGACAACAAAGAAGTTTTAATCAATCTAATTTTTCCAGTGTTTTGACACTTATGCTCAAGGTTAAAGGCATCAAGAACAAAGTATGCTTTTGGATCAGATTTACTAAACCTCATATGGAATGGAAAACCAACTATACACTTAAGTACAATTCTCTTTCTCTCATTCTTCTTAATGTACACATTTTTCCTATTTTGCAAAGCATACTCTTTTACAGATGTCCTAACTAATTCAACATTTGTGAATATCTTGTTGGAACAAAATGTATGAACAACTCTCTTTTGGGTTTTGATGATAACAAAGTGTTAAAAAGAAAATTGGATATGCTAATACTTGATTCTAGTGTGCAGAACCATATACTTAAAGATTGATATCTAACAATGGTTATGAAAGAACAAGTTAAGAGCACGAAGGAAAATATAGATTGATATCTATATTGTATTTTGTGAACACCACTGATAGTATATCAAGTGTTCAACTCAAACATATTCTTTGTAATTCTGTTTGATTAAAAGTCTTAGACTGTGTGTCTAAGCAACTAGAAGTCTCATACTTTGTGTTTGAGCAAGAAAGTCTTAGACTGTGTGTCTGAGCAGGGAAGTCTCTTACTTTGTGTTTGAGCAAGGAAGTCTTTTACTTTGTGTTTGAGCAAGGAAGTCTTAGACTGTGTGTCTGAGCAGGGAAGTCTCTTACTTTGTGTTTGAGCAAGGAAGTCTCTTACTTTGTGTTAAAGCATAGGAAGTCTCTTGCTTTGTGCTTGAGCAATTGTAATCTTTGTGATTATAGTGAAAATCTCTTGTTAGTAACAAGGGGACTGGACTACTTCCGGATTGTGGAAAGAACCAGGATAAACTGCTTGTGTCTCTCTCTCCTCTCTCTCTCATTTACTTTATTCCTGCTGTAAACAACTCTGAAAATAGTTTCAGAATCTGATCAACATCTGATTCTAAACTAAACATAGTTTTTGAGAAAGAAAAGAAATAGCCAACACAATTCAACCCCCCCTTCTTGTGTTTTTCTCACCTTCAGTTGGTATCAGAGCTCCGGTTCTGATATTCAATCACCTAACAGTGAGTTAGTAAAGATCCTGAGAAAAACATGTCTTCTAGCAGTTCCCCTCCACCTACTCCCAGAAATCATGCTTCTGTATCATTTGACTATGGTACAGATGAAAGGAAATCTCGTTCACACCATAAACCTCCTATGTTTACTGGTGATCTTGAGAAATTCTCATGGTGGAAAAGCAAGATGTACAGCCACATCATTGGAATTGATGACTCCTTATGGGATATCATAGAAGATGGAATATCTATTCCAGTTGATGAAGAAGGAGTGGCTACTAACAGAAGAGGTCTTACTGATGCTGAAAGAAAGATCTACAGAAAGCATCACAATGTAAGAGGTATCATTGTGGATTCTCTACCTCACAATGAGTACTTGAAGCTGAGTGATAAATCAACAGCAAAAGCCATCTTCACCTCTCTCTGTTCTAACTATGAAGGAAACAAGAAGGTTAGAGAAGCAAAGACAAACCTTCTGGTTCAGCAGTTTGAGCTGTTCAGAATGAAGGAGGATGAAAATATTGAGACTATGTTCTCAAGATTTCAGACTCTGGTTTCTGGACTTCAAATTCTGAAGAAGAGTTACTCCACTGCTGATCATGTGAACAAGATCCTCAGAAGTCTGCCATCTAAATGGAGACATAAAGTGACTGCTATTGAGGAAGCTAAAGATCTAAATACTCTAAGTATTAAAGATCTTATAAGCTCTCTCAAAGTGCATGAACTAGGACTCAATAAAGATGAATCTGTTAGTAAATCTGAGTCTATAGCACTTAAATCCAAAGGAAAGTCTTCAAAAGCTCTAAAAGCTTCTAAATCTGATGAAGAATTTCCTGAGGGAAGTTCTGAAGAAGATTCAGAAGCTGAGGAGCTGGCAAGGCTTTCTAAAAGAATTAAGTGCTTGATGAAGAGACAAAAGAAATCTTCTAACAGTAGCAGCAACTTCAAAGGATCTGGTTCCAAGAAGGAAGAAAAGAATGGTTGCTACAAATGCAAGAGAACTAGTCACTTTATAGTTGATTGTCCAGATTTTCAAAAGGACAAATCAAAGGAGAAATTCAGAAGGACCAACTCAAAGTCAGGCAACTTCAAAGACAGATTCAGGAAAAGTCTTATGGCTACATGGGATGAGCTTGACAATGAATCTGAGTCTGAGAATGAAGATGAAGAAGAAGCAAATCTAGCTCCGATTGCTACAACATCTTCTGATGAAGAATCAGGTTCAGACTCTGAAGATGAGGTATATTCTGAACTCACTCGTTCTGAACTTATTGATACAGTTAAGGAACTTATGAACCATCTCAGAAGCAAGTTAAATCAATTAAAATCTTTGAAAAAGAAAAATAACTTGCTGGCTGATGAGAATCATCAACTTCAGAATCATATCAATGAGATTGATGAAGAAGTTAAAGAACTCAGAGAAATGGTTCATAAGAAACCTAATGAAGTTCCAAGTGTACATGAAATTGCTCTTCAAGATTTTATCTTAACAGGAATCAACAGAAGTAAGATTGCTTCTATGATTTATAATATCAGCAGAAACAGAGGAGAAGGTATTGGTTTCAAAAATTCATTTAATTTTTCAAAAGAAACAAACCTATCATCCTGTTCTGGAGATATTATGAAAGGCACCAAGGTGTATTTTGTACCTGCATCTGAGAATTCTGAGAAACAGAATTTTCCAGAAACAGAGACTGCTGACTCTGAAGTTCTGAACTGCTCAGAGTTCAAAACTTCTGAACCTAAAGGAAAGATGAAGGCAGAATCTAAAATTTTGCCAAAGTCTAAACCAAAAGGTTCTAAGTCTAAGACTATGAGGAAAACAGACTTTAAATCTGAAAAGGTTCAAAGTCTGAAGAGTTCAGAACCTAAGACAAGCAAGTCTCAAACTCTGAAAAATTCAGACTCTAATTTTAAAAAGGCTGTGTTTATGAAACCTTCAAGGAATAATAAACCAGTTTATACAAAACCTTTTAAATCTCAGAATGTCAGACAAAGGATACAATAGAAAGCAAATCTGTCATCTGATTCTTATTGTATTAAGAAAGGTCAGAAAGGTTGCTTTGTGTCAGGAGCAGGCAAAACTGAAGTTCTTAACAAATCAGAACCTTCTACTTCTGAATTCAAGATTATGAACAAATCAGAATCAAAGACTCTTAAGCCCAAAGTTCTGAAGAAAACATAACCAAAGTCTTCAAAGGTTCAGACTCTAAAAAGCTCAGAACCAAAGACCTTCAAGTCTAAGGTTCTGAAGAAATCTGATTCAAAACCATTGAAAGCTCAGGTTCTGAAGAACTCAGTGTCTGATACTAAGACTTATTCAAGATTGTCATACCCCATTTTTGACCCGTTTTTTTTCTCGTTTCTCTCGTCTTTTAAGCCAGAAATTTTCGTCTTTTCAGACGAAATTTCGGCAGGGAGGTATTTTAAAATACCTCATTTTTGTTCCGAAGGCAACCTTTTTATTTTTATTTTTTTTTGTGTTTTTATTATTATTATTATTTATTATTTTCTTGTATTTCTTTTTAAAAATCCTTTTTATTTAAGTGTTTTCTTTTATTTTTCGATTTTATTATTATTCTTTTTTATTATTTTACTGTTTTTATTTTTATTCATTTTTTCAGTCATTTTCTTTGGTCCAGGCCCAGAGGGGCATTTTTGTCCATTTTCATCTGTCCTTTTTACTATAAATAGTGCATTTAATGCACTGTTCAGGTGAGAATCAGTCAGCAACAGTACAGAGTCAGTACAGTCCCACCACCACTCCCTTCACCACCAACACAATCAATTTCCGGCCACCCAAAAAAACTAAAAACTAAACTCTTTTTTCCCCCCCTCTGTTCTCTTCTCATGCGGCCAGAACCACACACACTCATCATCACATAGCTCGCGCAGCACACACACACACACACACTCATCATCACATAACTCACGCCAGCAACACACACATAATCAACAAATCACAAAACCACCACCAGCCCTAAAACCGAATCCGAATTCGAACGCACCTAAACCACAACTAAAAACCCAAATCAAAATGAACTACTGAACCCAAATTCCGATTCATCAAGATCGAAGTCGAGCCAAATAAAAAACAGAACGAGGTAGTTTTCGTTTCATCTTGCTTAGATCTAGGGATTTCGAGAGTGGATTTGAGAAAAACGAGCCCGGATTTGGAAAGAACAAAGAAAAGGATTGCTAAAACGTGAAAGAAAATTTAAAAAAAAGTGTTCTTGAGCTCCGGCGCGGTGGCGCCGCCGGCGGCCGCCGCGCCGGAGATCCTTCCGGCCAGGCTTATGCAAGAGAGGATGAGAGCAGAAGAGAGGTTAGAGAGATAGAAGAGAGAGGGAGAACATGAGAAATGATCCAAAATCTGGAAATTTTGAATTTATAGACCTGATCCAACCAGGCCCAAACCATACTCCAAGCTGCGGCCCATTTCTCTTCTTTCTCTATTTTCTTTTCTGACTACTGTTTCACCCCCTTCTCTACTCCTGCGTCCCCCCCCTTTCTTTCTTTCCCATTCTTTTTTTTCTTTTATTTCTTTTTAGCCCTTTTATTTTTTTGCTATTTTTATTATTTCCTTTATTTTTTATGCATTTTATTTACTGCCCTTAATTTTCAGTATATCATGCATTTTTTATTTTTTTATTTATTTTATGCATCATATTTATTTTATGTCTTGCATTTTTTATTTTCTTTTATTTTATGCATCATATTTATTTTATGCCTTGCATTTTTATTTTTTTAATTTATTTTCCAGCACCATATTTAATTTTCAGTCAAGCATTTTTATTTTCCAGTACCATATTTACTTTATGTCTTGCATTTTTTTTTATTTTTATTCTATGCATCATATTTATTTTATGTATTGCATTTTTATTTTCTTTTAGCATCATATTTATTTTATTGTCTTGCATTTTTATTTTCTTTTAGCATCATATTTATTTTATTGTCTTGCATTTTTATTTTCTTTTAGCATCATATTTATTTTATTGTCTTGCATTTTTTATTTTCTTTTAGCATCATGTTTATTTTATGTCTTGCATTTTTATTTTCTTTTTATTTTATTTTCAGCATCATATTTATTTTATGTCTTGCATTTTCATTTTCTTTATTTTATTTTTATGCACCATATTTATTTATTGTTATGCATTTCATGCATCTTTTATTTTCTTTTTAGCATATTTACTGTCATACCCCATTTTTGACCCGTTTTTATTTCATTTCTCTCGTCTTTTAGGCCGGAAAATTTCGTCGTTTCAGACGAAATTTCGGCAGGGAGGTATTTTAAAATACCTCATGTTTTTGTTCCAAAGGCGACCGTTTTTTATTTTATTATTATTATTATGTTTTTTTTCTTTTTCTAATTTCTTTTATTGTTTTTTTTCTCTCTTTTAATTTCTTTTTTTATTAATGTTTTATTTATTTTCGTTTTATTTTATTTTTTTGCATTTTACAGGTTTTCATTTTTAGTTATTGTGAGTCCCATTATTTCAGTCCAAGCCCAGAGGGGCATTTGTGTCTTTTTTAACTTTTTTTTTTTACTATAAGTAGTGCAATTAATGCACTGTTCAGGGGGCAAGTACACAGTACCAATCAGAATCAGTCAGTCCAAACCACCACCAACCACCAACACAGTCCAATTTCCGGCCACCACAACCACCCAAAATCCAGAAATCAAAACCCTAATTTCTCATCTCTTTCCTTTTCTTTCAGAAATCCAACATCACAAATCAAAAATAGCAACAATCCACAAAACAGAACTCACGGCCAGGCTTTAGTTTAATCATAACAAATCACAAACGCGAACCAAAAATCAACACATACAATCCATAATCAAAATCAACTGAGCCACAAATCCAGAAAAACAAACCAGAACCGTAAATCGTACACAAACCAGAACCCAAATCTACCACAACCTCAAACCACGCGAATCCGCAACACTCAGAACCAAAAACCATCCAAACTACAAGAGCTTAACCGAATCTGAACCAAGTTAACGCTAAAATCAGAGTTTCAAACCAAAGGTGATTTTCGAAAGTTTAACTGTAGATCTAGTGATAACCAAAACGATTTTGAGAAAACAAAGTTCGGATTCGTGTAGAACACGAAAATGGATATCTGAAAGTGAAAGAGTTTTTAAAAAAGGGTGGAGATTGCCTCTCCGGCGCGGTGGCGCCGCCCCTTGGGGCTGGCCGGCCGCCGCGCCTGTTTCACCTTTCTGGCCGGTTTTCTTTAGTCTTAGAGAGAGAAGAGAGCAGGAGAACTAGAGTGAGGAAGAGAGAGGAGAAGATGAAAAAATGAGGGGATTTTTTTCAGATTTCAGCTTTTATAAGCAAACCGAACCAGGCCCAAACTAATGATCCTGCGCGGCCCATTTTCTTCCTTTCTTCTTTCTCCTTTCTGTTTTCTTCCTACCCCCCTCCCCGCTTCTTCTACACCCCCTTTCTTCTTTTTTTTTATTTTATTTTCTTTATTTAAATTCTTGCTTTTATTTTGTTTTTATTTTATTTCCTTTATTTTTTATGCATTTTATTTAATGTCTTTAATTTTCAGTACCCCATGCATTTTTTTTATTATTTATTTATTTTATGCACCATATTTTATTTTATGTCTTGCATTTTTATTTTATGCTTCATATTTATTTTATGCCTTGCATTTTTTGTTTTCTTTATTTATTTTCCAGCACCATATTTATTTTATGCTTTGCATTTTAATTTCCAGCATCATATTTATTTTATCGTCTCGCATTTTTATTTTTCTTTTATGCATCATATTTATTTTATTGTCTTGCATTTTTATTTTCTTTTAGCATCATGTTTATTTTATGTCTTGCATTTTTATTTTCTTTTTATTTTATTTCCAGCATCATATTTATTTTATGTCTTGCATTTTTATTTTTCTTTATTTTATTTTATGCCCCATATTTATTTATTGTTATGCATTTCATGCATCTTTTATTTTCTCTTTAGCATATTTACTTTAATGCAATTTTATTATTCTTGTCATTTATTTTATTGCCCATAGAATGTATCTAGGTCCAATGTAAATAAAAATATAAATGAGAATATGCACCGACACCACATTTATTTTTTATGCTTTATGTCGAGGACGATAATGTAATTTGGACCGTATCCGAGGAAAAGGACCCTCACTTGATCCAACGTCATTTTGAGGGATCCGACGCGTCAGACCTTTCTCAGCTTAATTTAGTCTCTGGACCTTAGGACTTAATCAAAATTTTCATAAAAAAAGTCAAAAAGTCAAAAATCAAAAAACATTTTATAATCAAATTTTCAAAAAATCAATCTTTTCTTTTCTTTTCTTAATCAAATCTTTAATCAATCTTTAATCAATCAAAACTTTTTCTTCAAATTAAAATCAACCAAACTCACTTCCTTTTTTTATTCTTCTATGCCTTTACGGCCTCTCATCTTTCTTAAAACCTTTTTCAAACTTTAAAATCAACCAAAACAAATCACTCAGCTTTTTACCCCGAACTACGTGATTTTGATCCCGCTCGGGTACGTAGGCAAAAGACTTTGTCTTTCCAAATCAATAAAAATAACAAAAACCTTTTTCCTTCTTTTAACCTTCATCACTTTAGTCCTTTTCACACTTAAGTATTTATTTTTACAAACAAATAATCATTTAGCATAAAGATAAAAATAAAAGCAAGAGGTTCCTATAGAGTACTATAGACGTTTAGGGTGCTAATACCTTCCCTTTGCGTAACCAACCCCCGGACCTTGATCTCTCTAAAAAATAGGGTTTTCGAACTTTCTCCCTTTTCCTCGGAAAAATAAAAGATCGGTGGTGAACTTAAAATTGCGAGTCAACGCTAATTAATAGCTTGATATCCAAAAATCACCGCGACAGAAAAATGGCGACTTCACTGGGGACCAAAATCCTAAGTGGGTTAAACCTATCTTGCTTTTCTTTATGCTTTGTTATTATTTGTATTTGTAAATATGTGCTTAAGTGTTTACCTTTTTTTCGTGAGTGGTGAGATAAGTCCTACACCCGGACTTGAGGGAAACATAAGATAGGATGGTGGTATAATCATAGTGGCTTTCCGAGAGTGAGTTTCGGATGTGGCACATGTGATAACCCCACTCAATGGAGGGATCTTGGAAGTATTATTATGTTGGCATGAGTAGTCGTGTTCGGCATTGATATTTTCAAGTGACCTATGAAGTTGAGGACCTTTAGTTACCTTTAACCCATCTTGGCCTCTTAGGACGTAGTGCGGTGGCTAATCAAGAGTAGTCTTGAATTGGTTGATACGCGATACTACACTCAAACGAGACTTTCCTACGGACGTTGTCAGACCGGGAGTCAGTCCCGTAATCCGACAATATTCGGAAGTGGTCGATGACTTTGGGAACTTGGTAGAACCCGTGATACAGGTACACATGAAACCATAGTCCTTACCAAATGGCGTGTTTACCCTTGACTCCAACATTTTTGGACCTAACCTCACCATGTTTTCTCCGTACTTTGGCATAATCATGCATACATGCATCCATGCATAAACTCTTTTCTTTTTTCATCCAAATTATCGAAGGACTTAAACAAGCTTTTTGTAAACATTGTAGATATGGACATCCCATTGAGAAGTACTAGGAAGTACCTTTTCAGAAAAACAAACTTGTTGAGATTAAGGGAGCTAGCATCTTTAGTAAGTGATCCAGTTGATTTTCAAGCTCACCATGGGAAGTTGCTCAGAATTCTTAAAGTAGATGTTGAGGAAGGATGCCTAGAGACCCTGGTTCAGTTCTATGACCCGCTCTACCATTGCTTTACCTTTCCAGATTACCAGCTTGTCCCCACACTCGAAGAGTACTCATACCTAGTTGGTTTACCCGTGCCAGACAAGATACCATTCCACGGTCTTGAGCCTATCCCTAAACCCTCCGACATCGCAGCTGCTCTCCATCTTGAAACCTCCATCATCCAAGCAAACCTCATCTCTAAAGGAGGCCTCCAAGGTCTTCCCACCCACTTCCTCTACCAACAAGCCTCCATATTTGCTGAAGCAGCTAGCACACTTGCCTTCCATTCCGTCCTAGCCCTCCTTATATATGGCCTTTTACTCTTCCCAAATATTGATAACTTCATCGATATCAATGCCATTAAAATCTTCCTTACAAAGAACCCCGTACCCACTTTACTCGCCGATACCTACCACTCCATCCATGACCGTACCCAGGCTGGCCGTGGAACCATCTCTTGCTGCGCACCTTTGCTCTATCAGTGGTTTACCTTCCACCTACCTCAATCCCGTGCTTTCAAGACCAATGTTGACAACCTTTCTTGGCCTCACAGAATCATGGCTCTGGACCCGTCTGACATTGTTTGGTACCAAGCAGCTAGTGACGTCGGAGAGATTATTGTGAGTTGTGGTGAATACCCCAACGTACCTCTTTTGGGTATGCGTGGCGGAATTAGTTACAACCCGTTTCTCGCTCGACGACGATTTGGGTACCCAATGAAGTCGAAACCAAGCAACCTTGTCCTGACTAGTGAATTCTATCTTAACCATGGAGATCCCTCGAACAAAAGAGAAAGATTCGCACAAGCTTGGAGCGCTATCCGCAGACTCGACAGAGGTCAGTTGAGGAAGAAATCAGATTATGTGCATGAATCTTACACCCAGTGGGTTATTGATAGGACCAAGAGCTTTGGCCTACCCTACCATCTACCTAGATATCTATCCTCCACCGTCCCACCATCATCCCTGCCTATCCCCTTTGACACTAAGGAAGAGTTCCATGAACAGTTAACCAAAGAAAGGCAAGAAAAGGAAACTTGGAAGAGAAGATATCAGGAGCTCGAGCGAGAGCATGAGACCTTGAAGGGGAAGCTAGTCCAACAGAGTCGTGAGCTCTTTGTCCAGAACCAGAAGATAATTGAGAAAGATGACTTGCTTCGCCGGAAAGACGCTTTGCTCCACCAGGACGCTAGGAGGAAGAGGAGGTTTATGGACTCATGCTCCAGTGTGCATTCAGATTCCGAGGATCCACCTGCTTCGGGAATTTGAGCTTGTTAGGATTTTATGTTTAGATTTTAGCTTCTGAAATCTCATGACTTGTAAACAAAAAACAAACTCTTTGTAATATTCCAGTGCTTTAGTGAAATGTTCGGTTTATGATGTTTACAATTACTCCAACAAGTCCTTCGATAACATTTTTTTTTCTTTTCCTTATTGCATAAGCATAATCATGCATCATGCTGCATTCATAGTTTCTAAACCGAGTCTCACACCATGTTCACTACTTAAAGGTTAATCAGCCGTCGTCCAAGGAAAGTGGCCCGACGAGTTCTCAGAAAACCGAATCGCATTTACAACACCAGAGCCAATCGAAAGAGGATGGATTTGGTTGAACAGGAGAATCATAGTCTCAGGGAAGAGGTTGCTACTTTGCGTGAAGGAATGGATAGGCTGACAGCAATGATGAATGCACTCTTGGCAGCCCAGAACTCTCAAGCTGCCGCCGCTGTTGTAGAGCAGCCTCCTGCGAGCATGACCCCGTCATCTACAGTGACTCCTCCACCCCTCTTCATGCCTCCAGGTTGTACATGGGGGATGCCGCCTCCAGTCAGCGGAAGTTCCCAGCCTTTTGTATCTGAAGCTCCACTCTTTGTCACCCAGCAGTCAGCGCCGGTTCCACAACCCGGTACATTCTTCTCTCAAGCTGCCGTAACTTACTCATCACCCCTGGTCCATACTATTCAACAAGAAGGTGAGCCGATTTACCATGCAGAAAGTGTTGTAGCCTTCGACAAGATGGACGAGCTCCAAGAAAGATTCGATGGCATGCAAAGAGAAGTTGAAGCTCTCCAGGGAAGGGACTTGTTCGGGAAGGATGCCCGTGAGCTATGCTTGGTCCCGAATGTTACTATCCCTCATAAGTTCAAGGTGCCAGATTTTGAGAAATATAAAGGAAATTCTTGCCCCCGCAGTCACTTGGTGATGTATGCGAGGAAGATGTCCATGTACACTGACAATCACAAGTTGCTTATCCACTTTTTCCAGGACAGCTTGACTGGGGCCGCTTTGAAGTGGTATATGAATTTAGACAGTACAAGCATCCGTACTTTCAATGACCTCGGTGAAGCATTTATCCGCCAGTACAAATACAATCTGGACATGGCCCCAGATCGCGATCAACTCCGAGCAATGACGCAAAAAGAGAAGGAAACATTTAAGGAGTATGCTCAGCGCTGGAGGGAGGTGGCTGCCCAGATTGTCCCACCATTAGAAGAAAAGGAGATGACAAAGATCTTTTTGAAGACTTTGAGTCAGTTCTATTATGAGAAGATGGTTGCCAGTGC
This sequence comes from Medicago ruthenica, assembly GCA_018208015.1. Classification (NCBI taxonomy): domain Eukaryota; kingdom Viridiplantae; phylum Streptophyta; class Magnoliopsida; order Fabales; family Fabaceae; genus Medicago; species Medicago ruthenica. The sequence goes on along the minus strand of CM031377.1, from coordinate 50,066,198 downwards.
GCCAACAGATTTCACCGAGATGGTAAATATGGGAATGCGTCTGGAAGAAGGAGTCCGAGAAGGACGTCTAGTCATGGAAACTGATTTTGCTGCTAACAGTACAAAGAAGTTTGGGGATGGCTTTTTAGGAAAAGAGGAGCAAGAGGTAAGTATGGTGGCCCATATGCAGCCTCAGCAACAGTATCAACAACGGCCTCAACAACAGAATCGGGTTCAGTGGATATCCCATTTTGATCCAATCCCCATGGCATATGCAGAGTTGCTCCCCGCTTTGCTTGATAAAAATCTTGTTCAAACCAAGGCACCTCCTAAGGTACCTGAAAGCTTGCCACGTGGGTATAGACCTGATCTCTCTTGTGCTTTCCATCAAGGGGCACCCGGTCATGACATTGAGCGTTGTTACGCCTTGAAAGCCGAAGTCCAGAAGTTGATCCAGGCTAACATTTTATCCTTCAAAGAGTTGAACTCCAGTGTGCAAGCTAATCCACCACTGGATCATGGGACCTCATCTGTTAATTTCGTACAAAATTGTTCAGAAGTTCACCTCGTTGAAAACAATCTTGAAGAAGGTGCCATTTAATTTCGGGACACGTGGCAGAGTTTACCGCAATTGGATCGCTGTTGACATTCCCTCAGTTACTTATAGGTCCAAGTAATGTGTTTTGTTGTCTTGTCTTTTAAAAAAAAAATCCTTTCGTTCCGCCCGAGACGAAAGTGAGCTTGTTTAGGGCTTTTGTTTCATGCATTCCCATCATCAAATAAGAAGTCGTTTTGTTCCCGACTATGTTTTTATCATTCTTAGCTTTTTCTGGAAAATGGTAACACAAAAAACCCAAAAAAAATTTTCATTTTTACTTTTATTTCCAATCAATTTCAAAAAAAATCTGCATTGTTCACTCATTTTCTCAAACTAATCATCAATCATATGTAAATCTAAACGTCAATAAACCCGTTGAACACTGTAACCCTATGCTCTCTCCCGACTTCGAGTTCCCTGTTTACGAAGCTGAAGAGGAGGAGGATGAAGGGATTCTTCGAAAAGATCTCTCTGCCACAGAAATATGAAAAAGAACATCATTCAGCCGCATGAAGAAGCACTGAAAGTGATTAACGTGGACACTACAGTATTCCTGATCAAATCCCAGATGAATGGTGCCATCTAGGCTGCATAAAAAAAAAAACAAACAAAAAACAATAGCAAAAGCAAAAAAATAAAAAAAAACAAAAAAAATCAAAAGCAAAAATCAAACAAAAATCAAAAGAAAAAGAAAACAAAAAGAAAAAGGAAAAAATATATCAAAAGATGGTGCAGAAGATGGTAACCACCTACAAGGACTTGCATGAGACGCTACCATATGCTTTACACGAATATCGTACTTTGATGCGTACCTCAACAGGGGCGACCCCTTATCTTTAGTGTATGGCATGGAAGCAGTGTTCCCTGTGGAAGTTGAGATTCCATCAATGAGAGTTCTAATGGAGGCCCAGTTGTCAGAGGCTGAATGGTGCCAAAGCAGATATGATCAGTTGAATCTAATTGAAGAGAAACGCATGAATGCCTTGTGCCACGGACAACTTTATCAACAAAGGATGAAACAAGCTTTTGACAAAAAGGTTCGACCTCGTGTGTTCCAAGAAGGAGATCTCGTGCTCAAGAAGGTTTTATCTTTTCAACCTGATTCCAGGGGCAAGTGGACGCCTAATTACGAAGGCCCATATGTCGTCAAGAGAGCTTTCTCCGGTGGCGCTTTGATTCTTACGACTATGGATGGTGACGAGCTTCCCCGTCCTGTGAATGCCGATGCAGTCAAGAAATACTTTGTCTAAAAAATAAAAGAACAGCTCGGTAAGTCGAAAACCCGAAAGGGCGGCTTAGGCAAAAATGAGCGTCTCGGTGGATCGAAAACCCGAAAGGGCGGTCCAGGCAAAAATTAGAGACATAAAACAGAAAATAATCATCCTGATAGGTCGAAAACCCGAAAGGGCGATCTATGCAAAAGTTAAGGATCAAAAGACAAAGTAACTGCGTTGGTCTGATCTCTACTCACTTGGGGCACGTTAAATGTCAAAGAGACTCTGAATCTGAAGCATCCAAACAGTGGAATTCAAAGTTGTCAGGGAGAATAGCGGTTATTGTGTTCAATGTACCTTCCCCTTATATTTACCATTTTCCAAACTTTTAAGATCCGTGGAGCCATGCCATTGGCGGGTCGCCACTCTTTTAAATAAATTTGAGCCTATTGCCTTTCATTTGGAATTCCTATTTATTCAGTTTATATAAAAAAAAAAAACTTCTTCTATTTTTGATGGTAGTTTTTGAAACAAAATATTCTTCAAAATCATAAATATTTTTCATATCTTTTTGAAAAGCACAAACAACAAAACACATTTTCTTTGAACTCATGAATAAGTGAAGGGTGCGTCAACAGCTATCCTGAGAACGGATAAACTTTGCAGGCTGAACATGGTCAATTGCTAAAAAATACACAAAAAAAAAAGAACAAAAAAGAAATATATATATGAAAAAAGAAAAAAGAAAGGAAAAACAGCTCGGTAAGTCGAAAACCCGAAAGGGCGGCTTAGGCAAAAATGAGCGTCCCGGTGGATCGAAAACCCGAAAGGGCGGTCCAGGCAAAAATTAGGGGCATACAAAAGAATATATTCCCGGTGGACTGAAAACCTGAAGAGACGGTCCAGGCAAAAATTAGGGATTAAAAAAAAAACACAAAAGATAAGCATGACCATAGAAGCACCAGTTCTTCTACCAGGTTTTTGGATTAGCACGCTCTTCCCAGGAAGTGTTTATTCCCCATCAGTTGCTGCCTATGTCGGGCTTTACCCCGTCTTTGTTTTGATGTGCCCCAGTGGCACCATCCCCATTGAAGATTGCCAAGTGTTTGTGATGCAACGTCGGGTCACTTTCCCTCTCACCTGCCTAACCTTGTCTCATCATGTCAATCATTCATACAATCATCAAGTCAATCTTTCATACAATCATACCAGTCAATCCTACATGCAATCATACAAGTTTATCAGTCATACAATCATACAAGTCAATCCCTCATACCATCATACAAGTCAATCCCTCATACCTTCATACAAGTCAATCCTCCATACAGTCATACAAGTCGTGTCGTCATTCATGCATTCATACATTCATGCATATACACATTTATGCATATACAATAAAAACAATATCATGCATACATGGCTGCATTAACCATCATGAGTCTTGCTTCAATTATCTTTTCATTTCAATCATGAATAATTTGTAACCGTCTTCCCCAGGAAGTGATTACTCCCCATCAATTGTTGCATATGGTGGGCATTACCCCATCAATGATTTGATATGTCTCTAATGGCATCATCCCCAATAAAGATTGCCGAGTGTTTGTACTGCGTCATCGGTCCACTCCCCATCTTGTCCAATCTTGTCTCATCAAATTCATCAATTACACTATCACACAAATCAATCTTTCGTATAGTCATACAGTCACATAAATCATACATGCATTCATACATTCATGCATACAAACGACATCATGGCTGCGTTAACCACCCTGAATATTGTTTTGAATATCTTTCCATATCAATCAATCATGAATAATTTGTAACATTCTTTCCCCAAGTGTCATCCCCAGTGTGCCTGGTCCAGAGATGTCACCCTTTTTACGCCAAGTGGCAGTTCTTTAACGAACAACTTGTGCATTGTCTTATCCAGTCTTTTGTCGTCAGTGGCAAGTTCGGCAACAATCCGAACAGCTGACATTTATCTTTCATCCTGCTTTTAAATTTCATCCTGCTTTTATATTTCATCCAGCATTTAAATTTCATCATGCTTTCAAATTTCATCCAGCATTTAAATTTCACCCTGCATTTAAATTTCATCCTGCTTTTAAATTTCATCCTGCTTTTAAATTTCATCCTGCTTGTATATTTCATCCAGCATTTAAATTTCATCATGCTTTCAAATTTCATCCAGCATTTAAATTTCACCCTGCATTTAAATTTCATCCTGCTTTTAAATTTCATCCTGCTTTTAAATTTCATCCTGCCTTTAAATTTCATCCTGCCTTCAAATTTCATCCTGCTTTTAAATTTCATCCAGCTTCTAAATTTCATCCAGCTTCTAATTTTCATCCAGCATTTACCTTTGTTTCTTGTCGTCAGTTGACTCGTTCGGCAATAACCCGAACAGCTGGCATTTTATCCCTTTTGTTTCTTGTCGTCAGTTGACTCGTTCAGCAATAACCCGAACAGCTGGCATTTTATCCTTTTTTGTTTCCTGTCGTCAGTTGACTCGTTCGGCAATAACCCGGACAGTTGGCAGTTTACCTTTATTTCTTGTCGTCAATGGCAGTTCGGCAATAACCCGGACAGTTGGCATTTACCTTCATTTCTTGTCGTCAATGGCAGTTCGGCAATAACCCGAACAGTTGGCATTTACCTTATTTCTTGTCGTCAATGGCAGTTCGGCAATAACCCGGACAGTTGGCATTTACCTTTATTTCTTGTCGTCAATGGCAGTTCGGCAATAACCCGGACAGTTGGCATTTACCTTCATTTCTTGTCGTCAATGGCAGTTCGGCAATAACCCGGACAGTTGGCATCTACCTTCATTTCTTGTCGTCAATGGCAGTTCGGCAATAACCCGGACAGTTGGCATTTACCTTTATTTCTTGTCGTCAATGGCAGTTCGGCAATAACCCGGACAGTTGGCATTTACCTTATTTCTTGTCGTCAATGGCAGTTCGGCAATAACCCGGACAGTTGGCATTTACCTTTATTCCTTGTCGTCAATGGCAGTTCGGCAATAACCCGAGCAGTTGACATTTATCCTTGTTTCTTGTCAATTGACTAGTTCGGCAATAACCCGAACAGTCGACATTTATCTTTGTTCCTTTGTCGTCAGTGGCAGTTCGGCATTAACCCGAACAGCTGACATTTATCCCCAGTGTAACCATGTGACCCCAGTGGAGTCGGATCCCGTTTCTTTTAACAGACTCGGGTATCCTGTTGTTTTGTTATCCCCAGTCGAGCCATCCGCGCCGTCTTGCATTCATACTTGCATCGCGAGCATTCACAACATTACATGCATATCATTACATGCATAGCATTGCATTCATAACATTTTGCATTTGAAACTGGTCAAAAATGGTGTACTCTGTATTTAAGTCTCTTCGACCCGTCGATTTCAAAATTTCACTTTTAAATCTCCGTAACGAAGAAACTTAAATAGGGGCATCTGTCATACCCCATTTTTGACCCGTTTTTATTTCATTTCTCTCGTCTTTTAGGCCGGAAAATTTCGTCGTTTCAGACGAAATTTCGGCAGGGAGGTATTTTAAAATACCTCATGTTTTTGTTCCGAAGGCGACCGTTTTTTATTTTATTATTATTATTATGTCTTTTTTTTCTTTTTCTAATTTCTTTTATTGTTTTTTTTCTCTCTTTTAATTTCTTTTTTTATTAATGTTTTATTTATTTTCGTTTTATTTTATTTTTTTGCATTTTACAGGTTTTCATTTTTAGTTATTGTGAGTCCCATTATTTCAGTCCAAGCCCAGAGGGGCATTTGTGTCTTTTTTAACTTTTTTTTTTTTACTATAAGTAGTGCAATTAATGCACTGTTCAGGGGGCAAGTACACAGTACCAATCAGAATCAGTCAGTCCAAACCACCACCAACCACCAACACAGTCCAATTTCCGGCCACCACAACCACCCAAAATCCAGAAATCAAAACCCTAATTTCTCATCTCTTTCCTTTTCTTTCAGAAATCCAACATCACAAATCAAAAATAGCAACAATCCACAAAACAGAACTCACGGCCAGGCTTTAGTTTAATCATAACAAATCACAAACGCGAACCAAAAATCAACACATACAATCCATAATCAAAATCAACTGAGCCACAAATCCAGAAAAACAAACCAGAACCGTAAATCGTACACAAACCAGAACCCAAATCTACCACAACCTCAAACCACGCGAATCCGCAACACTCAGAACCAAAAACCATCCAAACTACAAGAGCTTAACCGAATCTGAACCAAGTTAACGCTAAAATCAGAGTTTCAAACCAAAGGTGATTTTCGAAAGTTTAACTGTAGATCTAGTGATAACCAAAACGATTTTGAGAAAACAAAGTTCGGATTCGTGTAGAACACGAAAATGGATATCTGAAAGTGAAAGAGTTTTTAAAAAAGGGTGGAGATTGCCTCTCCGGCGCGGTGGCGCCGCCCCTTGGGGCTGGCCGGCCGCCGCGCCTGTTTCACCTTTCTGGCCGGTTTTCTTTAGTCTTAGAGAGAGAAGAGAGCAGGAGAACTAGAGTGAGGAAGAGAGAGGAGAAGATGAAAAAATGAGGGGATTTTTTTTCAGATTTCAGCTTTTATAAGCAAACCGAACCAGGCCCAAACTAATGATCCTGCGCGGCCCATTTTCTTCCTTTCTTCTTTCTCCTTTCTGTTTTCTTCCTACCCCCCTCCCCGCTTCTTCTACACCCCCTTTCTTCTTTTTTTTATTTTATTTTCTTTATTTAAATTCTTGCTTTTATTTTGTTTTTATTTTATTTCCTTTATTTTTTATGCATTTTATTTAATGTCTTTAATTTTCAGTACCCCATGCATTTTTTTTATTATTTATTTATTTTATGCACCATATTTTATTTTATGTCTTGCATTTTTATTTTATGCTTCATATTTATTTTATGCCTTGCATTTTTTGTTTTCTTTATTTATTTTCCAGCACCATATTTATTTTATGCTTTGCATTTTAATTTCCAGCATCATATTTATTTTATCGTCTCGCATTTTATTTTTCTTTTATGCATCATATTTATTTTATTGTCTTGCATTTTTATTTTCTTTTAGCATCATGTTTATTTTATGTCTTGCATTTTTATTTTCTTTTTATTTTATTTCCAGCATCATATTTATTTTATGTCTTGCATTTTTATTTTTCTTTATTTTATTTTATGCCCCATATTTATTTATTGTTATGCATTTCATGCATCTTTTATTTTCTCTTTAGCATATTTACTTTAATGCAATTTTATTATTCTTGTCATTTATTTTATTGCCCATAGAATGTATCTAGGTCCAATGTAAATAAAAATATAAATGAGAATATGCACCGACACCACATTTATTTTTTATGCTTTATGTCGAGGACGATAATGTAATTTGGACCGTATCCGAGGAAAAGGACCCTCACTTGATCCAACGTCATTTTGAGGGATCCGACGCGTCAGACCTTTCTCAGCTTAATTTAGTCTCTGGACCTTAGGACTTAATCAAAATTTTCATAAAAAAAGTCAAAAAGTCAAAAATCAAAAAACATTTTATAATCAAATTTTCAAAAAATCAATCTTTTCTTTTCTTTTCTTAATCAAATCTTTAATCAATCTTTAATCAATCAAAACTTTTTCTTCAAATTAAAATCAACCAAACTCACTTCCTTTTTTTATTCTTCTATGCCTTTACGGCCTCTCATCTTTCTTAAAACCTTTTTCAAACTTTAAAATCAACCAAAACAAATCACTCAGCTTTTTACCCCGAACTACGTGATTTTGATCCCGCTCGGGTACGTAGGCAAAAGACTTTGTCTTTCCAAATCAATAAAAATAACAAAAACCTTTTTCCTTCTTTTAACCTTCATCACTTTAGTCCTTTTCACACTTAAGTATTTATTTTTACAAACAAATAATCATTTAGCATAAAGATAAAAATAAAAGCAAGAGGTTCCTATAGAGTACTATAGACGTTTAGGGTGCTAATACCTTCCCTTTGCGTAACCAACCCCCGGACCTTGATCTCTCTAAAAAATAGGGTTTTCGAACTTTCTCCCTTTTCCTCGGAAAAATAAAAGATCGGTGGTGAACTTAAAATTGCGAGTCAACGCTAATTAATAGCTTGATATCCAAAAATCACCGCGACATTTACTTTAATGCAATTTTATTATTTTGTCATTTATTTTATTGCCATTAGAATGTATCTAGGTCCAATGTAAAAAATATAAATGAGAATATGCACCGACACTCACATTTATTTTTATGCTTTATGTCAAGGACGATAATGTAATTTGGACCGTATCCGAGGAAAAGGACCCTCACTTGATCCAACGTCATTTTGAGGGATCCGGCGCGTTTAGACTTTCTCAGCTTAATCTAGTCTCTGGACCTTATGACTTAATCAAAACAATTTTTATAAAAAAAAAGTCAAAATAGTCAAAATCCAAAAACATTTTATAATCAAAATTTCAAAAAAAATTAATCTTTGTCATTTCTTTTTTTTTTTAATCAAATTTTAATCAATCTTTAATCAATCAAAACTTTTTTCTTCAAATTAAAATCAATCGAACTCACTTCCTTTTTATCCTTCTATGCCTTTCGGCTTCTTATCTTTCTTAATACTTTTTTTTCAAACTTTAAAATCAATCAAAACCAATCACTCGGCTTTTTACCCCGAACTACGTGATTTTGATCCCGCTCGGGTACGTAGGCAAAAGACTTTGTCTTTCCAAATCAATAAAAATAACAAAAACATTTTCCCTTTCTTTCAATTTCATCACTTTATCCTTTTTACACTTAAGCTTTTATTCACAAACAAATAATTATTTAGCATAAAGATAAAAATAAGCAAGAGGTTCCTATAGAGTACTATAGACGTTTAGTGTAACACCCATACTAACTTTAACTAGTATATTAGCATGTGCGTTAAACTGATACTGGATACGTTTAAAAATTTCAATAATAATATTACATCACAACAGAAAAAATACATGTTTACTCGTTTGTACAATAATCCAAAACCGTTACAATACTTTTACATAAATCCATTAAGCTTCTGGCTGGTACACAACGAGCAAACGCACTCCATCCAGCATCTCTATGAAGAACTTTATCACGAACCTCTGACATGCCTGCAATCCTGCACCAGAAGGAAAGGGATGAGACATAATGTCTCAGTGAGCTCCAGCCCAACCAACTGTTGGCAACCACAGGGAACCTAGGGTCGCCATGCCTACCTTGGCAATCTTGGGGATATCTTATGATCGCCAAGTCTTTACTTTAACCACAAGGGTGAATCTCTGCCTATGACTATGAATCTGTCTGTAATTGCATCTCTAACTATGACTTTAACTGTAATCCACCTATAACTATAACTATAACTCGGTGATCAAGGGAAACCTAGGACCACCTCCCGTTAACTGTCTATAACTATATCTATGACTGTGACTTTGACTTTAACTGTGAAACATAAAACATATAACAGTTCTATAGCAGTTTTATGTTAGCTGTTAGCGTTGAACAAACAATTAATCTGAGTTCATTTTACGGAGTGCGGCCCGGGTGGAGTAACCCCGAGGACAGCTCCCTATGAACCGGTGAAACTCCTATCATATCAGGCTAACACCGGACTCCCTATGAAATTGCATGTGGATAACCCTCTCGGAGAGATCCCATCCGGCGAAACCCGGAGTCTGCTGAACATGCCTTTGACTTTGAATTGTTATTATTCTTTGACTTTGATAAATGAGTGTATAAATACATATACATGTCTATTACTTTGATCATATAAACAATTCCTGTAATTCTTAACCTATGACATATGGTACTTGGCTTATCGTTCTCATAAGCCACCTATAACTGTCGGAAAACCAACACTATGATCTTATCTGTAACTAAGATTGTAGAAACATTCCTATAATCCTTGTATTCTAAACTGAATACATCTATGATTTCTTATACCTAAAATAGGTTCTTGACTTAGTAAAGTCGTCTGCATTACCTAAGAGTTATTAACTCACGTGCAAGGAATCTATCCATAAAATCCTTGCACTCATACTATTATTCATGTTTTCCTATCAAGGAATTCGACACATCGTCATCATGTGCCGCTATAAGGATTTACCTAACCATATAACCATTGTTCCCGTAATTCCCATGCCTTGCGCATTCCTTGCTCCTCTAATTTCTCAATCATTAAAAGCCTTTGGATGAGTTAAAATGGTGGTTAAAGTTTCTAAAAAGCATTAGGAGAAAACATTTGCAAAAAGCCATGCCCGCGCGCACCAGAACCCCCAGAACAGCTCAACTAAGTTGTGCTGTTCTGGCTTGGTCGCTACAAGCGCAGAGCCGTCGCTACAAGCGCGGATAGACAGAACCTGGTCGCTACAAGCGCAGGCTTGTCGCTACAAGCGCAGACAGACAGAACCTGGTCGCTACAAGCGACAGCCCGTCGCTACAGCGACCGTGACAGCATAAACATGTATAAAAATGTGTTTTTCCACCATTTTTGCCCATTTAAAGATACCCAAGCATCCAAAACATGCTAGGGATGATTTTCTATTACAAATTGATGGTTTAAAACATGTATGAGCAAGGAATTTGCAAGTAGGAAATTAGGGTAAAACTCTAAAACTTCCATAACTTTTCCTATGAAATCAAACACTATAAAACTCACAAAAAGGGATTCTAAAACCCCTAGGGAGCTCACCTTAAACTTGCTTGGTGCTGGCTTAGCTTGCTTGCCCATTTTCCTCAAAACCCTAGCTTGAGCTTCCTTGCTTTTCTTTAATTTCTTCATGTTCTAGCTTTCCCCACAACCAAGTTTGCTTGAATCCATGATTAAAGGAAGAAGTTTGATGAATTGGAGCTTGATGATGGCAAGGAGAGGGAGGCGTGTGCCTAGAGAGAGAGGGAGAGGAGTTTATGAGTTTTTTTAGAGAGAGAAGTGGAAGAAGAGAATGAGGAAAATATCTTACTTCCTCCTTTTAATTAATTCTTCCTTCCAAAATTACAACTTTGCCATTCCATACGTTTAACTTCTGTGATACTGATAAAAGTCACGTTTAAGCGGGATATTACACTCTACCCCCCTTAAAAAAATTTCGTCCTCGAAATTTAGAAAATCCTTCGAAGAGCCTGAAAAGATAAATTCCTTCTACCCCTTTCTCTACTATGAAAATTTCCAATCCTTTAAGCTTGTTGGAACTTCATGGCAACTCCAGGGCCTGACATGTAGATTCATCACGCACCCCGATTAAACTATACTGGTTAAGGCTTGTTCTTTAGCCATGATTTCCATTTCTGTAAATCAAAACATGTGATAATCTATTTCCTCCCGTAGGGTCTGACGTATAATACATAACTATTACTTGCTAAGACGTATGGTTATCTGAACCAACTTATCCCTATTATCTGATTATGATCTCTGTTCGACATATTTCCTTACAAATCCAAAGTAAAATTATTAAACCCTTGATTTCCTTTACTGAACTCTATCAGTTCTTCTTTAATTGACCATTCCATATTAACCTGAAGACGTCGGGTCGATCTGATTTTCCTCAATTATTTCAACTTTTCAAGGAATCTATTACATTACTTTTAGTTCTGAGAACTTTCGTCTATAACCTTCGCCTCGCAAGACGACCTTTTACTGTTACATTCGTATCATTCTTCATATAAATTTATTCTTGCACTGGAAGATATCTGATAGTGAGTATTCTCAAATGGAAGTGAGATCTATTACAATTACCTCCACGCTTCAAATTCAAATTGGTGGCTGAACTTATGGTATACGTTCCTTTCTTTCTGTAGTCCTAGTGTAGCTATTATCACAATCATAAGCATTGCTCACATCCCCACTACGGGAATCCTTAAAGCTCGAGAAATCTTATGAGTCACTCATGCTTCGATTAATTAATCAATGATAACAAGTAGCCAAAGGCCTTAGGAACTTTCTTCCTTACCAATACTTTCAAACTTATGATAATCCAGTATAAGTGACACGTGGCATAAGCCGTCTCACATATCATCATATAATGCAGTCCATAGCACATAGCTTACATACACGATCGAGTACGTATTCACTACTACCGGATACATGGTACATCGCATCAACATTGTCCAACTAACGGGACATCATACTTAATAAAAATATACTTGAGACAAACCACGTCAACCAAGGTCACTCTCTTGACTCTTAATTCATTCTTGTATCCTTTAAACATTCACAATCCCATAACGTAAGTTATGGTCACATTCCGTTGTCGTAATAACTTACTTGTCAAAAGACATTCTCTGTTTTCGAAAAGAAAACTCTATCCTGATCGCTGTCAAAATAGCACTTTAAAACTCTTAATCCTTTATTTCATAACTCTAATTCACGTAGCCTTTCACTGTAAACTATGAGAAATCCTATGATCCGTGTAAAACATTTCCTTCCTTTAACTATTAATATTAGGTTCAAGAATTTCTGAACTCCTCTACTGAGATTGGTTCGGTAACAACAAACCTGTTCTGCTTAAGACTTTCCTGTTAAAACATTACCGACTGCGTACCACGGTTACCGATACATGTCACACGACTATAACCATATTACACTACTGTCTAAGCAGTATATACTCTGCCTGATCAGTATACATAATACTAATCATAACCTGTTACATGCCTGTTACATGCGACATGCTAGCACAACGTGGGTACGATGCGGAATAACTGTATGCCACGGCATTATTCCTCGTTGATTGAACTTACTATTCAAGTTAACTTTAAGTTACTGAGCTGAAACAGCTGGATTACCGTATGAAATGTGGCCTCCTTCGCTATGTACTTATTGCGCTATAAACACATCCTTTAGGATTGTCAAACTACTTCAATTCTCTTATTCCATGAGTTTCGAGATCTGAAACATCCCTCGACTTATCTATTAAAATTTCCTATTAGAACTGTTGGTAAGTTCAAGTCATCATCACTTACACATATTCTGTAGCTTAAGAATTAATCTCTGAATGCTTTTCCTGTAATTCATCTGGCAAGGACCTCACAAACATCCTTTTCCTTTAACTTCAACTTGATTTGTCTGTTAACTCATAATTGGATTACTTCTCCGCTGCGCAACTCTGGTTTTAAACAATTTACCTGGGGATAGAATTAATACACCACTATTACCATATAAAATCTCCTTAGCCAAACTTTTAACTTTATAACTTTGTAGTCACCCTACATAAACATATGGCATTAAAATTTCTCTCGTGGTTTAATCCACCTGTTTAACTTACTGTTTGCTCGACGCGTGACTTTGCGTTTCCTTCCGAACATAAACAAAATTCTTACTTTTCACGAAAAACACCGAACCCTGTAGACAGTCTTAAACAATGAACACGAGCCCAATGATGCTCCTATTAAAACAACTTAAGTTCATACATTATTCACTTGTGGTAACTTCTAGAAACATTCTATGACTTCCGGAAATTCTCGTCTTTTATACACTTAATCGATTAATGAATCGAGTCTCATTCTATAATTATCCGTAGGGATTTCACATCCACAACCTTTTTCCAAGACACTTAGGTCCACACAACTCTAACATGACTCTTGGTCACCCCGGAAATAATCCGTCTGGATAAACCCAACTTTTACCGGCTCTCCTGTAAATTCAAACACATACTACACCTTTTTGAGTACCCAATTAATAAATCTGTAAACCTCAATACTTAACATTTTCCATTGGATCCTTCCTATAACTTATCACTGTATTCACAATTCCGTTCTAATCCCGTTATCTGAATGATAGTCCATCTGACTTCTCGACCGTTGCCCTCTTCATGGTTTCGAACAATCCAAGGTATATATGTATCTACCATCTTTAACATCTACTAACATAAGGTGATCTTTGTCGGCTTACCCAAATACTCATGTAAGGAGCCCATCAAAGGATAACATAGAACTCCTTAACATTAACCATAACTTTAACTGTAACTTGTACGCTAATGACGATCTTCCTGCTGCTAGAGCCTCTCAGTAGTTCTTGGCTAATTCCTGCTTAATCCTCGAAACCAGCCTGCTATAATCCGACAACAAACGATCCAATCTTTAATCCATACCCTTACCGGGGGTTTCCTTCACTTATCGCTACGCTCGCGTTCTTCATACCAATCATCTTGGTGTCCTTTAATAAAGGAAGGTAATATGTTTCTTCTGTCCCATATTTCGCTTAATCCATAAATAAATCTCTTACCCGTCGAATATTAAAATCTCATCTTGTCCAGGTGCGTAAGTCCTTCCATCCTTACACACTTTATCCTTACTGAAAGTCTAGAGCTTCCAATCGTTAACTGGTCATTCCATAATTCTTTACTCTACACATCTCCTCGGAGAAGGCATCGCTCAAGATGCGTCCAACTAGCCAAGGTACTTGACCTTACTCTTAAATACCTCGTATAATTCTGAGACTTTGCCATTAACTGGCTCAGTTATTTCACCGTTAGAAACCATCCTTTGACATTAAACACTTGTCAATTCGTCTTAAAAACTGACGTCTTAACCTCTACCCTTCGTACACTTCTTTCCTCCTTGGTCACATTCAGCTCTCGGATATTTGTCCTAACCGTCATATACTAGACTGAGTTGATCAGGCTCAACTAGATGTGACCTTTAGAACAACACCCGGAACCCAATGATTCCTCTACTTTTATTGAATCTTAAATGACCCATGGCACGGTCTGAATCGACCTGCTCTGATACCAATTGTAACACCCATACTAACTTTAACTAGTATATTAGCATGTGCGTTAAACTGATACTGGATACGTTTAAAAATTTCAATAATAATATTACATCACAACAGAAAAAATACATGTTTACTCGTTTGTACAATAATCCAAAACCGTTACAATACTTTTACATAAATCCATTAAGCTTCTGGCTGGTACACAACGAGCAAACGCACTCCATCCAGCATCTCTATGAAGAACTTTATCACGAACCTCTGACATGCCTGCAATCCTGCACCAGAAGGAAAGGGATGAGACATAATGTCTCAGTGAGCTCCAGCCCAACCAACTGTTGGCAACCACAGGGAACCTAGGGTCGCCATGCCTACCTTGGCAATCTTGGGGATATCTTATGATCGCCAAGTCTTTACTTTAACCACAAGGGTGAATCTCTGCCTATGACTATGAATCTGTCTGTAATTGCATCTCTAACTATGACTTTAACTGTAATCCACCTATAACTATAACTATAACTCGGTGATCAAGGGAAACCTAGGACCACCTCCCGTTAACTGTCTATAACTATATCTATGACTGTGACTTTGACTTTAACTGTGAAACATAAAACATATAACAGTTCTATAGCAGTTTTATGTTAGCTGTTAGCGTTGAACAAACAATTAATCTGAGTTCATTTTACGGAGTGCGGCCCGGGTGGAGTAACCCCGAGGACAGCTCCCTATGAACCGGTGAAACTCCTATCATATCATGCTAACACCGGACTCCCTATGAAATTGCATGTGGATAACCCTCTCGGAGAGATCCCATCCGGCGAAACCCGGAGTCTGCTGAACATGCCTTTGACTTTGAATTGTTATTATTCTTTGACTTTGATAAATGAGTGTATAAATACATATACATGTCTATTACTTTGATCATATAAACAATTCCTGTAATTCTTAACCTATGACATATGGTACTTGGCTTATTGTTCTCATAAGCCACCTATAACTGTCGGAAAACCAACACTATGATCTTATCTGTAACTAAGATTGTAGAAACATTCCTATAATCCTTGTATTCTAAACTGAATACATCTATGATTTCTTATACCTAAAATAGGTTCTTGACTTAGTAAAGTCGTCTGCATTACCTAAGAGTTATTAACTCACGTGCAAGGAATCTATCCATAAAATCCTTGCACTCATACTATTATTCATGTTTTCCTATCAAGGAATTCGACACATCGTCATCATGTGCCGCTATAAGGATTTACCTAACCATATAACCATTGTTCCCGTAATTCCCATGCCTTGCGCATTCCTTGCTCCTCTAATTTCTCAATCATTAAAAGCCCAGTTGGTCGCTACAAGCGCGGATAGACAGAACCTGGTCGCTACAAGCGCCCAGTTGGTCGCTACAAGCGCAGGCTTGTCGCTACAAGCGCAGGCTTGTCGCTACAAGCGCAGACAGACAGAACCTGGTCGCTACAAGCGACAGCCCGTCGCTACAGCGACCGTGACAGCATAAACATGTATAAAAATGTGTTTTTCCACCATTTTTGCCCATTTAAAGATACCCAAGCATCCAAAACATGCTAGGGATGATTTTCTATTACAAATTGATGGTTTAAAACATGTATGAGCAAGGAATTTGCAAGTAGGAAATTAGGGTAAAACTCTAAAACTTCCATAACTTTTCCTATGAAATCAAACACTATAAAACTCACAAAAAGGGATTCTAAAACCCCTAGGGAGCTCACCTTAAACTTGCTTGGTGCTGGCTTAGCTTGCTTGCCCATTTTCCTCAAAACCCTAGCTTGAGCTTCCTTGCTTTTCTTTAATTTCTTCATGTTCTAGCTTTCCCCACAACCAAGTTTGCTTGAATCCATGATTAAAGGAAGAAGTTTGATGAATTGGAGCTTGATGATGGCAAGGAGAGGGAGGCGTGTGCCTAGAGAGAGAGGGAGAGGAGTTTATGAGTTTTTTTAGAGAGAGAAGTGGAAGAAGAGAATGAGGAAAATATCTTACTTCCTCCTTTTAATTAATTCTTCCTTCCAAAATTACAACTTTGCCATTCCATACGTTTAACTTCTGTGATACTGATAAAAGTCACGTTTAAGCGGGATATTACATTTAGGGTGCTAATACCTTCCCTTTGCGTAACCAACCCCCGGACCTTGATCTCTCTAAAAAATAGGGTTTTTCGAACTTTCTCCCTTTTCCTCGGAAAAATAAAAGATCGGTGGTGAACTTAAAATTGCGAGTCAATGCTAATTAATAGCTTGATATCCAAAAATCACCGCGACAGAAAAATGGCGACTTCACTGGGGACCAAAATCCTAAGTGGGTTAAACCTATCTTGCTTTTCTTTATCTTTATGCTTTGTTATTATTTGTAATTGTAAATACATGTTTAAGTGTTTATCTTTTTACGTGAGTGGTGAGATAAGTCCTACACCCGGACTTGAGGGAAACAAAAGATAGGATGGTGGTATAATCATAGTGTCTTTCCGAGAGTGAGTTTCGGATGTGGCACATGTGATAACCCCGCTCAATGGAGGAATCTTGGAAGTATTACTATGTTGGCATGAGTAGTCGTGTTCGGCATTGATATTTTCAAGTGACCTATGAAGTTGAGGACCTTTAGTTACCTTTAACCCATCTTGGCCTTTTAGGACGTAGTGCGGTGGCTAATCAAGAGTAGTCTTGAATTGGTTGATACGCGATACTACACTCAAACGAGACTTTCCTACGGACGTTGTTGGACCGGGAGTCAGTCCCGTAATCCGACAATATTCGGAAGTGGTCAATGACTTTGGGAACTTGGTAGAACCCGTGATACAGGTACATATGAAACCATAGTCCTTACCAAATGGCGTGTTTACCCTCGGCTCCAACATCATTGACTTAACCTCACCATGTTTTCTCCGCTCTTTAGCATAATCATGCATACATGCATTCATTCATAAACATCTTTTTTCATCAAGTCTCGAAGGACTTAGACAAGTTTTGTTACAAACATCGTAGGAATGAACTTCACAAAGAGAAACACTCAGAAGTACAATTTCAAAAGCTCGGATGTGACAAACTTAAGGAAGTTAGGATCTTTAGTGACTAGTCCGGAGAATTTCTCGAACTCGTTATGGGAGATCATTCGGCATCCTCAAGTTTGAAATATCGGGACTTTTTCAAGATTTCTACTGATGAACTTCTGAGCATATCCCTTGGCTTTGTTCCTAACAAGGGGATTGTTTGTAATATTTTAAATGAAACGTTCAAACTATGATGTTTACGATCACTTCGACAAGTCCTTCAATAACAAAACTTTCTTTTTTGCATAAGCATAATCATGCATCATACTGCATTCATAGTCTCCAAACCGAGTCTCACACTTTGTTCACCAATAAAAGGTTAATCAGCCGCCGTCCAAAGAAAGTGGCCCGACGAATTCTCCGCAAACCAACGCGCATTTACAACACCAGGGCTAATAGAAAAAAGATGGATCTAATTGAGCAAGAAAATCAGAGTCTCAGGGAGGAGGTTGCCACTTTACGAGAGGGAATGGATAGGTTGACAACCATGATGAATGCGCTCCTGTCAGCCCAAAATTCACAAGCTGCCGCTGCTGTTGTAGAGCAACCTTTTGTGAGCACGACCCCGTTATCTACAGTGACTTCTCCACCCCTCTTTTTGCCTCCAGGTTGTACATGGGGAATGCCGCCTCCAGTCAGCGGAAGCCCCCAGCCCGTTGTATCTGAAGCTCCACTCTTTTTCACCCAGCAGTCAGCACCGGTTCCACAACCCGGTATATCTTTCCCTCAAGCTGCAGTAACTTACTCAACACCACTGGTCCACACTATTCAACAAGAGGTTGAGCCGATTTACCATGCTGAAAGTGTTGTAGCTATGGACAAGATGGATGAGCTCCAAGAAAGATTCGATGGTATGCAAAGAGAAGTCGAAGCCCTCCGAGGAAGAGATCTGTTCGGGAAGGATGCCCGTGAACTATGCTTGGTCCCAAATGTTACTATTCCCCATAAGTTCAAGGTGCCAGACTTTGAGAAATATAAAGGAAACTCTTGTCCCCGCAGTCACTTGGTGATGTACGCGCGGAAGATGTCCATGTACACTGACAATTATAAGCTGCTTATCCATTTCTTTCAGGACAGCTTGACTGGGGCCGCTTTGAAGTGGTATATGAACTTGGACAGTGCGAGCATCCGTACTTTCAATGACCTTGGTGAAGCATTCATCCGGCAGTATAAATACAATCTGGACATGGCCCCAGATCGCGATCAACTCCGTGCAATGACGCAAAAAGAGAAGGAAACATTCAAGGAGTATACCCAGCGTTGGAGGGAAGTGGCTGCCCAGATTGTCCCACCATTGGAAGAAAAGGAGATGACAAAGATCTTTATGAAGACTCTGAGCCAGTTTTACTATGAGAAAATGGTTGCAAGTGCACCAACGGATTTCACTGAAATGGTCAACATGGGTGTGCGGCTAGAAGAAGGTGTCCGAGAGGGACGTTTGACTGGGGAAAGTACCCCCGCTGCAGGTAATACCAAAAAGATTGGAAGTCACTTTGCGAAGAAAGATCAAGATGTGGG
The DNA here is from genome assembly GCA_018208015.1 of Medicago ruthenica. Taxonomy (NCBI): domain Eukaryota; kingdom Viridiplantae; phylum Streptophyta; class Magnoliopsida; order Fabales; family Fabaceae; genus Medicago; species Medicago ruthenica. The sequence goes on along the minus strand of CM031377.1, from coordinate 50,047,089 downwards.
AATGTTAGCCCATAGTAAGCCCCAACAAAATTACACCCCATACGGTCAGATTGCGAATGTCGCATCCACTATCCCGAACCCAGCATATCACCAACAAAGGCCATATTACCCTTACCAATATCAACCACAATACCCTCCACAACAGTATCCTCCACAACAATATTCCCCACAGCAATACCATCAACCACAATACCCTCAACAACAACAAAATCGCCCCCAAACCCCTCAACAACCATATCACCCACAAAACTGCCAAAAAACAACCTTTGATCCAATCCCGATGAAGTATGCCGACTTGCTCCCTGCTCTACTCGCCAGAAACCTTGTCCAAGTCAGGGCACCTCTCCGTACACCAGATGTTTTACCCCCTTGGTACCGACATGACTTAACTTGCGCCTTTCACCAAGGAGCGCCTGGCCACGATGTTGAGCATTGCCTCGCTCTTAAAACCGAGGTGCAAAGGTTAGTCCGGGCCAACTTGCTATCTTTCAAAGATCAAAACCCCAACGTTCAGGCAAACCCTCTGCCGAACCATGGACCTGCTGTCAACATGATACAAGATTGTGATGAAGACGGTGTCATCCTGGATGTCCAGCGTGTTCGAACTCCCCTGGTCCCAATACACATCAAGATGTGCGAGGCAGCGTTGTTTAACCATGATCATGCAGCATGTGAAATATGTCTCGTGAATGTAAAAGGATGTCAGAAGGTACAAAAGGACATACAAGGGCTGATAGACAACAGAGAATTAATCATCACAAGGAAAGACAAAGAAGTAAGTGTCTATAACAGCGGAGAACCAGCTACTACTCCACTAGTGATCAGCTTGCCAGGGCCTATGCCGTATGCTTCTCTAAAAACGGTCCCTTACAAGTATTGTACCACGATGTTGGAAAGTGGACAGGAGGTGCCTTTGCCCTCTCTAACTCCTGCGACTTCTGTCGTGCAGTTACCAGAAAGCAAAAACCGTGAAGGACTTGGTTTGCTTCTTTTGCAGGATCCTCAAAGAACAGTGTTGGGTCGAGCTCCATTAGTAACACCTTTTGTAGTGCCGGGTTCATCAATGACTCGCCAGAAGCCAATGCCGTCTTGGAAGATGTTCCTGAAGAGATAGTGCCAGCATTTGTTACACTTGGAAGACTTGTTCGTAACTGGGACGCGGTTGACATCCCTTCAGTAATCCATGTGTCAAAGTAATGTGTCTTTGTTTTTCTGTTTTTTTTCAAAAAGATCCCTTCGTCTTGCCCAGGACGAAAATGCGATCATGTAGGGCTGTTTTGTTTCAAGTACTACTTTTATTAATGGAAAATGTGGTTTATCCCGATATCTATATTTACTGCTTTTTCTGGAAAATGGTAACACAAAAAACCCAAAAATATTTTATTTTCTGTTTTCAATCAATTTCAAAAAAATCTGCATTGTTCACTCATTTTCTAAAATCAATCATCAATCATATGCAGACTAAACACCAATAAACCCGTTGAACACTGTAACCCTATGCTCCCTCCCGACTTTGAGTTCCCTGTTTGCGAAGCTGAAGAGGAGGAGGATGAAGGGATTCTTCGAAAAGATCTATCTGCTACAGAAATATGAAAAAGAACATCATTCAGCCCCATGAAGAAGCACCGAAAGTGATTAACGTGGACACTACAGTATTCCTGATCAAATCCCAGATGAATGGTGCCATCTAGGCTGCATAAAAAAAAACAAACAAAAAACAATAGCAAAAGCAAAAAATCAAAAGCAAAAAAAACCAAAAGCAAAAAAAAATCAAAAGCAAAAATCAAACAAAAAATCAAAAGCAAAAAAAATCAAAAGCAAAAAAAATCAAACAAAAAATCAAAAGAAAAAGAAAACAAAAAGAAAAAAGAAAAAATATATCAAAAGATGGTGCAGAAGATGGTAACCACCTACAAGGACTTGCATGAGATGTTACCGTATGCTTTACATGGATATCGTACTTCAGTGCGTACCTTAACAGGGGCAACCCCCTTTTCTTTAGTGTATGGCATGGAGGCAGTACTCCCTGTAGAGGTTGAGATTCCATCAATGAGAGTCTAATGGAAGCCAAATTATCAGAGGCTAAATGATGTCAAAATAAATATGATCAGTTGAACTTGCTTGAAAAGAAACGCATGAAGGCCTTGTGCCATGAGCAGTTATATCAAAAGAGGATGAAGCAAGCTTTTGACAGGAAGGTTCGTCCCCGTGTGTTTCAAGAAAGAGATCTGGTGCTCAAGAAGGTTTTATCTTTCCAACCCGATTCTAGGGGCAAGTGGACGCCAAATTATGAAGGCTCATATGTCGTCAAGAGAGCTTTCTCTGGTGGCGCATTAACTCTTACGACTATGGATGGTGATGAGCTCCCTCGTCCCGTGAACGCTGATGCAGTCAAGAAATACTTTGTCTAAAAAATAAAAGAACAGCTCGGTAAGTCGAAAACCCGAAAGGGCGGCTTAGGCAAAAATGAGCGTCTCGGTGGATCGAAAACCCAAAAGGGCGGTCCAGGCAAAAATTAGAGACATAAAACAGAAAATAATCATCCTGATAGGTCGAAAACCCGAAAGGGCGATCTATGCAAAAATTAAGGATCAAAAGACAAAGTAACTGCATTGGTCTGATCTCTACTCACTTGGGGCACATTAAATGTCAAAGAGACTCTGAATCTGAAGCATCCAAACAGTGAAATTCAAAGTTGTCAGGGAGAATAGCGGTTATTGTGTTCAATGTACCTTCCCCTTATATTTACCATTTTCCAAACTTTTTAAGATCCGTGGAGCCATGCCATTGGCGGGTCGCCACTCTTTTAAATAAATTTGAGCCTATTGCCTTTCATTTGGAATTCCTATTTATTCAGTTTATAAAAAAAAACTTCTTCTATTTTTGATGGTAGTGCTTGAAACAAAATATTCTTCAAAATCATAAATATTTTTCATGTCTTTTTGAAAAGCACAAACAACAAAACACATTTTCTTTGAACTCATGAATAAGTGAAGGGTGCGTCAACAGCTATCCTGAGAACGGATAAACTTTGCAGGCTGAACATGGTCAATTGCTAAAAAAAAATACAAAAAAAAAGAACAAAAAAGAAATATATATATAAGAAAAAGAAAAAGAAAAGAAATGAGCTCGGTAAGTCGAAAACCCGAAAGGGCGGCTTAGGCAAAAATGAGCGTCCCGGTGGATCGAAAACCCGAAAGGGCGATCCAGGCAAAAATTAGGGGCATATAAAAGAATATTTTCCCGGTGGATTGAAAACCTGAAAGGGCGGTCCAGGCAAAAATTAGGGATTCAAAAAAAAAAAAACAGAAATAAGCATGACCACAGAAGCACCAGTTCTTCTACCATGGTTTTTGGATTGGCACGTTCTCCCCAGGAAGTGCCTATTCCCCATCATTTGTTGCATATGCCGGGCTTTACCCCATCAATGTTTTGATACATCCCCAACGGCATCATCCCCATTGAAGATTGCCGAGTGTTCGTGATGCGACTTCGGGTCACTTCCCATCTTATCTGTCCAATCTTGTCTCATCAAGTCAATCCTTCATACAATCACAAGTTAATCAGCCATCCAGTCACATAATTCAATCCTCCATACAGTCATACAAGTCGTGTCGTCATTCATGCATCCATACATTCATATACACATTCATGCATATACAATAAAAACAATATCATGCATACATGGCCGCATTAACCATCATGAGTCTTGCTTCAATTATCTTTTCATTTCAATCAATCATGAATAATCTGTAACCATCTTCCCCAAGAAGTGATTACTCCCCATCAATTGTTGCATATGGTGGGCATTACCCCGTTAATGTTTTGATATGTCTCCAATGGCATCATCCCCAATAAAGATTGCCGAGTGTTTGTACTGCGTCGTCGGTCCACTCCCCATCTTATCCAATCTTGTCTCATCAAATTCATCAATTATACTATCACACAAATCAATCCTTCGTATAGTCATACAGTCACATAAATCATACATGCATTCATACATTCATGCATATACACATTCATGCATACAAACAACATCATGGTTGCGTTAACCACCCTGAATATTGTTTTGAATATCTTTCCATATCAATTAATCATGAATAATTTGTAACCCTCTCTTTCCCCAAATGTCATCCCCAGTATTTCATCCTGAGAAGTCATCCCCTTTTCGCCAAGTGGCATTTCCTTATCGAACAGCTTGTGCATTGTCTTATCCAGTCTTTTGTCGTCAGTGGCAAGTTCGGCAACAATCCGAACAGCTGACATTTAAATTTCATCCTGCTTTTAAATTTCATCCTGCTTTTAAATTTCATCCTGCTTTTAAATTTCATCCAGCACTTAAATTTCATCTTGCTTTTAAATTTCATCCAGTTTTTAAATTTCATCCTGCTTTTAAATTTCATCCTGCTTTTAAATTTCATTCAGCATTTAAATTTCATCCTGCTTTTAAATTTCATCCAGCTTTTAAATTTCATCCTGCTTTTAAATTTCATCCAGCTTTTAAATTTCATCCTGCTTTTAAATTTCATCCTGCTTTTAAATTTCATCCTGCTTCTAAATTTCATCCAGCTTTTAAATTTCATCCTGCTTATAAATTTCATCCTGCTTATAAATTTCATCCAGCATTTAAATTTCATCCTGCTTTTAAATTTCATCCTGCTTTTAAATTTCATCCAGCTTTTAAATTTCATCCTGCTTTTAAATTTCATCCAGCTTTTAAATTTCATCCAGCATTTAAATTTCATCCTGCTTTTAAATTTCATCCAGCATTTAAATTTCATCCTGCTTTTAAATTTCATCCAGCTTTTAAATTTCATCCTGCTTTTAAATTTCATCCAGTTTTTAAATTTCATCCTGCTTTTAAATTTCATCCTGCTTTTAAATTTCATCCAGCACTTAAATTTCATCTTGCTTTTAAATTTCATCCAGTTTTTAAATTTCATCCTGCTTTTAAATTTCATCCTGCTTTTAAATTTCATCCAGCACTTAAATTTCATCCAACTTTTAAATTTCATCCTGCTTTTAAATTTCATCCAGTTTTTAAATTTCATCCTGCTTTTAAATTTCATCCAGCTTTTAAATTTCATCCTGCTTTTATATTTCATCCAGCATTTAATTTTCATCCAGCTTTTATCTTTGTCTTTGGTCGCCAATGGCCGTTCGGCAATAATCCGGACAGTTGACATTTATCTTTGTTTCTTGTCAGTTGGCTAGTTCGGCAATAACCCGAACAGCTGACATTTATCTTTGTTCCTTTGTCGTCAGTGGCAGTTCGTCGTCAACCCGAACAACTGACATTTATCCCCAGTAAAATCATGTTATCCCCAGTGGAGTCGGACCCCGTTTCTTTAACAGACTCGGGTATCCTTTTGTTTTGTTATCCTCAGTCCGGCCGTCCTCGCCGTCTTGCATTCATACTGGCATCGCGAGCATTCACAACATTACATGCATAACATTACATGCACAACATTACATGCATATCATTGCATTCATAGCATCTTGCAGTTGAAATTGGTCAAAAATGGTGTACTCTGTATTTAAGTCTCTTCGACCCGTCGATTTAAAAATTTCACTTTTAAATATCCGTAACGAAGAAACTTAAATAGGGGCATCTGTCATACCCCATTTTTGACCCGTTTTTTTTCTCGTTTCTCTCGTCTTTTAAGCCAGAAATTTTCGTCTTTTCAGACGAAATTTCGGCAGGGAGGTATTTTAAAATACCTCATTTTTGTTCCGAAGGCAACCTTTTTATTTTTATTTTTTTTTGTGTTATTATTATTATTATTATTTATTATTTTCTTGTATTTCTTTTTAAAAATCCTTTTTATTTAAGTGTTTTCTTTTATTTTTCGATTTTATTATTATTCTTTTTTATTATTTTACTGTTTTTATTTTTATTCATTTTTTCAGTCATTTTCTTTGGTCCAGGCCCAGAGGGGCATTTTTGTCCATTTTCATCTGTCTTTTTTACTATAAATAGTGCATTTAATGCACTGTTCAGGTGAGAATCAGTCAGCAACAGTACAGAGTCAGTACAGTCCCACCACCACTCCCTCCACCACACAACCTCCCTTCACCACCAACACAATCAATTTCCGGCCACCCAAAAAAACTAAAAACTAAACTCTTTTTTCCCCCCCTCTGTTCTCTTCTCATGCGGCCAGAACCACACACACTCATCATCACATAGCTCGCGCAGCACACACACACACACACTCATCATCACATAACTCACGCCAGCAACACACACATAATCAACAAATCACAAAACCACCACCAGCCCTAAAACCGAATCCGAATTCGAACGCACCTAAACCACAACTAAAAACCCAAATCAAAACGAACTACTGAACCCAAATTCCGATTCATCAAGATCGAAGTCGAGCCAAATAAAAAACAGAACGAGGTAGTTTTCGTTTCATCTTGCTTAGATCTAGGGATTTCGAGAGTGGATTTGAGAAAAACGAGCCCGGATTTGGAAAGAACAAAGAAAAGGATTGCTAAAACGTGAAAGAAAATTTAAAAAAAAAGTGTTCTTGAGCTCCGGCGCGGTGGCGCCGCCGGCGGCCGCCGCGCCGGAGATCTTTCCGGCCAGGCTTATGCAAGAGAGGATGAGAGCAGAAGAGAGGTTAGAGAGATAGAAGAGAGAGGGAGAACATGATAAATGATCCAAAATCTGGAAATTTTGAATTTATAGACCTGATCCAACCAGGCCCAAACCATACTCTAAGCTGCGGCCCATTTCTCTTCTTTCTCTATTTTCTTTTCTGACTACTGTTTCACCCCCTTCTCTACTCCTGCGTCCCCCCCCCCCTTTCTTTCTTTCCCATTCTTTTTTTTCTTTTATTTCTTTTTAGCCCTTTTATTTTTTTGCTATTTTTATTATTTCCTTTAATTTTTATGCATTTTATTTACTGCCCTTAATTTTCAGTATATCATGCATTTTTTATTTTTTTATTTATTTTATGCATCATATTTATTTTATGTCTTGCATTTTTTATTTTCTTTTATTTCATGCATCATATTTATTTTATGCCTTGCATTTTTATTTTTTTTTATTTATTTTCCAGCACCATATTTAATTTTCAGTCAAGCATTTTTATTTTCCAGTACCATATTTACTTTATGTCTTGCATTTTTTTTTATTTTTATTCTATGCATCATATTTATTTTATGTATTGCATTTTTATTTTCTTTTAGCATCATATTTATTTTATTGTCTTGCATTTTTATTTTCTTTTAGCATCATATTTATTTTATTGTCTTGCATTTTTATTTTCTTTTAGCATCATATTTATTTTATTGTCTTGCATTTTTTATTTTCTTTTAGCATCATGTTTATTTTATGTCTTGCATTTTTATTTTCTTTTTATTTTATTTTCAGCATCATATTTATTTTATGTCTTGCATTTTCATTTTCTTTATTTTATTTTTATGCACCATATTTATTTATTGTTATGCATTTCATGCATCTTTTATTTTCTTTTTAGCATATTTACTTTAATGCAATTTTATTATTTTGTCATTTATTTTATTGCCATTAGAATGTATCTAGGTCCAATGTAAAAAATATAAATGAGAATATGCACCGACACTCACATTTATTTTTATGCTTTATGTCAAGGACGATAATGTAATTTGGACCGTATCCGAGGAAAAGGACCCTCACTTGATCCAACGTCATTTTGAGGGATCCGGCGCGTTTAGACTTTCTCAGCTTAATCTAGTCTCTGGACCTTATGACTTAATCAAAACAATTTTTATAAAAAAAAAGTCAAAATAGTCAAAATCCAAAAACATTTTATAATCGAAATTTCAAAAAAAATTAATCTTTGTCATTTCTTTTTTTTTTAATCAAATTTTAATCAATCTTTAATCAATCAAAACTTTTTTCTTCAAATTAAAATCAATCGAACTCACTTCCTTTTTATCCTTCTATGCCTTTCGGCTTCTTATCTTTCTTAAAACTTTTTTTCAAACTTTAAAATCAATCAAAACCAATCACTCGGCTTTTTACCCCGAACTACGTGATTTTGATCCCGCTCGGGTACGTAGGCAAAAGACTTTGTCTTTCCAAATCAATAAAAATAACAAAAACATTTTCCCTTTCTTTCAATTTCATCACTTTATCCTTTTTACACTTAAGCTTTTATTCACAAACAAATAATTATTTAGCATAAAGATAAAAATAAGCAAGAGGTTCCTATAGAGTACTATAGACGTTTAGGGTGCTAATACCTTCCCTTTGCGTAACCAACCCCCGGACCTTGATCTCTCTAAAAAATTGGGTTTTTCGAACTTTCTCCCTTTTCCTCGGAAAAATAAAAGATCGGTGGTGAACTTAAAATTGCGAGTCAATGCTAATTAATAGCTTGATATCCAAAAATCACCGCGGCAAAGATTAAAGGATTCACATCCAAGGTATTTGAACAAGTCTGAGTCCTATAACTCCAGACACAAGGTGCAACAAACGACTAAACCTTTCAGAACTAACCCAAGAGGACCCATATGGGTATCTAGGTTTGAAATTATTTCTGTTGCAGATATGATTAAGAACCAAACAAAAGGGGAAGTCATGGTGCCTAGGAAATGGCTGCTGGCATTACATGAAAGAAGGAAAGTCTATGTTCCAAACCCTGACCATGAAAGAGGGAGGAACTGTGGAATCTGGAGGAAACCACAAAGACTAGATCATTGGTACTCAGCTATTGAGGGCTCTGCAGAATCTGACACTTCTCCTAAAGCTAATCAAGGACATTTTTGGAACAAAAATGGGTGTTCAACAACAAACTGAATGAACAAGGAGAGGTAGATCAGTAGCTCAACAGAGGTATGATTGTTCTCTGTTATACTTAACAGCTTCTACAACACGGTGAAAGACTATCAGATTCATGAAAATAGCATAACCTTCTTTGTGATAATTCTGCTGCAATCTGTTTCTCTAAAAAATCCAATTCTACATTCAAGAGTCAATCATTTTAAATTAAAAATCATTTTATTAGAGACTATGTTCAGAATAGAAACTGAATAGAAACTGCATTTCATCTCTGAACACGCATTTCATCATTGTATTGAACATGCTTTTTATCTCTGAAAAAAATTGCTTGACTCTGATAGAAACTGAGAACCTGAAGTTCATCAGAAGCTAAGACTTAACAGACACTCACTTTGAGCATCTGAAGATAGTTCAGCTTTTGAAAACATCAGAGTCTGAGTTTCAGAATCTGAATTTTTGTGACTTCTGACAAAACTCATTATAAGTGGACACTTCACACGTGGCCCACTAATGAGAGTGAATCTGTACAGTTGTCTAACACTTGGTCAGAAACTGATAAGCTATAACTGCTGGGCTGTGATGAATTAAGCCTTGAAAGCTGTACTTTGCACCCTCCTAAAGTCATCAATGTGCAGTGTGTTTAAATGTTTTTCTGTTTCTGAAAAGTTTTAACAAACACACTCAAAACACAGTTTTCAATTTCTCATCTTATGTGTTCAGTTTTCAGATCCAGTTTAAAAACTCTCAAACAATTGTGTCTGTAGCAGTTCAGAGGTACTGAACAAAAATGCTCTGAACTTTTATCACACATTTTAACTCTCTTAAATTTCTTGAATTTTCTTTTTGTTGATGACAAAAGGGGGAGTAAAACTAACAAGTATTTCAGGCTCTGAGCTCAGAACATAAGTTAATTTCTGATAGTTAATTAACTTAGGAGAACAGTTTCTCATCTCTTAGCCTCTGAATTAAATTTAAAGGTGAGAAAAACACAAGAAGGGGGGGTTGCATTGTGTTGGCTTTTTCTTTCTCTTTCAAAAACTATGTTTAGTTCAGTTTATCCTGGTTCCTTCCACAATCCGGAAGTAGTCCAGTCCCCTTGTTACTTACAAGAGATTTTCACTATAATCACAAAGATTACAATTTGCTCAAGCACAAAGCAAGAGACTTCCTATGCTCAAACACAAAGTAAGAGACTTCCAATTGCTCAAACACTAAGTAAGAGACTTCCTATGCTCAAACACAAAGTAAGAGACTTCTTTGCTTAGACACACAGTCTTAGACTTTGAATCAAACAGATTTTACAAGAGAAATAAGTTTGAGTTGAACACTTGATATACTATCAGTGGTGTTCACAAAATACAACACAGATTTAAGACTCTATTACTTAAGAAATTCTAAGATAGAAGTTTGTAAGAATTTCTAAGTTATTTTGATGACTTTCAGTTTTGGCAGATTTGCGTATCAGAAAACAGAGTATCACGTTTCAGTCAAATGAGTCTTAAACTTCTTCTTCAAAACTTTAATCCTTTATAGAGGAATTAAGAGCTGTTGGAAGGAGCCAGTTTTAGCAAAAGAGCCGTTGCACTAGAAGCTACATCCAACATTTAATTCATCCCTGTCATTGAGTGCGCAAACCAGAAAACAGAGCACAACAATTTTGAATTGTTTCCTTAAAAGCTGGCTGCGTGTTTCATCCAAGGAGGCAACTGTTGCATTAAGCTGTTCTGACTGTACAGTGCTTTACTGTTGACAGTGACAGTTGCTTTTCCTTAAAACTCAGACTTTAGAAGCTTCTCTTCAGAACTGGCTTCAGACACTGTTCATCAGAAGCTGTCTTCAGACGCAGTTCTTCAGAAGCTGGCATCAGATGCACTGTTCAACAGACGCAGTCTTCAGAAGCTGGCATCAGACGCACTGTTCATCAGACACACTTCTTCAGAAGCTGGCATCAGACGCTGTCTTCAGACTTTGCCTTCAGACGCTGCCTTCAGAAGCACTTCTTCAGACGCTGATTTTCTTCAGCTTTGCAACACTAGCTTCTATATTTTCCTTCTTGATCTTAACTTGTTCTTTCAGGACCATTGTTAGATACCAATCTTTAAGTACATGGTTCTGCACTCTAGAATCAAGTATTAGCATATCCAATTTTCTTTTTAACACTTTGTTATCATCAAAACTTAAAAGAGAGTTGTTCATACATTTTGTTCCAACAATCTCCCCCTTTTTGATGATGACAAACATAAGCATTAATAGAAAATTGTTGTTAATTTAATTAACAAGTTGACTTCAGGGTCTGAGGTTTGTAAGCTCCCCCTGAGTCTGATAATCCACATGGTGAGGTTTGTAAGCTCCCCCTGAGTCTTATCCAGGTTAATTAAATTCAGTTTAAATCAAACAGATGAAAAATCAAAGTGTAAATACATTCAGAATTTAAATAACAAACTGACTTCAGGGTTTGAGGTTTGTAAGCTCCCCCTAAGTCTAATAATTCACAAGGTGAGGTTTGTAAGCTCCCCTTGAGTTTTATCCAAGTTATTTAATTTCAGTTTAATTCATAGAATTGAAAATTCAATTTATCTCACAAAACTTAAATCAGAGGCTAAGAGATGAGAAACTGTTCTCCTAAGTTAATTAACTATCAGAAGTTAACTTATGTTCTGAGCTCAAAGCCTGAAATACTTGTTACTTTTACTCCCCCTTTTGTCTTCAACAAAAAGAAAAATTCAAGAATTTTTTAAGAGAGTTAAAACGTGAGATAAAAATGTTCAGAGCATTTTGTTCAGTACCACTGGACTGTTTCAGACAGAATTGTCCAGAACATATGGTTCAATACTACTGAACAGTTTCAGACAGAAATGAGAGTTTTTAACTGGGTCTGAAAACTGAACATATAAGATGAAAAAGTGAAAGTGTGACTGTGTTTTTGCTAAAACATTTCAGAAAATGAAAACAGAAAAACATTTAACACATTTGCACATTAATGACTTTAGGAGGGGTAAAGTAAAACTTTCAAAGCTTAATTCATCACTGCCCAGAGTTATAACTTATCAGATTCTGACCAAGTGTTAGACTACTGTTCAGATTCACTCTTATTAGTGGGCCACGTGTAAAGTGTCCACTTATAATGAGTTTTATCAGAAGTCACAAAAATTCAGATTCTGAAACTCAGACTCTGATGTTTTCAGAAGCTGAACTATCTTCAGACTCTCAAAGTGAGTGTCTGTTAAGTCTTAGCTTCTAATGAACTTCAGATTCTCAGTTTCTTATTCAGAGTCAAGTAATTTTTAAGAGATGAAATGCATGTTCAGATTCTTTTTAATAAAATTAAATCTGTCTTCTGTGAGGGGTTTTGTAAATATATCAGCCCATTGATGATCAGTATCAATGAATTGAATATCCAAAACTCCCTTCTGAACATAATCTCTAATAAAATGATGTTTAATTTCAATATGCTTGGCTCTTGAATGTAGAATTGGATTTTTAGACAAACAGATTGCAGCAGTATTATCACAGAAAATAGGAATGTTGTTTTCATGAATATGATAGTCTTCTAACTGATGTTTCATCCAGAGCAGTTGTGTGCAACAACTAGCAGCTGAGATGTATTCTGCTTCTACTGTTGACAATGCAATAGTTGATTGTCTTTTGCTGGCCCAGGATATCAGATTCTCACCAAGGAATTGACAATTTCCACTGGTGGGTTTTCTTTCAATCATGTCCCCAATATAATCAGCATCACAGAATCCAACTAGCTTATAATCTAAGGATTTCTTATACAGAAGTCCAAGATTAGCTATTCCCTTCAGATACCTGAAGATTCTCTTGACATCAGTCATATGAGATTCTCTAGGATCTGATTGGAATCTTGCACACAAGCATACATTAAACAAAATATCTGGTCTAGAAGCTGTTAAGTATAACAGAGAACCAATCATACCTCTGTAGAGCTTCTGATCTACCTTTGAGCCCGAGTCTTCTTTGCTTAAATTGCAGGTTGGATGCACTGGTGTTGTCATCAATTTACAATCTTCAAGCTGGAACTTCTTCAGAAGCTCCTTTGTATATTTAGATTGATGAACATACACTCCATCTTTGCATTGGTTGATTTGAATTCCTAGAAAGAACTTCAATTCTCCCATCATGCTCATTTCAAATTCATCCTGCATTAACTTAGAAAATTCTTTGCAAAGAATGGCATTAGTAGAACCAAATATAATATCATCAACATAGATTTGCACAATTAAGTTGTCTTTCTGAAGTGTCTTTCTGAAAAGTATATTGTCAACTTGTCCTCTTACAAAATCATTTTTAAGTAAGAAATTACTTAGTCTCTCATACCAAGCTCTGGGAGCTTGTTTCAGACCATACAGTGATTTCTTATGTTTAAAAACAAAATCTGGATTTTTTAAATCTTCAAAACCAGGAGGTTGTTTTACATATACTTCTTCAGAAATAACTCCATTTAAAAAGGCACTCTTAACATCCATTTGATATAAGATGATATTATGATTAACTGCATAGGAAAGAAGTAACCTGATTGCTTTTAGTCTTGCAACTGGAGCAAATGTTTCAGTGTACTCTATTCCTTCCTGCTGACTGTAGCCTTGAGCAACCAGTCTAGCTTTGTTTCTGATCACTTCTCCTTGTTCATTAAGCTTGTTTCTGAACACCCATTTTGTTCTAATAATGTTCTTGTGATTTGGTTTTGCAACTAAATCCCAAACATCATTTCTTTGAAACTGGTTGAGTTCTTCTTGCATAGCTAAAATCCATCCATCATCTGCAAGTGCTTCATCAGTTGTTGTAGGTTCAACCATTGATAGTAGTCCAATTAATGAGTCATTCTGACAGAATGCTGATCTGGTCTTTCTTGGACTGTCCTTGTTTCCAATGATCAACTCTTCAGGATGTGAAGACTTGTACTTGATTGAAGTTCTGGGTGGATTTGCTTCTGAAGAATCATTAAGAGCTTGTTCAGAACCACTTTGATCTTGATTGGCTTCAGGAGGAGTGTCAGCATCTGAGAGTTTTTCAGCTTCTGCAGTATTTTCAGCTTCTGGACTTTCTTCAGACTCAGAAGTCTGTTCAGGTTCTGAAGGGTCCACTGATAGCCTTATATATGCAAAACTCTCAACTAGCTCTGATATTTTATTATCAGGCTTCTTGTCATCAAACCTAATGTGTATTGATTCTTCAACAACATGTGTTTCAGAATTGTACACTCTGTATGCTTTAGATCTCTCTGAGTATCCTAAAAAGATACCCTTGTGAGCCTTAACATCAAATTTCTTTAGGTAGACTTTATTGTTCAGAATGTAACAAGTACAACCAAACTGAAGAAAATAAGAAATACTTGGCTTTCTTCCTTTAAATAATTCATATGCTGTTTTATTCAGAATTGGTCTTATATAGATTCTGTTCTGAATATAACATGCTGTGTTAACAGCTTCTGCCCAGAAGTACTTTGCAATTTTAGATTCATGGATCATGGTTCTGGCCATTTCTTGCAAAGATCTATTCTTTCTCTCTACAACTCCATTTTGTTGTGGAGTTCTAGGAGAAGAGAACTCATGGAGAATTCCATGATCTTCACAAAAAGTTTCAAATGGTTCATTTTCAAATTCACCACCATGATCACTTCTAACTTTTAAAATTTTCAAATCATTTTCTGTTTGTACTTGTTTGCAGAATTTGTTGAACACATCATATGTTTCATTTTTGGTTCTAAGGAATTTAATCCAAGTCCACCTACTGTAATCATCAACAATTACTAACCCATACTTCTTCCCATTGATTGATGCTGTTCCAACAGGACCAAACATATCAATGTGAAGTAGTTCTAAGGGTCTGGAGGTAGAAACAATGTTTTTGGATTTAAAAGAGGTTTTAGCAATTTTTCCTATCTTGCATGCTCCACAAAGAGCATCTGAGTGATATTTAATGTTTGGTAAGCCTCTGACCAGTTGCAACTTGTTAAGCTTAGAGATGAGTCTCCAGTTAGCATGTCCCAACCTTTTGTGCCATACCCATTTCTCATCACTCACTGACAGAAGACAAACTACCTTCTGATCAACTAGTTCTGAAAAATTAATTTTATAAACATTGTTCTTCCTCTTTCCTTTGAAAACAACAGATTTATCTTTGTTGTTGATTACAGTGCAAGTGTTCTTATTAAACAGGACATCATAACTACTGTCACATAATTGACTTATGCTAAGTAGGTTATGTCTTAGTCCATCTACAAACCAGACATCATCAATGGAAAGGGAAGAATTACCTATCTTACCAGTACCAATGATCTTGCCTTTCTGATTTCCTCCAAAACCCACAGTTCCCCCCTCTTTCATGGTCAGGGTTAGGAACGTAGATCTTTCTCCTGTCATGTGACGCGAGCAGCCACTGTCCAGGTACCAAGACCTTTCCTTTTCTTTGGATGTTAAGCATATCTGCAATAGAAATTATTTCAGACTTAGGTACCCATATCTTTATGGGTCCTCTTAGGTTAGTTCTGAAAGGATAAGGCTGAAGGTGAGAAAAACACACACACAAGAAGGGGGGTTGAATTGTGTGACTCTAAAAACTTGTTCTTTTCTTTTTCAAAGACTTAGCACAAGTTCA
Organism: Medicago ruthenica; assembly: GCA_018208015.1. Lineage (NCBI taxonomy): Eukaryota > Viridiplantae > Streptophyta > Magnoliopsida > Fabales > Fabaceae > Medicago > Medicago ruthenica. The sequence goes on along the minus strand of CM031377.1, from coordinate 50,031,695 downwards.
GAACCAGGTTCAGAACTGTTATCAGAATGTATGCAGCGGATTAAACAAGTTAAAGAGGTAAGGGAAGAGAGACACACAGAAATTATACAGGTTCCTTCTCAATGTGAGAAGTAGTCCTGTCCCCTTGTATCCAACAAGAGAGTTTCACTATAATCTGAAGATTACACAATGCTCAACCTCTAAGGAAGAGACTTCCAGTTGCTCAATCACAAAGAAAGAGGCTTCTATGCTCAACCACCAAGGAAGAGGCTTCCAATGCTCAAGTCACTAAGACAAGAGACTTCCCAATGCTCAAGTCACTAAGACAAGAGACTTCTGACTCAGACCACAAAGGAATGAGGTTACAATTGCTTAGTATACAGACTAAGACTTAAGGGACCAAACTGGTTTACAATGAAATAGTTTGGGATGAACACTTGATCAAATATCAGAGGTGTTCTCTTAATACAACACAGGTTAAGACTCTTAACCTTAAGAAATTCTAAGTTACAAAGACTAAAGAATTTCTAAGAGTTTTTATGAACTTGACAATTTTTGACAGAAAACAGAGTGCAGGTTCAGCAATGCGTTTCAAAGAGTCTTCTACATTTTCTTCTTCAAATCTTCTTCCTTTTATAGATAAAAATAGAGCTGTTGAAGATTTGCTTGAATTAAGGAATTTAGCCGTTGCAATTGGACTAGGTTACTGCAAATGTGTGCTGCACTTTATCAGTCAGAACAGAGCAGGTGCCATTTTTGAATTGGCCCACCTTAAAAACTGGAGAATGTTTGGGTCAGGGAGACAACTGTTCCATTGAGTTGTTCTGACACGCCCAGGCAATAAATGCTCACAGTACTGGTCAAAATCCATGCCACATCAGCTTCAGAAGCTTCTCAGTGAACAGTGATCAGAAGCTGCTTCAGTTGTATGGATCAGGAGCTGCCTTGTACGGATCAGAAGCTGGCTTCAGGAGTTGACTGTTGCGTTGACTTCATCAGAGGCACCCAGACTTCAGAAGCTGCACTTCAGGAGCACCACTTCAGGAGTACTTCTTCAGGACCAGTTTCTTTCTAGTCTTGCAGCCTTGCTTCTTGGCTTTCCTTCTTGCTCTTTAGCTTGTTCTTTATAACCATTATTAATCAATACTTATTAAGCATGTGGTTCTGAAACACTTGAACAAAGCATTAGCAAATAACCAATTTTCTCTTTAATACTTTGTTATCATCAAAACCATAAAGAGAGATATGTTTACACATAAATGTTTCAACAATCTCCCCCTTATTTGTAAGAGACTTGTTAAACACATTTTGTTCCAACAATCTCCCCCTTTTTGATGATGACAAACATAAGTATTAAAATAGAAAATTGTTGTTAACTTAATTAACAAGTTAACTGCAGGGTGTGAGGTTTGTAAGCTCCCCCTGAGTTTGATCCAAGTTAATTAAGTTCAGATAAGAGCATAAATGTGAAAATTTCAGAATTGTTGTTAAGTTTAATTAACAATCTGACTTCAGGAGAGGTTTGTAAGCTCCCCCTAGGTCTGACAATCCTCAAGGTTAGGTTTGTAAGCTCCCCTTGATTCTTATCCATGTTAATTAAGCTTAACTTAAAACAATATAGTGAAATTTACACTCAGAGTTTAAAATGACTTGTTGACTTCAGGTTCTGAGGTTTGTAAACTCTTCCCCTAAGTCTGATAATCCACAGGATGAGTTTTGTAAGCTCCCTGAGTCTTATCCAAGTTATTTTAAATTCAATCTTAACTCACTAAGAGTTATATATCTCACAGAAATATATCAGAGCCAGAAATTCACTTCAGAGGCTAAGAGTTTAAAATTTGTTCTCATAAGTTAAATTCAGTCAGAATTGTATCAGAGCTAGAGCTTGACTGATCAGTATCAGAGCTAGCTTAACAATTGTATCAGAGCTTAACCCTAACAATTGTATCAGAGCCTAATAAGCTTATCTTCTGACAATTTTAACTTATTTGAGCTCAGGTGCTTTAATACTTGTTTTACTTTCTCCCCCTTTTGTCATCAACAAAAAGAATTTTACTTTCTCCCCTTAAGACAGAAAATTTCTCTCCCCCTTTGTTCAAGAGAGTTTGAGAATGTATCTGTATCAGAGCAGAAAAAGGATTTTGAAAGAATGTATCAAAGCAGTTCAATTTCCCCTTTAAAAGAGTTTTAAAAGAGTTCTGACACCAAGTTTGAAAAAAAAATTCAAAGAGATTCAGACTTGGGGGGGGGGGGGTTGAACCAACCAAACTTGTGAGATATTTATGCAATCATATGGATAATCAAGCAGCAAAGATGAGTATCAGAGCATGTTTGACTTTCAATGAGTATATGACTTGCATTAAAGATAGAATGCTGTTCAGAAGCAGGTCATTTTGTGTTCAGACATTACTTGTTCAGTACAAACTGGTTCAGCATCAGAGCAAAACAACCAGTTTTGTTTAGTATCAGAGCAAAACTTCTCAAGAAGTGTTCAGTATCAGAGCAATTCTGAGCTTGCTTTAAAGAAATATATCAGAATCTGATACCAATTGAGGATTTATCTCAGAGTCTGATACCAAATAAAAACATTTCAGTACTGATACCAAGATAAAAAGAGTTCTTGAAACTGAACATGTCTGAAACATTTTGAGCTTTTAAAATGTGTCTGGGCTAAACAGTTTGAAAACATACTGATACCAAATGAAAAATTGTTTGTCAAGCAATTTTAACAATGAGTATCAGAGCAGAAAATCACATTTTTACTTGATGACTTTGGGAGGATTAGAGTATAAACTTTCAAAGCTTTAATCATCATTGCCCATTACTATACTTATCAGATTCTGACCAACATTAGATTTTTATCAGATTCAGAAGTCAGAAAATCCAGGTTCTGATCCTTCAAACTCTGAAGTTTTTCAGCCTTAACTTTATTCAAACTCTTAAAAGATGAGTGTTTGATAAGTCTTAGCTTATGATATACTCAGAATCAAGGAATTCATTCAGATTCAAGCACATTTTCAAGAGATAAAATGCATGTTCAGATTCTTTTTAATAAAATTGAATCTTTCTTCTGTTAGGGGTTTTGTGAATATGTCAGCCCATTGATGATCAGTATCAATGAACTGAATATCTAAAACACCCTTCTGAACATAATCTCTTATAAAATGATGTTTTATTTCTATGTGCTTGGCTCTAGAATGCAGAATTGGATTTTTAGACAGACATATAGCAACAGTATTATCACAATAGATTGGGATATTATCTGCATGAATCTGATAATCCTCTAATTGATGTTTCATCCAGAGCAGTTGTGTGCTACAACTTGCAGCTGAGATGTATTCTGCTTCTGCTGTTGACAAAGCAATGGTTGCTTGTCTCTTGCTGGCCCAGGATATCAGATTCTCACCAAGAAACTGACAGTTTCCACTGGTGGATTTTCTTTCAATCCTGTCCCCAGCATAGTCAGCATCACAGAATCCAACTAGCTTATAATTTAGAGATTTCTTATACAGAAGTCCCAAATTAGTTGTTCCTTTCAGATACCTGAAGATTCTCTTGACAGCAGTCATATGAGATTCTCTAGGATCTGATTGGAATCTAGCACACAGACATACACTAAATAAAATATCTGGCCTAGAAGCAGTTAAGTATAGGAGAGAACCTATCATACCTCTGTACAGCTTCTGATCTACTTTTGAGCCATTGTCCTCTTTGCTTAATGTGCAGATAGGATGCATTGGTGTTGTCATCAGCTTGCAATCATCCAATTGGAACTTCTTCAGAAGCTCCTTGGTGTATTTTGACTGATGAACATAAACACCATCTTTGCATTGGTTGATTTGAATTCCCAAGAAGAATTTCAGCTCACCCATCATGCTCATTTCAAATTCATCCTGCATTAACTTAGAAAATTCCTTGCAAAGGGAGGCATTAGTAGAACCAAATATGATATCATCAACATAGATTTGTACAATTAAGATTTCTTTCTTAACAGTTTTTCTAAAGAGTGTATTGTCAACTTGACCTCTTACAAAACCATTTTTAATCAAGAAGTTGCTTAGCCTTTCATACCAAGCTCTGGGAGCTTGTTTCAGACCATACAAAGATTTCTTAAGTTTAAAAACATGATTTGGATATTTTACATCTTCAAAACCAGGAGGTTGTTTAACATACACTTCTTCAGAAATTACACCATTTAAGAAAGCACTCTTAACATCCATTTGATACAAGATGATATCATGATTAACAGCATAGGAAAGAAGTAACCTGATTGCTTCCAGTCTAGCTACTGGAGCAAAAGTCTCAGTGTAATCAATTCCTTCTTGCTGGCGGTACCCTTGAGCTACTAATCTAGCCTTGTTTCTGATCACTTCTCCTTGTTCATTGAGCTTGTTCCTGAACACCCATTTTGTTCCAATGATGTTCTTCTGATCAGGTTTTGCAACAAGATCCCATACATCATTCCTTTGAAACTGGTTCAGCTCTTCTTGCATTGCTATAATCCAACCATCATCAGCAAGTGCTTCATCAGTAGTTGTGGGCTCAATCATGGATAACAGGCCAAGCATGGACTCATTCTGAGTGAATGCTGATCTGGTCTTCCTTGGACTGTTCTTGTTTCCAATGATCAACTCCTCAGGATGTGAAGACTTGTACTTGAATGAGGTTCTGGGTGGATTAGCTTCTGAAGGGCCACTAAGGATTTGTTCAGAACCATGCTGGTCTTGATTAGCATCAGGAGTAGTGTCATTGCTGGAGAGTTTCTCAGAGTCTTCATTGTTTTCAGCTTCTGAACCTTCATCAGAACCTGAACTGGGTTCAGCTTCTGAAGGTTCTGCTAAGATTCTGACATCTGCAAAACTTTCAACCAGCTCTGGTATTTCATTACCAGGCTTCTTATCATCAAACCTAATGTGTATAGCTTCTTCAACAACATGTGTTTCAGAATTATACACTCTGTATGCCTTAGATCTCTCTGAGTATCCTAAAAAGGTACCCTTTTGAGCCTTGGCATCAAATTTCTTTAGGTAGACTTTATTGTTTAGTATGTAACATGTACAACCAAACTGATGAAAATAAGAAATACTTGGTTTTCTTCCTTTAAATAATTCATATGAAGTTTTATTCAGAAGGGGTCTGATATAGATCCTGTTCTGAATATAACATGCTGTGTTTACAGCTTCTGCCCAAAAGTACTTAGCAATTTTTGACTCATGGATCATGGTTCTGGCCATTTCTTGTAAAGACCTGTTCTTTCTCTCTACAACTCCATTTTGTTGTGGAGTTCTAGGAGATGAGAACTCATGGAAAATTCCATGGTCTTCACAAAAGTTTTCAAAAGGTTCATTTTCAAATTCACCACCATGATCACTTCTGATTTTAAAAATTTTCAAATCAGTTTCTGTTTGTACTTGTTTGCAGAATTTGAAAAACACATCATATGTTTCGTTTTTGGTTCTGAGGAATTTAACCCAAGTCCACCTACTATAATCATCAACAATAACAAGTCCATACTTCTTCCCTTTGATTGAAGCAGTTCCAACAGGACCAAACAAATCAATGTGAAGGAGTTCTAGAGGTTTAGAGGTGGAAACAATGTTCTTTGGTTTAAAAGAAGTTTTAGAAAACTTTCCAATTTGGCATGCACTGCACAGTGCATCTGAGTGATAATCAATCTGGGGTAAGCCTCTGACCAGCTGTAACTTGCTAAGCTTAGAGATGAGTCTTCAGTTAGCATGTCCCAGCCTTTTGTGCCACACCCATTTCTCATCACTCACAGACAGAAGGCAAACTACCTTCTGCTGAACCAATTCAGAAAAATTAATTTTGTAAACATTGTTTTTCCTACAGCCTCTGAACACTACAGACTTATTTTCATTGTTGATTACAGTGCAAGTGTTCTTATTAAACAGGACTTCATAATTACTATCACATAATTGACTTATGCTAAGTAAATTATGTCTAAGTCCATCTACCAGCCAAACATTATCAATGTACAGGGAAGAATTACCTATCTTACCAGTACCAATGATTTTTCCTTTCTGACTTCCTCCAAATCCCACAGTTACTCCCTCTTTCAGAGTCAGGGTTTGGAACATAGACTTGTCCCCTGTCATATGATGCGAGCATCCACTGTCCAGGTACCAGGACCTTTCCTTTTCTTTGGATGACAAGCATATCTGCAATTGAAATAATCTCAGACTTAGGTACCCAGATTTTCATGGGTCCTATGGGGTTAGTCCTGAAAGGTTTTGGCTTCTTGTGTCTGAAGTTTTGATATTCAGACTTGTTCTGATACTTAGGATATGAATCCTTATATCTTGAATAAGTTTGACTTTCAGAACCTGAGTGCTTCAGAACCTGAGTTCTCAAAGGTTTGGACTCAGACTTCTTCAGAACCTGAGACTTGAAAGTCTTTGATTCTGATTTGTTCAGAGTCTGACCTTTTGAGTACTTTGGTTCTGATCTCATCAGGATTCTAACTCTGTTTACTTCAGGCACAAGACAAGCTTCAGTTTTGCCTTTCTTAAAACAGTTTGAAGCAGAAAACTGATTAGTTTGCTTTGGCTTGCTTTGCCTAACATTCTGAGATTGAAAATATTTTACATTGACTGGTTTAACAGATTTTGAAGTTTTAATAAACCCAGTCTTGGAAAGATTTGAATCAGATTTATTCAGATTCTGAGACTTACTAGTTCCAGGTTCTGAACATTTCAGATTCTGAACTTTTTCAGGTTCAGAGTCTGATTTCTTCTTACTCTTAGGCTTAGGACCTTTTGGCTTAGATTTAGGCAAGGTTTTAACAGTTGCCTTCATCTTACCCTTAGGTTCAGAAGCTTCAGAGTCTGAGTTGTTCAGAACTTCTGACTTAGTCTCAGATTCTGATACTTTCAATTTTTCAGAATTTTCAGAAGCAGGCACAAAGCATATAGCATTGCCTTTTAAAATATTTTCAGAACATGAAGGTGAGTTTAAATCATTTGAAGGTTTGAATAAATCATAGCCAATGCCTTCACCTTTGTTTCTGATCATATTATACATCATGGAGGAAATTTTAGTTCTGTTGAATCCAGTCAACATGACATCCTGAAGAGCTATTTCCTGTTCATTAGGAATCTCTTCAAATTTCTTATGAGCCTCTTTTCTGAGTTCCTCAACTTCTTCATCATATTCAAAAATTTGATTCTGAAGTTTAAGGTTTTCCTCAGACAACAAGTTGTTTTGATTTTTCAAAGACTTAACTTCTTTAATCTTGCTTTTAAGATGACTCATAAGATCATTAACTGTTTCAATTAAATCAGATCTAGAGAGTTCAGAATATACCTCATCTTCTTCATCAGAATCTGAGCATGATTCTGCATCAGAAGATGCAATTGCCATCAGGGCCAGGTTGGCTTCTTCCTCATCAGATTCTGACTCATTATCCAGATCATCCCATGTAGCCATGAGACTCTTCTTAAGCTTATTTCTGAAACTGCTGGACTTTGAGCTGGACTTCTTTGCTTTTTCCTTGGATTTTTCCTTCTGAAGATCAGGACAATCAGCAATGAAGTGGCCAGGCTTTTTGCAGTTGTAGCAGCTTTCCTTCTGGATATCCCTCTTTGAACCAGAACTAGATCCTCTAAAGTTACTGCTTCTGTTAGAGAATTTTTTCTTTCTGTTCATCAGATACTGAAGTCTCTTAGAAATCATTGCAAGCTCATCAGCATCTGAATCTTCATCAGAATTTCCCTCAGGAAACTCTTCTTCAGATTCAATTGCTTTCAAGGCTTTAGCAGGTTTTCTTTTAGACTTCAGAGCCAATGTTTTTGGTTCTCTATCAGGCTCATCCTCATTGAGTCCCAGTTCATGCACCTTGAGTGAGCTTATAAGATCTTCAATACTTAGAGTATTTAGATCCTTAGCTTCCTCAATGGCAGTCACTTTAGGTCTCCATTTGGATGGCAGACTTCTAAGGATTTTATTCACATGGTCAGCTGTGGTATAACTCTTCTTCAGAATCTGAAGTCCAGAAACCAGAGTCTGAAATCTTGAGAACATAGTCTCAATATTTTCATCCTCTTTCATTCTGAACAGTTCATATTGCTGAACAAGAATATTTGCCTTAACTTCTCTAACTTTTTGATTACCTTCATAGTTAGAGCAGAGGGATGTGAATATTGCCTTTGCAGTGGACTTGTCACTCAGCTTCTGGTACTTAGTGTGAGGCAATGAGTCCACAATGATACCTCTGACATGATGATGCTTCCTATAGATCTTTCTTTCTGCATCACTCAGAGTTCTTCTGTTGACAGCAACACCTTCTTCATCTACAGGTATTGAGATTCCATCTTCAATAATGTCCCATAGAGTATCATCAATCCCAATAATGTGACTATACATTTTACTCTTCCACCAAGAGAATTTTTCTGGGTCACCAGTAAACATAGGAGGTTTGTTGTGTGACCTAGACTTCTTTTCTTCAGTACTATAGTCATATTGGACATTTCTTTGATTTCTGGGAGATGGTGGATTTCTGGGAGAGGGTGGAGGTGAATCACTAGTTGAGGCCATGTTTTTCTCAGGATCCTACTGACACACTGTTAAGTGTTAATATCAGAACCAGAGCTCTGATACCAACTGAAGGTGAGAAAAACACACACACAAGAAGGGGGGGTTGAATTGTGTGACTCTAAAAACTTGTTCTTTTCTTTTTCAACGACTTAGCACAAGTTCAGAACCAGGTTCAGAACTGTTATCAGAATGTATGCAGCGGATTAAACAAGTTAAAGAGGTAAGGGAAGAGAGACACACAGAAATTATACAGGTTCCTTCTCAATGTGAGAAGTAGTCCTGTCCCCTTATATCCAACAAGAGAGTTTCACTATAATCTGAAGATTACACAATGCTCAACCACTAAGGAAGAGACTTCCAGTTGCTCAATCACAAAGAAAGAGGCTTCTATGCTCAACCACCAAGGAAGAGGCTTCCAATGCTCAAGTCACTAAGACAAGAGACTTCCCAATGCTCAAGTCACTAAGACAAGAGACTTCTGACTCATACCACAAAGGAATGAGGTTACAATTGCTTAGTATACAGACTAAGACTTAAGGGACCAAACTGGTTTACAAATGAAATAGTTTGGGATGAACACTTGATCAAATATCAGAGGTGTTCTCTTAATACAACACAGGTTAAGACTCTTAACCTTAAGAAATTCTAAGTTACAAAGACTAAAGAATTTCTAAGAGTTTTTATGAACTTGACAGTTTTTGACAGAAAACAGAGTGCAGGTTCAGCAATGCGTTTCAAAGAGTCTTCTACATTTTCTTCTTCAAATTCTTCCTTTTATAGATAAAAATAGAGCTGTTGAAGATTTGCTTGAATTAAGGAATTTAGCCGTTGCAATTGGACTAGGTTACTGCAAATGTGTGCTGCACTTTATCAGTCAGAACAGAGCAGGTGCCATTTTTGAATTGGCCCACCTTAAAAACTGGAGAATGTTTGGGTCAGGGAGACAACTGTTCCATTGAGTTGTTCTGACACACCCAGGCATTAAATGCGCACAGTACTGGTCAAAATCCATGCCACATCAGCTTCAGAAGCTTCTCAGTGAACAGTGATCAGAAGCTGCTTCAGTTGTACGGATCAGGAGCTGCCTTGTACGGATCAGAAGCTGGCTTCAGGAGTTGACTGTTGCGTTGACTTCATCAGAGGCACCTAGACTTCAGAAGCTGCACTTCAGGAGCACCACTTCAGGAGTACTTCTTCAGGACCAGTTTCTTTCTAGTCTTGCAGCCTTACTTCTTGGCTTTCCTTCTTGCTCTTTAGCTTGTTCTTTATAACCATTATTAATCAATACTTATTAAGCATGTGGTTCTGAAACACTTGAACAAAGCATTAGCAAATAACCAATTTTCTCTTTAATACTTTGTTATCATCAAAACCATAAAGAGAGATATGTTTACACATAAATGTTTCAACAATCTCCCCCTTATTTGTAAGAGACTTGTTAAACACATTTTGTTCCAACAAAGGCTTCTTTTGTACCTTTGGTCTAACATTTTGAGGTCTGAAAGGTTTTGTATAAACTGGTTTAGTATTCCTTGAAGGTTTTACAAACACAGTCTTTTGAAAATGTGAGTTTGAAGTTTTCAGAGACTGAGACTTGCTTGTCTTAGGTTCTGAACTCTTCAGACTTTGAACCTTTTCAGATTTAAAGTCTGTTTTCCTCATAGTCTTAGACTTAGAATCTTTTGGTTTAGACTTTGGCAAAGTTTTAGATTCTGCCTTCATCTTTCCCTTAGATTCAGAATTTTTAGATTCTGAGTTGTTCAGAACCTTAGGTTTAGCAGTTTCATTTTCTGATGGATTCAGTTTCTCAGAACTGTCAGATGCAGGTACAAAGCACACCTTAGTGCCTTTCATAATATTTCTAGAACAGGATGGTGTATTAGTTTCTTTTGAATGATTAAATGGATCATTTTTGAAACCAATACCTTCTCCTCTGTTTCTACTAATATTATAAATCATAGAAGCAATCTTACTTCTGTTGATTCCAGTTAAGATAAAATCCTGAAAAGCAATTTCTTGTTCACTAGGAATTTCTTCAGGTTTCTTATGAGCCATTTCTCTGAGTTCTCTAACTTCTTCATCAATCTCATTGATGTGATTCTGAAGTTGGAGATTCTCGTCAGTCAGCAAGTTATGTTTATTTTTCAAAGATTTTAATTGACTTAACTTGCTTTTGAGGTTGTTCATAACATCTTTAACTGTTTCAATAAGTTCAGAACGAGTAAGTTCTGAATATACCTCATCTTCATCTTCAGAGTCTGAACCTGACTCTGTATCAGAGAATGTTGTTGCCATTAAAGCTAGGTTAACTTCCTCTTCATCATCTTTATCAGATTCAGATTCATTGTCAAGATCATCCCATGTTGCCATAAGACTTTTCTTGAGTTTGTTTCTGAAGTTGCTTGATTTAGAGCTGGTCTTCTTAGATTTCACCTTTGACTTGTCCTTTTGTAGTTCAGGACAATCAACAATGAAATGACCAATCTTCTTGCAGTTGTAGCAACCTTTCTGATCTTCCCTCTTGGAACCAGATCCTTTGAAGTTGCTGCTTCTGTTAGAAAACTTCTTTTTTCTTTTCATTAAGTACTGAAATCTTTTAGAGAGCATTGCAAGCTCCTCAGCATCTGAATCTTCTTCAGAATTTCCCTCAGGAAATTCTTCATCAGATTCAATAGCTTTTAGAGCTTTTACAGACTTTCTTTTGGATTTCAGTGCTATAGACTTAGACTCTCTAACAGATTCATCTTCATTGAGTCCCAGTTCATGCACTTTGAGTGAGCTTATAAGATCTTCAATACTTAGAGTATTTAGATCTTTAGCTTCCTCAATAGCAGTCACTTTGGGTCTCCATTTAGATGGAAAACTTCTGAGGATTTTATTCACATGATCAGCAGTAGTATAGCTTTTCTTCAGAATCTGAAGTCCAGAAACCAGAGTCTGAAATCTTCAGAACAAAGTCTCAATATTTTCACCTCTTTCATTCTGAACAGCTCATACTGCTGAACCAGAATATTTGCTTTTGCTTCTCTAACCTTCTTGTTACCTTCATAGTTAGAGCAGAGAGAGGTGAAGATGGCTTTAGCTGTTGATTTATCACTCAGCTTTTGATACTCACTGTGAGGTAGAGAATCCACAATGATACCTCTAACATTGTGATGCTTTCTGTAGATCTTTCTTTCAGCATCAGAAAGACCTCTTCTATTAGTAGCCACTCCATCTTCATCAACTGGAATAGATATTCCATCTTCTATGATATCCCATAAGGAGTCATCAATTCCAATGACGTGACTGTACATCTTGCTTTTCCACCATGAGAATTTCTCAGGATCATCAGTAAACATAGGAGGTTTATGGTGTGAACGAGATTTCCTTTCATCTGTACCATAGTCATGTGATACAAAAGCATGATTTCTAGGAGAGGGTGGAGGGGAACTGCTGGAAGCCATGTTTTTCTCAGGATCTTTACTGACTCACTGTTAGGTGATTGAATATCAGAACCGGAGCTCTGATACCAACTGAAGGTGAGAAAAACACAAGAAGGGGGGTTGAATTGTGTTGGCTTTTTCTTTTCTCTTTCAAAAACTATGTTTAGTTCAGAATCAGATGTTGATCAGATTCTGAAACTATTTTCAGAGTTGTTTGCAGCGGTTATAAAGTAAATAAGAGAGAGAGAGACACAGAAGTTTATCCTGGTTCCTTCCACAATCCAGAAGTAGTCCTGTCCCCTTGTTACTTACAAGAGATTTTCACTATAATCACAAAGATTACAATTTGCTCAAGCACAAAGCAAGAGACTTCCTATGCTCAAACACAAAGTAAGAGACTTCCAATTACTCAAACACTAAGTAAGAGACTTCCTATGCTCAAACACAAAGTTAGAGACTTCTTTGCTTAGACACACAGTCTAAGACTTTGAATCAAACAGATTTTACAAGAGAAATAAGTTTGAGTTGAACACTTGATATACTATCAGTGGTGTTCACAAAATACAACACAGATTTAAGACTCTATTACTTAAGAAATTCTAAGATAGAAATTTGTAAGAATTTCTAAGTTATTTTGATGACTTTCAGTTTTGGCAGATTTGCGTATCAGAAAACAGAGTATCACGTTTTCAGTCAAATGAGTCTTAAACTTCTTCTTCAAAACTTCAATCCTTTATAAAGGAATTAAGAGCTGTTGGAAGGAGCCAGTTTTAGGAAAAGAGCCGTTGCACTAGAAGCTACATCCAACATTTGATTCATTCCTGTCATTGTATGCGCAAACCAGAAAACAGAGCACAACAATTTTGAATTGTTTCCTTAAAAGCTGGCTGCGTGTTTCATCCAAGGAGGCAACTGTTGCATTGAGTTGTTCTGACTGTACAGTGCTCTACTGTTGACAGTGACAGTTGCTTTTCCTTAAAACTCAGACTTCAGAAGCTTCTCTTCAGAACTGGCTTCAGACACTGTTCATCAGAAGCTGTCTTCAGACGCAGTTCTTCAGAAGCTGGCATCAGATGCACTGTTCATCAGACGCAGTCTTCAGAAGCTGGCATCAGACACACTGTTCATTAGACACACTTCTTCAAAGCTGGCATCAGACGCTGCCTTCAGACGCTGCCTTCAGAAGCACTTCTTCAGACGCTGATTTTCTTCAGCTTTGCAACACTAGCTTCTATATTTTCCTTCTTGCTCTCAACTTGTTCTTTCAGGACCATTGTTAGATACCAATCTTTAAGTACATGGCTCTGCACCCTAGAATCAAGTATTAACATATCCAATTTTCTTTTTAACACTTTGTTATCATCAAAACTTAAAAGAGAGTTGTTCATACATTTTGTTCCAACAAAATTCTGTGAGATAAACTGAATTTTCAATTCTGTGAATTAATCTGAATTTAAATAACTTGGATAAAACTCAAGGGGAGCTTACAAACCTCACCTTGTGAATTATCAGACTTAGGGGGAGCTTACAAACCTCAAACCCTGAAGTCAGTTTGTTATTTAAATTCTGAATATATTTACACTTTGATTTTTCATCTATTTGATTTAAATGGAATTTAATTAACCTGGATAAGACTCAGGGGGAGCATACAAACCTCACCTTGTGGATTATCAGACTCAGGGGGAGCTTACAAACCTCAGACCCTGAAGTCAACTTGTTAATTAAATTAACAACAATTTTCTATTAATGCTTATGTTTGTCATCATCAAAAAGGGGGAGATTGTTGGAACAAAATGTATGAACAACTCTCTTTTGGGTTTTGATGATAACAAAGTGTTAAAAAGAAAATTGGATATGCTAATACTTGATTCTAGTGTGCAGAACCATATACTTAAAGATTGGTATCTAACAATGGTTATGAAAGAACAAGTTAAGAGCAAGAAGGAAAATATAGAAGCTTCTGTTGCAAGGCTGAAGAAAATCAGCGTTTGAAAGAAGAGCTTCTGAAGGCAGCTTCTGAATACAGCGTCTGAAGGGTGCTTCTGAAGGCCAGCTTCTGAAGACAGCGTCTGAAGGGTGCGTCTGAAGGCCAGCTTCTGAAGATAGCGTCTGATGAACAGTGCGTCTGAAGGCCAACTTATGAAGACAACGTCTGATGAACAGTGCGTCTGAAGACCAGGTTCTGAAGAAGTGCTTCTGATGAACAGTGTCTGATGCCAACTTTTGAAGAACTGTTTCTGAAGAGAAGTTACTGAAGTCTGAAACGTAGCAGTCAACAAATGCAACTGTGAATAGTGAAGTACTGTACGGTCAGAACAGCTCTATACAACAGTTGTCTCCTTGTACGAAACATTCTCCATGTTTTAAGGAAACAATTCAAATCTGCCATGCTCTGTTATCTGTGTTGCACACACAATACCAGAACAGAAGGAATTAATTGTTGGTTGAAGCTTCTAATTGCAACGGCTCTAATTGTTGACATGACATCTTCACAACAGCTCTTTATTCCTATATAAAGGATTGAAGAATTGAAGAAGAAGAACAAGACTCTGTTACTCTGTTTTTTTGGAAAATGTAACTGCCAAATTAGAAAGAGTCTCAATCTGTATTGTATTTTGTGAACACCACTGATAGTATATCAAGTGTTCAACTCAAACATATTCTTTGTAATTCTGTTTGATTAAAAGTCTTAGACTGTGTGTCTAAGCAACTAGAAGTCTCATACTTTGTGTTTGAGCAAGAAAGTCTTAGACTGTGTGTCTGAGCAGGGAAGTCTCTTACTTTGTGTTTGAGTAAGGAAGTCTCTTACTTTGTGTTTGAGCAAGGAAGTCTTAGACTGTGTGTCTGAGCAGGGAAGTCTCTTACTTTGTGTTTGAGCAGGGAAGTCTCTTACTTTGTGTTAGAGCATAGGAAGTCTCTTGCTTTGTGCTTGAGCAATTATAATCTTTGTGATTATAGTGAAAATCTCTTGTTAGTAACAAGGGGACTGGACTACTTCCAGATTGTGGAAGGAACCAGGATAAACTGCTTGTGTCTCTCTCTCTCTCTCATTTACTTTATTCCCGTTGCAAACAACTCTGAAAATAGTTTCAGAATCTGATCAACATCTGATTCTGAATTAAACATAGTTTTTGAGAAAGAAAAGAAATAGCCAACACAATTCAACCCCCCCTTCTTGTGTTTTTCTCACCTTCATATCTGTCCTACCACATACTTAATATCATCAGACAGTTTAAACTTTAAATATTTTTGCTTACCAGTATCATCTTCAGAAGAGCATATGCTTTCTAAATCTTCTGAATCTCCATTTTCATCATCAAAGTCAGATAAAGTTGTTGCTGCAGGATTCTTAGATGATTCAGCAGCTACCAAAGTTTGAACACTCCTATTTGAAGGCTCCACAGGTGTTGGATTGATCAGCTAGTCAGGCAAAACAATTGTCCAGTCCCAATCTTCATCTTAGTCACTATCATTGAGAGATACCCCATCAACACTTCCACTTTTAGATTCATCACCTTCATCAGCTAAATACTCAGGATCAGTTCCACTTCCAGATTCATCACCTACCCATTTATGGACCTCATCTTCATATCTGATGCCCAGTTCATCCAAATCAAGGTGTTCCAAGTAAAAATCAACAATTTCCTCTGACTTATATTCATTTATGAACCTTACCACATCTCTGTCAGTTTTGAGGAGTCTAAGACCATCTTTCAGTTGTCCCCCAGGCACAGCATACCAGACCTTATAGTCCCCCTTTACACCTACTTCTCACCAATTTGTTCAAATCAATTAAGTTAATTTCATCTATGTCCCACGTACCCTCATACTCATAAGTCTCACTCCTTTTGTAGTCAACATTAAGATCACAAATAAAGTAACCATTGTAGTGGAACCTTATCTTGAGTGAGTGGTCCTCAACAACCCTAAAACAAATATAATATTAACTGAATTAAAATTGTATTCAATACTCTCACCAACCGTATGCAATACAAAATACAAACAATGTATAATAACAACAATAGTACATGAAAGATACAATATATAAACAAAGCAAAGTAAGACAAAATATAAACAATTTCTGATACCAACAAAACCAAATGCAAGTTATCGTGTATAAACAAAGCAAAACAAGACAAAAATAGTAACTTACTTTCCAACATTCTTGTCAGGAATATTTTGTGTGTCTTTGTCTTCTCCAGTAGTAGAATTCCACCGGTCTCCTTCCCATTTGCGCCTTTATCCACCCACTTCATCTTCTCCGAAATTAGAAACTCAAACACCCTAGAATCGGAAACCCTAAAATCTAGTTGCAGCTTTTGATTGACAGCGATTGAACGACGATTGAACAACGATAGAATGGAGAATGAAGAATGGAAGAGAATGGAGAATGAAGAACGACGAACGGCGATAATGAGAAGTTGAAAGAAAGGGGGCCAAAATTAGGAACACAAACCATAAGTTTGTAATTTTAATCCCAACTCACGTGACCAGACCTTACTATTTTCCTTTTTTTTCCTTTTATTAAATCCAGCTGGCTTTAATTTTTTTTTTTAAAAAAAATATAACACCTGGAACCTCACTTAAGTGATGTGGGTGCCACGTCTGCGTTGAATTGGTCAAAATTGACCCGGGGGGCCAAAACTGCAAAAGGAGCTAAACTTAGGGGGCTGGTTTGTTATTTATAGGCGGCCAAAATTGCAAGTTCGTGATAGTTAGGGGGCCAAAACTGCAATTAAGCCTAAATTTTTATCGTATAATTTTGATAGTTTGACATGATAAATTCTAGAATAAACCACAATTTATATGATTCTTATTTTAAATGTAACTTAGGTTTATATTTAATATGAGGAAGACAATCAAACAAACAGAAACTTTATACTCAAATTGTCACACAACAGGATAGAAGTCACACTTTCGTAAAAAAAAAAAAGGATAGAAGCCACACTTGCGATGTAAATAAAGGAACAGTTATAAGTGGGGTTGTTCGCGGTGCAGTTTGGTTCGGTTTTAAGGTTAAAAGTCATCCGAACCGCAAGATGAAAAATCATACGGTTTAGTTTGGTTCGGTTGACTTATAAAATAAAATTCATACCAAACCAATGCGGCTTGGGTTGGATCGGTTGGTGCATTTTTTTTTGAGACAATACAATTTTTTGTTTTCAACATCAAAATCAACTTAAAAAGCTACAACACAACAATTTTCGGGCAATGTTTCTAAACAATGTTTTAAATTTCATCCAACATTATAATATCATTTTCATCCAATAATGTTCCCAACAACATAGATCAAATTAAAAATGTGGACAAAGAGTAATCCTTTTTTTAAGAAATGCAAAAGACTAAGATCTTATCATTCTTTAAAAGTTCAAGTAGCACATAAATACATTTTTACAATAAAAAACAAAGAAGGAACTTAACAAGAGAAAAAAAAATGTCATTTTATAAAAGTTTCATTGAGTTTCTATGAGTGTTGGTGTAAGTGAAATAGGTTTAATTAGTGTTTTTTTTTATGTTGCGGTTTGGTTTGGTTCGGTTGATAAAATAAAAACCGCAATCCAAACCAAACCATGCAGTTGAGTAAAAAAATGATCCAAATACATCCGAACCAAATACAGTTTTTGCGGTTTGGGTTGGTTCGGTTTACGGTTTTTCTATTGGGTTGGTTTGATTTTGAACACACCAAGTTACAAGAGAGGGTAATGCTAGTACAATAGCAAAATAGTGATGCCTGCATAAGCAAGAACTGATTAAGATCATTTGATATAAATAAAAGATCATTCTTACAATTGAAAGAGAAAGCATATCATTCTACAACTAGAACGAGAGTAAACATTCAAAATAATTAGAAAACTTTTTGATAATAATTATAATATTTGAAACTGACAAGTCACTTCGGGTACAAGGTAAAATCCCAATAACCACAATCATATACCTCTTGCATGAAAATAAGATGAAAAAAAAAATTAAAGATTTGCTCCTTCAAATGGAAGAAAGCTTTCTTCATGAATTACTATATGATAACAAATTCTTGTAGTTTTAATACGAATATCCTAAATGATTTGGGTATTTAAGCCAAAACAAACTATTCCACCGTCTTCTTTTATGAAAAACGTATCACCCTTCTTTCCCACTTCAATAAGATACTTAAGACAGGGCAATGGTCCTATAAAGAATAATTTTGTTCATGATTCCTTTACACTAAGTTCACTCAAAATTGAAATGAAGCAGTCTAAGTTAAGATCAGAGCTATATTTTGGACTCAAGATAAGGCTAGATGAAGAAAATACATCATTGCCTTGTGTTGCTTTATCCTTTCAACTAATGCACTTGATTCATCACTACCATATTTTTTTTTTTGCTAGGCTGGATTATGTAGAAAGGCACAGAGAATGGGTGAAATTGCTTTAAACTAGTTGATATTTCAGAAGTATTCACTTTACAATTTGGGGTAGACATGTCTTCTGGATTGTAAACTAGTTGATATTTCTCTGAATTTTTAATTGAAAATCTTTTTTTAATAAGGGGAGTAAGTCATTCTCCTTGTGACAATCATTGAAGTGTAGTTGTTAAAGACTTAAGTAAATCAATCAATAGATCATTTGTGAAGTTTTGACTAATATCAATAGGTCACATTGATATCATTGGTACTTGGTGCCATTTGTGCAATTGGTGTTAGTGGTAGGTTATTTAGTATTTACTTTTGGTTATTTCATATTCATGAGTTGAAATATGATTTTGTGAATGAGCATAACACATTGTAATTGCTCAGTAAAGTATAGTCTAATGGAAGTTGAAGTTGGTCATATGGAACTTGAACATGAAAACCAAATATTTATGCGTCTCCTTTATACAATTTTTTACGAGGACAAATATTGGTGTTATGATATTAATTGTATAATTTTAATAGTGTGATATGATAAAATATATAGACTAGAATAAACAACAGTTTGTATGGTTCTTATATTGTAATTTTGGTTTATATTTTCAAATTGATTTATACTCAACTTCTTTAGTGTATGTTTGGTTTTGCGTTGACAAAAATTGATTGTGTAATATTGATTCTTAACTAAAAGTGAGTTGAATGTATAATGATTTATGTTTGAATACATTTATGAGTTGAATTGATTCTTAATCAAAAGCTTTAATTTCTAGCTTAAAGTATAGTCAATTCTTGAGGCAAACTCAATTACACTGAAGAGCAATTGAACATGGCATAATCAATTCTACTAGTTAAGCAAATAAAAACATAGTAAATTTAATCACTGTGTGGAGCGAGACTTCTTTCTCCTGTGATGTTCTCCTTCCATAATTTCACCTTCCACACTTCCATCTTACACTATGCATAGTACCTGAGTTAAGTGACTATAAAGCTCAGTTCCTTCAATAAGCAATTGTTTATAAAAAACAGCCTGAAGAATCTCAGCAACTCTATGGCACCTCCCCTATAAAAGAGATCAACACATTTTAAGTAATAATAACAATAGTAAAAATTGGACAACATATGCATTGCTTATGTCTACTCTAAACACTTACCTCCCACACCGAGCAAGACAATGGACCGACAGAAGGGCCTTCACCACTAGTAGTAGGGCATTCACTTTTCATGATCGGAGTTTGACACATTGAAGTTGTATCTGGATATGCAAGTTCACGCACTTTGCTCTTCGAAGTAATTTTGCCAACAACGTCAAGTTCTTGAAATCGCTTCAACAATACATCGCACTCATGCGCCAAGTCTTCCTCAGAATGGATTTCGCCACTAGTAGAAGGGCTTTCACCTTCAATGAGCAGAGGTTAATTGACACATTGAAGTTGTGTCTAGAAATGCAAGTTCATGCACTTTGCTCTTCAAAGTAATTTTACCAACACCGTTAAGTTTTCGAAATCTCTGTGCATCCCACTCATGCACAAAGTCTTCCTCTTTTACTTTGTTTGTCTCTTTCTCTAGTTGTTCACCAAAGTTTGATCTCCTCCAATCTATATGAACTGTCGACAATGGAATGGCAACCCCCGTACTACTATATCGCGCAAGTTCACAAGCACAAGGTAAACCATATGTAGTTCTAACTTTACAGTCACAAATAGAATTGTCAGCACCTATAGAGTTCACTTTATCATACTCATCAATGATATGATTTAGTGCATTCCTTGATACAAATCCCCTCAATTTCCCGTACACAGGAATATTATGTTTGTGTAGCACTACAATATTGCTTCTCTCGAATGAAGTCTGTATTGCATCCCAACATTCACACATGTCACCGCTTTTATCTTGCATCCATGACTTCCAAGTACGACGTATAGACCTAACCCTAATAAAAATTATAAAGAACTACATCAGATTCAAAACACTATATTTTCATCAAAGCAAAACAAGTTTATATGTTAGTTTAAGCATACCTGTTTGCTGTTATATTTCCTAGATGCATCACTTGGTCAGTCCATGCTGAGATAAACTTTTCCTTGTGAGGAATCAACCATATATTTTTCGCATATTCCACAAAAATAGGATAATCTGCACATACTTCCTCAAAATGATGCAAGCACTGCACATACTCAACCACATCAGGAGAATTAATAAGACCACTCCATGCATCAAGCACAGCTACATGTTTATCCTTAATAGACACCAATGTCTTGCATTTTTGCCTTAGATTTATGGACATGGTATCGACGTAGCAAATTATTGGAAAAACAAATTCAACTGCGTTCATCAAAACACGGTCTTTGTCGGTCACAATAACTTGAGGAATTGAATCATCTCAAAAACAATTCTCTCAACTTCTGTAGCGCCCATTTGACAGTATCTAGTCCTCAGAATCCAAAAAGGCAAATGCCACTGAAAATGGCAACTCAGTTGAAGTAACACCAACAATTTCAAGTAGTGGCCACTGAAAATGCCCTTGAAGAAGAAAATAAGGAAGCACAAACAATATTCTTATGCTTATTATTACTAATGTTACAAACGTTTTGGTAAAATCAGTAACGGGTTCCATTTTGACAAGATGCAATGTTTGGATTTGAATTGTTTAACACAAAACTAAACTAAATTTTCCGACAAAAATGTTTCACGGACACCAGTTTTCCTCACACATGCGACATATGGTTAATTACATGTAAAATTGTGGTTAATTCAGTTAAGTATATGATAATTTATATTACAGTGAAAATTGTGGTTAATCATGTAGTTGAATTAACCATTCAGGTGTAGAGTTTATGTGCTAACCATAAACAAATGAGACCAAGACACGAAAGATATGTTGAAGGTGGCATTTCACACCGGAAAGTCGTTTCTAAACTACAACAAAGAGAACAACATTTGCATTAATAGTTGAAAGATCAATGCAAAATAAACAAGCATAGAAATTTGTACATAGGTTCAGGAATGTGTTTGTTGGGGTACAATTTAGGTTTATATCGCATTCAGTGATTTGTAATTTAGGGCCCCCTTTCTATTTTCTTCTTAAAAAAAAATTAGTCGTTCCAATTTTTTGAATTTAAAATTTGATTCTAGCAGTAAATAAAATAAGAGGAAAAGGGCTTGTCCAATTTCATTTTTTAATTCCTAGGTAAATAATGAGGCAGGTTTTTTATTTTTTGCAAAAATGAGATAACTTTTTATTACATAGATAACTTATTTAAAACATAAACATATTAATTTCTATTTTCAATTTAATAAATATATTTTTGATAAAATAATAATAATGTTCTGGACTTCCCAAAGGCCTATACTACCTCAATGGCTAGCCCTGAATCATTCAATTATGTAACAGTCCAACGACTTCTAACGAACGTTAGAAAACTCATTAATGGGACACCAATCATAATGGTTTCTATTATTTCAAAAAAAAATCATAATGGTTTCTAATCATTGCTTGAAAGACTCTGCACCAACATGAGACACCCTTCGCATCGATCACTATAAGGTACACAATATTTATCCTTTTCAATTCCTATCACTCTTGCACTCTTGCTGACTTGAACATCAGAGTGTTTGAAGATTAGAGTTATTAAATGTATCATTGACCACTGGGTTCGCCAGGGTTAATATAGGCAAAAATAGCAGGCTAGGAATTCAAAGGAATAAAAAATACTTGTTATATAGGATTTGACTTAACCATTGAAGGTTCTTCTATTACTACGATCAATTAGCTTTGAGTAACCATGAGTGCATGACCATGGTTCTCTTGATTTCCTTGTATAGTGGAAGTGACATAATTGTCACTATAATTGGCTCGTTTTGCCTCCAACTCCCCAGTTTATTGAATCTCCTTATGGACCATGGGTTTAACAATATCAACAAGTTATTGATAGACGTGATACACGATGTCATGTATCTTCGTGCCGATTTACTTTCTAATAAATGACTTTGTCGTAACCATAAGTGCTTCAGGTGGATCAACTAATGTGTCTCCAAAAGTGTTGAGAGGAGCCACAAAACTTGGCATTCCAAAAATGTGTAGAGGATTGTTAGTCTATGTTAGTGTGAACTATGTTTTATTGATGATGATGATTGATCTATATTGCTGAGACTTTTACCGGAACACAAATGTATACGCCAAACATAGTCGTGACCTAGCAAACTGAATTTTTTTAGTGGTTCTAGCCGTAGTCCCCTACTGGACGTGCCCAATTTATTAACACATTTGCAAGTTAGATGGGGTATCAGCTAATAGCTCTCGATTGATCTTATTTCCTTTTGTTAAAGTGATACCTTTGAGGAAGGAACTTTGTCCCTCAACAATGGACTCCTTAACCACTTCAAAGAGTGTTAACCGCAATAATTGAGTGTTTTATGAGCTACTGAACAAAAAAATTCATAAAATGAATTAAAGCAAAATGTAAAAGGGATAAATCACATAAAAAGTTTGTTTAATTGGTTGCGTCTTTTGAAAAAATTACAAGTATAATATTTATAGCAAACACTAGTCCTACTGGACAAAAGGATATGACCTATAGAATTTAGTGCGTGAATTCTCTCATTGTTGTGGTACGTGGAACCCCACGTATGACTCGGTCCTTCCTCTTTCGCGACACTCTCATTTCTTCTGACTACACGCGTGCTCCCTCTGATTGTGTTTCCACTATAAGACAAATAGGCTTTTGCGGCAACTAAAATCCCCAAAACTGCACACAAAAAAAATTCGAAACAATTAGTTCGCGGCGACTTATGTTCCCACTTACAAATTGTCGCTGCAAATATTTAACTGACCGATAAAGACAATGGTTTTGAAAAAAAGATCGCAATGTCAATCTCGTTGAACAAAATCCGTCGCAAAAGACTTTTTCTTTAAATAGCGTGGGACAAAAGCCGCCACAAAAGTCATTTATTAAAAGAAATTATGTTACCAATCATTTTAAATCGTCGCAAACGAACCAAGCAATTGAGCTCAAGTGGCTAATGAGCTTCACCAAAGACGAATAGTTCGGGAGAACCTGAGTTCGATTCCTTGGTCAGAGTATCCTTATGTCATGGGCGAACTTCGGATTATACTTGGGCCCTTCACCCTTGGAACCGAAGGTTTAACTAAAAAAAAATTCGCAAAAGCTTGAAATTTTTTTTTTTTTTAATTTGCATTTCAAAACTAGCGAGATAGATGAACTATTCTATTTTTTGCGTTTTAATAAATAAAAATTAAATACAGTAAAACAGAAATAAATTTAAAAATAAACAGATAGTGAAACCAATATATTATTGTATTTCAAAATTAAACATAAAGATTAAAACTTAAAAATAATTTATAAAAAAAGCTTTTAGTGATAATTTTGTAGTATGAAGGGAGAAAAAATGTGATAGAGAGAAGAAATAATTGAAAAATGAAAGTGAAATGGAGAAAGGAAATATTGTTTATATATGAAAAAAAAAATATATGTTAGACCTTTATGTGGGACAAAAGACGCTGAAAAAATTAAGAGTTTTGAATTTTTCTAACCAACATCATTTGCATGGGCCTGAGGCTGCCGCAAAAACACCACATTAGAAAAAACCGCACCGTTATTTGGTAGGCCAAAAGTCGCTGCAAAATGTTTTCTTTAAAAAAATATATTGAGTCTTTTTTCTTTGCAAATTCATCCGTTGGATTAAGGCCGCAACAAACGTAAAAAAGCCTTACAAATATTGATGAGAATTCATATTTCACACTTTTATTTGTTGGGCCTGGTCTGCCGCAAAGTATAAAAGTCGCCGTAAATTTATGTGGGCTTTAAGTCAGCCGAAAATTTTAGCCGGTAATTCAAGTCATTCTTGTAGTGTTTTGTGCACATAGCTACTTCGTTTAGTGGCGCTACAAACATGGAACACGAGTAAAATGTTAAATTATCAAGTTTCACATAGTTTTGATTGACCGACACCTCCACGACCTTCGTTAACCTCAATAGACTTGAGAAATATTCGACTATGACCCACATTTAACGGGTTTTGAACTCACATATCCTTCAATCAGCTGAAAGAAACTTGCTTAACCCTAACTTAGCATGTCAACCGATTTCGACTAAGAAATTATTTATTTCTAGATGTAAATAATATTGTTTTGGATCGAGCAAACTTAATAAGGCCCATTTACTTAGGCCCAATACGAAAACTCCCAAATCCAACATCTAGTAAAATTACTCGCAACACACCTCCTCCTCGCGCAGGGGGGGGGGGTGCTCGGAGCAACAGAGACTTGTTCAAACTAAACAATAACGTCTCCCCCTCGTTCCCGCGAATCTTGCTCGACGGTTACGATTACCACGAATCCGTAACCGTCGAACCACACATGTGTCATACAACGGCACCTGAAACACCCACCTCTATATAAAGGGGACTCTCTGCAGTCCCCAAGGTTAGATTCTTTCTATTCTCTAAACTCCTTACTTCTACTCAATACTGACTTGAGCGTCGGAGTGTCTGCAGGCACACCCCCTCCCCTCTCCGTTCCAGTAATCTGCAAGAAGCATACAACATCCATATACAATTGCACCGATAGTCCATTTCTGATCAAGTACGATCAGTGGCGCAGTCTCTGGGAATTCCATAAGCTCCCCCGTTTTTTACTACAAAACACCAAAGCTTTCAAATAATATATATATATATATATATATACACACACACACACACACATATACCATGACTACCAACGATGCCAGTTTACACATCAGAAGTGAAGTTCACCACGTCTACCGCGACGGACAGACCTCCACATCATCTCCTACAGATAGCCCCATGGAGGAAGCCTCCCAGCAGATCCCCCATGCGGCGATACCTCTGCAGGAGCAGCCCCTCCTCGGTCCTCCGCGACCTAATGGGGAGGTAAACAATGCATCCCCTGTGAATTCCATGCTCTCCAACATTCTCTGCACGGTACAACGTCAACATTGATTATCGAGGAGCAAAACCAGCGCTTGATGAAAATTGAACAAGAGCGTCTGAGGAAGCAGAAGTCCTCACCCAGAAGACCCCCCTCCTCACCACATAGAAGAAGGGGAGGGAGCCCACGTCCTTCCAGATCCAGATCGTTGAGGCATTCTATAAGTTGAAGGTCTACAAGCGGGAGATCGCCCAGCAAGAGATTCTCCAAACGGTCTCCCGAAAGAAGGACCCCACCAAGGCGTAACAGACGCTTGCTATCCACATCAGCGTCTAATGATGACCGCCCAACATACGACCCTTTCACAAGGCGTATCAGAGAGGTGCACATCCCCCAGGGGCTAGAGAAGCCCCCGCAGATGGACTCGTACGACGGGACAATCGACCCTGATGAGCACATCGAAAATATTGAAGTTGTCCTCACCTACAGAGAGGTGCGGGGTGCAGTAAAGTGCAAGCTCTTCGTCACCACCCTGCGGCGAGGAGCTATGACCTGGTACAAAATCTCAGGAGGAACTCCATAGATTCCTGGGACGACATGTGCCACGAATTCACTGCACATTTCACGGCATCAAGGACCCAACCTAAAACTGAGGTTTCCCTTGAAGCGATTGTGCAGGGGAAGAATGAGCCTCTCCGAGACTACATCGAGAGGTTCAACAAGGAGGTTGTTCAGTTCAGAGGTACTGATGAGACCATGAAGAAGTATCTCATCACGAAAGGACTCTGTCCCGACACCAACATAAAGAAGGTCGTGCAGCTTGATCGACCAAGGACTCTTAATGTGTTCCTAGCGATCGCAAAGACTTATATCAAGTATGAAGAGCAACTATATGCTAACAACCTGAAAAAGTCCAGGAAGGAAGACCCTACTGGTGAGTCTTCCAAAAAGCCCCTCTAGGAGAAAAAGAAGGAAGGCAAACAACCGGCTCGAGAAGGAAAAGGACCCATCAGTCGCTTCGCTGAGTACATGCCCTTAGCAGTGTCGAGAGAGAAGATCCTCGCTGAGATCGCAGCTGCTGATCTAAAGGAGGCCAGGATCAAATATCCAAAACCTCCAACCCAGAAGAAGAAGGGGGCCGACAAAACCAAGTATTGTTGGTTCCATAAATGCCATGGCCACTTGACTGACGATTGCATCCATCTCAAGGATACTATCTAAATCCTCACACAATGAGGTCGGTTGAAGCAATTCACCAAGAATGCTTCACCCAAAAGAAAAACTATCGAACAAATCGCTGATGGCAACAAACAAGACATTATTGTTGCCTTACTGATGCACCTGGGAACAATTTCCCTCCGTCAATGTAATCACTGGCGGAACAATGAACCTCACCATCGGAAGCATGAAGAGGAAATTTGAGGAGCTGATGAGCGCCAACCAGCTGGTCCTCCCTAACATACAGGCTGTGGGGCGACCACCATTGGCTTTCTACTCTCATGAGCTGCCCGGCAGAGCTCCAAATTCAACCATACCTCTGCTAGTTCAGGCGTACATGGCCAACTTTGATGTCTGAAGAGTCCTGATTGGCACAGGGGCCTCTTGCGACATCATGTATAACGGGGCTTTTCAAGACTCTCTAGCTTACGGAGAAAAACCTTTCCCCATACGTTGGGTCTGAACTCTACGGATTCAACGGCTCATCAACAAATCATTGGGGTTACATCGAGATGCTCGTAACTTTTAGGAAGGGAGAGGCCAAGAAAACAGTCAAGATCCCATTTCTTGTGATCGACTGCCCTTCCCTCTATAACTGTATAATAGGGAGAACGGGGTTGACGGGGCTAGGAGAAGCATGTTTGAATGCCCATCTGAAGCTCAAATACCACGCCAAAAATGACATCGTCGCCACGTTGCATGGAGACATCGAAGCTGCAAGAAAATGTTTCCTTCAGGCTATCAAAAGCCAGAACTCGGTTTCCCCAGCAAAATAATCCTCTAAGGATACTGGGAAAACTGCTATGAGTACTCTGGACACCAACATGATCGAGCTCGACTCTAGGTTCAGCAAGTCCGAGCTTAAAGAGCAGAAGAAAGAGATGAAGAATTCGCTCAGTGCCAAAATCTTGAGGCCCATTCCAGATGACCATTTCGAGTTGATTCCCTTTGGAGATGATCCTTAAAAGAACTTCAAGATTGGAAAGGATCTTCCAGACCTCGTGCAAGCCCAGCTAGTTGCTTGCTTAAGGGAAAATGATGATTATTTGCTTGAGCACAGCTGACATGCCTTGAATTGACCCTAGCGTCGCCTGTCGTCAGCTGACAGTTAGTCCTAGTGCTAACGTTGTAGCTCAGCGATGTAGGAAGCGGTCTCCTGAAAAACAATCTAATGGAAAATGGCGTATGTGTGTTGATTATACCGATCTTAATAGGGCTTGCCCCAAAGATGCATATCCTCTTCTTAACATAGATAAACTAGTTGATAATTCATCTGGCTATAAACTACTATCATTTGTGGACGCCTATTCTAGGTACAACCAGATACCAATGGCTGAAATAGATAAAACAAAAATTGCGTTTATGACTGAATCAGGAAACTATTACTACAACGTAATGCCTTTCGGTCTTAGAAATGCAGGTGCCATTTATGAATGATAAACAAAGTATACGACAAGGGTTTCGTAGGCGACATCCTTGAAGTATACATGGACGATATGATCGTAAAATCCGAACAAGAGGTTGATCATACTGCCCATCTAAAGAGGGTGTTCGAACAAACCAGGAAGTACAACATGAGACTCAATCCCGAGAAATGCACATTTGGGGTCCAAGCGGGCAAATTCCTCGGTTTCTACCTTACAAAGCGAGGAATCGAAGCGAACCCTGACAAATGTGGAGCATTCACGGAATATCCGACCCTGACGTCGAAAAAATGCATTCAAACCATCAACGGAATGCTAACCTCACTCTCATGTTTCATCGCAAAATTCGCTCAACACGCTCTCTCTTTCTTTAAATGGAGCGACAAATGTGAAACCGCCCTTGCGCACTCAACATCCCGTCTTGTCATGACCGGATCAAGGCAAAACTCTCTACCTTTATCTCTATGTTTCCTCTAATGTCGTCAGTGCGGTACTAATCAGAGAGACTCCAGAAGGGCAAAGACCCACCTACTTCACTAGAAAAGCCCTACCAGGCCAGAAACGAGGTGCCAAAGGATAGAGAAAGTCACTCTCGCACTGGTCATAGCAGCCAGGAAACTCAGACAATATTTCCTAGCACACACCATCATCGTTCGGACCGACCAGCCCATTCGACAAATACGAGGACGTCCTGATGTGGCTGGAAGGATGATGAAATAGTCGCTCGAACTATCTGAGTTCGACATCCATTACGAATCCCGAAAGGCACTCAAGGCTCAATTATTTGCCAATTTCGTGGCGGAAATGACTTTCCCACCTGAGGAAAATAAAGAGGGCGTCTGGACCGTCTACGTCGATGGGTGATGAAAGCTTTTTCTCACTTCATATATTTCCTATCTACACGTGAGTATATTAGGTATCGTCTCCTCAGGGATTTAGGGGACATCTTAAACCATTCAACATCGATTATCATTTTAAGTTAGGGTTTCAAATTTTTGTTTACTAACACTACTCGACTTTAAAAATATAAATAAATGCTACGAGTAATAGGGCATAAAAGCGTTGGTATCAAAGTCATAAATAAAGCATCGATAATGTTCTAATGATCATGATAAAAAGGATTCTAGTTTTAACCTCGTTTTTAACGATATTATCACACATCACTCGACAACATTATTCGTGTCCAAATAAAGTTGTGAAATCGATTGTATCGTTTAATGGACGATTTCCCAATCTATTAAACGATCCAAAAGCATTAAGTATTGATGTTTTAAGTGATTATCAAAGCATAGTTCTATGTCTAAAACACTTGTTTTAATAGAAAAGAATTCTAACCCTAGATTTAAATGTATTTGTCAATAGCACTAAACCATAAATAAGATTGAATATCAAGAATAACTTTCAATATATTATAAAATACTAGAATCAAATATTTACATGATCAAATAGACTATATCTAGCTAGATTTATTACGTCTAATCCCAACAAAGGATGTTTAGTTGATCATTCTCATGTCAACAGTACAAAAGTAGGAGTAAAGATGAAGATCAATGATGGTTTTGATTTCTCAAAAACCCTTGAATGATCCAAACTTTGATTCCTTGTTTGTCCTTTGAAGTGCCCTTCTTTTAGCCCTATTCTCTGGTAATAATCTCTTAAATTTTGTTCAAAATGAAAGCAATACAATAGTAAGATATTAACCTAAAAGTTGTAAAAAGCTTAAATACTAAAACTGATAAATGCAATTTCGCTCAGCGATGAGTAGCTTCGCTCAGCGAATTCTTCAAAATGGCCAATGGCAATCTGCCACGTCTTCTACAACATTAAACCGCCTTGATGATTTCGCTGGGCGAAATCAAACTTCCCCTGTTCCTAAAATTCCCTGCCTCACTTCGCCAAGTTCTCGCCATAGGATCGCTGGGCGAAAGTGCTCTTTGAAAGCTTCCAAAATTCTCTGCCTGACTTCGCCAATCTTTCGTCAAGCAATCGCTGGGCGAAAGTGCATTTGAGAAACCTTTGAAAATCTCTGCCTGACTTCGCCAAGCCATCGCCATGCCCTCGCTGGGAGAAAGTCTTCATGCTTCTCTTCAATAATTCTTTCTAATTTCAGGTCCTGGCTTGCTTTTTCCTACACATATGGGGAAGAATAAGGTATACAAAGAATAATTGGCATTTATTCATAAATTCCATGCTTTTCCTAAGATAACTTGTACAACAAGTAACTAAAAAGCCTTATAAAAGACATGGATTTAATCATATTTTGCCACTTATCAAATACTCCCCAACTTAGTTCTTTGTTTGTCCTCAAACAAAAGATTCAAAATAATTGGAAAAACAAGGCTTTGGACAAAGTTAAGCATGAGGCAAAAAATTCAATGATGGAAGAAAAGATTTTCAGGTGAATGATTCAATTGTGATAGCGCGAGCAACAATAAAGTTTCTCATTCAACTAAATATATACCATGAATGTGACCTAGTCCTAAGTACAAAGTTCATATCACACAATTCTTGGCAAACAACATATTTAAATTTGAACCACACCTAACACACTTCTATATAAAGTAGATGAACAAATTGAAATCAATTGTGAGGGTTATGAACACTCATCCGGCAAATATGCTAACATTCTGATCAAATTATGTGTCCATCTAATTATCATTTCTAAAAGCACAAAAGCAAATGATCACAAGGTCTTTAAGGGTTGTAATTTGGCTTGGTTACAAAAGAATTGTCATATGTGGGATATTGAATTCAAATGGCCAAGCAAGAGGAACATTCATTCTATTTACATACTTCCTCCTTATTCAAATACAACTCTTGGTGATTTACAGATTTTTCTTTGATTGATCTTGACAACTTTTTGATTTATTGCAAACTTTTTCTATTTTTCTCTTTTCTTTTTCTTGGTTTGCTTTTCTTTCTTTTTTCTTTTCTTTTTCTTTTTCTTTCTCTTTTTCTTGTTGTCAAGATCAATTATAACAATTCACCATTACTTGACATTCACAACCTCCCTTTTCTCCCCAACTTTGTTCAAGATGATACCCTAATCGAATGTTCCTTTATCATTTTGGCAAAGGTCAATAATCATGAGGGATTAAGGTTCACAATGAAAGTAAATATCAGAATTCAATAATGAGTTAACTATGAACTGGATTTTTTTACAAACTCCGGCAATTTCAATAAGCAGTTGAGCTTATGAAAGTTGACAGTTCATAGTTAACAATTCCGATTCATTAGGCTCAAAGGGGTTAACAAATACTCACTTCTCACAGGGTAGGCTATTTGGTCAAGTGTTTCTACTCAAATTCAAAAAAAAATGCCCTGATCATTTCAATGCTTTCATACAATTTAAAACAACATTTAGATTAAACATAAAACAATCGAGTTAAACAAAATGCCGGTCTCCTGCATATATATACAAACTTTGAGGATTCCTCACATTTCGGCTAGTTCTAATTGGTTCAAACGTAAATATGTGCTTGCGTAAAACTGAATAACATAAAAATGTGTGCAAAGGACTCATTTCACAACCAAGTATATACCTAGAAAAACAAGAAACGAGTACCTTAGCTGCGCGCTTTATCACTAACTTTTTATCATTATCACTCACCTGATCTTTTGCTCACAGCTTTGGCTTAGTTCAAGCATTTAGCTTTGAGTATTTGAACAAGGTTCACATAATTGTAAATTAAACTATACTAACTAGAATATGATACTAATTAAATAAATACAACACACATAATTGAAATAAAGCATAAACTTAAGCAAATTGTACCAAAAGTACATAAAATTCAAAGTACATGAACAAAATACAGAATCAAAAGTACGGAAGCAAAGTACAAATCAAAATACGGAAACAAAGTACGGAAATTCAGTTATACAAGCCATGGTATTGTTCAGACAATCCAAAAAAATTTGACTGAAAGCATTAAAAATATATCACTGTATGTGCGTGCTTTCAAGTCCTTCCTCTTGTACTCCCTCTTCAATCTTCCATTTCCTCATCACTCGCTGTCTCCTCATCTGAACCATCAGCTGCTATATCATCACCAACACCTGCAGTTGCACTGCCCCCTCCATAAATAACTGGCCTGTCCCCAGGGTAAGCTACGTAGGAGCGGTACTGATCCGGAGTCATAACCTGCTGAGTAGGGTCTGATGGAGCACCCCACTGCTGCTGCATATGATAAAGCGACTCCTGGATATCCAGCTGACCCCTATAATGAGCCTCCATAGCATCCCAAGTGTAGCTAAGGTACCTAGGATCCCACTCTGGAAAATGAGGCTGATGTGGCTGTGAAGGCTGCTGCTCCTGTGCATGGGAAGATTCAGGCTGATCTTGAGTTTGTTGGGGGGCTCTCCTTGCTTGCTTCTCCTCATTGTGTCGGGCTATATAGGCATCATCCACCGGATGTACTATCTGCTCGTGGATTTGTGGCGGGAGGACAATGCGTGCAGATTGGCACAAGCCCATAATCAGTCCAGGGAAAGCAAGTGGACACTTAGCAGTTGTTATGCCACTCATTGCAACTGTTTTGATCTCCTTTGCAATGATCCTGGCAACATCCACTTGTTTCCCAGCAAGGATGCAGTAGATGAGGGGAGTGACATCCAATGTGGTTGAGGATGTATGGCTTTTGGGACGGATATTGTGCAATATGAGGTTTAGAATCACCTGAGCCGGCATTGTCATATTCTGCTTCAATGCTCGAAAAGGTTTCCCCGCTGCATTCAAATCATAATCCTTGCCCTCCTTGAAAATAGCTTTTTTGATCTCTTTGTGGTCCCAGTTGCCACGAGCTTGCTGAGTGTGGAACTCACACAAGTGCTCAGATTCAACTGGAGTCAATGGGTTTCCAAGGTAAGCGTTGATGGCTGGACGGTGAAACTTCACAACATGGCCACATACAAAGGTTTGAAATTCAAACGGGTCCTCCGGGTCATTCGGGATTGCGTTCGCATAGAACTCCCTCACAATATCCGCGTTGATTTTAGTCGGGGGACTAACCAACGTCTCCCACTTTCGGCTCTCAAAAATCCCCAATATTCCGCTGTACTTCCCTTGAGGATTAATGATGAATTCTTTCTCGTGCCAGAACTTCCTCTTGAGCAGCTCCTGGTACCTTGCTGCGTGATGAGCGCTCCGGAAGCGACTCGCATCGTACGGTGCGGATGCTCGAGATGATGATTCACCTGCTTTCCTTTTGCTTCCGGTTGCCTTAGATTTAGGTGCCATGCTGCAAAACAATCAGGCAATGCACACAGAACAAAGATATAGATAGAGGTTAGTATGAAATGGAATTGAAAAACTCAGAGCAAAAAAAAAAAAATTTAAAATTTCTGGAGAAAACCGCTAGGCGAAAATAAGCTTCGCTAGGCGAAAAATGTTCATGAATTATGGGTTTTCCAGATGAACTTTCGCCTAGGCGATCATATTTTCGCTAAGCGAAAATGTGCACAACTTGAAAAAAATTTCACGAAAATCTCTCTGAACTACCTCTAATCACTGGTTAACACACCCAGTAACCTTAGAAATGAAATAAAAGAACTACCATTGCATACAAACATCATAAACCCTAGTTTATTTCACATTTATACAAAATGGGTTTGTTTTCAAAAAGTGAATCAAAATTTGATTTTTGCATGGCATTGGGGTTGTCATTCTGTTTCATTTCTAACCTATACTTATCTCGAACCTAACCAGCATTCTAAACCTAATATCACAACAACAAACAACCTAATCTATCAAATCCAAAATTTTACCCAAATTCGAAAATTTAAAAGAAAGCAAGAATAGAAGTCAAACCTGTTGATTAAGAGTGATATGCAGAGATGAAATGCAGTGCTAGCTTAATCTGGCTTGGATTTGCTTTTGGGTTTGAATTTTTGAGAGGAATATGAAAGGTTTAGTGTGGTTTTGTGAAAAATGAATAAAATGGGTTTGAAAACCGGTTTTTGGGTGATTTTGGGTGGTTGGGGAACGGTTGGGGAGTATTAATGGTGTTAAGAGGGTTAATGGCTTTGGAAACAGTAACTGTTTGACTACGTATTTTCGCTGAGCGAAATATGCATCGCTAAGCGAAACTGATCTGGTCAAAATTGGTCAAACTGACCTATAAATGTCGCTCAGCGAAAGTTGGTTTCGCTCAGCGATCCATGACAGGTAAAATTTTTGTGTTCTGTTTTCTGTACTGGTTCCTGATTTTTAATGTAAAGTGACCTAAACTAAAATGCAAAGCAGTAAAATACTTACAAAATTAGGGTGCCTCCCAACAAGCTCGTGTTTAACGTCATTAGATCGACGCCTGTTACATGTTTGCTTACGAATCATTTAGTGAAATTGTTGTCGTGTGCCGAACAACTTCACCACCAAAGTATGGCTTCAGTCTTTGTCCATTCACTGTCCACGTTGCTTTGGTGATAGGATCCTCTAGTTCCACTGCTCCATAAGGCTTGACTTCTTTAATCATGAAAGGGCCGGACCACTTGGATTTCAATTTACCCGGAAATAGTTTCAACCTTGCATTGAATAGCAAAACCATTTGACCGGGCCTGAATTGCCTCTTCATAATCTTCTTGTCATGATACCTCTTGACCTTTTCCTTATAGAGCTTGCTTGATTGATACGCTTGGTCACGCATTTCTTCGAGTTCGTTCATTTGGAGCTTTCTCTTCTCCCCCGCTTGCTCTTGATCAAAGTTCAAAAACTTTAGCTCCCAAAACGCTTTATGCTCCAACTCAACCGGCAAGTGGCATGCTTTCCCATACACCAACTGAAATGGTGTAAAACCCGTAGGAGCTTTGTATGCGGTCCTATAGGCCCACAATGCTTCGTCAAGTTTCATTGACCAATCTTTCCTCGATGATGACACGGTCTTCTCAAGTATCCTTTTGATTTCACGGTTGGATACTTCGGCTTGACCGTTGGTCTGCGGATGATATGGTGAAGCTACCTTGTGTTTGACTCCGTAGTGCTCAAGTGCTTTTGCCAATTGTTGATTGCAGAAGTGAGAACCTCCATCACTTATAAGCACTCTCGGAGTTCCAAAACGGGAAAAGATTTTTCTTTTGAGAAACTTGACCACCGTTTTACTATCAGCTTTTGGGGATGCGATTGCTTCTACCCACTTAGACACATAATCTACG
Source organism: Medicago ruthenica (assembly GCA_018208015.1). NCBI lineage: Eukaryota > Viridiplantae > Streptophyta > Magnoliopsida > Fabales > Fabaceae > Medicago > Medicago ruthenica. The sequence goes on along the minus strand of CM031377.1, from coordinate 49,996,658 downwards.
GCTACCAAAATGTATTCATTGGACATGGAGGATGGAAATGGCCCCACAAAATCAATACCCCAACAGTCAAAAACTTCGACTTCAAGGATGCTTTGTAGAGGCATCTCATTCCTTTTTGAAATTCCTCCAGTTTTCTGGCAATTCTCGCAATTCTTCACATGCTCATATGCGTCTTTGAATAAAGTGGGCCAATAGAAGCCTGCCTGAAGAACCTTTGCAGCAGTTCTTTCACCGTTGTAATGCCCACCATATGGCGAATTGTGGCAATGCCACATGATGTCTTTGGCTTCTTCCATTGCAACACATCTCCTTAAAAGGTGGTCAGCTCCAATCTTGAAGAGATATGGGTCTTCCCATACATATTGAGTTGAGTCTCTCATCAACTTCTTCTTCATTTGCCATGTATAATCTTCCGGTATGAACCCCGTTGCTTTGTAATTGGCCATGTCAGCAAACCATGGTCTTTCTTGCACCATAAGCAACTTCTCATCCGGAAACTCTTCAAGAATCTCCCTCTCGTTCTTCGTTACCTCATCGTTCACCAATCTTGACAGATGATCAGCCACAAGGTTCTATGTCCCCTTTTTGTCTTTAATCTCCAAATCAAACTCTTGGAGCAGCAACATCCAACGAATGAGTCTCGGTTTGGAGTCGGGTTTGGTGATTAAGTACTTTATGGCTGCATGGTCAGTATAGATAACAATTTTTGAACCTATGAGATAAGAACGAAATTTTTCTAATGCAAACACAATAGCAAGTAATTCTTTTTCAGTGGTAGCATAATTGATTTGTGCATCATTTAAAACTTTACTTGCATAGTGTATAGCATGAAAAATTTTGTTTTTGCGTTGACCTAACACCGCTCCAACCGCATAATCACTTGCATCGCACATGAGTTCAAAATCAAAATTCCAATTTGGTGCGGTGATTATGGGTGTGGATGTCAAACTATCTTTCAAACTTTCAAAAGCATTAACACAATCATTATCAAAATCAAAAGACTTATCTTTGTTGAGCAAATTGCTCAATGGCTTTGCAATCTTTGAGAAGTCTTTGATAAACCTCCGATAGAATCCGGCGTGGCCTAGAAAACTTCGGATGCCTTTGACATTGACTGGTGGTGGAAGCTTGCCTATCACATCGACTTTAGCTTTATCAACTTCAATACCCTTGGACGAAATCTTGTGACCAAGGACTATACCCTCGGTTACCATGAAATGACACTTCACCCAATTGAGTACTAAGTTGGTTTCCTTGCACCGCTTCAGTACCGTGTCCAGATTCTTCAAGCACAAATCAAATGATGAACCGAAGACAGAAAAATCATCCATAAACACTTCAATGCTCTTCTCTATCAAGTCAGCAAAGATGGCTTGCATGCATCGTTGAAATGTTGCTGGAGCGTTACATAACCCGAACGGCATGCGTCGATATGCAAAAACTCCAAATGGACAAGTAAAGGTTGTCTTCTCGTGATCTTCTGGATTCACCGATATCTGATTATAACCTGAATATCCATCAAGGAAACAATAAAAAGCTTGTCCTGACAGTCTCTCTAGCATTTGATCCATGAATGGTAGAGGAAAATGATCCTTCCTTGTAACTTTGTTGAGCCTCCGGTAATCTATACACATCCTCCAACCGGTGACGGTTCTTGTCGGTATGAGCTCATTCTTCTCATTTGTGATTACCGTCATACCTCCCTTCTTAGGGACAACTTGAACCGGACCCAAGTACTATCCGAGATCGGATAAATCATGCTGGCTTCAAGTAGTTTAACCACTTCTTTCCAGACTACTTCCTTCATATTTGGGTTTAGCCGTCGTTGAGGTTGTGCTACCGGCTTGTAATCTTCCTCCATCATGATCTTATGCATACAATAGGATGGACTTATCCCTTTCAAGTCGGATAGAGTCCAGCCTATTGCTTCTTTGTTGGACTTCAAAACTTCAACCAATTTGGTTTCTTCAATGCTTGACAAGGAGCTACTTATAATGACCGGTTTGTTACCCTCTTTTTCAAGAAATACATACTTCAAGTGTGAGGGTAGAATCTTCATCTCCGGCTTCATTTCTTCAACTTTGGCTTCATTCGTCAATTCCTCAATTTTAGCTTTGTGAGGAGGAATTTCCTTCAACGAATCCAGCTCCTTCAAACACTCTTCTATCTCTTTCTCATCTTCTTCTCCTATGATATTAAGTGCATCCAGCAGAATTCTCTCAAGAGGTGTCAAATCATGCAGCTGTTCTCTTGCTTCAACAATCAATTCTTCAGTTGCATCCATCTTGAAACATGCACCTTTATCACTAGGATACTTCATAGCTTCATTGATGTTGAAATTGACTTCTTCATCGTCCACACGGACTTTCATTAGACCTCCGTCAAGATCAATCATCATCCTTGCCGTTTGCATAAATGTTCTCCCAAGAATTAGTGGCTCATCATCATCCTCAGGTATATCCATCACTACAAAGTCGATGGGAAATAAGAATTTGTCGACTTTCACCAACACATCTTCAGCTATTCCCAACGGACGTGTGACAGATTTGTCGGCCAATTGCAACGTCAAGTTAGTTCGTTTCACAACCAAATCACCAATCTTTTTGACAACGGAAAGTGGGATTAGATTGATACTTGAACCTAGATCGATGAGTGCTTTGCCGACATTAACATTGCCTATAGATACCGGTAGTGTAACTTTACCCGGATCTCTCTCCTTCCTTGGCAATGTTCTCTGGATGATTGCACTACAATTAGCATCGAGCTGAATTGTTTCTTCATCATTATATCTCCTCTTCTTGGAAAGAATCTCTTTCATGAACTTGGCATATGTTGGCATTTGCTCTAAGGCTTCCGAGAATGGAATGTTGATTTGTAATCTTTTGAATATGTCTAGGAACCTTGCAAACTGCCTTTCTTTATCCTTTCTAGCTGGAGTAGTTGGATATGGTAAATGTGGAGCTGGTGCATTCTTCACAACTTCTTGATTCTTGCCCCTCTCCTTCACCACATCTTTCTTCTTCTCTATGTTTTCATTTTCAACTACCTCCTTATTCTTTTCAACTACATCCTCATTATTAACTCCCTCCGTTTCCTTCTCACTTCCTTCATCATGTTCTTGCTCCTCATGGCTTTCTTCAACAACTCTTCTTTCCACCTCAAGGTTGTCTCCTATTCCCCTTCCAACTACCTTCCCACTTCTTGTAGCAATTGCCTTGCAATTATCTTTGTCTCTTGATGCAAGGTCAGCTTCATCAAAATGACTTAATTGTCATTTTGATGTTGATGCATGGTCTTTGGGGTTGGTTTGAGTGTTGGCGGTAAAGGTTCCGACTTGTTGTGTGGCTTGAGCAAGCTGTTGAGCCATCTGGCCTACTTGGGTTTCAAGGTTTTTGATTGAAGCATCGGTATTTTTCTGGTTCGCCATTGACATTTGCATAAACTGGTTTAATGTCTCGTCGGTGCTTTGTTGACGGTTTTGTTGCGGAGGGTATTGATTGAAATTTTGGTAAGGTTGTCGGTTAGGTGGTCCAGCTTCTTGTCTCCATCCTTGGCCATAATTAGGATTGTTCCCTCTTGGGAAATTGTTGTTATGACCTTGGTATTGGCCTTGAAACTGTTGCGGCCTTTGTTGGTTGCCGACACAACTTACCTCTTCAGTAGGCGGTGGACAAAATCCGGTGGGATGATCGCCTGAACAAAGTTCGCAAGATGCGACTTGATGGTGTCTTCTTTGTTCATTTTGTATCTCCTTCATTTGTTGTGGAAGATTAGCCATCTTTCTAGTTAATTCTTCCACTTGTTGTGTCAACAATTTGTTTTGAGCAAGGATGGCGTCATTCGTCCCCAAGTCCAATATTCCCGCTTTTCTTTGGCCCGAATTTCTATTGTGGTGAGCCTGATGGTCGTTGAGTGCCATTCTTTCAATGATAGAAACAGCATCTTCGGCACTCTTGGCCATTAATGATCCACCAGCAGCAGCATCAAGTAGTAGCTTCGACTGTTGTTGCATCCCATTCTGGAAAAGATGAATTTGAGTTAAATCATCAAACCCGTGGTTTGGGCATCTTCTAAGCATAGACTTGAATCGCTCCCAAGCTTCACATAATGTCTCACTTGAGCCTTGAGAAAAGACGGCGATGGTTGTCTTGGCCTCCATAAAATGATCTGAGGAAAGAATCTCTCAAGGAATTTCTCCTCAAGAGTGTTCCAGTTAGTCATCACTGTTGGCGGTTGATCCAAGTACCACTCCTTGGCCTTTCCAATCAAAGAATGAGGAAACATCCTCATGAATATTGCTTCCTCATTATTCTCCGTTTCTCCTAACGTACCGGCGATCTCATAGAACTTAGTAAGATGTTGGAATGGATCCTCATGGTCTAAACCCGAGAAAGGGTTAGCATATAGAATTTGGAGGATACCGGTCTTCATCTCAGTTTGTTTTGTTGTCCGTGGCGTCTTTCCCAATTGTGCCAAGCGTCGTGGGCTGTTGTGACAGGGCATCCCACTATCGCCTGAGCCTCCAGATTCGTCTCCTGCAGTAGCAATTGGTATCTCTTGAATTGGAATTAATGAAGGAATTGAAACAGATGGTTCTTCTTGCTGCCTTTTCTTTGCTTGCTGCCTTTTCTTCCGATTCTTGCTATTATTTCTTCTAGCAGTCCTCTCAATTTCAGAATCAAAAAGCAGTTGGTCTTCTGGTATCTGACCTCGCATAAACGGGTTTCAACAATCTGACCAAAAAGAATTAGCAAACAAGATGGATAAAGAATAATAGTTATATACATAAAAGAATTTTGTGCAAAATTGCTTAAAACAATAACTTTAGTTGCGATGTTTATGATATCTTTCCGTTATAATCCCCGGCAACGGCGCCATTTTGATGAAAGCTTTTTCTCACTTCATATATTTCCTATCTACACGTGAGTATATTAGGTATCGTCTCCTCAGGGATTTACGGGACATCTTAAACCATTCAACATCGATTATCATTTTAAGTTAGGGTTTCAAATTTTTGTTTACTAACACTACTCGACTTTAAAAATATAAATAAATGCTACGAGTAATAGGGCATAAAAGCGTTGGTATCAAAGTCATAAATCAAGCATCGATAATGTTCTAATGATCATGATAAAAAGGATTCTAGTTTTAACCTCGTTTTTAACGATATTATCACACATCACTCGACAACATTATTCGTGTCCAAATAAAGTTGTGAAATCGATTGTATCGTTTAATGGATGATTTCCCAATCTATTAAACGATCCAAAAGCATTAAGTATTGATGTTTTAAGTGATTATCAAAACATAGTTCTATGTCTAAAACACTTGTTTTAATAGAAAAGAATTATAACCCTAGATTTAAATGTATTTGTCAATAGCACTAAACCATAAATAAGATTAAATATCAAGAATAACTTTCAATATATTATAAAATACTAGAATCAAATATTTACATGATCAAATAGACTATATCTAGCTAGATTTATTACCTCTAATCCCAACAAAGGATGTTTAGTTGATCATTCTCATGTTAACAGTACAAAAGTAGGAGTAAAGATGAAGATCAATGATGGTTTTGATTTCTCAAAAACCCTTGAATGATCCAAACTTTGATTCCTTGTTTGTCCTTTGAAGTGCCCTTCTTTTAGCCCTATTCTTTGGTAATAATCTCTTAAATTTCGTTCAAAATGAAAGCAATACAATAGTAAGATATTAACCTAAAAGCTGTAAAAAGCTTAAATACTAAAACTGATAAATGCAATTTCGCTCAGCGATGAGTAGCTTCGCTCAGCGAATTCTTCAAAATGGCCAATGGCAATCTGCCACGTCTTCTACAACATTAAACCGCCTTGATGATTTCGCTGGGCGATCAAGATTTCGCTGGGCGAAATCAAACTTCCCCTGTTCCTAAAATTCCCTGCCTCACTTCGCCAAGTTCTCGCCATAGGATCGCTGGGCGAAAGTGCTCTTTGAAAGCTTCCAAAATTCTCTGCCTGACTTCGCCAATCTTTCGCCAAGCAATCGCTGGGCGAAAGTGCATTTGAGAAACCTTTGAAAATCTCTGCCTGACTTCGCCAAGCCATCGCCATGCCTTCGCTGGGCGAAAGTCTTCATGCTTCTCTTCAATAATTCTTTCTAATTTCAGGTCCTGGCTTGCTTTTTCCTACACAAATGGGGAAGAATAAGGTATACAAAGAATAATTGGCATTTATTCATAAATTCCATGCTTTTCCTAAGATAACTTGTACAACAAGTAACTAAAAAGCCTTATAAAAGACATGGATTTAATCATATTTTGCCACTTATCAATGGGTTTTCTAATTCTAGTGGTAGTGCAGCAGGAGTAATAATTGAAAACGAAGAAGGAATCGTAATTGAGGTATCGTTGGGACTATCATTTGCAATGACCAACAACACCGCCGAATACGAAGCTTTCTTGACCGGATTACGAATAGTCAAAGACATGGGAGCCATGACGATTAAAATCTGCACTGATTCCTAACTAGTAGCTTCCCAGGTTACTGTGAATACCAAGTAAGAGAAGAACATCTATAAGAGTATGTCCAACTGGTTCAAACCAAAATGAAAGAATTTGAATCCGTTGAAGTGGTACATGTTCCACGTGAACATAACGCCCGAGCAGATATTATCTCTAAGCTCGCAAGTACATAAACAGCTAACGGAAACAAAACGGTAATAGAAGAAGTCCTTACAGAACCAAGCGTTCAAAGGGAAAAAGCTCGACTACTCGAGATTAATGAGATCTCTGAGATCCAGGATTGGCGGGGACCCTTAATTCGCTACATCACTAATGAGGAGGTCCCCCAGGATCCCTCAGAAAAGACCAAACTAAAACGGAGAGCTTGCTCGTTCTCAATGGTGGAAGGAATTTTATACAAACGAGGTTTCATCGTTCCGCTGATCAAGTGCCTCGGCCCCACCGAAGCCCAAGAAGCCCTCGTTGAAACACATAAAGGTATTTGCGGGAAACATCTTGGAGCCAAAGCACTCGCCAAGAAGGTCTTGCGAGGAGGTTTCTTCTGGCCTACCATGCTTAAGGACGCTAAGGATTACGTGGCTAGATGTGACAAGTGTCAGCGACACGGAGACATGCACATCACCCCTCCCGCCAAACTCACTTCATTAGCCTCCCCCTGGCCCTTCGCATGGTGGGGAATCGAACTTTTGGGACCTTTCCGCAAAGCAGCAGGTCAACTAAAATATTTGGTAGTAGCAGTAGACTACTCAACCAAGTGGATCGAAGCTGAGCCCCTTGCTAAGATCCCTGTGAGAACGTGCTCCGTTTCTTCAAAAGGAACATCTTAGCAAGATTCAGAGTGTCGGTCCTCAAGATCTCTGATAACGGAAGTCAGTTTACAGATCAAAGGTTCCAAGACTATTTAAAGAACCTGAACATCAAGCATAACTTCACCTCTGTCGAGCAACCCCAAACAAATGGGAAAACGGAATCAGCGAACATAGTTGTCCTTGGAGGAATACGTCGACGGTTAGACGATGCCAAAGGAAATTGGGTGGAGAAACTTCATACAGTTCTATGGGACTATCGAACAACCCCTCACTCAACAACATGCGAGTCACCTTTCCGCCTCACGTACGGAATGGAAGCAGTCATTCCCATTGAGTTAAACAAACTCAATTGGTGAACAGGCGCTAATACAAACTTCCGAGCCAATGCTGAGAACCTGAGAGAGGAACTCGAGTTCGTCGACAAAATCAGAAGCAAAGCTGCCTTGAAAGAAACAACACTAAAACAAAAAGTAGCCGCTCGCCAAAACAAAAAGGTGATAAAGCGAGAATTCAAAGTTGGCGGCCTTGTCCTCCAAAGAAACCAAAAAGATTCTGACGAAGGGAAACTCGCTGCCAACTGGGAGGGCCCTTACAAAATTCATACAAAAACAGGGACGGGGGCGTACGACCTCGAAGACCTCATGAAGGGTCCAATCCCTCGAACTTGGAATGCAGAAAAACTAAAAAGGTATTACAGTTAAGTATCAAACATACATACCGCTCTACTGTGTATACAAACTACAACAAAGTTTAAACTAACGAACTACACACTCTCACTAATGGGCATCTACAACAGAGGAGCAAATTCGTGCCACTCCAAATCCAAATTTTATTAAAAGATAAATGAAACCTAAACACAACAGGCTCATCTACTCTTCGGTATGTTCGCTCACAATCACGTCATCATTGCTCGACATGCTAGGTAGAACCCCAGCTCGCGATGGGTGATTCACACCTCAGGGCATTGAACTTAAATTGAACTTTTCGTTCGTCCACCGTTTTTCGTTCGAACCACAACTTCGAAAACACGTTCAGATAAACATCTCTTGGACGTGAATGCTTCTAACATATACCCCGCGTAATGGTTAGTACGATCACGCTTGAATCCCCTTGTATTAAACACACAAGTATTTGCTCTCCAACCAAACGAGGCAAATACTTAGGGGAGGGCAGTATAAAGGAGACAAGCAGTATGCTAGATCTTCACCGTCTACAACCCTCGTATCAATCCTAGTCGTCACTTTGCAACGACTAAGAGGGGGCGGGCATCATCCCCGGTCTTGTTAATCTACTTTTGATTTAATATTGCTTGGTTATTCAAAGTCAACCCTACGAGCATACATCTAAGTCAAACAACTTTTTTGAGCATACATATCGAATTATTCTTATTCGCGAGGATATTCATCGCACTAAACACTTGGAAGTTTAAAACAATTTTCAAGATAAAAGCCTCATGCAACGAGCACTCTAAGCATACATCATACTTATAAAATTAAACATACATTTTCGCAAAGTATAAAGTAAATAAACAAGCAGGAATTAAAGCGAAAAATAATTTTACAAAATAGGGTGCTGACCACGAAGGGCGCACTATGTTATGGCACAAGGCCGGTTACAGCTGACAGAAGCATTGTTCGGAAAGCAAAAGAAAAATTACAAGGTCATTTAGACCTGGGCGTTATCAACATGCCCTTCTTCTTCTTCTCCTTCTCCTTATCCTTGTCCTTCTCCTTCTCCTTGTCCTTCTCCTTCTCCTTCTCCTTCTCCTTCTTCTTCTTCTTTTTCTTCTTCTTCTTCTAGGGGAGAATTCAAGATTCCATTTTCCACGAATTTAAGGAAATTAATCCCCTCGGTCGAAAGCTTGACCCCAGGGTTCATAACCTTCACTTGTGCCACCGCATTCTCTAACCCGTGACTGGCAGCACCCACCAGGCTCCTCTCTAGTTCATCAATTCTGCTCACTAAACCAGTGCGGTCCAAGCAGGTCGTGTCCTCAGACTCCTCCTCGCCAGCAAGGGTGGCAGCAAGAAGGCCATCTTCTCTTCAACCCACTTACGTTGAGCCTCCTTCAGCTGGTTCAGGACCAGGAGATCATCCTCCGCCTTCTTTTTCCAAAGAAGCGATCTTACGGTCCTTCTCCTCGGCCAAGATATTGCGTGAAGCGAGGTCAACTTCCCACTTTTCCACCTTAGCCACCAGTGTGTCTCTCTCCTTAACCAGCATGTCCTTTCGGACTACGTCTTCGGTAGAAGAGTTGTTCAGAGCGACCACAATCTCCAGGGCCTTCATCGCAGCTATGGCCCCTTCAGTTGTAGCCTTGATCCGGCCAGCAACGCCCAAATCCTGAATAACCTTCAGCTCGGGATCACTCAGGCATATAGATGAGTAGGAGCCGTAGTGATCCGGGTTGGACCACACATTGGGCAACTGAAGCAAGTCCCCACCTTCGGACTGAGCAGACGCAAGAGTAACGGGCACAAGCTTCCCTTTGTCGGCATACTCCGTCCTCTTCCTCTTGAAGGACTTGACGACCTCTTCCATCTGGTCGTCGTTCAACACCTACACTAAGACTCGAGAGGAGGAGCCAGCCGCAGCTCCAGCGATCATATGGTTTGAAATTTCTGGCAGGACCTGATGCTGTTCGTAAACAGAGTAGAACAGAGTACAATTGGCAAAACAGAGTACAGTAGTTCAGAAGCAAAATAATAGACAGAAAGTAAAATGGCACAGGTGATTTGTTAACCCAGTTTGGTGACAAACACACCTACATCTGGAGGCTACCAAGCCAGGAAGGAAATCCACTATGATAGTCCTAGTTCTAAGTTCTCAGCAAACTCCAAGTTTAAAACTTATCACCTAGCTTCTACCCGTATTGACTTCAACCTAGGAACTCCTAGACCTGAGATCTCATCTCACTTCCCTCAGTTAATCACTGCCCCAGTGATCTTAAACTCTAAAACAATCAAAGATGGAGACACACTCCAAAACACTCAATAGTCACTCTTGCTTAAAAGCTTCAAGTGATCTACAGTTACAACTCAATAAAACAAACCAACTCTAAACAATTGAGTGGTGTACAGAAACAGAGCACAAAGCTCACAATGAACAGACTTAAAACCTAAGTATAACTCTCTCTATAATGGCTTCTATTTTGATGTCATTCTTCAATAGCAACGTCTTCTATATATAGCCTTCAACAACAACATATATTTGAATCAAATATTCTTCACAGAAATATATTTGAAACAAATATTATTTGGAAATATATTTTCCAAAGATCTCTTTGAAAATATATTCACAAATAAAATAATATCCAATCTGAAGAAATATATTTCACGAAAATATCTTCTTCTGGAAACATCTGAAAACACACGAAGCTTGGAGAACAAGAACATGAATTCTTTAATTAAATCTTCAACAGATCAGGTGAGAAAATATACACTCCAAAGCGTGAGAACAAAGTTGCTTCTGAAGATACTTCTGAAGTCTGAAGGTTCAACGTCTGAAGACTCAGCTTCTGAAGTTCTGCGTCTGAAGACTCAGCGTCTGAACAGTGCTTCTGAAGGTTGCTTCTGAACAGTGCTTCTGACGTTCAGCTCTGAAGTTCAACTTCTAAGGTCTAGCTTCTGAAGACGCACATCTTGCTTGTATATTTGATTTTAGCAAACATGAAGCCAACAACCAAATATCCAACAATCTCCCCCTTTGGCAAATTTTTTGCTAAAATCAAACTGAGACACTCAGAGAGATATCACAAGATAAATTCTTCATTCAATCATTAACGTAGCAGCCAAATATTAACAGAGTCAGCAGCGGTAAATAAACAAAACTACGTTTCCACACATACACTTCCCCTGAAACAGAGACTCCCCCTAAAACACATAGACTCCCCCTGAAACACATCACATCAGCTCTTCTGTATTGCTTCAGAGTCAAACTGGCTTTTGAACTATAGTGCTTCGGGAACAAACACTTATACTGTTTTCTGAACAAACACTTATTTATCTCCCCCTTTTTAGCCAAACAATCTTGACAAAACACAGTCTTCACACAGGAAACAAAAACTGAATTAGTATCAGAGACTGCTTTGACATCAGACTCTGCATCAGACATAGCTTCTTTATAAGGACCACCATCATCTTCATCTCCCTCACTTCCTGCTTGCTCACCCTCAGCAATCTGTAATTGCTATAACTCCTCATGCAGACAAACTCCCAGTTTACCCCTCAACTTCTCAAATTGACTTGCATCTAAGGCTTTGGTGAATATATCAGCTAATTGTTCCTCTATGGGAACATGTTCAAGTTTCACTATGTTCTCTTTTACAAGATCCCTGATAAAGTGATGACGAATGTCAATATGCTTAGTCCTGCTATGCTATATGGGATTTTTGGAAATATTGATAGCACTTAGATTGTCACAGTACAGTGTTAGAACATCCTATTCAACATTATATTCCTTCAGAATTTGCTTCATCCACACCAATTGGGAACAACTGCTACCAGCTGCTATATACTCAGCTTCAGCTGTAGATACAGATACACAATTCTGCTTCTTGCTGAACCATGAAATCAGATTGTTTCCCAGAAAGAAGTATCCACCAGATGTACTTTTTCTATCATCTGCACTACCTGCCCAGTCAGCATCACAATACCCAACTAACATAGAACTTCCACTGTGTGAGTACATAATAATATAGTCACTGGTACTATTGACATACTTCAAAATTCTTTTTACTTGAGTCAAATGACTCATTTTTGGTTCAACCTGGTATCTAGCACAGACTCCAACAACAAAGGTTATGTCTGGTCTGCTTGCAGTGAGATACAACAGACTTCCAATCATGCTTCTATACAAGCTTTGATCAACAACAATACCTTGTTTATCTTTGGTCAACTTCAAGTAAGTGGCTGCAGGTGTTCTTTGATGTCTTGCATTCTCCACCCCAAACTTCTTGACTATGTTCTTGGCATATTTGCTCAGTGAAATGAATATTGTGTCTTCCATCTGCTTGACTTGAAGACCAAGAAAATAGGTTAGTTCACCCACAAGACTCATCTCAAACTCAGACTGCATCTGTTGAACAAAAAGTTGAACCATCTGGTTTGACATCCCACCAAAGACAATGTCATCAACATAGATTTGTGCTATCATTAATCTTCCATTATCTTCTTTCACAAACAGTGTCTTGTTAGTTCCTCCTTTTCTGTAACCTTGAGTAACCAGAAACTGTGTGAGTCTCTCATACCATGCTCTATTAATCCATACAGTGCTTTCTTTAATTTGTAGACATGATTAGGAAAGTTAGGATCTATAAATCCCTTTGGTTGTTCAACATAGACCTCTTCATGTAAGTACCCATTTAGGAAGGCACTCTTCACATCCATTTGAAACAGCTTGAATTTAAGAATACATGCCACTCCCAAAAGTAATCTTATGGATTCCAATCTGGCAACAGGTGCAAAGGTTTCATCAAAATCAAGTCTCTCCACCTGAGTGTACCCTTGAGCTACCAGTCTTGCCTTGTTTCTGGTCACAGTTCCATGTTCATCTGATTTATTTTTGTAAATCCATTTAGTCCCAATGACATTTAAGCCTTCAGGTCTTGGAACTAAGTCCCACACTTCACTTCTTTTGAATTGATTCAGTTCCTCTTGCATTGCATCAATCCAGAATTCATCAGTAAGTGCTTCTTTAATATTCTTAGGTTCAAACTTTGACACAAAGCACGAATTAGAAATTACTTCATTAGATCTCCTGGTTGTGACTCCTTGATCAAGGTTCCCAATAATTAGATCTGTGGGATGGTTCTTCTGAACTCTGATTGAAGGTCCTTTACTTGTTGATGGATGATCTAGATCATTTTCTCTTTCTTCAGACTCATCTTTATTTTCCTCAACAGGTGTATCTGGTTGTTCTTTTGATGTTTCAACATCTGGAACCACATCAGATACTTTTTCAGCAGGTAAATCATCTATCACAACATTGATAGATTCCATTACTACCTTGGTTCTGGAATTAAAAACTCTATATGCTCTGCTGTTTGTTGAGTAACCAAGAAAGATTCCTTCATCACTCTTGGGATCCATTTTCCTTCTATTTTCTCTATCTGCCAAAACGTAGCACTTGCTTCCAAATACATGAAAGTACTTGACAGTAGGCTTTCTTCCTTTCCATAACCCATACAGAGTAGTTGCAGTGATTGTCTTCAGAGTCACCCTATTGTGAACATACCATGATGTATTCATTGCTTCTGCCCAAAAAAGATAAGGTAAATTTTTTGCATGTAACATAACTCTGGCTGATTCTTGCAAGGTTCTGTTCTTCCACTACTAGAAACTCTCGATTTTCCTGCGGAATTACCTGCGGATTTCGGTGAAAATTCCGCAGGAATCATGTTTCCTGCGGATTTTGCCAAGGATTTAGGTTCCCAGGTAATACCTTCGTGGGTAATTGTTTCCAGAGGATTTTAGAATCCGCAGGAAATATTCCTGCGGTTAAACTCGCAGGAAATTCCACAGGAAACATCTGGTCAGTAACCAGGAAATTCCCTGCCCGTGAGAGAACTTATTCGCAGAGACTTCCGCAGCAAAACAACACAGCAAAATCCGCAGGAAATTGTTTTCGCAGAAAAACCCGTAGGAAATCTTTTCAAGAAAACAAAAAACCACAGGTAAATCCGCAGGAAATTTATGTATTTAATTCAAAAATAAAGAAAATGCACCTCAATGCATTCCATTGAAGGAAGAATGATTCTTCAACTCAATTGCACGAATTGCTACTCAATCAACAAATAAAATCATACTACATTAATAGTATATTTGAACTAAAAGAAAAAATAAATATCATACACAAGGAAGAACAAAGGTTAAAGGGGATCATGAATGATAGTGAAAAGGAGTTTTCTACATGAATAATGTCATTGCATTATAAATCAGGAATCAAATAGCAAGTATATTTGAACTAATTTTCATTTTATGAATTCTTGCAACCAGTTCTCCTACACAATATGTATGTCACCAGAAAATTTTAAGTTTCATATACAAATAGATTATTTTGTGCACATCATTATGAAATGGATAAATCTCAAATCCATGCTTGCTATACTTATTAGGTACCACTAGAAGCAGAACTATGAGAGAAAAAATGAGAAAAGTAAGGGACTCATCATTGAGGAACACAAGATACTACAAATGCAATTGAATATCCCTTAAACTATATCGTATATCACAACAATAACAGTCCTTTTATCATTATGATAGTTACAGAGCGGTGTCCTCAGTTCAGCTATATGCATCCACATACCATGCTTCACCTATGCATAGTCCTGCTCAAATAATCGAACCACAAGGTTGATAGATTGCTCACATAATCTGAATGAAAAAAATTGAGCTAGTTTAGTTATAGTATAGACTAAAATTAGCCAGAGATTGCTCAAAAAATAGTATAATATAGATTCTAATTAGCATAATCCAATAACCTAGATTAATTGTTGAAGCAAATAACAATTAGAGAATAAAGCTCAGTAAGAAGCAAAATCGATGATTCCCATCTAAAATTCCTACCAATACCAATCACATACAAAAATTCAACAACTCAATGACTTACCTAAGATAACGATTGCAAGGTTGTTGAATCAATTCTTCTCACTCTCACTACAACAAATATCATAAATCTGAAATTTAATTTAGTAAATCAGAGCAAAGAAGGAAAAATCTAAGTCAGAGAAGCAAAAAGGAAACCCTAAAATTGAGAAATTGAAAGGAAAATTGGGAAAACCTCCAGGTCACTAAATGTATCAGTTGCCATAAATCTGATAACAGATGGAGCCTTCCGCAGATCAAACATTGATGAAGCGTCATATTCAATGTTGACATAAATTTCATTTCCAGAATAAGAGGGCCAACAGTTGACTGCATTAAACATATATAGTACACTAAGTAATAAAACCACAAACACAAAGTAGTAGCAAACATCAATGGAAGTTATAAACTTACTTGTAAGTGGCACCATTGACTCATTAGTGCTTTGCATTCTCCACTTTAAAAGACCAACACCTCCGACATCACTGGCTGGACCATTGGGGAAGGGCCCTATTTGGATCCTTTAGGCCTAACACATCCAAACGAGAAAGAAAGAACATGTGTTATCAACAATTAACAAAAGCATTCATATGATAATAACAATTGAGATATTAATTAAAATACCACTTGATAGTACAAGGATGAGAGAACTTTTCTTTCATTTGCATAGAAATAGGCAAACAATATATTTCAATTAGAATATAAAAGAGATAAATAACAGTTCAAAATCAAGGATGATATTATAGCAAAGACCTAAAATAAACTCACAATATAGGTCCTGAGATAAAATAAAAATAAATTGGTTCATAACTAGTACCATTGATGACTAAATTTAGGATGCTTAACTAATAACTAGTACCACTAATGACTCAATTTAGGCCCAAATCACTTGCCATGTCATAGTACACAACCTGAAAAGATGTTAAGCCACATTTAATGCATAAACCAAGGACCTATTAGCTTGAAAGATTCTAGTTTCCATTTAGTTGATTATTCTCGACAAAATATTTGAACCTATAACAACAATAGTTAAAGGCGGTGAAAGCCAAAGTCAACAATTGTTGGTAATATAGGTTGTTCCCTACCAGATTGACATGGTAGAATAACAACTTGAACATATGAAAGTGTCCCAAATTGAAATTTTAAAAAATCATTTCATTGAACAACTAGAACTACAACCAAACACAGATGAAAAGGCACTAGAACATATATAAGAGGAAATCATTCCATATCCTGTTGCTAGTCTCCCAACATCCAAAGGCACTAGGCATTGGTAGGCAGTAGCAAAACTCTGCTACTTCGCAAAGCAAACTCCTGGTCGCTCTGCGACTGTAGCAGAACTTAGGATTTTCTGAAAAACGTGTTTCAATCGTTAAAAACCATTGGTACCCAACTGCCCAGTGATCTTTGAAACAAGCCAGGGACTCATTTTAAACTATAAAAACATACTGTATCCAAGGATTAACCGGAATCAAACATATGTATCAAAAAGGGGAAAAATTATCCTTTTCTCTAAACCTTAGCAATTAAGTTGTGATCTCACACAATACTGACCCAAAAGGGTAAATTGCTACTCTAGGGAACCCACCTGAATCATTGCTGGTCTTGCCAAGCTTTTCAAGTCCTAACTTGATTCTTCTCCAAAACCCTAGCTTTGGAACTCATCTTCTTAACTTGGTTTTCCTTAGTTCCTCTTGCTTCAATCTTCCCCCAAGCTTGCTTGCTTGTTGCCCAAGAATTGAGGAAGAAATCTGGTGGATTAAAAACATGGGATGGTGAGGACCGAATTCTAGAGAGGGAAGGGAAGGAAAGGAGAAAATGAACATAATCTCATCTTTATCCTATAAATAGCCCCTTTCATCTCAAATTACGATTTTGCCCTTACTTGCTCGCAATTCCTCTTATACTGATAAAAGTTACGTTTAAGCAGGATGTTACAGACAGATAAAAGCTTTATTGAATTGCTTGAGCTATTGAAAGAAATGTTTCCAGAAGGTAACACATTGCCTAATCATAACTATGAAGCTAAGAAGATATTGTGTCCGATGGGTATGGAGTATAAGAAAATACATGCTTGCCCAAATGATTGTATATTGTACCGAAATGAGTTTGAAACTTTGAAGAATTGTCCTAGGTGTGGGCTATCACGCTACAAAGTGAAGGAGAATGATTTCAATTGTGATGATAGCTCAAAGCGTCCTCCTGCGAAGGTGGTATGGTATCTTCCAATAATTCCAAGACTTAAACGATTGTTTGCTAATTCAAATGATGCAAAAAATGTAAGATGGCATGCAGATGAGAGGAAACGTGATGGGTATCTTCGTCATCCGGCTGATTCTTTGCAATGGAAGAAAATTGATGATTTATATCCGGAATTCGGGAAAGAGACAAGAAACCTTAGGCTTGGACTTGCTACAAATGGAATGAATCTGTTTGGAAACTTAAGTAGTAACCATACTTCATGGCCCATTCTCCTAGTTATCTACAATCTACCTCTTTCAATTTGCATGAAGCGCAAGTACATTATGTTATCCATGATGATTTCAGGCCCAAAGCAACCTGGAAATGACATAGATGTTTATCTAAATCAATTGATTGAAGACTTGAAAATGCTTTGGGAGGAAGGCGTTGATGTGTTTGATGCCCATTCTCGTGATTATTTCAAGATGCGTGCAATGTTATTTTGCACCATCAATGATTTTCCCGCATATGGGAACTTGTTTGGTTATAGCGTTAAGGGACATAAAGCATGTCCTATATGTGAACAACACACTTGCTACCACCAATTGAAACATGGAAGGAAGACAGTTTACCTTGGACATAGGAAATTTCTCAAACTGAATCTGAAATTCTGGCTGGACAGATTAAAAACACAGTGCAGTGCACAATAGCTTGCTAAAACAGAGCACACACAAACACAATGCAAAGGCAAGAAAATAAAAGTGTAGGAAAGATAAAAGGCACAAGGTTTGTTAACCCAGTTCGGAGTAAACACCTCCTACTCTGGGGGATACCAACCCAGGAAGGAATTCCACTATAGGAATTAATCCTTATGACCCAAGACACTGAACACCCAATTCCCAGCCTATGCAATTAACCTCCTCCTAGTCTGAATTCTACCCAACACGTTGAGTATTAGAAAACCTCTAACTTCCTATTCAAGTAACTAAACCCAGTCACTTAAACAAACCTGAACTAAAACCAGTTCTGAACAAAACTTCAATAACAGACCTTCATTCGTACCTACAGGCTTAGAATGAATTTACAACTCAATAAAAACTCCTAAACCAACTCAAAAGAGTGGTGCACAAATAAAGCTAAAAGCTTAAAATCTCTAAGACTCTATTTCTCTGATTTTCTTCAATTCTTCGTAAGTCTTGAATAATGGCAGCAACTCTCCTTTTATAATCTTCAGCAACCAACATAATTCTGCATCCAATCTCCTGAATATGATTTGTTTCTGAATTATGAATGGCTAAATAAAACCGCATTGTATCTTTGAAAAGATCCTTCAGCAAAATACGAACTTCATAAAATCGAGCCAAATCTTCAATAAATCTTCACCAAATCAACTAGCATTCTAGAAGACATATGCGTGGATAAAACCTTGTTAAATCTTGCAAAGATTCGCGCAGAAATAACTTGAAAATAAGCAGCTTCTGAAGAAGTCAACAAAAGTCAACGCGGGCACAGTGCGTCTGATGCTTCAGACTCACATTTCAGCGTCTGAAGAAACTTTCAGCTTCTGAAGGAATTTTCAGCTTCTGAACAGCTTCAAATCAAAAACCTTGCAACTGAAGACTTGTTATAAACATTGAGATGCTTCTATTCAAGACATTGGATTTGCCAAAACATGCAGCCAACTTCAAAATACTCAACAATCTCCCCCTTTGGCAAATTTTTTGGCTAAAACCAATGTTTCACACAACCAAGTTCTTCAATTCAGCATAACCAATCTCAACAATGAAGAACTCCACAAAATCAATCAAACATAACATAGCTAAGAGTTTGTAGCAGCGGATACAGCTATGTTAAACAACCAGTTTCAGCTTCTGAACAACTGAAACACACATAACAGCTTCTGAATAACTGAACTACAATTCAGCACATCTAATTTCCAAAAACAAAATACATCCCCTGAAGCTATACATACTCAAAAACAAACATTCAGCACATAAACAACTCCCCCTGCAACTCAGCTTCTAAAAAAAAACTCCCCCTTAATTCTGAATTCTGAAAAATTCAGAAAATTTTAAACATAAATTCTTCTCCCCTTTTTTAGCCACAAAATTATGACAAAGCACTGGTTTCACATAGGGATTAAAAATCAAATAGGCAACTGCATAAAAATCTGCAGACACAGTCCCAGTTTCAGACTCAGACATAGGTTCAGGATCACACTTAGCATTAGCACAACTGGCAGGTACTCTATCTTCCTCACATCCAGTTTGCAGTAATTGCTATAATTCTTCATGTAAACAAACACCTAACTTACTCCTCAGATTCTCAAATTGCTTAGCATCTAAGGCTTTTGTGAAAATATCAGCAATTTGATTCTCAGTGTCCACATGTTCCAACTGAATAATCTTGTCCTCCACAAGGTTTCTAATAAAATGATGTCTGATATCTATATGTTTAGTTCTGCTGTGCTGAATAGGGTTCTTAGAAATGATAATTGCACTGAGGTTATCACAATAAAGTGTCATAGTTCCTTGTTCAATGCTATACTCTTCAAGCATCTGCTTCATCCAAACCAGTTGTGAACAACTACTACCAACAGCAATGTATTCAGCCTCAGCAGTTGATAAAGAGACACAGTTTTGTTTCTTGCTGAACCATGAAATTAAATTATTTCCTAGAAAGAAACAACCTCCTGAAGTGATTTTCCTGTCATCAGCACTTCCAGCCCAGTCAGCATCACAATATCCCATCAATTCTGAACTTGAACTATGAGAATACATGATTCCATAATCACTTATGTTGTTCACATATTTCAGAATTCTTTTAACTTGTGTCAGATGACTCATCTTAGGATCAGCTTGGTACCTTGCACAAACTCCAACAGCAAAGGTGATATCAGATCTGCTTGCAGTTAAGTACAATAAGCTCCCTATCATACTTCTGTATTGACTTTGATCTACTGAAACTCCATGTTCATCCTTAGTCAGTTTCAGATGAGTAGCAACAGGTGTCCTCTTATGAGCAGCAGTTTCCATTCCAAATTTCTTCACAATGTTCTTGGCATATTTACTCTGAGAAATAAAGATTGTATTCTCCATTTGCTTGACTTGCAGTCCAAGAAAGTATGTCAGCTCACCAACTAAACTCATTTCAAATTCTGACTGCATTTGTTGGACAAACAACTTAACCATTTTGTCAGACATTCCACCAAACACAATATCATCTACATAGATCTGAGCAATCATCAGACTTCCATCTTCATCTTTCACAAATAAAGTTTTATCAGAACCACCTTTTCTGTATCCTTGAGCCACAAGAAATTGAGTTAGCCTGTCATACCATGCTCTGGGTGCTTGCTTCAATCCATATAAAGCTTTCTTCAACTTGTACACATGATCTGGAAATTGATGATCCACAAAACCCTTAGGCTGTTCAACATATAATTCTTCTTGCAAATATCCATTCAGAAATGCACTCTTCACATCCATCTGGAATAGCTTGAACTTAAGAATGCAGGATACACCCAACAACAATCTTATGGACTCTAGTCTGGCCACAGGTGCAAAGGTCTCATCAAAATCAAGTCCCTCTACTTGAGTATAACCTTGTGCAACTAACCTTGCCTTGTTTCTGACCACAGTACCATTTTCATCTGTCTTATTCTTGTATATCCACTTAGTGCCAATCACATTCAACCCTTCAGGTCTTGGAACCAGATCCCACACTTCACTCCTTTTGAATTGATTCAACTCATCTTGCATGGCTTCAATCCAAAATTCATTAGTTAGGGCTTCTTTCACATTTTTGGGTTCAAACTTTGACACAAAACGTGAATCTGTAGCAGCTGAGTCTGATCTCTTGGTTCTGACCCCTTGATCCAAACTCCCAATGATTAGCTCTTTAGGATGATCCTTCTGAACTCTAATTAATGGCCCTTTACTAGTAGGAACATGTTCTGGATGAACTTATGCATCTTCAGACTCTGGATGATTTTCTGCTTCTGAAGTTTGTTCTTCTGAGGCTTCAGACTCTGGAATAACTTCAGACCCATTCCTTTTATTCTCGGCAGACAAATCATCAATTACAACATTTATGGACTCCAACACAACTTTGGTTCTTGAGTTAAACACCCTATATGCTCTGCTGTTTACTGAATATTCCAAAAATATACCTTCATCAGACTTAGGATCCAGTTTTCTTCTATTTTCCCTGTCAGTCAAAATGTAACATCTGCTCCCAAACACATGGAAATATTTCACTGTAGGTTTTCTTCCTTTCCACAATTCATATAAGGTACAAGTTGTTCCCTTCTTCAGAGTGACTCTATTATGGATATAGCATGCAGTGTTCATAGCTTCAGCCCAAAACATATAAGGTAGCTTCTTAGCATGCAGCATTACTCTTGCACATTCTGCCAAAGTCTTATTCTTCCTCTCAACTACACCATTTTTGTTGAGGTGTTATAGGTGCAGAAAACTTATGTTTTATACCTTCAGAAGCATAGAACTCAGAAAAACTCTTGTTTTCAAACTCTTTGCCATGATCACTTCTGATTCTGACAATACCACAATCTTTCTCTCTTTGTAATTGAATGCACAGCTCTTTAAACACTTCAAAAGTATTAGTCTCCTCTCTAACAAAGTTAATACATGTGAATCTTGAGTAGTCATCAACCATAACAAATGCATACCTTTTACCTCCAATACTTTCTACTTGCATAGGCCCCATTAAATCCATATGAACAAGTTCTAGTACTTTAGTAGTTAGCTGGTGAACTAATCTGGGATGAGACTTTCTTGTTTGTTTTCCAATTTGACAATCACCACAAACACTGTCCTCATTGACCTTCAGATTAGGTACACCTCTGATAGCTTCAGTACTTAGGATTTTTTTCATGCCTTTCAGATGCAGATGTCCCAATTTCTGGTGCCAGAGTTTGACTTCCTCTTCTAAGCTCATGAGACAAGAAGTCAGGCTTCTTTCTTCTTCAGACACCCACAAATAGCAGTTATCTTTGGATCTGCAGCCCCTCATCTGAACCTTACCTTCTTGATCAGTCACAAAACACTCTTGCTTGTTGAAATTAACCTTCAAGTCTTGATCACAAAGTTGGCTAATACTGATCAGATTAGAGGTTAAACCCTTCACCAACAGCACATCATTCAATCTAGGCAAACCTTCACTGATTAAATCCCCAATACCCAGAATCTCTCCTTTTGCACCATCACCAAATGTCACATAGCTTCTGGAGTATGGTTTGATATTGCTCAGCAGCTTCTTCACACCAGTCATGTGCCTTGAACAACCACTATCAAAGTACCAGTCCTCTCTAGAAGTGGCTCTCAATGAGGTATGAGCAATAAGTCCTACATTCTGAACTTTAGGTTTCCACACCTTCTGAACATTTTGTCTGGTTGCACTCTTCTATATTGAAAGTGTTCAGGATAACCATACAGTTTAAAGCAAAAAGGTTTAATATGCCCCTTCTTACCACAATGATGACAGGTCCAGGTATGATTCCTTCTTCTTCTGTTGAACTTCTGGGGTTGCATCTGAACATGCTTCTGAGGTTGCATCTGAACGTGCTTCTGAGGTCTCATCTGAGTATGCTTATGAGGTCTCATCTGAGTTTGCTTCTGACCTTGCATCTAGGCTTCCTTCTGAGGTCTCATCTTAGATGTTCCAATCATAAGATTATGAGTCTGAGTAGCAGGAACAAACTGTTTAACTGGATTTTTCTGCTTGAGGTTCAGACTCTCATTCACAAATCCTAAACCAGTTTTTCCTTGTTTCTGAGCATCCAAAATTTCCTCCAACACATCAGTAGCAGTATTCATCATTCTAACCTGCTTTTTCATATGCTCAAGTTGGGAATTTAGTTGGTTCACTTCTTCTTTCAATTCTGAATTCTGCACTAGAAGTTCACCTTTCTCAGCCTCCAGTTGACATATGGTCTCCTTCTGATCCAGAACTTATTTGCAAACTTCAGCACTTCTGGTATATAGCTTCCTGTAGTTGTCAGCTAGTTCATCATATGAAGACTTTGCAACTTCAGACACAGATGAAGCTTCAGACTCTGAGTCAGACTCAGAAAAAGTCTCAGACTCTAAAACTGCTTCATTCTTAAAGAAAGCTTCTGACTTCTAAGACTGTAGCTTAACCATCAGACTTGTGTCACCCTTAGCAGATTCATTCTCAAAATCTTCTTCTGAATCTTCATCAGACCATGAAACAGCTAGGTTTTTCTTCTGCTTCTTAAGAAAAGTAGGACATTCAGACTTGATATGTCCATACCCCTCACACTCAAAGCATTGCACACCTTTGGCTTGGTTATTTTTCTCCTCAGACTTGGTCTTCTTCTCATCACTTTGTTGCTTCTTGTTATTGAATCTGAAATTCTGACCTTTGGTCTTGGATTTTCTGTCAACCTTCTTCAGAATTTTGTTGAATTGTTTTCCAAGCAACACTAGAGCTTCTGATAAATCACTATCCTCCTCATCAGACTCTTGTTGATTATCAGCTCCTGAATTAACTGCAAATGTTACTCCTTTCCCTTTCTTATCAGGCTGTTTGCAGAATGCAGTCTCAAAATTTAGCAAAGACCCAATCAGCTCCTCAACCTTCATGGTGGTGATGTCATGAGCTTCTTCTATGGCTGTAACCTTCATATCAAATCTTCTGGGCAAGGACCTGAGGATTATTCTTCCTATCTTTTCATCAGACATCTTTTCCCTAAGAGAATCAAAGGAATTTGCCATGTCCAGCACATCCATGTAGAAATCTTGTATGCTTTCATCCTCCTTCATCTTCAGGTTCTCAAACTTGGTGGTCAGCAACTGTAATCTGGACATCTTCACCTTAGAAGTTCCATCATGAGTTGTTTTTAAAATTTCCCAGGCCTCCTTTGCAACTGTACATTGCTTGATGAGTCTGAACATATTCTGGTCCACACCATTAAAAATTGCATTCAAAGCTTTTGAATTTCCCAGTGACAGATCATCTTCAGCTTTGGTCCATTCTTCTTCAGGCTTCAGAACCTCAGTTTTGTTAACATCTTTGTCTAAAACCACAGGATGATCCCAACCTTTAATCACAGCTTTCCAAGTCCTGCTGTCAATAGATTTTAAGAAGGCACACATCCTAGACTTCCAATACTCATAGTTTGTGCCATCTAGTAGAGGTGGTCTATTGACATATCCTCCTTCTCTATCCATGCTTGCCAGAAAAAATACCCCTGGAACTCACCCAAAACACAGGCAGGGTGCCTGCTCTGATGCCAATTGAAATTCTGGCTGGACAGATTAAAAACACAATGCAGGGCACAATAGCTTGCTAAAACAGAGCACACACAAACACAATGCAAAGGCAAGAAAATAAAAGTGCAGGAAAGATAAAAGGCACAAGGTTGTTAACCCAGTTCGGAGTAAACACCTCCTACTCTGGGGGATACCAATCCAGGAAGGAATTCCACTATAGGAATTAATCCTTATGACCCAAGACACTAAACACCCAGTTCCCAGCCTAAGCAATTAATCTCCTCCTAGTCTGAATTCTACCCAACACGTTGAGTATTAGAAAACCTCTAACTTCCTATTCAAGTAACTAAACCCAATCACTTAAACAAACCTGAACTAAAACCAGTTCTGAACAAAACTTCAATAACAGACCTTCATCCGTATCTACAGGCTTAGAATGAATTTACAACTCAATAAAAACTCCTAAACCAACTCAAAAGAGTGGTGCACAAATAAAGCTAAAAGCTTAAAAACTCTAAGACTCTATTTCTCTGATTTTCTTCAATTCTTCGTAAGTCTTGAATAATGGCAGCAACTCTCCTTTTATAATCTTCAGCAACCAACATAATTTTGCATCCAATCTCCTGAATATGATTTGTTTCTGAATTATGAATGGCTAAATAAAACCGCATTGTATCTTTGAAAAGATCCTTCAGCAAAATACGAACTTCATAAAATCGAGCCAAATCTTCAATAAATCTTCACCAAATCAACCAGCATTCTAGAAGACATATGCGTGGATAAAGCCCTGTTAAGTCTTGCAAAGATTCGCGCAGAAATAACTTGAAAACAAGCAGCTTATGAAGAAGTCAACAAAAGTCAACGCGGGCACAGTGCGTCTGATGCTTCAGACTCACATTTCAGTGTCTGAAGAAACTTTCAGCTTCTGAAGGAATTTTCAGCTTCTGAACAGCTTCAAATCAAAAACCTTGCAACTGAAGACTTGTTATAAACATTGAGATGCTTCTATTCAACACATTGGATTTGCCAAAACATGCAGCCAACTTCAAAATACTCAACAGAATCACCCATATCGTAGGTTGAGAAAAGCATTTAATGGACACCCAGATTGGAAAATTGCTCCGAAAGCCTTAACTGGAAAGCAAGTACATAAACAGTTGAAAGGTGTCAATGTTATATTTGGGAAGAAACAAAAAAAAAATCTGTTGAGAAAAATATATGGAAGAAGAGGTCTGTGTTCTTTGATATTCCTTACTGGTCTAGTCTAGATGTTAGACATTGTATCGATGTGATGCATGTTGAAAAAAATGTTTGTGATAGTGTAATTGGATCACTTCTCAACATTAATGGTAAAACAAAGGATGGTGTGAATGCTCGTCTAGATATGGTTGAGATGGGTATAAGACAACACTTAGCTCCACGGATAGATGGTAAACAAACATATTTGCCTCCAGCTTGTCACACTTTGTCAAAAAATGAGAGAAAAAGCTTTTGTGAGTGTTTGCATGATATAAAAGTGCCACAAGGTTACTCTTCAAATGTGAAGAGTCTTGTCTCTATGAAAGATTTGAAATTAATTGGATTGAAGTCTCATGATTGCCATACATTGATTCAACAATTACTACCGGTGGCTATTCGTGGCATACTGCCTAAAAAAGTTAGAAATGTCTTAACTAGGTTGTGCTCATTCTTCAATGCTATTTGTAGCAAGGTTATAGATCCTAAAAAATTAGATGAATTGGAAAATGAGGTTGCAGTTATCTTGTGCCAACTTGAGATCAATTTTCCTCCTTCTTTTTTTGACATCATGGTTCACTTAATTGTTCATCTAGTGAGAGAGATTAGGTTATGCGGTCCTGTTTATTTGAGGTGCATGTATCCAGTTGAACGATACATGAAAATTTTGAAAGGGTATGTGAGAATCAACGCCGTCCAGAAGCATCTATTATTGAAAGATACAGTGCAGAAGAAGCTATTGAGTTTTGTTCTGACTATATGTCAGACGCAGAAGCTATTGGTATACCTTATCATGGTTCCTTCTTTCATAAATTACTCCTTTCCAAGTTCCTTCACCTTCTCCAAACTTTCTTTCTATTTCATTATAAGGATGTTCATGTAGTGACATTTGACTTAATTCTTGATTATCCTTAGGTTCCAAAGAGTCATTGTTAGAATTTTGGTTTGTTGCCCTTGATTCTGTGACATCCTCACTCATGAAAGGAGTAGGTTCACTTACATTATCTGGGGCATTTTCTTTAGGTGAAAACGTCCTAGAACTATGTGATATAAACATATTTTCTGATAGAATTAAATTCTCAACAAAATAAGAAGAATCTTCATTTGATTTCCCCCCTTGAAGATGATTGCTCTCAAAAAAAGGTTTATTTTCAAAAAAAAAGTAACATCCATAGTTACCAGCAACCGTTTAGAATTGGGATCAAAACATTTATACCCTTTTTGAGTGGGGGAATATCCAACAAAGACACATTTAATAGCATGAGGTTCAAGTTTGCCTATTTGTTTGTGTTCATGGACAAATGCAGTGCATCGAAATATTTTTAGAGGCAAATCGGCTGAAATAGAGGCAATGGGAAAGAATTTTAAAAAAGTTTCGAGAGGAGTCACAGCCTCACCCCATAAGTATTTTGAAACTTTAGTGGAAAAAAGTAAGGCTCTAGCCACTTCAAGAAGGTGCCTATTTTTCCTCTCTGCAATTCCATTTTGTTGGGGTGAGTTAACACATGTACTTTGATGAACTATCCCATTTTCCATAAAAAATTTTTTTTCCCAAAGCTGTGTTAAGATATTCAGTTCCATTGTCAGTTCTGAAAACTTGTATAGTGGAATTAAACTGAGTCTGCACCAATTTAATAAAACTCTTGACAATTTGTCCTACCTCTGATTTTTCTTTTAAGAAATATACCCAACAAATTCTAGTATGATCATCGGTAAAGGTGATCAACCATGTTTTGTTGGATAAAGAATTAATTCTATTAGGCCCCTAAACATCACTATGAATAATAGAAAAAGGTTTTGAAGTTTTATATGTTTGAGCAGGAAAAGAGCTTCGGTGATGTTTTGCAAGTTCACAAATTTTACAATGAAAAGAAGAAAAATCTTGATCAACAAACAATTTCGGAAATACAGTTTTTAAATATTTAAAACTTGGGTGACCCAATCTTAAATGCCACAACATAACATCATCCTATTATTTGAAACAAAAAAAGATTCAGAGAAAGAACTTATTTGTCCAAATTGATGTCTAGTTTCAAGTTCATCTTCAAGGAAGTAGAGTCCTCCATTCTGCTTAGCACTGCCAATCGTCTTCTCTGAGAATGAATCCTGAAACAAACAATGAGTATAAAAAAATGAGTTTGACACCTTTTATCTCGAGTTAATTTACTGACAGACAATAGGTTACACGACAGATTGGGGACATGCAAAACATCTTGAAGAGTTAATAATGGAGAAATAATGACAAAACCTTTTCCTGCCACAGCTGAAAGAGAACCATCACCAATCTTAATTTTTAAATTACCTGCAGAAGGACTATATGAAGAAAACATACTAGACTCTACTGTCATATGATCAGTAGCACCTGAATCAACAATCCAAGTACGACTTGGTTTGACACTAAGGAGGGCTGACTCTAAAAAAATTACCTTTTTGGGCAATGGAACCAAATGAAAACATACGAGAAGTTGTTTAAGACTCAAGAAGCTTGTACAATTGTTCATTAGTGGACGGAAGTGAGTTTGAGGAAGACTGCTGCCCTTGATCAGAAGTATCTTGGCGTGCACGACCTTTGGTTGACGAGTTGAAAATTGTCTTACCCATCATCACCCTTTGCCACACCTTCTCTCTTCTGGTCATAGATTTATTCATCCCCTTTTAATTTTCACTTTTTGATCCGACTCAGACACTGCAAGCTACGATTCTGAGTTTTTTTCTCATGAACAGTAACCGCGGTAATGAACAGTATTGTCAGTATGAATAGTGCATGTGTGAACAGTAACCACGGTATGAACAGTACCGGTGATATGAATATTACATGCGTGAACAGTACCACGGTATGAACAATGTTTACTGGATATCAAAAAACCAGGAAAAAAACTGTAATGATGGCGGCTAGTGTTTATGCGGAAGCAAGGCCCCCAAAAATCGGGGGCTCTGATGCTATGTAGAAATTACTCTATAACTCGAGAGTTGTATATTTCAATGAGATTGGTGCTCCTTTTATATGAGAGAATACAACTAGTCAACTCCTTAATTTAAGCAATGACATAATGAAAAATAAACAACCATTAAAATAGAATAATAACTAAAGGAAGTAATATATATTTCAACAATTTCCTTGATTCAAAATTTCAGGTACAAAGGATTATTTGTAGGTACATTAGGAGAGCTATATAATTATTTCTAGAACTTTCTTAATTAAAATTCAGTTCTAGATCATTTCCACATTTTTATATTTTTTATAATTAAAAGATATAATATTTATGTTGTAAATTCTAGTAAAAACTCACACAAATAAGCTTGATGTGTGGAGCAAAATTAGCAAAAATTAAAACCAAAGTGACCACAGACAATAAAATAAGATAAAGAAGAAGAAAAACACAACGGGACCTACTTTGGGGAGAGATCAGCTCTCCAATTCACCATCAAAGAGTTTCTTACAAAGAGATACAAGGGTTACAAGAAATTAGTCTTCAACAAGTTTACTAAGAATAAACCCTAATTTTTAACCTCTATGTGTTTTTATATTTATCAGTCTCATATTTTTTTATGTATTAATGATAAATATTTATCCCGTGTTTTTCTATTCATCAATGAAGACTATTTGTCCTATGATTTTTATACCAATGATGAATATTTGTGTTGTGCTTTTCTCAATAACAAATTTTTGTCCTGTATATATATATATATATATATATATATATATATATATATATATATATATATATATATATAATATTTTCCCTCAAAGGTTAAAAAAACAGACATTTGTTTTTTGGTTACAATAAAACAGACATTTGTGGCGGATCATTTCCGCCGCAAATTTTGGGCGGTAAATACAAAAATTTGAATTTGCGGCAGACAAAGGCCGTCACTAATTTTTACGACTACACCTTTTGATCGTTGGCATTTGCGTCGAACTGAAAACCGCCGCAAAAGTCCAACGCTTAGATTTTTTTTTTGGTATGTATATTTACACTTCTTACTCTTTCACTCATTCTTACACTAATTCTTTTCTCTAACTCATTCTCTCTACCTTTTCTCCACAACTTCTCTTTGCAACAAATATATTTTCTCTTTACAACAAATAATTTTTTTTGTTATTCTTTACAACAAATAATGGGTTGTTTTATTATTATAATTTGAATTAATTACTAATGACATTTTAATTTTTAATTTTACTTTTCGGCATCATTTGTAATATTTTATTTTATGACATTAACTTTTAATTATTATATATATTTTATGTTGGAATTATTATATCTAAATTTACTTTTTTAAAATTGTTTTTTATCAATATTAAATTAATTGTCAATTTAAATCTGATTTTTATTATAAATTTTTTAATATATATGTATGCTTTTGCGGAAGAAATAGTCCCACGCAAATGCATATATATTTCTAAAACAATTTCCGCAGCATTCGCGGTAAAAATTTTTCCACGCAAACTCCTTGGCTTTTGAGGCGGCCTGGTGCCCCACGCAAATGCCACTTTGTGTCAGCATGACATGCTGGATTTTGCGGCGGCTAGAATTCCGTCGCAACCGTTTGCAAGGCGTTTTTTTGTGTGGGCTTAAATTCAACCGCAAAAGGGCCTTTGCCTCGAAATTTGCCCCACGCTAATTCCATACCTTCTTGTAGTTGCATCCACCTCAATGATGAAATCAAGATCTTCAAAAAACAAGGGAAATTGAATCAATACACTTGGAGAAACTCTACCCTAGAAAGAAGTAATCGACCTGATTCACCTCAATTAGAGAAGGCACTAGATAAAAACATGTCAGCAATGATAACATATTTTTATACGTATTTTTTTACCCTATTCTATTTTATAAGTATTTGTTTTTATTATATTTTTAGAAGTATTTTACTATTTTTCTTCATTTTCCAATAAATTGTGGAAAAGTACTGGAATTTATGCATTTAATGAAGTCTTTAAGAAAAATGATCAATTTGTGATAGTGGAAGGTTTCTTCAATGCAAAAGAAGTGGGAAATAAAAGAAAAACAGCTCAAGTGTGTAGCTAAGGAGTTAAGAATCAAAATTATAACCCAACGGAAGATGGAGAAAAATTCATAAGGTGTTGAAAGTCAACAATTATTATGGTAACATGTAATGGTAGGTTACGACCATAATGGTTTATGTAATGAGTTTTTGTCGGTTACACTTCTGGGTTTTGATTGGTTATGAGAATATATGCCTTGACATGAATACTTTGATTTTGATGATTGACAAAGGGTTTGGTCTATAGAATTTAGGCTTCCTCGGCTAATTACACATGTTGTGCATGAATTCTCTCATTGTTATGGGTACGTAGCACCACATGTATGCCTTGGTCTTTGCTCTTTTGCAACATTCTTGTTTCCTTTGTCCACATGTGTCCTTCCTTAGCTCTTGTTTCCACTATAAGAAAAATAGGATTTTGCGGTGGCAAAAAAGCCCCACAAGTGCACAAAAACAAATTCGAAATGGTTAGTTTGTGGCAACCTATGTTCCCCCGCAAAAATCATCGATGCAAACATTTGCGACCGGCTTTGGCAACCGCGACTCACCGGCCAACACATTTGTGTAGGCCTGAGGTCGCCACAAAAGGCATTGGCTCAAAAAGGAATTGCGCTACCATTTCCATGGGACAAAATCTGCCTCAAAAGACATATATATATATATATATATATATATATATATTAAATTGTGTGGGCTGATGGTCAAATTTAGGCAAGTGTACCAAATAGTTTACCAAGTAATAAAGTGTAAGTAGAGTATCGTATCCACATGGATTGTCGATCCAACTAGGTATTTCACGTTACTTATTTGGGAACAGAAAACAGTAAATAAAAATAGTAAATTAAAATAAAAGATAAAAATGAGGTTTTGCAATTTAGTCTGTTTGCAGCATATCAAGAGTTTATGAGTTAACCTTTTTTTTATTGCAAAATGTTAGAGTTGATTAGGATTCTTCCTCTAATCATTTGTTGGAATTAATTAATGGTCAAGCATTATTTAGTTTCTTATGTCTTCTATCTAAGTTATGAGTTCGTGGGGTTTTACTACCTACTAGTTGTCAAGTTGCACCTATTGATCACATGGGTTTGTACATGTGGGGTCTTACTCTCTCAGAGGTTTGGGATCATTGCCCTCCTGCTGTCAGTTGCAACCTTACATTAGTGTTTCTACACGGTTCAATGTTTAGGGTCGTCAATCCTGTAGGGAGATACACTTTCGCCCGTAAAGGTACGTGTTTGCTTCCATATAAGATGTCTTGGGACTGGGGAACAAAATTCATCTCTTTGTAATGTCTTTTGAGGACTCTTAAATCTTCACTCATGGTCTTCCCAGAGTCTTCACAAGTCTTCAAGATGTCTTGCCTTGCCGATTTGCATGATTTCTTCTTGAATTACATCAAAACACCCTAGAATTGCTATGTTTCTGAAAAAACAAGAATTAAATGACTCAATATAGAAAACATTACAAATGTCCCAAAAACCATAGGCAATTGTTCTAATACTCTTCTATTCTGGACTAAAACTAACTGAAAATGACTGAAAAACATGTTAAGAATAACGTAAGATGATCTGTCATCATAGGCCAAATGCCAAGTCTTTATTCAAAAGAAATACCAATCATTTTAAATCATCGCAAACGCTTGCAATTTATTTTTTTAATTTTCATTTCAAAAGTATCGAGACAAATAACTATTCTTTTTAGTTACATTTTAATAAATAAAAGTTAGGTACAGTAAAACAAAATTTTATAATAAAAATTATATAAAAATAAACAAATAGTAAAACAATTATTTGATAGTACTTCAAAATTAAATATAAAGTTTAAAACTAAAAATTAAGTTGTAGTAAAATTTCTTGTAATAAATTTATAGGGTGAAGGGAAATAGAATAATTGTAGAGAGAAGAATACATTGAGATATGAAAGTGGAATGACGAAAATTAAAAATATCAGGTAGATATTTATGTAGTCCAAAAGCTGCTGCAAAAATTAAGAGTTTTGAATTTTCCTGCCCGATATCATTGGTGTGGGCCCGAGGCCACCATTAGCTTTGCCATTTGTGTGGGCTAAAAGCCGCTGCAAAATGTTTTTTTTAAAATAAATAAAGGGTTAAATATGTTTTTGATCCCTACATTTTACGTCTCTTTGATAAATAGTCCCTACATTTTAATAAATGTTTTTAAAATCCCTACATTTTTTCTCGGTTAGCATTTTTAGTCCCTGCTGTCAAGTTTTGGCCCAGTCATCAAACGGAATGGTGATGTGGCTTTTTTTATATGGTTAAATATGTTTTTGGTCCCTACATTTTACGCTCCTTTGACAAATAGTCCTTACATTTCAATAAATTAGATCCCAAAAACAAATTAGATTCATCTTCTCCATGGAGAGTGTGGGCGGTGAGACTCATGGATAGCAAAATTCACACGCTGCATGTTTGAATTATGAAGGAATTGTTAACCATGCCGTTACATGTAGATAGGCAGGGTGCTGGGATATCGTTACAAGCGAGAATAAAGAAAAGAGTCAAATAATTACAATTAGAAGAACAAAATTGCGAGAAATTATAATACATGTGTTGATGTTGATGATCCTGTGGTTTTGTTCATCTTCACAACTGTCTACAAGGGCGGCGTGCATCCGCCAGTCATGGTTATTGACCTGAGCAAAGTCACATTATAGATATGAATGAGGTAAATTTAGAGAGGTAAGAATGAAGAAAAAACATATTCTTCAGAAAATGACGATCTAATACCCAATAGGAGAGAAACTGCTAGGCAATCCTGATACAGCTGATGATAGAAGCATTGAACTAGAACAAGCTGGATAAGGAAAGAAACATAAGAGACTTCTAAACAATCAACAAGTATCAAAATCAGACTTAACACTCATTCTATATTAAAAAATTCGAAAACTTTACCAATTTTCTCTACTTTGGGATTTGACAATGCAACAGGTTGTTCCTTATTCCTACCCTGCTCTTCTAATTTATTATTTATCTTTACGTCATTGCCATTGTTTGGCTTCTCCAAATAATGTTTTAGCACATTCAACTTCTCCTTAAACGTGGCCATCTTCGCCTCTTCTTCAATTTCTTCAAGAATTTTCTCTACTGTAGCTGGTCTTTCCACCTTGTCTTCAACCTTGATACTATTTTCCCTCTTCTGCATCAGAAATTGGGGTAAGTTGGAGTACAGAAAAAAGGGACAGTAAAAATAATTTAAAGATTAGAGTCATCCTACTCACCATTTCCAAGTCCGGTGCAAATTTTATACTAGCTGATGTTAAATTGCCTTGAGACAAATCATTCCCTTTTGGGAACAGCATCGTAGGAGGAGGAGCCTAAAAGAAAAAGTCACTCTTCATCGGCTATTACAAAACAGAAAGGGAAATGTAATTCGAATGCGAAGAAACATTCAAAGAAGCCGAAGCTGACGGAGAATTCAACGGCCACCGAAAAATCTGCTCCTCCGCGCCGCCGCCGGAGATCCATCTTTCATGTAACTTTTCCATGGAGAGTGTGGGCAGTGAGACTCATGGAGAAGATGAATCTAATTTGTTTTTGGGATCTAATTTATTGATATGTAAGGACTATTTGTCAAAGGGGCGTAAAATGTAGGGACCAAAAACATATTTAACCCTATAAAAAAAGCCACATCACCATTCCGTTTGATGACTGGGCCAAAACTTGACAGCAGGGACTAAAAATGCTAACGGAGAAAAAATGTAGGGATTTTAAAAACATTTATTGAAATGTAGGGACTATTTGTCAAAGAGGCGTAAAATGTAGGGACCAAAAACATATTTAACCCATAAATAAATTGTGTGTCTTTTTTCTTCTCAAATTCACCAAGGGATTAAGGCTACCACAATCATTAAAAATAATGTTTGGATTTTTCTCATTTAACAACAAAAATTGTTCTTTAAGACCATGAAATTACCTTAATATCTCCAGCGGCAGTTAACTGCCGCTCACCCCTCCCCCCAAGTGTTTGATGAAACGTTTGAATGAGTTTTTCATTAATTGTTTTGCATTTCTTATGTTGTAGATTTGAACAAGAACACCAAGTTAGATGTAGTTTACTACCATGCTCGAAAACCCAATTTGTTTAGTGTTCGGGTCCATGTCACGCTGTTAAATCTAAAGGATTAACTAGATGAAATCAATCGTTAACTCAACGACAGACACAAGAAAGGTGAACAATGTTGAGTATCATTGTTCAACAACCGACTCAAATAGAAGCGTCCAGTTCACCCAGATGAAGCTCAGGAATGACGACGACTTGAGAACCATTTTCTTCATATTTGGTCAGCATATTACTAAATAGCTGATCGAGTTGGATACTTTGTTGGTAAGATCTTTTGAAGATATTCGGAAAATTTTGATTAGGCACAGAACCTACGAAGAAATCAAGGCTCTCATGGAGGAACCAGATGAAGATGTTATGTTCTCTAATCTGTGATATATTACATTGTGTTTTATTATGTTGTATTTATATGTTTATTTTGACGATGTTGTATTATTATGTTGTATCATTATTTTGTTGGATTTATGTTTAATTCATGGTAGTTTCTGAAAATGTTGGCATTAAAGTGTCTTATACTTAGTTTAGTGATTTGTTGTGTTGAACCAAAATGAGTTTTGAATAACGTCTTTGATGTTTTGATGATAACAAAGTACGAAAGAAAAATTAGATATGCTAATATGTATTCAAGTGTGCAGAACCATAGAATTTAATTCTGACTCTCAAAGTCAAGTTTTGGTTATGATATATCAAGACTTCGAACAAGATTTGAAGAAAGCTCAACCCAAAATTCAAATCTCAGATTAGAAGAGGCATTTTGTAATACCCTATTTCCCGACGATAATTATTAAATAATAATTATATATTTAATAAAGAAGATGTTACAAAACTCGTCAATATATCACATATAACATAAACACTTTCTTTAAATAATAATTTCAACAGCAAAAAACATTTCATTGATTTCATTAATATTGATTATCCTTGTTATTCAACATCATAAATAGAAATAACAATATTTCCAAGTTCTCGACTTAAAAACAAATTAATTTCAACGTCAACCCCAACCCTGGTGTTACAAGAATCAGAGCTCGTAGCGACTACATGCTTAATAGATAACTAAATAAAATGAAAACTAGACGGAAGACGTATTCCATCTCCACGTTCTAAGTCGTCCCACAGCTAAACTTCCTCAACCTGAGTGTCTGTACCCGGGAGTACAATCACCACAAAGAAAACAACACAACAACAACAAAGGGGTGAGAAATCCTGCCGTAACATAATATTAGGGAAAAGCATACACAACATTATAATACAACAATAACAATATTATGTCGTCATATGATCATCGACATTTATTATATTCTTCTCAACTAATCATACATATCATCATCTCATTCAATTCACACTTAAAAACACCAAGTATAAGTATCATCATTTAAATGCATATGGACTCACCCTAAGACCTATATGAATGTGGTACCACACCTATCGTCGTCATAATTTGCCAGAGATATGTTACTGGACTTTCGTCGTCATAAATTGCCAGAGATATGTTACTGGACTTTCATCGTCATTTCATCTTCATAATTCCTAGACACGACTCTATATGCATGCATGGTGACAGACTCATCAGGTATTACACATCATCACGTCATCATGAATTCACATTCATAAATGCAAGACTCTCCCTAATATGCACAACATCAATGCAAAACACACCGTCATCATTCTCATCATCTTCATAAATAAACATCATCATTCTCATCATCAAAATAATATAGACATCGTCATTCTCATCATCATTATAATATATACATCATCATTCTCATCGTCATAGTAATATAGACATCATCATTCTCATCATCATTATAATATAATCATCATCACTCTCATCATCATATTAACGCAAGTATCATAATTTCTCATCATATTTATTTATACACTTGTATATAATATCAATCGTCATCACTCTTTGTCATAGTCATATGATTCCTCATCATTACTCTCTATTACCGTCTATATCTCTACATTATCTCCTCATTAATCCAACCCTTAAGCACGACTCGTTTCTACGTCAACAACCCTCTATTTTATTTTATAATTCATCTTACGGTCATGCTCTATTCTCTAGTCTATTCTAGGCTCTCTAGATATTTTATCCTGATAGCACACCCTATTCCTCCTTCTTAGTTTTAAGATGTTTACTTCTCCATTCTCTCTATAACTAGGTTTCACCTCACCATCGTCAATAACTCTTTCCTACTTATCCCTCTCATTATTACGACTTTATACCTTAATCCTCGTCTCACATTTGTCATCATCTATAACCTCGACCATTCCCCTAATCTTAACTTCATTCTAATTCAAAGTTATTATCTCACCTTATCGATACTTTCTACGTCAGCAACTTTCCTCACTAAAACTTCATTATAATTTAAGGTTTTATTCTCTCGATACCGGTCATTATTATTATCGTCAAACATTATGACTATTACCTCTTATCTTCTTTCCTATTCATCTCGTTCTCTTCTAATCAATTCCCGTCTTATTCACCGCTATCCTCATTCCTATTATCTTTCACTACTCAATACACACCTTATATGTTCCTACCTAACATTCATCTTAAGTTCCTTAATTACCTTGACTCTTTTACTCTTCAACTTAACAATATTCCTAAGCTCATTATTTGTTTAAGAAGATTATATTTAACTTCATCACTTACTCGGAAGGCACCTACGTTATATCCCTTCTTATCATCGTCTCTTTTCACTTCTTTATCTCTTCATATTTTATACTCTCTTAATCAGCTTACCATATTAGACCTTTTAAAAATACCCCAATGGATTAATCATGTAGTTATCACTCCGCCGTGAACTACTCATCTACATCCCTCACACTTCTCCTTCTACTGCTTAAACTACTTCACCTTTTTAGGCTCAAGACTCATCAAGTATTAAATGTCAACACATCAACAACAGCTTACAGTAATAGATGCAAACTCTTCCTATTTTTCACAACACCGGGACAAAACATATCGTCGTTATTCACATCAGCATAAGAAAACGTTGTCATCATGAATATACATCGTCACTCTCATCATTTATATAATCAACATCATCATTACGAGTATGCTTCACCAACTTCATCATATTTATATATTCAGTAGTCAACGTCATTAGCAACTTCATTATCTAAGCGCTTTCATTCTCACCATTCACTATCCTACTCCTCTCTCTTTATTTCTTCTTGGATTTGTCTCTAACACCCTAAAGTTCTTCCATGTATTAATTCGTTAAGGGGTTGGGGAACTACCCTTAAGACACCAGACTAGACTCCCTTCATTTATGTTTATAGGTTCGGAACCCTAGTATACGCTTTCTTTTCACGCTAACAGCTTTCTTAGACTTACTATTCGTATCGCAGCATGACTCAGGTACAATATTTTATTCATAACTCAAGTTCTAGAGATCTAAATGGATTCAAACCAAAGGGAAATGAAAGCTGACATCTATATCTAAAACTTTCATGAAGGGACCTAAGTCCAATTCGGGACAGAGAGGGATGAAAATGTTTCGTTTCCTAAACCTGGGCAGAGTGCACGACCGTGCCGACCCCTGTGTAGTAATATGACCATAAATCGAGTTGTGGATGTCTAAATTGAAGGTGAGAAAAACACACACAAGAAGGGGGGGTTGAATTGTGTGACTCAAAAACTAAGATCTTTTCTTTTCAAAACTAAGGTTAGGTTCAGAAGCTGATATGAATCAGTTCTGAACTGTTATCAAGAGTTATGCAGCGGTTCAAATAATGAAAAGACAAAGGTAAAGGGAGACACACAGAATTTATACTGGTTCCTTCTCAATGTGAGAAGTAGTCCAGTCCCCTTATTTTCCAACAAGAGAGTTACACTATAATCAGTTCTGATTACAAATGCTCAACCACAAAGGAAGAGACTTCCAGTTGCTTAATCATAAAGAAAGAGGCTTCTATGCTCAACCACCAAGGAAGAGGCTTCCAATGCTCAACCACTAAGGAAGAGGCTTCTCAATGCTCAACCACTAAGGAAGAGGCTTCTGACTCAGACCACAAAGGAATGAGGTTGCAAATGCTCAGTATACAGACTGAGACTTTAGGGACCAAACTGGTTTACAAGTAAAGGAGTTTGGGATGAACACTTGATAAAATATCAGAGGTGTTCTCTTAATACAACACAGGTTAAGACTCTTAACCTTAAGAAATTCTAAGTTACAAGGACTATGAGAATTTCTAAGAGTTTTTGAACTTATGAGTTTTTCAGCAGAAAACAGAGCACAGGTTCAGCAATGTAGTTTCAAGAGTCTTAGACACATTTCTTCTTCAAATCTTCTTCCTTTTATAGATGAAAAATAGCTGTTGAAGATTTGCTTGATTTGAGGAAAGAGCCGTTGCAAGTTGAACTAGGATTTCTGCAAATGTGTGCTGCACTTTTTCAAACAAAACAGAGCAGCAGCCATTTTTGAAATGGCCTACCTTAAAAGCGGGAGAATGTTTGGGTCAGGGAGACAACGGTTCCATTGGGTTGTTCTGACACATCCAGGCATTAAATGCGCACAGTACCACTTGCTTTTAGCCACATCAGCCTTCAGAAGCTTCTCTGTGTGAACAGTGCATCAGAAGCACTGAACATCAGAAGCTGGCTTCAGGATCAGAAGCTGGTCTTCAGACGTTGACTCTGCGTTGACTTCTTCAGAAGCACCCAGACTTCAGAAGCTGCCTTCAGACTCAGAAGCTGCACTTCAGGGGCACCACTTCAGGAGCACTTCTTCAGACCCAGTTTCCTTCTAGCTTTTCAACATTGCTTCTTAGCTTTCCTTTCTTGCTCTAAGCTTGTTCTTTCATAACCATTCTTAATTTCCAATCAATAAACACGTGGTTCTGAAATCACTTGAACAAAGCATTAGCAAATAACCAATTTTCTCTTTAACACTTTGTTATCATCAAAACCATAAAGAGAGATGTGTTTACACATAAATGTTTCAACAATCTCCCCTTAATTCATAAGAGACTTGTTAAACACATTTTGTTCCAACAATCTCCCCCTTTTTGATGATGACAAACATAAGTATTAAATCAGAAAATTGTTGTTAACTTAATTAACAAGTTAACTACAGGGTGTGAGGTTTGTAAGCTCCCCCTGAGTCTGATCCAAGTTAATTAAGTTCAGTTAAAAGCACAAATGTGAAAATTTCAGAATTGTTGTTAAGTTTAATTAACAAGCTGACTTCAGGAGAGGTTTGTAAGCTCCCCCTAGGTCTGACAGTCCTCAAGGTTAGGTTTGTAAGCTCCCCTTGATTCTTGTCCCAGTTAATTAAGCTTAACTTAAAACAATATAGTGAAATTAACACTCAGAATTCAAAATAACTTGTTGACTTCAGGTTCTGAGGTTTGTAAGCTCTCCCCCTAAGTCTGATAATCCACAGGATGAGTTTTGTAAGTTCCCTGAGTCTTATCCAAGTTATTTTAATTCAATTAACTCACTAAGAGTTATATATCTCACAAAATGGTATCAGAGCCAGAATTTCAATTCAGAGGCTAAGAGTTAAAAAACAGTTCTCATAAGTTAGATTCAATCAGTATTAGAGCTTTAACTGAATTTTAACTTATGTTCAGAGCCTCAGGCTTTAATACCTTTTACTCCCCTTTCATAAGTTAATATACTGACAGAATTTTAACTTATGTTGTTGAGCTCAGGTGCTTTAATACTTGTTTTACCTTACTCCCCCTTTTGTCATCAACAAAAAGTTTTTAAAAGAGTTTGAAAACATGTGTATCAGAGCATTTGAATCTCCCCCTTTTTAAAAGAGTTTGAAAACATTTCAAAAAGGTTCAGAGCATATAGGAGGGGGTTGAAAAATATGTGAGATATTTATGCAATCATATGGATAATCAAGCAGCAAAGATAGTTATCAGAACATACTTGATTTTCAATGAGTATATGACTTGCATTAAAAATAGAATGCTGTTCAGAAGCAGAAAAAGTTTAGAGCTTCTGATCAGATCATTCTGTGTTCAGACATGACTTGTTCAGTAAAAGTGGTTCAGTATCAAAGCAAAACACATAAGAAGGTATCAGAGCAGATCTGAGCTAATTTAAGGAAAATAGTTCAGATCAGAGCAGGTCTAATTTAATTTTAAAACAAAATAGTTCAAATTATAGACCACTGAGAAGTTATATCAGAGCTTGATACCAATTGAGGATTTTATCTCAGAGTCTGATACCAAAATACAGTTTTAATACTGCTGATCTTGTATCAGAACCTGATTTCAAAATATGAAGGTTTATCTCAAAGTATGATACCAAATTAAAACATTTCTAAACAACTGAACATTTGTCTGAAATACTTTAGGCATTAAAAAAATGTGTCTGTGCTAAACAGTTTGAAAACAGACTGATACTAACTGAAAATTGTTTGTCAAGCAATTTTAGCATTTAATATCAGAGCAGAAAATCACATTTTTAAATTGATGACTTTGGGAGGATTAGAGTATAACTTTCAAAGCTTTAATCATCATTGCCCATAGCTATACTTATCAGATTCTGACCAACATTAGATTTTTATCAGATTCAGAAGTCAGAAAATCCAGGTTCTGATCCTTCAGACTCTGAAGTTCTTCAGGCTTAACTTTATTCAGACTCTCAGAAGATGAGTGTTTGATAAGTCTTAGCTTATGATAAACTCAGAATCAAGGATTTCATTCAGATTCAAGCACTTTTTCAAGAGAGGAAATGCATGTTCAGATTCTTTTTAATAAAATTGAATCTTTCTTCTGTTAGGGATTTTGTGAATATGTCAGCCCATTGATGATCAGTATCAATGAACTGAATATCCAAAACACCCTTCTGAACATAATCTCTTATAAAATGATGTTTTATTTCTATGTGCTTGGCTCTAGAATGCAGAATTGGATTTTTAGACAAACATATAGCAGCAGTATTATCACAATAAATTGGGATATTATCTGCATGAATCTGATAATCCTCTAATTGATGTTTCATCCAGAGCAGTTGTGTGCTACAACTTGCAGCTGAGATGTATTCTGCTTCTGCTGTTGACAAAGCAATGGTTGCCTGTCTCTTGCTGGCCCAGGATATCAGATTCTCACCAAGAAACTGACAGTTTCCACTGGTGGATTTTCTTTCAATCCTGTCCCCAGCATAGTCAGCATCACAGAATCCAACTAGCTTATAATTCAGAGATTTCTTATACAGAAGTCCCAAATTAGTTGTTCCTTTCAGATACCTAAAGATTCTCTTGACAGCAGTCATATGAGATTCTCTAGGATCTGACTGGAATCTAGCACACAGACATACACTAAATAAAATATCTGGCCTAGAAGCAGTTAAGTATAGGAGAGAACCTATCATACCTCTGTACAGCTTCTGATCTACTTTAGAGCCATTGTCCTCTTTGCTTAAGGTGCAGGTGGGATGCATAGGTGTTGTCATCAGCTTGAAATCATCCAGCTGGAACTTCTTCAGAAGCTCCTTGGTGTATTTTGACTGATGAACATAAACACCATCTTTGCATTGGTTGAATTGAATTCCCAAGAAGAATTTCAGCTCACCCATCATGCTCATTTCAAATTCATCCTGCATTAACTTTGAAAATTCCTTGCAAAGGGAGGCATTAGTAGAACCAAATATGATATCATCCACATATATTTCCACAATTAAGATTTCTTTCTTAACAGTTTTCCTGAAAAGTATATTATCAACTTGACCTCTTACAAAATTATTTTTAATTAAGAAGTTGCTTAGCCTTTCATACCAAGCTCTGGGAGCTTGTTTCAGACCATACAAAGACTTCTTAAGTTTAAAAACATGATTTGGATATTTAACATCTTCAAAACCAGGAGGTTGTTTTACATACACTTCTTCAGAAATTACACCATTTAAGAAGGCACTCTTAACATCCATTTGATATCAGATGATATCATGATTAACAGCATAAGAAAGAAGTAACCTGATTGCTTCCAGTCTTGCTACTGGAGCAAAAGTTTCTGTGTAATCAATTCCTTCTTGCTGGCTGTACCCCTGAGCTACTAATCTAGCCTTGTTTCT
Source organism: Medicago ruthenica (assembly GCA_018208015.1). NCBI lineage: Eukaryota > Viridiplantae > Streptophyta > Magnoliopsida > Fabales > Fabaceae > Medicago > Medicago ruthenica. The sequence continues at coordinate 49,953,964 of CM031377.1, read as the reverse complement.
GATCACTTCTCCTTGTTCATTGAGCTTGTTCCTGAACACCCATTTTGTTCCAATGATGTTCTTCTAATCAGGTCTTGCAACAAGATCCCATACATCATTTCTTTGAAATTGGTTCAGTTCTTCTTGCATTGCTACAATCCAGCCATCATCAGCAAGTGCTTCATCAGCAGTTGTGGGTTCAATCATGGATAGCAGGCCAAGCATAGACTCATTCTGAGTGAATGCTGATCTTGTCTTTCTTGGACTATTCTTGTTTCCAATGATCAACTCCTCAGGATGTGAAGACTTGTACTTGAATGAGGTTCTGGGTGGATTAGCTTCTGAAGAACCATCAGGGATTTGTTCAGAACCATGCTGGTCTTGATTAGCTCCAGGAGTAGTGTCTTTATCAGAGAGTTTCTCAGAGTCTTCATTGTTTTCAGCTTCTGAACCTTCATCAGAACCTGAACTGGGTTCAGCTTCTGAAGATTCTTCTGAGATTCTGACATCTGCAAAACTCTCAACCAGCTCTGGTATTTCATTACCAGGCTTCTTATCATCAAACCTAATGTGTATAGCTTCTTCAACAACATGTGTTTCAGAATTATACACCCTGTATGCCTTAGATCTCTCTGAGTATCCTAAAAAGGTACCCTTTTGAGCCTTGACATCAAATTTCTTTAGGTAGATCTTATTGTTTAGTATGTAACATGTACAACCAAACTGATGAAAATAAGAAATATTTGGTTTTCTTCCTTTAAATAATTCATATGTTGTTTTATTCAGAATGGGTCTGATATAGATCCTGTTCTGAATATAACATGCTGTGTTTACAGCTTGTGCCCAAAAGTACTTAGCAATTTTAGATTCATGGATCATGGTTCTGGCCATTTCATATAAAGACCTGTTCTTTCTCTCTACAACTCCATTTTGTTGTGGAGTTCTAGGAGATGAGAACTCATGGAGAATTCCATGATCTTCACAAAAATTTTCAAAAGGTTCATTTTCAAATTCCCCACCATGATCACTTCTGATTTTTAAAATTTTCAAATCAGTTTCAGTTTGTACTTGTTTGCAGAATTTGAAAAACACATCATATGTTTCATTTTTGCTTCTGAGGAATTTAACCCAAGTCCACCTACTGTAATCATCAACAATTACAAGTCCATACTTCTTCCCATTGATTGAAGTTGTTCCAACAGGACCAAACAAATCAATGTGAAGGAGTTCTAGAGGTTTAGAGGTGGAAACAATGTTCTTAGATTTAAAAGAAGTTTTAGAAAATTTTCCAATTTGGCATGCTGAACATAGAGCATCTGAGTGATAATCAATGCTGGGTAGGCCTCTGACCAGCTGTAACTTGCTAAGCTTAGAGATGAGTCTCCAGTTAGCATGTCCCAGCCTTTTGTGACAGACCCATTTCTCATCACTTACAGACAGAAGGCAAACTACCTTCTGCTGAACCAATTCAGAAAAATTTATTTTGTAAACATTGTTTTTCCTGCTGCCTCTGAACACTACAGACTTATCTTTGTTACTGATTACAGTACATGTGTTCTTATTAAACAGGACTTCATAATTACTATCACATAATTGACTTCTGCTAAGTAAATTATGTCTAAGTCCATCTACCAGCCAGACATTATCAATGTACAGAGAAGAATTACCTATCTTACCAGTACCAATGATCTTTCCTTTCTGACTTCCTCCAAACCCCACAGTTCCTCCCTCTTTCAGAGTTAAGGTTTGGAACATAGACTTGTCCCCTGTCATATGATGCGATCATCCACTGTCCAGGTACCAGGACCTTTCCTTTTCTTTGGATGTTAAGCATATCTGCAAATGAAACTATCTCAGACTAAGGTACCCAGATTTTCATGGGTCCTTTGGGGTTAGTCCTGAAAGGTTTTGGCTTCTTGTGTCTGAAGTTATGATATTTAGACTTGTTCTGATACTTAGGATATGAATCCTTATATTCTGAATAAGTCTGAGTTTCAGAACCTGAGTACTTCAGAACCTGAGTTCTCAAAGATTTGGACTCAGATTTCTTCAGAACCTGAGACTTGAAGGTCTTTGGCTCTGAGTCCTTTAGAGTTTGAACCATTGAGCACTTTGGTTCTGATCTCTTCAGAATTCTAACTTTGTTTACTTCAGGCACAAGGCAAGCTTCAGTTTTGCCTTTCTTAAAACAATCAGAAGCATAAAACTGATTGGTTTGCTTTTGCTTGCTTTTCTTAACATTCTAAGATTGAAAATGTTTTGTGTTGACGGGTTTAATAGATTTTGAAGTTTTAATAAACTCAGTCTTTGAAAATTGTGAATCATTCAGATTCTGAGACTTACTAGTTCCAGGTTCTGAACTCTTCAGATTCTGACCATTCTCAGGTTCAGAGTCTGATTTTCTCTTACTCTTAGGCTTAGGACCTTTTGGCTTAGATTTAGGCAAGGTTTTAACATCTGCCTTCATCTTACCCTTAGGTTCAGAAGCTTCAGAGTCTGAGCTGTTCAGAACATCTGACTTAGTCTCAGATTCTGACATTTTCAACTTCTCAGAGTTGTCAGAAGCAGCCACAAAGCATATACCATTGCCTTTTAAAATATTTTCAGAACATGAAGGTGAGTTTGATTCATTTGAAGGTTTGAATGAATCATAGCCAATGCCTTCACCTTTGTTTCTGATCATATTATACACCATAGAGGCAATCTTTGTTCTATTGAATCCAGTTAAGATGAAATCCTGAAGAGCTATTTCCTATTCATTAGGAACCTCTTCAGATTTCTTATGAGCCTCTTTTCTGAGTTCTTCAACTTCTTCATCATATTCAAAAAATTGATTCTGAAGTTTAAGATTTTCCTCAGATAGCAAGTTAGTTTGATTTTTCAAATATTTAATTTCTTTTAACTTGCTCTTAAGATGACTCATAAGATCATTAACTGTTTCAATTAATTCATGAAATTCTGGCCAGGCAATAACAAAGAGTAAACAGGTTCTGAACCAAACAGGTTCTGAACTAAACTTAGCAGAATTAACAACAGATAATCAGCAGAAATTAAAAGTGCAGGAAAGCTAAAGAAGGCACAAGGTTTGTTAACCCAGTTCGGAGTAAACACCTCCTACTCTGGGGGATACCAATCCAGGAAGGAATTCCACTATAGGAATTAATCCTTATGACTCAAGACACTGTCTCCCAATTCCCAGCCTAAGCAATTAACTTCCTCCTAGTCTTGAATTCTACCCAACACGTTGAGTATTAGAGACCACTAACTTCCTATTCAAGTAACAAACCTGTTACTGAACCCCTTAACAAAAACTACTCTGTTTTGAAGGACAACTTCAATACATCTGACTGCACTCGTACCTACAGGCTTAGAGTGATTACAACTCAATTAAAAACACTAAACCAACTCAATAGAGTGGTGCACAAACAAAGCTTAAAGCTTACAAACACTAAGACTCAATTCTCTGAATTTTTCTCTCTAATTCTTGCCACTTGAATAGCAGCAAAGCACTCCTTATATAGCCTTCAGCAAGTCTCTTAATTTTGTAGCCAATCTTCTGAATTAGATTTGTTTATGAATTATGAATGATCCAATAAGGAAACAAATAAACCTGCAATGTATCTTTATAAAGATTCTGCAGAAAAATACGAACTTCATAAAACTGAACCAAATCTTCATAAAATCTTCACCAAATCAACCAGCATTCTAGAAGCAATATGTGAGGATAAATCCTTGATAAATCTCGCCAAGATTCATGTAGAAATAACTTGCAAAAATGCAGCTTCTGAAGAAGTCAACAAAAGTCAACGCGGGCATCAGACTCAACTTTCAGCTTCTGAAGTGCTACAGTGCGTCTGAAGGAATTTTCTGCTTCTGAAGGCCAAAAGTGCTTCTGAACAGCTTCAATTGCAATTTCTTGTAACTGAAGACTTGTTCTAAACATGGAGATGCTTCTATTCAACACATTGGATTTGCCAAATAATGCAGCCAACACCAAAATACTCAACAATCTCCCCCTTTGGCAAATTTTTTGGCTAAAACCAATGTTCACACACTCAAGCTCTTCAATTCTCCCATAACCAATCTTAACAATGAAGAACTTCACAATAAATAACATAGCAAACAGATTAGCAAAGATTAGCAGCGGACAAAACACTCTCTGAGCTATGTTAAACAGCAGCTTCAGCTTCTGAACACTGAAGCACACATAACACAATTACTGATCAACTCCTGATCATCACAAACACTCCTGAAGCTTCACAATACTCCCCCTGCAACTCAGCATTCAATATTACTCCATAAAAAAACTCCCCCTTAATTCTGAACTGCAGTAACTTGTGAGACACGTAACATACTTCAGGAATACACCAACACTCAGGAATATAATAACCTTGTACTCCCCCTGAGACACACACTCCCCCTCAATATCACTAACACATATCATGTTGCATTGGTTATGAATTCTGAGCAAAACATGCAACTTCTGAACCACACTACAATCTGACAGCACACACTCTAAACAGCTCATGTCTGATCTTAAACATAAGTTTTTCTCCCCCTTTTTAGCCACAAAATTATGACAAACCACAGGTTTAACATAGGGTTTAAAAAAATTGCACATACATCATCAGAATCAGTCCCATCATCAACTTCAAATCCAGGATCAGACACACATTCAACATTAGCAAAACTGGCAGGTACTCTATCTTCCTCACATCCAGTTTGCAATAATTGCTATAAATCCTTATGCTGACTAACATTTGAAGAACCACAACCAAAACCATTCCTCCCAGCAATTTGTTCCTCAAAATCAGCCACTCTTTTCTGATCACAAGTCCTAGCAACTTCAGACTTACAAGAAAATAGTACCTTCTGAGCAGGAACATGAACTTTGCTCCAGACTTTGGATGGTCCAGCATCAGAATTCTTCTGTGCTATAGGAATTGGCTTGCTGTCATCAGCAACAGCCTTTCCCTTTCCTTTGTTCAGATTCTGAGCAATACCTTCACTCTTAGGTCTCCAAACTTTCTTGATTTTGCTCTTGTTCACAGCTGGTTCAACTTTTCTATGTTGCAAATGTTTGGGATAACCATGCAATTTGTAACAAAAAGGTTTAATGTGACCCTTTTTACCACAATGATGACAGACCCAAGGTTGATTCCTTCTTTTGTTTCTGTTAAACTTCTGGGAATGCATCTGAGCATGATTCTGAGGCAGCATCTGAACTTGCTTATGAGGTATCATTTGAGCTGGCTTCTGACCTTGCATATGTGCTTGTTTCTGAGGACTCCTCTTTGGTATTCCAACCATAGAATCATGAGTTTGAGTAGCAGGAACAAACTGACTAACAGGATTTTTCTCCTTGAGCTTCAGACTCTGATCAACATAACCTAACCCAGTTTTTCCTTGCTTCTGGACATCCAGAATTTCCTCCAACTTATCAGTAGCAGAGTTCATCATCCTAACGTGCTTCTTCATCTAATCAAGTTGGGAATTCAGTTGGCTCACTTCATCCTTTAAATCAGAGTTTTGTACCAAAAGTTCACCTTTCTCAGCCTCCAGTTGACAAATGTTCTTCTTCTGATCCACTACTTGATTGCAAACTTCTAAACTTCTGATGTATAGATTCTTGTAATTTTCAGCCAGTTCATCATATGAGAGTTTTGCAACTTCAGACACAGATGAGGCTACAGACTCTGATTCAGACTCAGAAAATGTCTCAGACTCTGAAAATGCATCAGACTTTGAACCAGTTCCTGAGTTCTGTTTTAACCTTACCATCAGGCCTGTATTAACCTTAGCAGATTCACTCTCAGCATCTTCTTCAGAATCATCATCAGACCATGAAGCAGCTAGGCTCTTCTTCTTCTGCTTCTTAAGAAAAGTAGGACATTCTGTCTTGATATGTCCAAAGCCCTCAACTTCTTTTTCTGAGTTCTTCAACTTCTTCATCATATTCAAAAAATTGATTCTGAAGTTTAAGATTTTCCTCAGATAGCAAGTTAGTTTGATTTTTCAAATATTTAATTTCTTTTAACTTGCTCTTAAGATGACTCATAAGATCATTAACTGTTTTAATTAATTCATGAAATTCTGGCCAGGCAATAACAAAGAGTAAACAGGTTCTGAACCAAACAGGTTCTGAACTAAACTTAACACAATTAACAACAGATAATCAGCAGAAATTAAAAGTGCAGGAAAGCTAAAGAAGGCACAAGGTTTGTTAACCCAGTTCGGAGTAAACACCTCCTACTCTGAGGGATACCAATCCAGGAAGGAATTCCACTATAGGAATTAATCCTTATGACTCAAGACACTGTCTCCCAGTTCCCAGCCTAAGCAATTAACTTCCTCCTAGTCTTGAATTCTACCCAACACGTTGAGTATTAGAGACCACTAACTTCCTATTCAAGTAACAAACCTGTTACTGAACCCCTTAACAAAAACTACTCTGTTTTGAAGAACAACTTCAATACATCTGACTGCACTCGTACCTACAGGCTTAGAGTGATTACAACTCAATTAAAAACACTAAACAAACTCAATAGAGTGGTGCACAAACAAAGCTTAAAGCTTACAAACACTAAGACTCAATTCTCTGAATTTTTCTCTCTAATTCTTGCCACTTGAATAGCAGCAAAGCACTCCTTATATAGCCTTCAGCAAGTCTCTTAATTTTGTAGCCAATCTTCTGAATAAGATTTGTTTATGAATTATGAATGATCCAATAGGGAAACAAATAAACCTGCAATGTATCTTTATATAGATTCTGCAGAAAAATACGAACTTCATAAAACTGAACCAAATCTTCATAAAATCTTCACCAAATCAACCAGCATTCTAGAAGCAATATGCGAGGATAAATCCTTGATAAATCTCGCCAAGATTCATGTAGAAATAACTTGCAAAAATGCAGCTTCTGAAGAAGTCAACAAAAGTCAACGCGGGCATCAGACTCAACTTTCAGCTTCTGAAGTGCTACAATGCGTCTGAAGGAATTTTCTGCTTCTAAAGGCCAAAAGTGCTTCTGAACAGCTTCAAATGCAATTTCTTGTAACTGAAGACTTGTTCTAAACATGGAGATGCTTCTATTCAACACATTGGATTTGCCAAATAATGCAGCCAACACCAAAATACTCAACAATTCAGATCTAGAGAGTTCAGAATATACCTCATCTTCTTCATCAGAATCTGAGCATGATTCTGCATCAGAAAATGCAGTTGCCATCAAGGCCAGGTTTGCTTCTTCCTCATCAAATTCTGACTCATTATCCAGATCATCCCATGTTGCCATGAGACTCTTCTTAAGCTTGTTTCTGAAACTGCTGGATTTTGAGCTGGACTTCTTTGCTTTCTCTTTAGACTTTTCTTTCTGAACATCAGGACAGTCAGCAATGAAGTGCCCAGGCTTCTTACAGTTGTAGCAGCTTTCCTTCTGGATATCCCTCTTTGAACCAGAACCAGATCCTCTAAAGTTACTGCTTCTGTTAGAGAATTTTTTCTTTCTATTCATCAGATACTGAAGCCTTTTAGAAAGCTGATAAGTGCCTAAAAGTTGTTATCTTTTGGTACAATTTAGGGCACTTATGTTACTTGTTTTACAAGTTACCTTAGGATAAGAGCATATTTGTGTTAAAAATGCAATATTTGTGATCCTAAGCCTTACCCCATGTTATTATGCAGGAAATACATGCTTGGACCTGATTGATGCAAGGAAATGAAGTTTTTATTGATGCCATCGCTACAAGCGCAGAAGCCATCGCTAGTAGCGAGGATAGGCAGGGATTTCCATGAAGCCATCGCTAGAAGCGAGCCTAGGTAGGGATTTACAAGAGTTCATCGCTTCAAGCGATGAACTGGACGCTAGAAGCGAGCCTAGGCAGGGAATTTCAAGCTTCCATCGCTAGTAGCGACAAACCTTGTCGCTACAGCGACCAGAGGGCGGTTTAATGCTCAAGGATGACGTGGAGCTCTCCCATTGGCCAGTTGACTTCCTCGCTACAAGCGACAGGCTGGTCGCTTGTAGCAAGCGTGCTTTTTCTCAGATTATAAATACTTTTGAAGCTCATTTTTTCAAATAGTTAGTTTTTTATCAGATTTTACATTTTCCAGAGCTCAAAATATTTGATTTCTAAGAGAGAGAATAGGCATAGAAGGAGGAAAACTTCAAATAGCAAAAGGATTTGAATTGAAGAATACATTAAGAAGCTTTGAGAAATCAAGCCTTAACATATCTTCATCTTCCTTTCTTGTTTTGCAATAGTTATCATGACAATGATCAACTAATCTCTTTTGTTGGGATTAATAGGTAATCAATCATTCTATGTTGTAAACTTTTGATTTATTAAATATATGATTCTAGCATTTTTATATACCATTGAATTTCTTCTTGCTTTTCACTCTTATATTTGATTTAAATGATGTTGGAAAATACTTTTGAATCTAGGTTTAGAATAATATTCTATCAAGATAAGAAATTCTAGAAATGGGATTTGGTTTTGATAATTACATTAAAGTATTGGATCGTAAAGCTTTCGAATCGTTTAATAGATTGAGAAATCATCGATTAAACGATACGATCGATATCACGACGTCATTTGGGAAATCAATGACGTTGTTAAGCAATACGTGATAATGTCATATATAAGAAAAAGCTAGAATCCGTATTTACGATCAATCGAATACAAACAATGTTTGATTGATGAACGTTAATCCTAACACCTTCTATGTCCTATTACTCTACTATTTATTTATAATGCTTTTTAAATGTTGAGTAGTGTAGTATTCAAAAAGGTTAAACCCTAACTTAAGACGATAATCGACGTTGAACGGTTTATGATACCACGTTAATCCCTGTGGAACGATATAAAACTTATACTTACTTTTGTGCTTTAACAAAAGCATTGCAAGCTCATCAGCATCTGAATCTTCATCAGAATTTCCCTCAGGAAACTCTTCTTCAGATTCAATAGCTTTCAAAGCTTTAGCAGGTTTTCTTTTAGACTTCAGAGCTAATGTTTTTGATTCTCTAACAGACTCATCCTCATTGAGTCCCAGTTCATGCACCTTGAGGGAGCTTATCAGATCCTCAATACTCAAGGTATTCAGATCCTTAGCTTCCTCAATAGCAGTCACTTTAGGTCTCCATTTGGATGGCAGACTTCTTAAGAGTTTGTTCACATGGTCAGCTGTGGTATAACTCTTCTTCAGAATCTGAAGTCCAGAAACCAGAGTCTGAAATCTTGAGAACATAGTCTTAATATTTTCATCCTCTTTCATTCTGAACAGTTCATATTGCTGAACAAGAATGTTTGCCTTAGCTTCTCTAACTTTCTTATTACCTTCATAGTTAGAGCAGAGGGATGTGAATATGGCTTTAGCAGTTGACTTGTCACTCAGCTTCTGATACTCTGAGTGAGGTAGTGAATCCACAATAATGCCTCTGACATTATGGTGCTTTCTATATATCTTCCTCTCAGCATCACTCAGAGCTCTTCTGTTGACAGCAACACCTTCTTCATCCACTGGTATTGAGATTCCATCTTCAATAATATCCCATAGTGTATCATCTATACCAATGATATGGCTGTACATTTTACTTTTCCACCATGAGAACTTCTCAGGATCACCAGTAAACATTGGAGGTTTATTGTGTGACCTGGATTTTCTCTCATCAGTGCCATAATCATATTGTACAGAAGTATGTCTAGGAGGAGGTGGAGGAGAAGGAGGTGAATCTTCATTATCAGACAAGTTTTTCTCAGGATCAAGACTGACACACTGTTAAGTGTTAATATCAGAACTGGAGCTCTGATACCAACTGAAGGTGAGAAAAACACACACAAGAAGGGGGGGTTGAATTGTGTGACTCAAAAACTAAGATCTTTTCTTTTCAAAACTAAGGTTAGGTTCAGAAGCTGATATGAATCAGTTCTGAACTGTTATCAAGAGTTATGCAGCGGTTCAAATAATGAAAAGACAAAGGTAAAGGGAGACACACAGAATTTATACTGGTTCCTTCTCAATGTGAGAAGTAGTCCAGTCCCCTTGTTTTCCAACAAGAGAGTTCCACTATAATCAGTTCTGATTACAAATGCTCAACCACAAAGGAAGAGACTTCTAGTTGCTCAATCACAAAGAAAGAGGCTTCTATGCTCAACCACCAAGGAAGAGGCTTCCAATGCTCAACCACTAAGGAAGAGGCTTCTCAATGCTCAACCACTAAGGAAGAGGCTTCTGACTCAGACCACAAAGGAATGAGGTTACAAATGCTCAGTATACAGACTGAGACTTTAGGGACCAAACTGGTTTACAAGTAAAGGAGTTTGGGATGAACACTTGATAAAATATCAGAGGTGTTCTCTTAATACAACACAGGTTAAGACTCTTAACCTTAAGAAATTCTAAGTTACAAGGACTATGAGAATTTCTAAGAGTTTTTGAACTTATGAGTTTTTCAGCAGAAAACAGAGCACAGGTTCAGCAATGTAGTTTCAAGAGTCTTAGACACATTTCTTCTTCAAATCTTCTTCCTTTTATAGATGAAAAATAGCTGTTGAAGATTTGCTTGATTTGAGGAAAGAGCCGTTGCAAGTTGAACTAGGATTTCTGCAAATGTGTGCTGCACTTTTTCAAACAAAACAGAGCAGCAGCCATTTTTGAAATGGCCTACCTTAAAAGCTGGAGAATGTTTGGGTCAGGGAGACAACTGTTCCATTGGGTTGTTCTGATACATCCAGGCATTAAATGCGCACAGTACCACTTGCTTCTAGCCACATCAGCCTTCAGAAGCTTCTCTGTGTGAACAGTGCATCAGAAGCACTGAACATCAGAAGCTGGCTTCAGGATCAGAAGCTGGTCTTCAGAGGTTGACTCTGCGTTGACTTCTTCAGAAGCACCCAGACTTCAGAAGCTGCCTTCAGACTCAGAAGCTGCACTTCAGGGGCACCACTTCAGGAGCACTTCTTCAGACCCAGTCTCCTTCTAGCTTTTCAACATTGCTTCTTTGCTTTCCTTTCTTGCTCTAAGCTTGTTCTTTCATAACCATTCTTAATTTCCAATCAATAAACACGTGGTTCTGAAATCACTTAAACAAAGCATTAGCAAATAACCAATTTTCTCTTTAACACTTTGTTATCATCAAAACCATAAAGAGAGATGTGTTTACACATAAATGTTTCAACAATCTCCCCTTAATTCATAAGAGACTTGTTAAACACATTTTGTTCCAACATAAATTAGGTCACTCCAAAGCCACATAAAAGCTAACATCCATATCTATAACTTTTATGAAGACACCTAAGATCAATTCGGAACTGAAAATGATCAAAAAGTTGTGCCAAAATCGCGTCACGATTCTGTCAGCATCAGAACGCAGATTTTGTAATTTTCCACCATGGGAGCTTCCCCGGCTCCGATTTCGACCCCCCCCCCCCCAACTCACCCAATTCGTCCCTAAACATCACCCTAAGGTTACCCTATCATTCAAACACTAATTTTCCATTAACCTACTGATTCACACACTCTCTTCATGGTCAATCCTCTATTCGTAAACCGTAAACTAGTTTCTCTTAATTTTAAATAATTCAACCTCGTCTTTACCTTCGTCCATCATCAATCTCTCATCACAATCTCACATCATAACAGAAACATCATCTTAAGAATTAAACACCCCCCATCATATATTAAGATACACTAAAGTGCAAAGATTCTCCCTCTTACCTTGATTACTCTGAAATCTCTGGTTTGGCTTGACTTCGTTGTAGCTAGGTTTTCCTTTCTCTGACGGCTGCTCTTCTCTCTGTTTCTACGTTCAGCAAAACTGAGTTCTAATTTCCCAAAACCCTTATTTATATTTGGTCTAGCCACTCTTCATATAACTTTCCTCTTCTATTCACTATTCTTTTGCTTTTCCCCTCCCCCACTTATTAAAAACCTATTTTCTACACCTCCTACTCTTTTCTACTTGTTTTTCAATTCTCTTTCTATATTATTTAAATTCTGGTATCATAAATTAATTCACCAATATAATTCAACCCTCTCAACATTTACTTCACATTCAAATAAAACAACATTAATAATAATATTCACCACGCCACACCTATTAAAATTTATTGAATTACTTAAAGCTTCTGATGGAATCAAGATTCTGAAGGAAGGAGCATATGAAGATGACATCAGAAGTCTGGGAGACTCTAACATGGTGTGTATTCTTCTGATGGAATGTCGCTTTCATGCTCTGAATAGTACAATTTGTCTTCTTCTGACCACGTGCAGAAACAAACAAGAAAATTCAAGGACAAAGAGAATGTAATGAGCCATTCTATTTGAAATGGGTATGATGGGATAATTGAAGTTCTTTCTTGGTATTCAAATCAATCAATGCAAAGATGGAGTCTATGTTCATCAATCTAAATACATAAAGGAGCTTCTAAAGAAGTTCAAGTTAGAGGACTGTAAACTAATGGATACACCAATGCATCAAATTTGAATCTCAGCAAAGTTGATACAAGCAGCAAGGTAGATCGGAAGGTATACAAAGGTTTGATAGGTTCTTTGCTTTACCTAACGACATCTATACCTGATATTTTATTCGGTGTATGCTTGTGTGAAAGATTCCGATCAGACCCAAGAGAAACTCACTTAACTGTTGTTAGAAGAAGCTTTAGATATCTGAAAGGAACTACTAATCTTCGCTTGCTCTATAGGAAATCCCAAGATTATAAGTTAGTTGGATTTTGTGATGGTGACTATGCTGGAGAGGAAATTAAAAGAAAAAACACCAGTGAAAATTGCCAATTCATTGGTTAAATCTGATCTAATAGCCTTGTAAAAGACATTCAACTATTGCAATGTCTACATCAGAAGCAGAATACATATCAATAGCAAGTTGTTACACACAACTGCAATGGATGAAACATTAGTTAGAAGACTATCAAATTAGTAAAACCAGTATTCATATTTTCTGTGATAATATTACTGCTATATGTTTGTCTAAAAATCCTACTATGCACTCAAGAGCTAAGCACGTTGAAATAAAGCATCATTTTATCAGAGACTATGTTCAAAAAGGTGTTTTAGATATAAAGTTCATTGATACTGATCATTAATGGACTGATATACTAACAAAACACTGAGCAAAAGATAATCTTATCTTTATTAAGAAAAATCTGAACATGCACTTTGTCAAAAATGATGCTTGCTTCTGATCTATTTTTCAGAGTCTAATGTTAGTTAGAAGGAACTCTGATCAGAACCTCTAACTCTGACATAATTTGATTTTTAGTGACTCTGATAAAAAATAAGTGGAAATAATTTGAACAATGCCTCTGAAATTTTGATGATAAAAAAATATGAAAGAACATTTGGATATGCTATTTATTCAAGCATGCAGAACCATAGAATTAAATTTTGACTCTCAAAGTCAAGTTTTGGTTTTAATATATCAACACTCTGAACATAATGGAAAGCATCTGATACAAAAGAGAAGCATTTGGGACTTCAAACAAGATTTGAAGAAAGGTCAACCCAAAACTCAAATCTCTGATCTTAAAAGGCATTTTATCTTGAAGTTTCTGATGGAATCAAGACTCTGAAGGAAGGAGCATATGAAGATAACATTAGCAGGTTGGGAGACTCTGAACTGGTTCGTCTTCTTCTGATGGAATGTCGCTTTAAGGATCTGAATAGTACAATTTGCCTCCTTCTGACCACGTGTAGAAAAAAAACAAAGTTCAAGGAAAAAGAATATAACACATCATTCTATTAGAAGTAAAGGATTTTCGAATAACTATTCATTGACATTATCCATTTAAGGCAAAGTTTTAACGATTGTGATCATGCTTCTCAAGGACTTATTTGATGCGTTACTTAGCACCTCTTCAACAACGGCTCTACTATTCTATCCTTTATAAGGACCTGAGTTGTTGAAGAATCACATCAGACTTCTATCATTTTACTAATGTCAATACTCTATCAAATTCAAAAATGCACTAACACTTACCAAAAATCTTACAAACTTTCAATCTTAGAATTTCTTAAGTGTTCAAAAGTCACTTGTTCTTTATGTTAATTACACCTCTGGTTGTATATCAAGTGTAAACACAATCTCTCTTATTTGATAAACTCTGATTGTAAAAGTTCTCTTGTGTGAGGCAAGGAAGTCTCTTACTGTGTGTTTGAGCAAATTGTAATTTTTTTGTGATTATAGTGAAAAATCTCTTGGAGGTACAATGGGACTAGACTAAACTCGAATTGTGGCCTGAACAAGGATAATTGCTTGTGCTCTCTCTCTCTCTCTCTCTCTCTCTCTCACTCTCTGTTTGTGTTTATCTTGATTTTGTTGCATACTCTGTTTTTATCCAACTATGATCAAGTTCTGATAAGCACTTAGAAAAGTTTTTTGAAAAAGCCAATACAATTCAACCATTCACCCTTTTTTGTGTTTTTCTCACCTTCATGCTAGTTTATCTGAAAACTAAAAAGAATGAAGAAAACATGTTTTGTATGCTACCTAATGAGCTATTTAGGTTCTCACATCAAATTCATTCATATAAGATGAGTGTGATGAAAGGGGCTGTATTTCCAAGATGTTGTTTTGAGCTTGATCATGCTTCTCTGACAATTGAAACATGTCAGTTTTCAAGGAAGTAGGATGAAGTTCAAAAGAATATATTGACATAAATTCCCTTTTGTCATTACTAATCTTATATGAAGGAATTTGATGTGAAAACTAAAGGTGATAAAAACACAAGAAGGGAGGGATGTTGAAGTGTTGCCTTTTCTATAAATTTTTTTTTATGTGTTTATCATAACTAAATCAAAGTTTGATAAAAAAAAACACACACATAGAGATAGATAGATAGAGAGAGAGAGAGAGAGAGAGAGAGAGAGAGAGAGAGAGAGAGAGAGAGAGAGAGAGAGAGAGAGAGAGAGAGAACAATACAAGCAGATTATCCTGGTTCACCTAAGAATCTGAGGTTAGTCCAGTCCCCTTGCACTTCCAAGAGATTTTTCACTATAATCACAACAGATTACAATTGCTCAAACACACAAGTAAGAAACTTACTTGCCTCACACAAGAGGACTTATACAATTAAAGTTTTACAAAATATTTGTAATTGTTTACACTTTCAGAACTCTAAGATTGGTAAACTATCTTTAAGAACAATTAACTTCTGATACATAAGAAAATTCTAAGAAACTAAGTTTATAAGAATTTTGTAAGTGTTTGAAGGCTTTTGAATTTGACATAGGTTTGACTTTTCTAAATTTTTTCAAAGTGTTGTGTATTCTTGAAATTGCTCAGGTCTTTAAATAGGAGAGAAAAAATAGAGTTGTTGTTTTAATTTAGCCAACTCATCAGAATCGTCCTTGAGAAGCTTGATCAGGTTTTAAAAACTTTACCTCAATTGGATCATGTCTTTGAATAGTACTTGAAAAATCCTTTGCTTCATATTGAATGATCTGTTCATTATCTGCCTTTGAATTTCTCTGTTTTTTCTGCGCGTGTGATAAAGAGAGGACAAACTATACTATTAGCGCTCAAAACCGACCTTCCATGAGAAGAAGACAAAACTGGTCAGAGTCACCTAAACTGCTGACATCATCCAAACTTCTTTCCTTCAGAGGCTGAAACCATTAAAGCTTGTTTTCATTAGAGTCTTCAAGACACCTTCTAATCAGATCATTGACTTTCTGTTGACCTTTATTCAAATCATCTTTTAAGTCTTCAGAAGTTCCCAGTGGTTTTCTTGAGTACTAAAATTCTTTCCCTTGTGCTCAGAGCTTGATGTCTCATAACAAAAACTTGACTTTGAAGTCAGACTTTAATTATATGGTCCTGCACACTTGAACACACATTAGAGTGCCAGGTTGTTCTTTCATAAATTGTTATCATCAAAACTTAAGAAACATTAACCTAAAACTCATTTTGGTTCAACAAGAATTTGTATAGCTCATTAGATAGAATACAAAACATGTTCCTTCCATTCTTTTGAGTTTTCGAAGAGACTGGGAAATCATTACACTATAAGACACTTCAATGCCAACATTTTCAGAAAACTTCCATGAATTAAATAAAATTCTACATCAAAATGATACAATATCGTTAATGAGAATGTCATGTAAGGCTTCCTTAATTGTGTTTGTTGGATATTTTGATGCTGGCTACATGTTTGTTAAAATCAAAATGTACAAGCAATGCATCTTCAGAAGCTAATTTGTGTCTTCAGAAGCTGGAAACTGGATTTCAGACGCTGGTACTGTTCATCAGAAGCTGAACTGGTCTACAGATGCTTGTACTGTTCATCAGACGCACTATTCAGACGTTGACTTTTGTTGACCTTCAGAAGCTGTTGTTCAGACGCTGACTATTGTTGACCTTCAGAAGCTGCTTTTCAGAAGCATGTTTTCTGCGTCTGAATTCTGTTAAATCTTTCACAGTATCTTTTGAAGATTTAATTGAAGATTTATCCAAGCTTCATTTCTAGAAGGAAGTATTTTTTTGCGCAAGATATGTTCTGAAGATTTGATTCAATTATTTGTGAATATATTTTCAAGGAAATCTTTGGAAAATATATTTGTGAATTTTATGTGAGCTTCTATTTGCTTCTAAAAGAATTCTGGAAACATATCCTTGAAGATTTGGTTCAGAATTGTGTGTTGCTGAAGCCTATATAAAGAGGACGCTGCTATTGAAGACTTGACGGAGAAAAAACCAGAAGTTGTCATTGAAAAGAGTCTTAGTGTTTTTTTTGAGTCTGTGAGTTGTTGCTCTGTTTTTGTGTACCACTCATCTGTTAGAGTTGGTTGTTTTTGTTATAGAGTTGTAATTCACTTAAAGCTTTTAAGCACAAGTGACTTTGTTGTTTTGAAGAGTGTCTTCGTTTTTGTTTGTTTAAGTGTCTGATAATCACTGGGTTGTGATTACTTGATTGGGAAGTAAGTGGGTTCTTATATCTAGGAGTTCCTAGGTAGAAGTCTATACGGGTAGTGATTAAGTGATAAGGCTGGAAAAACAGGGGTTGTGTCTTGAGTCTTAGAATTAATACTACTTAGTGGATTTCCTTCCTGGATTGGTATCCTCCAGATGTAGGTGATGTTTGCACTAAACTGGGTTAACAAATAACTGTGTTCCTTTGCTTTCTGTCTGTTTAATTTTCTGCTTCTGAACTATTGTTTTTCAGACTCTGTGTTTTTAGTTCAGAACCAGTCCTGCCAGAATTACAATTGGCATCAGAGCAGGCACCCTGCCTGTATTTGGGTGAGCTCCAGGGAAGATATTTTCAGGCTTTATGGAGAAAGAAGGAGGATTTGTTAATAGACCACCTCTGTTGGATGGGACCAACTATGAATATTAGAAATCTCGTATGAGTGCTTTCCTGAAATCTATTGATAGCAAGACCTGGAAAGTTGTTCTGAAAGGTTGGGAACATCCTGTTGTGCTGGACAAAGATGGAAAGAAGACAACTGTGTTAAAACCAGAGGAAGATTGGTCCAATGATGAAGATGCTTTATCTCTTGCAAACTCCAAAGCCTTGAATGCTATATTCAATGGAGTGGACAAGAATATGTTCAGACTGATAAAGCAGTGCACTGTGGCTAAGGATGCATGGGAAATTCTCAAGACTACTCATGAAGGCACATCAAAGGTTAAACTGTCCAGACTTCAGCTTCTCACCACCAAGTTTGAAAATCTCAGAATGTTGGAGGATGAGAACATACATGATTTTTACATGAATGTTCTAGATATGGCTAATTCATTTGAATCACTTTGAGAAAAAGTGTCTGATGAGAAACTGGTGAGAAAAATTCTCAGATCTCTACCTAAGAGATTTGATATGAAGGTGACTGCAATTGAGGAAGCACATGATATCTCCAGTATGAAAGTTGAGGAATTGATATGTTCTCTTCAGAACTTTGAAATAGCCAGAATTGATAAGAAAGGGAAAGGTGTTGCTTTTGTAGCAGATGTTGAAGGTGTGGATGATGAAAGCCCATCAGAAGCTCTTGTGATGCTGAGTAAACAATTTAAGAAGTTTCTGAAGCAGATGACAAGAACTGATGAGAAGAGCAATCAATCAAAGGGAGTTCAGTGTTATGAGTGTGAAGGATATGGTCATGTCAAGTCAGAATGTCCCACATACCTCAAGAAACAGAAGAAAAGTCTGACTGTGACTTGGTCTGATGAAGAGGATTCAGAAGGAGAAGTGGAGAATAAGTCTGCTAAGCATGTTACTGCCTTTACTGGAAGATGCATAACTGATGATGAAGTTATGGGTTCAGAAACTTCTTCAGAGTCTGAATGCAGTGATGAAGAACTGTCTTATGAAAATCCTGCTGCTTTTTGCAAGAAGTTGCATGTTTAATTTGAAGAAGTATGCAAGCAACTGGAAGAACAGAAGAAAACTATCACTCAACTTCAGATTGAAAGAAGTGAACACTTAGAGAAAATTTATGTTCTCAATAATGAGGTAACTCAACTGAATTCTCAACTTGATCATATGAAGAAGCAAGTTAGAATGATGAATTCTGCTACTGATGTGCTAGAAGAGATTTTGGAGAATCAGAATCAAGGAAAACCAAATGGCTTAGGATTTGTTGATAAGAATCTGAGCATCAAACAGCAAAATCCTGCTAAGAGGTTCATACATGGTGCTACTTATGTTCCTCTGATGAGCAAACCTAAGAACAAACCTCAAGGATCTAAAGACAAGAAGGCTTCTCATCCTTGGGTATGTCATCACTGTGGTAAAAAGGGACACATTAAGCCTTTTTGTTACAAGCTGCATGGATACCCCAAGCACCTTCAACAAAGAAAGTCTGAACATGTTGCAGTCAATGTCAAGAAGGTATGGAGACCTAAATGTGCAAGTGTTGCCCATAATCTGAAAGATAGAAAAGGAAAGGTTGTTGCTGCTGATAACAGGCCCACTCCTGTAGCAAAGAAGAGCTCTGTTGCTGGTCCATCTAAAGTTTGGAGCAAGGTTTTGGTTCATGTCCTTGTCCCTAAGGCACTAAAAATAAAAGAAGTGGATTATAGTAAGTCTGAAGATGTTGTTAAGCATGATACCATGTCCTGTGTTCAGAAGAGGATTGATGTTCTTCAGAAACAGATTGCTGGGAAGAAGGTTCTGAATGTGCCTGAAGTGCACATCAACTGAGCAACATCTGATGTTGTGTCTAATGAAGACTAAGCAACTTCTGATGCTGAGTCTGAAGACTGTCAAGTTTGTGACTGATGTGTTGGATTTCTGTTTATGTTTCTGGTCTGCAATTGTGTTGTTCTCTGCAGTTTTGTTTTGTTCTTCTGTGTGTGGATACTATGTGGTTCTCATCCTGATGCTGGTGCTGTGCTGAGTTCTGTGCTGTTAGTTTTGATGCTATTTTTTTTATGCTCTGTTCCTTGTGGTTTTCTGCTCCTGAGGATTGCTGGTTGGTTTGTCAACATTGTTTGGCTAAAAAGGGGGAGAAAGAAGTATGTATTGTTTCAGAAACTGTCAACAGTTCAGGGGGACTTAGAGTTTCTGATTGATGTGTTTCAGGGGGAGAAGCTGTACCTCAGAAACTGCTGCTGTATGTTGAGGGGGAGTGTTTGTGTGAAATGTAGTGAATTGTTCCGCTGCTGACTCTGCTATATATGTGTAGTTCTTCATGGTTGAATACTTTTGTTGAGTGAAGAACTTGTCTTTGTGGACAATTTGATTTTAGCCAAAAATTTGCCAAAGGGGGAGATTGTTGGATATTTTGATGTTGGCTACATGTTTGCTAAAATCAAAATGTACAAGCAATGCATCTTCAGAAGCTAATTTGTGTCTTCAGAAGCTGAAAACTGGATTTCAGACGCTGGTACTGTTCATCAGAAGCTGAACTGGTCTTCAGACGCTGGTACTGTTCATCAGACGCACTATTCAGAAGTTGACTTTTGTTGACCTTCAAAAGCTGTTGTTCAGACGCTGACTTTTGTTGACCTTCAGAAGCTGCTTTTCAGAAGCATGTTTTCTGCGTCTGAATTCTGTTAAATCTTTCACAGTATCTTTTGAAGATTTAATTGAAGATTTATCCAAGCTTCATTTCTAGAAGGAAGTATTTTTTGCGCAAGATATGTTCTGAAGAATTGTTTCAATTATTTGTGAATATATTTTCAAGGAAATCTTTGGAAAATATATTTGTGAATTTTTGTGAGCTTCTATTTGCTTCTAAAAGAATTCTGGAAACATATCCTTGAAGATTTGGTTCAGAATTGTGTGCTGCTGAAGCCTATATAAAGAGGACGCTGCTATTGAAGACTTGACGGAGAAAAAACCAGAAGTTGTCATTGAAAAGAGTCTTAGTGTTTTTTTGAGTCTGTGAGCTGTTGCTCTGTTTTTGTGTACCACTCATCTGTTAGAGTTGGTTGTTTTTATTATAGAGTTGTAATTCACTTAAAGCTTTTAAGCACAAGTGACTTTGTTGTTTTGAAGAGTGTCTTCGTTTTTGTTTGTTTAAGTGTCTGATAATCACTGGGCTGTGATTACTTGATTGGGAAGTAAGTGGGTTCTTATATCTAGGAGTTCCTAGGTAGAAGTCTATACGGGTAGTGATTAAGTGATAAGGCTGGAAAAACAGGGGTTGTGTCTTAAGTCTTAGAATTAATATTACTTAGTGAATTTCCTTCCTGGATTGGTATCCTCCAGATGTAGGTGATGTTTGCACCGAACTGGGTTAACAAATAACTATTCCTTTGCTTTCTGTCTGTTTAATTTTCTGCTTCTGAACTAGTATTGTTTTTCAGACTCTGTTTTTTTAGTTCAGAACCAGTCCTGCCAGAATTACAGTGTTTATGTACTGTAATTGCCCGATTTGAACGGAGATGAAATAAAACTATAAATAATCATATGTGGTTTTTTATTGTTTAGATGCATATATCAAGTAGCATGGACAAAATTTTAAGTCTTAGTCGTTGCATATCATGGAAAAGCACCATATATTTAGGAACTATTAAATGCAACAAATACATTATCAAAAACCAGAACCACCATATCTTAAGGAAATAGCATGTTAATCAAATTGAAAAAGGTTGGTTTGTGTTTTGGAGTATTGTGGGTGCTGTTGCTGCTATTATGGTGCAAATGAGAATGCAACGACAATTAATTGTCGTTGGTAGAGCGACAATTAATTGTCATTTGGAGTGAGCGACGATTAACTGTCCATGGGGGCTTTTAGGTAATTTTGGGCTGTTAAAGAGCAAAAAATAGAGTTAGAAGAGTGAATTCCAAAAAGCTATCCAAATATTGTTGAGAATTCATATTTCAAACACTTTGATTTGTTGGGCATGGTCCGCCGCAAAGTATAAAAGGTCACTGGAAATTTGTGTGGGGTTTAAGTCCGCTGAAATTGTTAGCCGGTATAAGACATTCTTGTAGTCTTCCGTGCTCATAATTTTTTTAATTTTTTCATTCAAAATGTATTACATTTTTTAATATGTGTGAAATGATCTAAATAATTTATAATTTAAAACGAAAGGAGTACTTAGAACCACCTAAATATCCAAATGAAAAAATCCCTGGATGCTCTAAGAAAATTAAATAAATTCTTCTATCTTTTCTTCTATCTTACTCCCTCCATAACAAAATATAAACAAAATTCAATCATTTCAGTTGTAACTAATTATAAGCAAAATTGACTTTTTTTTGTCATATTTAAGGATAATATACCTGAAATACCCTTATTTTAATTTTTTAAATGCACACACGTTTAACAACACCTTGAAAATATACTACTGTACACCACAATTAATGAGGGCAAAATAGGTTATTTAACTTAAATTAAATAACACAAACCACATTCCTTAAAAAATGTGAATTGGTCAAATTTGCTTATAAAAAGTTATGGAGGGAGTAACTCTTAAGTTTTGCGTGTAACGTACGACATAATTATACTCCGCCATTTTTCTATGTGCTAACTGCTATACTTTTCCTCTTCGAAATTTCTTTGGTCAAATCAAACATATAATATTTTGCTAACCTTTCCTTTTACATTTCTATTATAATTTTGCTCAAAAAAAAATTCTATTATAATTTTATTTTATTTTTTCCTCGTATTTTCCTTTTACATCTTACATATTTTGCAACTCAATAATTTCATTACAAAAAAGAATAACAAAGGAGAGATCATCTTCAATGAAAAACTTTTCAATTTTTTTCATCATTGAATCCCAACCATTAGTTATCCCTCTTTCTTTTTAATAGAGAGTCACGATCGCAAGAAAAAAAAGGGGGTACAATTTCCTCCAAATAACAACAGTTTATTTAACAAACTTCTTTCAACACTGTCTTGTTAATTAAGATTTGTATTAATTAAAATTCTTATGAGTTTTACAAAATTTATATTGGAACTTATTTTTTTGAAAAGCAAAACGATATTCATTCATTCAAATTGATAGAGTACATCATATACAATAACATGTTCAACATCGCTAAAAACGTAAAAGACGAATATGCGAACAAACTCACAACACCCATGTTAATAGCATACAACAACAAAATGCATACAAATAATATGATAAAATCTAAGTCACCGAAATACCCTTGCTTTCAGATCTATAATTGACTGAAGTCGATCTTTCAACATGAACAAAAAGAACACCGCAACAAAACGTGAAATCAAACGCCGTACAAGACGACAAACAACACAACGCCACACTCAGACGACGAAATCACTAAAAACACAAAAGGAAAAACTTGATATATGTGAAAACCACTTATTTAAATTGAAAGAAAAAGGGGAAAAAGGATGCAGAGGGATGATTCTAGGTCAAAAATGACCTAAAACCACCCTTCCTTGATGAATGAAGGAGAAATAAAACTTAGAGATAATGTGGAGTTTCTCTCACTAAAAAACTAGGGCGGTGTTAGCCTGGATTTTTGAACATGCATTTCGACAGACAATATGGTTATGAAGACCACGAAATTCTCTAAGTACAAGTGGAAATACATGTATTTCGACAGGAGTTATGAGAAGGTTTTCGACAAATGTTTGTTCACTTCGACTGATGTAAGCCTGTATTTTCAAGTATGTATTTCGACAAGAGAAATGCTTATGAAGTCATAAAATTCTATAAATGCAGGATGCAATTTGTTAGCATATAATTTTAATTCACTTATTTCGACTAACTATATGGTTGTAGAAGCCATAGAACTTTCTAAGCGCAGGAAAAAGTATAAATTTCGACAGGAAAAAGGTTCAAGATGCAAGTTCCCCAAGTCCAAGATTGTGAGATTTTTCTAAGTCTAAGAGAAGTCATGTGAAGTTCGACTAATAGGCATTTCGATAGAGAGGAAGAAGATTTCGACTGTAAAGCTTTTTTTGAAGATTTTGATTTCACTTTGAAAGGGCAAGTTTAAAGGTTCAAACACGTGGAAATCATATTGAAGGTGTCAAAATTGAAGTAGATAATTTAGTCACAAGAAAGGGGGGGGTTTGAATTGTGACCCTTTTTAAAATCAAATCCTGTACTTAAAAATTACTT
Source organism: Medicago ruthenica (assembly GCA_018208015.1). Classification (NCBI taxonomy): domain Eukaryota; kingdom Viridiplantae; phylum Streptophyta; class Magnoliopsida; order Fabales; family Fabaceae; genus Medicago; species Medicago ruthenica. The sequence goes on along the minus strand of CM031377.1, from coordinate 49,930,476 downwards.
CTCAAGTTGTTTCTTGGAAGAACAAAGTTAAACAGACTTCAGAACGTTCTGAAGTGTCAGTTGCAGAATAAGATAATTAAATTAAGTGTTGTGTGTGTGATGTGTATGCAGTAATATAAAGAGTATAGGGAGAGAAGAAAGACACACAGAATTTTATAGTGGTTCACCCAATGTGGGTTAGTCCACTCCTCACAATCTTGTGAGAGTTTTCCACTATGATGCTTGAGATACCCTCTCAAATCCTGCACCTTACAATCTTGTCCACTTGGAACGGTTACAACCTGTATTCTCTAAGCCTCAGCAGGCTCTCAACCTTCTGTACTAAGTCACACCAGACTTTGTACTAAACTGCTCAACCTAGACTTTAATACCCTTAAAACTAGATGAGACTTGCTCTTTACAATTGATTGGAGAATTTAAGAAGTGTGGTTAAGAAGAGTACTTTCAGAAGAGGAGGGGGAGAGAGAATTGATTTACACTTATAGTGATGATCAATTTGAGATGCTAAAGCTTCAAACACTTTGTTAATGTTTTCTTGTATGCTTTGCAATTGTGTGTGTAATGCTGAGCCTTCCACTTCTATTTATAGAGTTCTTGGCCTTTTGTAACCGTTGGAGGGTGGCCAATGGTCTTGTGCCATGTGTCCTGGGCCCCACTGACTTTTACTTGAAAATCTGGGTGAACATTCTGAACTTCAGAATGTTGTTGTGTTCTTGAGAATATTTCAGAACGTTGTTGCATTCTTGATGATCTTCATCTGGGTTCATCATGTATGAATGAACATATGAATTTCTGGATTTGCTGATGAACTCTTGTCTTTTGCGTGCAGTGCATCAGAATGTTGCTGTGCCAAGAGCTTTGCAAATCAGTCTTGGATTGTGTGCAGGAGAGAGGAAAGTGGAACCATCACTTCATGCCCATGCTTTAGGGGATTTTGCTGGTCTGTAACAGTACCAACCCCTTAGGTGTCAAGATCTCATGGATTCTGACTTTGAGATTGTGATTTGGCTTTTTGCTTAACTTTTCCAACTGCTTTACTGTAGCGTGTCAGAATTGAAGCATGTGCTGTATTGAACATTCTGAACTTCAGAATATCCTTTTTGTTTCACTTAGGATGACTTGTAAGACTACCATTTGATGTAATCAAATCCTAATAGTGAAACATTCATGAAGTGAGGTATATTGATTATCTAGGATGATATTCCCTTTTGGAATATTCCTGTTATTTCAATGTTCATAGTCTTAAATGAACATTGAATATCCTTTTTGACATTCATTTTGTAGATGCCTTTATTTCTTGATTGATCCATGCAAGTATGTTTTTCTTGGTCATTTATTTATGTCACGTGTGGCATGCATGTTCTTGAATTTCTGAGTTGGTGTATGAGCAGCTTTATTGCAAGGTTTCAGAACTTGTAAACAACCTTCTGAACTGCGTATCAGCTTCTGAACTGTGTTCAGCTTCTGATCAACATTGCTGCTACTGAACAGGATTTCACCTTCTGAACTGTGTTTCACCTTCTGATCTTCATTTTGACTTCTGACTATGTTCAGCTTCTGGACTTCATTTTAGCTTCTGAACTGAGTCCAACATTCTGAACTGTGTTCAGCTTCTGAACTGAGTCCAACATTCTGAACTGTGTTCAGTTTCTGAACTGAGTTCAACTTTCTGAACTATGACAAAGTTCTTTCTTTGATTCCTTGTATCTTGGTATTTGTTCCTGTCTTAATTAATCACTCAAGAGCACAAGTTAAATACCAAGAAACTAATCAAAGTCCATTAATCCTTTAATCATTTAGGGTTTGTTATCTTTAAAATTAATTAGGGATTTTTGCCTCAACAATCTCCCCCTTTTTGATGATGACAAACCTATGATTTAGGATTATGGATTTTGATTAAAAAAATATGAGAGGTTTAAGAGCTGAAAATTATTTTTATGCTCCCCCTCATTTTTATAATTCATGACATTGAGTTTTTAATAATTTTTAAAAGCTCCCCCTTATTTTTATAATTCATGGCATTATTAAGAGATGCAGATTTTTGAACCAAATGCATTTTTTCATTAATCAATCATGCTCATTACATCATATATGGTTCAAAAGCAAAAACTTAGCAAACAAAGGTGATCAAGCAAAAGTTGAAGTTTTAAGAACTCCAATAACTATTGATCACTGACCTACTTGGGCCTAAAACATAAAAACTTAGAGATTTAAATCCTAAAGCTTCTCCCCCTTTTGTCAACAGCAAGAAAGGTAGGGAGGGATAAGTGGAGGACACTCAGGGAGTTGAGTCTCCAGAATCTGAGGAAGGCTCAGAATCAAAGACAGATGGGTCTTCAAACACAGGAGGATTCATAGCCAATCCAGGAGCAGCAACTTCAGAGGTCCATTTTGCTAGGACACATGCAATCTTATGGGTTTTAGTTGCAACCCTAAGAGAACGCCTAGCAATTTTTTCAGCTTTGGATATTTGTGGTGTGGGAGCAGAAGTGGGGGCATCCATGTTTGTTTTTGAGTGACCTTCTTTTGAGACAAAGGTTTCAAGGGAAGCAAACAGTGTAGGAATATCAGGTAGTTGAGTGGTTGTTTTGAGTGTGGCTGGAGTAGGAGAGATATTTTGCGAAGTGTGAAGAGGGGATATCAGGAATTTGCTACAAATGGCTTCTGACTCCATGGTGGAAGTAGACTGATTTAGGAGTGGTGGTGGTGGTTGATTAGCCAGAGGTTGAATTTGTTCAATAGGCAGAGATCCTGAAGCTATAGGAGCAGGATCTGCAGAGACTTCGCAGATGGAGGGAGTGGTATGATCAGGAAGAATGTTTCCTTCAACATTCTGTACTTCAGTTTCAGGCATTGTTTCAGGATTTTCTTTCTGAGAATCCTCAAAAACACCATCTTCTGAGTTGATCCCTTCCATGTTGAGATCAAATCCAGCTTGATTTCCATCTGATTGTTCAACACCAGTTTCTAGCTGGTCAGCATTGTCACTAAACATGTGGGTGACTAGGATTTCAGCTACATCATTCAGGTCCTGATCCTCAGCAGTCTTTTGTGCTCCTTCTTCCAGCTGAGCTCCTTCTTCAGCATTTCTTTCAATGTCTTGCTGAAATTGTTCTTCAACAACTATTGCTGGCTCATCATTCTTTTTGAGAAGTGATTCATTATCCTGCTGACTTTCCTCCTCAGCCATTTCTTGAGATTCTTCAATATGCTGATCTTCAGCAACATTCTGATCTTCTGCAACATTCTGATCTTCTGCAACTTCCTGAGTTGCTTCTTTGGCAGGATCATCACTTTCTGGGAATGTTTCTTCAGCAGAAGATTCATCTTCCTTTTGATGTTCTGTGGGATTTTCATCCATTGGCTCCTCTTGAACCACATTGTTAACATCTTCTTCCTCTTCCTCTAGAGGAAGGTTTTGGACTTTCTCAATCTTCCTTTTCTTCTTTGTTTTTCTTACTTTCTGGTCCTGATGTCTTTTAACAGAACCAGAAGTTTCAGATGCTGGAGGTGTGGGAAGGTTAGATGAAGTAATGTGCAGCTGGGCCATGGTTTTTGCAGTGAACCTCATGAATGTGTAATCACATTGTTCATTTTCAAGAGGTACTTTGTTGTCCTTAAGGATAAGGGTGATTGGCATTCCATAGACTAATGCACTGGTTTGTTTGGGATTCATACATGAATCAATCATGTGTTGAAGGATAATGAAGCAAAGGTTCAACTTTTTCTTGTTAATGAGGTGAAACATGATGCAGAGATCAGTATCAGTCACAGCTTCATAGGTTCCTGACCTAGGAAGCAGGGTATGACGTACCATATTGTGAAAGATTTTGGGTAGGTCAGCAAGATTTGTGGAGTTAAAAGGAAGGTTTGGTTTGGTGTATTCAAGTATGAGATTGGCACGGTTTGTTCTAGCTTCAGAAAACCAGGAAGGGAAGAAGAGTTCATTACCTTCATTTGGGATTCTTAGAGCCTTTGAGAGGGAAGTTTGAGTGAGTTTGATCTTCACTCCTTTGACAGTGGTAATGAGGGTCTTCTTCCTATCTTTGGTTTTGATTTCCATTGAGCTGTAGAATTCCCTTACCAAATCTGGGTAGGTGAGTTCCTGAAGTGACACAAAGCTTGTCCATCCTTGTGCATCAGTGTATTCACATAAGTTCCATCCTTTCTTCTTTAGGTCAGCAAAATCAAAGTACTTAGCCCTGCTTATGGGTCTAGGTGCTTTTTCCTTTTTGCCCTTCAGAATGGAGGTTATCTTCCCAATGTCTTTTCCTTTTCCATGCTTTTTGGGAGGAGATGCTTCTTCCTGCTTATCAGAAGGTTCTTCTTCTTCAGATTGGGATTTTGATTGAGATTCTTCTTCAGAGACAGAATTCTCTTTTTCTGGTTCAGAGGTTTGTTTGGGTGAAGTCTTGACCTTCCTCATGTATTGAGAGATGGTTGGATCAGAATCTTCCTCTGAGTCTGAGAGAAGGATCGTGGAGGCAGAAAATTTCTTGGCTTTTCCAGTTCCAGAGATGATTCTCTGAGACCTTCTGGGATGTTGAGAAGTTGAAGCAGATTTCTTAGGTTTAGTTACAGGCTTTTTGGGTTTAGAAGGTTCAGTGGTGGAGATGATGATATCAGGGAGAATGGTGCGCAGAGGTTGAGGTTCTTCTGGAAATTGTGGTGGAGCAGAACGAGGAACAGGGGTTTGTTCTTGTTCATTGATGCGAGAGGTATTCTTTGTTCTGGCCATGGCAGTGTTTTTTTGCGAAGAAACAGATGAGATTTTGTGGTTTGGATAGTGTTGGTCTGATGAATATGTTTGAGTGGAGAGGTGGTTTGTTTATAAAGACAAACGTGTGGGAGAAGAGAGAGAGAGAGAAACTGATGATGGTGGTTTTATGGGAAAAGATGAAACTGAAAAGTGGTTGTATAGGAAAGAGAAAGTAGCCGTTTTAAGAGGAGAAAGGGGAGTGGCTGATTTGATAGTTCCCTTTTTGTATGGAGGTTAATGGTTTTAACACATTAACTCTAACACAAGCATTTAATGCTGAGATATGGAGGGATTTTTGAAGAAAGATCACTTTATGAGAGTGACTCACTAACTTCAGAAAAATTTTACTGAACATTCTGAGTTCAGAAAACTGTGCTGAACAGAGTGAACGTTCAGAGCCTGAAGAACATTCTGAACTCTGTTTGAACATTCTGAGCTTTGTTGAACATTCTGAAGTGATTCAGAATGACTCAAGGGGGTTTGTCCTAGGCCCTTAGTAATTCAGTTAATCAATCTTTATTGGGATTTTTCATAATTAGCAATTTTTCTTTGATAGAATTGAATCTATCCTCAACTAATGGTTTTGTGAAAATATCAGCTAATTGATTTTCTGTATCAATGAATTTCAATTCAATGTCCTTTTTCTGAACATGATCACGTATGAAATGATGCTTAATTTCAATATGCTTAGACCTAGAATGTTGAATAGGATTTTTTGATAAATTAATAGCACTTGTGTTGTCACAGAAAATTGGAACATTTAAGTACCTTAGTGAGTAATCTTCCATCTGATTTCTGATCCACAAAACTTGAGAGCAACAACTAGCTGCAGATACATACTCAGCTTCTGTTGTAGAGAGTGCAATGGTATTTTGTTTTCTACAGGACCATCCAATCAGGGCTTGTCCTAGGAATTGACAAGATCCACTTGTACTCTTTCTCTCAACTTTGTCTCCAGCATAATCAGCATCACAATAAGCTACAAGATCAAAACTACAGCCTTTTCTATACCAAAGACCAAGATCAGTAGTACCCACTAGGTATCTTAAGATCCTTTTTACAGCAGTTAGATGAGATTCTTTTGCACATGTTTGAAATCTAGCACATAAGCCTACTGCATACATTATGTCAGGTCTGCTAGCAGTTAAATAAAGCAATGATCCTATCATGCCTCTATATTCTTTTTCAGAGACTGATTTTCCATTTTCATCTTTATCCAAGCTGGATGAATGGATGCATGGGAGTGGCCATTATCTTTGCTTCATTCATTTTATATTTTTTAAGAATATCTTTGACATATTTTTCTTGATTTATGAAAATGCCATTTGGAAATTGTTTGATTTGCAAACCAAGAAAGAAACCAAGTTCACCCATCATGCTCATTTCAAATTCACTTTGCATGAGTTTTGAAAAGTCTTCACACATTTTCTCTTTGGTTGAACCAAAAATAATATCATCTACATAGACTTGAACTATTAGCAAATCTGTGTTCTGAGTTTTTCTAAAAAGTGTGGTATCAATTTTTCCTCTAGAAAATCCATTGTTAATGAGAAATGTGCTAAGTCTTTCATACCAAGCTCTAGGAGCTTGCTTAAGACCATAAAGTGCTTTAGTGAGTTTGAAAACATGATTAGGTTTTTCTTTATTTATGAAGCCAGGAGGTTGACTTACATAAACCTCTTCATTTAAAAATCCATTTAAAAAGGCACTTTTAACATCCATTTGAAAAAGTTTGATGCTTTTATGTGCAGCATATGCAAGAAGGATTCTAATAGCTTCTAACCTTGCCACTGGTGCAAAAGTCTCATCATAGTCAATACCTTCTTGTTGGTTGTATCCTTGAGCAACCAACCTTGCTTTATTTCTGACAACTTTGCCATCTTCATCAAGTTTATTTCTAAACACCCATCTTGTTCCAATGATTGTCTTTCCTTGATCATCTGGAACCAAGTTCCACACTTTGTTCCTTTCAAACTGAGACAGTTCATCTTTCATGGCCTCAATCCATGAATCATCTATTATGGCTTCATTTATTGACTTGGGTTCCATTTGAGAGATCATAGCCATATTGTTCCCTTGAAAGGACATTCTGGTTCTTACACCATCAGTTGTGTTTCCAATGATTTGATCTACAGGATGATCTCCTATCATTCTCCAACTTCTAGGAGGGCTTTGTAGAGATGAGTCCTGAACATTCTGATCATCTTCTTTTTCTACAGAACTTACATTGTTCTGATTGTTAACATTCTGAAGTGTCTGATCTTCAGTATCTTCCTTTTCTTGGAGTTGAGAAGGTTCATCATATTCATCAAATATGACATGCATACTGACTTCAACTGTTTGGGTTTTTAAGTTGTACACTCTATAACCTTTGGATGTTGTAGAGTATCCCAAAAAGATAGCTTTATCTGATTTAGGATCAAACTTACCCAATTTTTCTTTTGTGTTCAGAATGTAACAGTAGCAACCAAATATGTGAAAATAAGATATGCTAGGTTTGATGTTTTTCCATAATTCATATGGGGTTTTATTTAGAATGTTTCTTATTGAAACTCTATTCAAAATGTAGCAAGATGTATTGATGGCTTCTGCCCAAAAGTAATCTTCAACATTTGATTCATTTAACATAGTCCTAGCCATTTCTTGCAAGGTTCTATTTTTCCTCTCAACAACTCCATTTTGCTGTGGAGTTCTTGCACAAGAAAAATTATGTGTAATACCACATTCATCAAAGAATGTCTTGAAGGAAGCATTTTCAAATTCTCCTCCATGATCACTCCTCACAGATATGATATTAGAACCTTTTTCATTTTGAATCTTTTTGCAAAAGTTTTGAAATGCTTCAAATGATTCATCTTTATGTTTTAAAAATAATACCCATGTAAATCTTGAGAAATCATCAACAATAACAAATCCATATCTTTTGCCACTAAGACTTGCAGTTTGAACAGGACCAAAGAGATCAATGTGAAGAAGCTCTAAAGGTTTTTGAGTTGAAATATATTCAATTGTTTTAAAACTGCTTTTAACTTGTTTTCCTTTAATACAAGCTTCACAGATCTTGTCCTTTTCAAAGTTAATCTTTGGCAATCCTCTAACTAGATCAAGTTGAGAAAGTTTAGCAATGGTTTTCATGCTAATGTGACCAGCTCTTTTGTGCCAAATCCACTTATCTTTTTCAAGAGACATAAAACATGATTCAGCTGGAATTTCATTTAAGTCCAAAACATATAAGTTCTTTTTCCTTGATCCAGAGAAAATTAATTTCTTAGAGGAGGCTTGTCTTATTTCACATATGTTGGGTTTAAAAATAACTTCAAAACCACTATCACATAATTGACTTATGCTAAGTAGATTGTGTTTCAACCCTTCTACAAACTGAACATTTTCTATCTTGGCAGAGTTAGTTTTACCTATTGTTCCTTTACCTCTGATTTTGCCTTTGTCATTGTTTCCAAATGTGACTAGTCCTCCATCTCTACTTTCAAAGGTTAGAAAGCAGTTCCTATCTCCTGTCATGTGCCTTGAACAGCCACTGTCCAAGTACCATGGCTTTGTCTTTGCATTTTGAGAGGAGGCCTACACTTGACATGAACAAAATCTTAGGTACCCATGTAATGTTGGGTCCTTGAGGGTTAGTCTTTCTAAGAGATCTTTTCTTATTGTAACATTCTGTTATTGTATGACCAGATTTGTTACAGTAAGAGCATATCTTCTTAGCCTTTTCAGCCTTTTGTGAACTTTCTGATCTATTGAGATGAGAACGTTCTGAGCTAAGATTATTTAATCTATTTTTTTCAAAATGTTTTTTATGAAAACATGCTGAGTCAAGATGCCCTAGCTTGTTACAGTATGAGCATTTTATCTTCATTTTTATTTCAGTTTCTTTTGGCAAAAGAACAGTTTTAAGAAGATTTTTGTTTGGATCTTTGAATCCTAATCCAGATTTTTCATTTGTTCCAGCTTGTGATCCCAGAATGTTTTGAAAGGTTTCTGTGGATTTTATAAAACGTGAGAGATCATTTTTTAGTCCTTCAACTTCTGTTTTCAAAAGAATGTTTTCTTTTTGAACTTCAGAAGGTTTAGACAAAATTCCTTTTTGCTTTTTATTTAGCTCTCTTTGTTGTTCAGACATTTTAAAATGAGAGTCTTGCAAAGTTTGTATGGTTTTTCTAGATTCATCATATTTATTTGAAGTTTATCTTTTTCAGCTTTTAGTTCAGAAAGTTCTTTTATCAATGATTGACATTTGTTAGATAGAAAATTTGAATCATATATAAGACTGTCAATTTTTCTTTCAAGTTCTTTTTGCACAGAGTTAGGTTCATAGATAATTACCTCTTCCTCATCTTCTGATTTAGCCATCAAACTCAGGTTGGCTTCCTCATCTTCAGGTTCTGCCTCTTCTAGATCATCCCAGGTGATCATGGCTTTCTTTTTGAAGGGAGGTCTCCTTTGCTGTTTCTTGAGATCAGGACATTCATTCTTGTAGTGTCCAAGCTTGTTGCATCCAAAACAGGTGACTTGACTTTTGTCAGTCTCAGTTTTGTTAGTGTTAGTGTTGGGAAACTTCTTTCTGAGCTGATTTCTTCTCATCATCATTCTCTGAATTTTCTTGGAGATGAGTGCAAGTTCATCTTCAGCTTCTTCTTCCTGGACTTCTTCTATTTCATCCAGTTCTTCCACATCATCTTGAGTTGTTGATGATGTTTCTTGGGAGGCCTTCAAGGCAAGAGTTTTTACCTTTTTCACTGGTTTGTCTTCTTGAAGTATGACTTCATGAGCTCTCAGTGAACCAATAAGTTCTTCCAAGGTCAGAGAGTTTAGATCTTTGGCCTGGGTAATAGCTGTGACCATGGGTCTCCATGTGCTTGGAAGAGATCTTAATATTTTCCTGATTCTATCATGAGTGGAATATATCTTTCCAAGAGATCTCATTTCATTTACTATTGTTGTAAATCTAGCATACATTTCATCAATAGTTTCATTTTCACTCATTTCAAAGATTTCGAACTTTCTGACTCCAATGTCAATTCTAGTTTCTTTGACATGAGATGTTCCTTCATGGTGTATTTTTAAAGTGTCCCATACTTCTTTAGCATTTTGGCATTCATCAACTCTTTCACTTTCTTCCATGGTTAGTGCGCATGATAAAAATAATCTAGCTTTAGAGTTTAGTAATACCTTAGCTTTATCCTCTGGTGTCCATGCACTTTTTTCTTTTATACCTCCATCTCTGTTCATTGGAACATGATCTCCTTCAGAGATTACAGCCCACATGTCCGTATCTTGAGATCTGAGGAAAAGTTCCATCTTGCCTTTCCAGAAGTAGTAGTTTGTGCCATCAAACAATGGAGGTCTGTTTGCTGATCCTCCTTCTGTAATATACTTAGCTTTTGACATACTTCTTCCTGGATCTTTTCTCTAACACTTGTGTAAGTGTTCAAACCCTTAGAGCCAACGCTCTGATGCCAATTGAAGTAGATAATTTAGTCACAAGAAAGGGGGGGGTTTGAATTGTGACCCTTTTTAAAATCAAATCCTGTACTTAAAAATTACTTCTCAAGTTGTTTCTTGGAAGAACAAAGTTAAACAGACTTCAGAACGTTCTGAAGTGTCAGTTGCAGAATAAGATAATTAAATTAAGTGTTGTGTGTGTGATGTGTATGCAGTAATATAAAGAGTATAGGGAGAGAAGAAAGACACACAGAATTTTATAGTGGTTCACCCAATGTGGGTTAGTCCACTCCTCACAATCTTGTGAGAGTTTTCCACTATGATGCTTGAGATACCCTCTCAAATCCTGCACCTTACAATCTTGTCCACTTGGAACGGTTACAACCTGTATTCTCTAAGCCTCAGCAGGCTCTCAACCTTCTGTACTAAGTCACACCAGACTTTGTACTAAACTGCTCAACCTAGACTTTAATACCCTTAAAACTAGATGAGACTTGCTCTTTACAATTGATTGGAGAATTTAAGAAGTGTGGTTAAGAAGAGTACTTTCAGAAGAGGAGGGGGAGAGAGAATTGATTTACACTTATAGTGATGATCAATTTGAGATGCTAAAGCTTCAAACACTTTGTTAATGTTTTCTTGTATGCTTTGCAATTGTGTGTGTAATGCTGAGCCTTCCACTTCTATTTATAGAGTTCTTGGCCTTTTGTAACCGTTGGAGGGTGGCCAATGGTCTTGTGCCATGTGTCCTGGGCCCCACTGACTTTTACTTGAAAATCTGGGTGAACATTCTGAACTTCAGAATGTTGTTGTGTTCTTGAGAATATTTCAGAACGTTGTTGCATTCTTGATGATCTTCATCTGGGTTCATCATGTATGAATGAACATATGAATTTCTGGATTTGCTGATGAACTCTTGTCTTTTGCGTGCAGTGCATCAGAATGTTGCTGTGCCAAGAGCTTTGCAAATCAGTCTTGGATTGTGTGCAGGAGAGAGGAAAGTGGAACCATCACTTCATGCCCATGCTTTAGGGGATTTTGCTGGTCTGTAACAGTACCAACCCCTTAGGTGTCAAGATCTCATGGATTCTGACTTTGAGATTGTGATTTGGCTTTTTGCTTAACTTTTCCAACTGCTTTACTGTAGCGTGTCAGAATTGAAGCATGTGCTGTATTGAACATTCTGAACTTCAGAATATCCTTTTTGTTTCACTTAGGATGACTTGTAAGACTACCATTTGATGTAATCAAATCCTAATAGTGAAACATTCATGAAGTGAGGTATATTGATTATCTAGGATGATATTCCCTTTTGGAATATTCCTGTTATTTCAATGTTCATAGTCTTAAATGAACATTGAATATCCTTTTTGACATTCATTTTGTAGATGCCTTTATTTCTTGATTGATCCATGCAAGTATGTTTTTCTTGGTCATTTATTTATGTCACGTGTGGCATGCATGTTCTTGAATTTCTGAGTTGGTGTATGAGCAGCTTTATTGCAAGGTTTCAGAACTTGTAAACAACCTTCTGAACTGCGTATCAGCTTCTGAACTGTGTTCAGCTTCTGATCAACATTGCTGCTACTGAACAGGATTTCACCTTCTGAACTGTGTTTCACCTTCTGATCTTCATTTTGACTTCTGACTATGTTCAGCTTCTGGACTTCATTTTAGCTTCTGAACTGAGTCCAACATTCTGAACTGTGTTCAGCTTCTGAACTGAGTCCAACATTCTGAACTGTGTTCAGTTTCTGAACTGAGTTCAACTTTCTGAACTATGACAAAGTTCTTTCTTTGATTCCTTGTATCTTGGTATTTGTTCCTGTCTTAATTAATCACTCAAGAGCACAAGTTAAATACCAAGAAACTAATCAAAGTCCATTAATCCTTTAATCATTTAGGGTTTGTTATCTTTAAAATTAATTAGGGATTTTTGCCTCAACAAAAATAACATAGTTTATAGTCGTTATGTTTACAGTTATTATTTCTCTATGTATATATAGTAGTTTTTCATAGAAAAAATGGGTCACAAATCATTATCAAAAGTTCTATACACTCGAAGTACCGACGTCTAGAGAAAAGAGTAACAGAATGTATGTAACATGATCTTGTGAACCACTCTTTACATTCAATGCAATGCAACTTACATTTTTTAAGTTTTATGTTCTTCAAAACTTCAAGCTTTTCTTTCTGTTCATTTTAACAACTTTTAAACAATCAAGTGTTGGTTTCTGTCGAAATCGGACAGTTATCTTCATGTAAAAACAATTTTCTTCATCTTTTTGTAAGCAAACTTATTAAAGATGATGAACATTCATACTTTTCTGGAAATAATAATGCACAATATATTCTAGGATTTCTGTTTTGATCATGCTTGTAATAAACAAAATTAGACTCGTCGTTTACCAAAAACACCGGTAAACAGGTGGCCGATATTTTTTAGTGAAAGACTTATGTTGGAACTTATATTTTTTAACGATATCCATTTTTAAAATAGTAGAACTCTATTAAATAATTAGGAAATGCTAACAAGTGTCCTAAGAGCACTTGTTAAGAAATCTAAAGAAGAAATTTTGTCTTGGAAATGGTGCATTCAATGCATTGAAAATTTAAAAAGTAAATTTTCCTATTTAAAATTTATCAATTATTTCCATTTTTGTATCTTTCAAGTGTCCTAAAGATATTTGTTAGCAAGACCCTAAATAATTTTAACAAAGGTGTGTGTGGATATGATTGTCTTAGAGAGATTAATGTTGATAACATTCTCTCTAATTAATCTCTATCATTGATTATTATTACGTCTCATCACACGAATAGTTTCCAATGTTAATTGCGCAGATCATCATATAACTTTCGTGTAAACAAGGTCGTTGACTATCTTTGTCAAGAAAAAAGGTCGTTGACTATAAATTACTACCTCCGTTCTTTTTTAATTGTCACTTTTTGACATTTTACACAAATCAAGACAATTAATAAATGTCACTACTTTTGATACAATAATTTATACTTTTACTATAATAACCTTATTCATTTAATATATCATCTCATATATTTCTCTCTCCGTAATAAATAGTTAAGGATAAAATTGGTAAAACATTATTTAAAGTTGCATTGAACTTTGAAAGTGACAGTTAAAAAGGAACAAATTTTTTCTTCAAAAGTGACAATTAAAAAGGAACGGAGGGAGTATAAATTATACATATGGAGTATATATAAAGGGTAAAGCTGTACTGGAAAATAAGACTTAAAAGCCAACAACATATATATAAATATGGGAAATTTTTGCTCTCGACATGAAAAGAGAGGAGATGATAAAATAAACAAGACAAATGGTGGCTTTAAAGCCATGCATGCTTCTAGTGGTAACATGGTTTTAATGACTGCTGCTAATCCTGGAGGGGGTCATCATGGTCATCATGGACATCATGGACATGGCGGAGGTGGAGGTGGATGTGGAGGCGGAGGTGGAGGTGGATGTGGAGGCGGTGGTGGAGGTGGCGGAGGGTGTTGAGGTGGCGGTGCAGGCTTCTGAGATAAGGTTGGCTACCTTATATAGTCATGTTTTGTAAAAATTTGGTAACCTCCCTACATATGTCCTTATCTCGAATCACCTTATATAATTAATTATACCTCTTTATCTTATTATGTGAAATAAATCGTGTTGTACTTCTATTCAAATTGATGTGATATCATAGTTTTATAAGTTTCTAAATTTGGATAGTGAAAGTATGTTTTATTAGCATGTTAATTTGTAGAACGAATTTTTGAAGGAAATTTGTGTTTTGTCATTTGATTAAATTAAACTGAATTCAAATATCCAAAAACATTTGAATGAGATGATTCAAATCTTTTTTAGTTGAACGAGACATCTTCGGTTCGAATAGTCTACATCTTATCATGTATGTTCAAAATAGTTTTACATATTCTCGCTCAACTACGTCATTTTATTGCAATGATCTTGAAATTTTCAAAGGACGGGAAATTCTATGAGTGGAATTTATTGAACTCCTATTAAATTATTGAAACTTTCAAAATAGTTTTCATAACCACTCTCCTTCTCTGCAAGAGCTTTGAAATTTTAAAGCAACAAAAACTTTTGATTTTTGCTTCAAAAAACAATCTCAGTTTTTTCTACTAACATCATCACGAAAGAGTATGAATTATTTACTTTTAGCAAATGATGGTGGGTTTGTCGGCCCACACAAATCAGTATGCAAGACTTGTAGTAACTGAAGGGCTCTTGATGCCCTTTATGTTAGAGGAAAGGAAATAAATAAAAATTTCCTTGATTCAAAATTTAAAGTACAAAGGATTATTTGTAGGTACATTAGGAGAACTCTAGAATTATTTCTAGGACTTTCCTAATTATAATTCACTTCTAGATAATTCCACATTTATATATATATATATATATATATATTTTATAATTAAAACACAATATTTCCCTAACTTTTCCTTTTAGATTTCCCTTATAATTTTCCAATTATTTTAATTCAAGTAAATTACAATAATATTTCTTTTACTCAATATAATAATATGAGAAATAAGAAAAGTTATATTTTATCATTTTTGTAACTATATGTCTAAGGATTCTCAAGATCTTGAAAGAGTATTTTAAGAACATTTTCAACTCTAATCGTGAAATTTTGTTTTTATTTCTGTTATACGTATTAGTTTTGGTGTGTGGTTTTATTTTTATTTTTAGTTGTTTATATTATAGTCACCTAGTTTATAGTTCTCTTCAATATGTTGTTCGTAATTAACCTTGACCGACATATTTTGCTAACAAACTAAAGAAAAACCTCAATTCTAAATTCCTTTTAAACTATAAATTTCATTCTCTCTATGTAACAAAAAATCCTTCATGTTATTTACTTCATTTTTTTTTGAAGCAGTGTTATTTACTTCATGTTATTTACTAATAGTAAAAGAAAACAAATTGATGTTTATATGTTTTGTCAAACATAAGAGAGTTACCACAACAGAAGTCCCACATCAGAGGTTTTGCAAGCTCAGAGAGGTGAACTACATTATAAATATGTGTACAACATGAGTTCTAGGTAAATTAAAGAGTCATACAATGCATCTTTTCACGTTGTGCCTGTGTTGTTTCACCAATCCATTTTCCAATGTGAATGGGGTAGTTTAATAGTTGGTTGAATTAGTTTAATTTTTTTAAGAACTCTGCTTCCTGCTAAACAAATTTACGATTTGGAAGTGGTTACACAAAACTATGTAACCATGGTTGCTATATGCATATTTAAACATTTTATGAATGTGATAACTTTAATTTATATTTTAAATCAGGTCAAAAGATTTACAAAAATGATTTTTGTTTTACAAAAAAATTGGACTTGTGAATTATATGATTTGAGCTAATAATGAACTTAACCTAAAGAGCCAAACCGAGTTATTTGTGAACTTTAAACGAGTCGAACTCGAGCCAAAAATAAGGATCGTATCGAACTCGAGTCGAGTTTCGGGCCGAACCAATTTTTATCAAGTCGAATCGAGTTCAAATAGGTTCGACTCGACTCGGTTCATTTTCAACCCTAATATAGCAGGTTGTGTCATCTTCTACCATGGTTGTTATTGCATTGTGTATTTAATTGTTAAGATTTTATTTAAAATATAATAAAAATTGAAACCCTTATTCGAATAGAATATTTGCAAAATCCATAAAATAAACTAATTTGAAATTTTAACTTAATTCAAAACATAACAAATTAGAGATGGCCAAAACGGGTCGGCATGTCCCGTTTAGCTCCGCCCCATATTTAATCTGGGATAAGTGGGTGTGCTCAAACACTCACCCGTCCTATTTATTGGCATGTTGACCCGTCTCCCAGAAAAACTTTTCCAAATTGTTTTGACATTTTATTATTAAAAAACAAATATTGTTGTTATAAAAATTTGGTAGTCGACAAGTATGTGGTAAAAATATCAGTGACTTAAAGCCATCCGCAACAACATAATTAACAAATCAATCATCATCAGCAAACTAACAACACAATAAAAAAAATATAATTAATAGTATCAAGCAAGCAATGCCACTATTATAAATCCAACAACATTCAACGAATCTCAAAATAAATCCACCATCATACAAAATATCAACCAACATTAAAAGAAATTGCAAAATAAAGTGTTAGTTTGGGTCACCTATTATTACTAACTAATCCAGTAATAACTTTTTTTTGAAGAGCCCATAGGACAACCTGCTCATCCCGTTTTTACAACAGGCTAAATGGGACAAATTAACTAGAGAGGATGGACTCAAAACCTCGATTTAGTTTGTTTAAAATAGCGGGTTAAATGGACCGGTCCAACAGACCATACCCGTTTTGCAACCCCTATTAATATTAGAGATGGGGTTATTTATCAGAAGAAAACATTGGGGAAATTAGAGTGCAACGACAAAAGATAACAATGTTTGATAATAAGGTAAAAGACTTCATAGTAGTCTGGATGAAAGTGAGAGGAGTTAAAAAGATTAAACAGTGTTAAATTGGAAAGGAGTTGTTTGTCAATTTAATAACAAAATAAGGGAAGTTGGAGTTTAGTTTAAAAATAAAAACCAAACGGTGTGTGTAGAGATGTTAAAATGACTCAAACCTGTTAGACCAGTCCATACTTCATGGGCTGGGTTGTCAAAAATCAACCCTAAAACACAATGAAAATTGCTCTTCTCTCTTTTGGTTTTGCTCATTCCCTTAACTCAACGTGAGTTTACTCACACTCGACATTTTTTAGCGGGAGTTGGCTCACACTAAAAATGCCGAAAGTGAGTTAATTCACGTTGAATTTAAGGGAATGATCAATTTCATAAGTGAAAAGAGCAATTTTCAAACACAATCAATTTTTTTGGCCCAACCCACTTAACTCATATACTAATCGGGCCAGGCTAGCTCATTGATCTTAGGGCCGACTTACAATCAATATTTTCAAGGGATTTTTGAAAAAATAGTATTCCTAAAAACATTAAAAAAAATTATTAGTAAAAATATATTTAAATATGTAGACTTAAGAAAAAGTGATACATTAGCTTAAAATTGAAAGTTTATAAATTATTAATTTAGTTCAATTGAAAAAATAAAATTTGAATTTAATTGACATTCAATGTTAATGTAAAAAAATACACTTACATCTAATCATATTTCAACAATCAGATAACTATGAGAAACTAAAATATCAAACTAGTATGAAAAAATCCATAAAATAAACTAATTTAAAAGAAGGTGAGGATCGCACATAAGAAGAAAAAAAAATGGGATGACAATTTCCTCCAAATATCAACACTTTCTTTAACAAACTTCTTTCAACACTGTCTTGTTAATTAAGATTCGTATTAATTAAAATTCTTATGAGTTTTACAAAATTTATATTGAAACTTATTTTTTTGACAACTAAAACGATATTCATTCATTCAAATTGATAGAGTACATCAGATGGAATAACATGTTTAACATCGCTTAAAACGTAAAAGGTGAATCTGCGAACAAACTCACGTCATCCATGTTAATATCATACAACGACAAAATGCCTACAAATAATATGATAAAATTTAAGTCACTTAAATACCCTTGCTTCCGGATCTGCAACGTTGACACTCAAATCATTGATTGAATATATAATTGACTGAAGTCGATCTTTCAACATGAACAAAACGAACACCGCAACAAAACGTGGAATCAAATGTCGTACAAGACGACAAACAGCACAACGCCACACTCAGATGATGAAATCACAAAAAAAACACAAAAGGAAAAACTTATATATATATATATATATATATATATATATGTGTGTGTGTGTGTGTGTGTGTGTGTGTGTGTGTGTGTGTGTGTCTGTGTGTGAAAACAACTTATTTAAATTGAAAGAAAGAGTAAAAAGGATGCGCGCAGAGAGATGATTCTAGGTCAAAAATGACCTAAAATCACCCCTCCTCGATGAATGAAGGAAAAATAAAACTTAGAGAGAATGTAGAGTTTCTCTCACTAAAAAAACTAAGGCGACCGATATTTTTTGGTGAATGACTTATGTTGGAACTTATATTTGTTAACGTTATTCATTTTTAAAATAGTAGAACTCTATTAAATAATTGAGAAATGCTAACAAGTGCCCTTGCACTTGTTAAGAAATGTAAATAAGAAATTTTGTCTTGAAAATAGTGCATTCAATGCATTGAAAATTTTAAAAATAATTTTTTCTATTTAAAATTTACCAATTATTTTTATTTTTGAATCCTTAACAAATGTCCTAAGGACACTTATTAGCAGAATCCTAATTTTAACAAAGGAGTGTGTTGATATGATTGTCTTATAGAGATAAGGAGTGTGTGGATATGATTGTCTCTAATTACGTCTCATCACACGATAGTTTCCAATGTTAATTGCCAGAACTTCATATAAGTTTTCGGGTAAACAAGGTCGTTGACTATCTTTGTCAAGAAAAAAGGTCGTTGACTATAAATTACTCCCTACGTCCCAAATTGTATGACGTTTTGGGCATTTCACACGTATTAAGAAATATAATTAATTTTGTGTGGGAAAGAGATATTATGAGTTGTTTTACAAAATTGTCCTTAATAAATGGTATGAGAAAGATAAATTAAAGAATTGAAAGAAGAGAGAGTAATAAATAGTTAAGGATACAAAAGGAAAAGTAACATTAATGTTTCATTGGTATTGTAAAACGACATATAATTTGAGACAAATTTTTTTCCAAAGCGACATACAATTTGGGACGGAGGGAGTATAAATTATACATATGGAGTATATATAAGGGTAAAGCTGTACTGGAAAATAAGACTTAAAAGCCAACAACATATATATAAATATGGGAAATTTTTGCTCTCGACATGGAAAGAGAGGAGATGATAAAATAAACAAGACAAATGGTGGCTTTAAAGCCATGCATGCTTCTAGTGGTAACATGGTTTTAACGACTGCTGCTCATCCTGGAGAGGGTCATCATGCTCATCATGGACATCATGGTCATCATGGAAATCACGGTCATCATGGACATGGCGGAGGTGGAGGTGGATGTGGAGGCGGTGGTGGAGGCGATGGAGGTGGCGGAGGTGATGGAGGTGGCGGAGGGGGTGGAGGTGATGGAGGTGGCGGAGGGGGTGGAGGTGGCGGTGCAGGTGGCGGAGATTAGGTTGGCCACCTTATATAGTCATGTTTTGTAAAAATTTGGTAACCTCCCTACATATGTCCTCATCTCGAATCACCTTATATAATTAATTATACCTCTTTATCTGATTATGTGAAATAAATCGTGTTGTACTTCTATTCAAATTGATGTTATATCATAGTTTTATAAGTTTCTAAATTTGGATAGTGAATGTATGTTTTATTAGCATGTTAATTTGTAGAACGTAAATTTGAATGAAATTTGTGTTTTGCCATTTGATTAAATTAAACTGAATTTAAATATCCAAAAACATGATTCAAATCTTTTTTAGTTGAACAAGACTTCTTCGGTTCGAATAGTCTACATCTTATCATATATTTTCAAAATAGTTTTATATATTCTTGCTCGTCATTTTGTTGCTATGATCTTGAAATTTTCAAAGGACAGAAAATTCTATGAGTGGAATTTATTAAACTATTACTCCCTCCGATCCTTATTATATGAAGTAAAACTAAAAAAACATTAAAACCAATACAATCATTAATTAATATAACTTTTTTAATATTTTTACAACTATACCCTCATAAAAAATTGTGAAGCATTAAATACATTCATAAATATTAAAAAGAGAAACATTAAATTAAGGGTAAAAAAGTTTTTTAAACAATAACTACACCTTAAAAGTTGTGACATTTTCTTATAAATAGGACCAAAAAGTTTTTTGAAAATTTTCTTATATATAGGACCGGAGAGAGTATTAAATTATTGAAACTTTCAAAATAGTTTTCATAACCACTCTCCTTCTCTGCAAGAGCTTTGAAATTATTGAAGCAACAAAAACTTTTGATTTTGCTTCAAAAAACAATTTCAATTTTTTCTACTAACATCATCACGAAAGAGTATGAATTATTTACTTTTAGCAAATGATGGTGGGTTTGTCGGCCCACACAAATCAGTATGCAAGACTTGTAGTAACTGAAGGGCTCTTGATGCCCTTTATGTTAGAGGAAAGGAAATAAATAAAAATTTCCTTGATTCAAAATTTAAAGTACAAAGGATTATTTGTAGGTACATTAGGAGAACTCTAGAATTATTTCTAGGACTTTCCTAATTATAATTCACTTCTAGATAATTCCACATTTTTATATATATTTTTTTATAATTAAAACACAATATTTCCCTAACTTTTCCTTTTAGATTTCCCTTATAATTTTCCAATTATTTTAATTCAAGTAAATTACAATAATATTTCTTTTACTCGATATAATAATATGAGAAAATTATATTGTCCTCCCTTAAATTCTAACAATGTCAAACTCCTCTTGGATAGAGAAATAAGAAAAGTTATATTTTATCATTTTTGTAACTATATGTCTAAGGATTCTCAAGAACTTGAAAGAGTATTTTAAGAACATTTTCAACTCTAATCGTGAAATTTTGTTTTTATTTCTGTTATACGTATTAGTTTTGGTGTGTGATTTTATTTTTATTTTTAGTTGTTTGTATCATTGTCACCTAGTTCACAGTTCTCTTGGATACGTTGTTCATAATTAACCTTGACCGACATATTTTGCTAACAAACTAAAGAAAAACCTCAAATCTAAATTCCTTTCAAACTATAAATTTCATTCTCTCTATGTAACAAAAAACCTTCATGTCATTTACTTCATTTTTTTTTGAAGCAGTGTTATTTACTTCATGTTATTTACTAATAGTAAAAGAAAACAAATTGATATTTATATGTTTTGTCAAACAGAGAGTTACCACAACAGAAGTCCCACATCAGAGGTTTTGCAAGCTCAGAGAGGTGAACTACATTATAAATATGTGTACAACATGAGCTCTAGGTAAATTAAAGAGTCATACAATGCATCTTTTCACGTTGTGCCTGTGTTGTTTCACCATTCCATTTTCCAATGTGAATGGGGTAGTTTAATAGTTGTTGAATTAGTTTAATTTTTTTAAGTACTCTGCTTTCTGCTGAACAAAATTATGGTTTGGAAGTGGTTACACAAAACTAT
The DNA here is from genome assembly GCA_018208015.1 of Medicago ruthenica. Classification (NCBI taxonomy): domain Eukaryota; kingdom Viridiplantae; phylum Streptophyta; class Magnoliopsida; order Fabales; family Fabaceae; genus Medicago; species Medicago ruthenica. The sequence goes on along the minus strand of CM031377.1, from coordinate 49,909,098 downwards.
GTAACCATGGTTACTACATGTGTAACACCCATACTAAATTATCTAGAATATTTAGCATTTGTATTAATCTGATACCGGGTACATTGAAATTTTCCAATAATAATATTAATACATACAACTGAAAGGAGGTACAAGTAGCTCCTTTACACATTTATCCGTATACCAAAATGAATACTTATACATAGTAATAATAATCTCCTGAGCTTGTACTTGACGAGCAACTACACTCCAATCCAGAATCTCCCTGATGAACATCTTCACGATCCTCTTGCAATACCTGAAAACCTGCACCAGAAGGATTGGGATGAGACATAATGTCTCTGTGAGCTCCAGCCCAACCTACTGTTGGCAACCACGGGGGTAACCTAGGGTCGCCGTGCCTACTCTTGGCAATCTTGGGGATTCCTACGATCGCTGTCTCTCTCTCTCTCTCTCTCTCTCTCTCTATATATATATATATATATATATATATATTCCGCGATCAAGGGAAACTAGGATCGCTATATGTCTTAATCTTATGCTTATCATATTCTTGCCTTAAACTTAAAATTATACTTATACTTAGTGATCTGGGAACATCCTATGATCACTTCTTTCTCTGCTGACTACTTGTCATATTCTCATAATAATTTCATAAGTATCAATATACATCATTCTTAATCATAAAGTTAGTAAGTCAGCATTGAATAAACAATCATTATCTTGGTTTATTTTACGGAGTGCATCCGGGTGGAGTAACCCCGAAGTACATCTCCCATCTTACCGATGAAATTCCTATCATATCAGGCTAACACCGGACTCCTCTTTCTTTTGTGTGGCTGTCCTCGAGGACGATAACTTCATCGTTCCAGCTGCCATTTAAGGCGGTAACTTCACCGGAACCCCCTGTATTCTAACTAGCGAGACTACAGGAGACACATTAACTTTCTTGACTTGGATGTGTAGCTGCCCTCACGAGCGGTAACTTCATCATTCCAGCATAAACTGGAACCCCTTGTATTCTAACTAACGAGACTACAAGAGACACATCTAGTCCTTTAATTAACATTATTTCTCATTCTTTAAAAATAATCATTCTTGAATACTTAACCTATAAAAGGTTCTGAACTTGAATACTGAATCTTTCTTGTACTTGCACATACTTAAATGAGTGCATAGAATTGCTTAATAAGGGGTAAACCTGAAACTAGCTCCTTAACTTCTCTATAATAACTTATAAATCAAGTCATCCATCTCTCATTAATATGTCTATCCTCATCCTATATTAGTCCTTGAAAGTTCATAAGAATTCTTGCCCCAAAGCATATCAAAGATCATAGCATGGCTCAGTTGTTTGAAAATAAAAAGCCATTCTGGGTGATTTCGCTCTGCGACCCCCAGACTTCGCTCTGCGAAGTTCTGCGTCTGAACCTTCAGACTCTGAAGTTCAGAGTCTGAACCTTCAGAACCTGGTGTTTCTGAGTCTGAAGCTTCGTAGAGCGTGAAAAACTTCGCAAAACGAAGGTCTAGGCAAAGGCTAGGCAGTGGCTGGGTTCTGCTACTTCGCTTTGCGACCCTGGCGTCGCTCTGTGACTGTAGCAGAACTCAGAATTTTCTGGAAAAACATGTTTTCAGTTTTAAAACTTAATACCCACTGCCCAGTGATCCTTGATAGCACAACAGGGACTCATTCTAAGACTCTAAAACGTACTAAACACAAGGAATAAACAAGATCACGGATAGAATTAAAATAGGGACAACTAACTATTAATTCCTTAGTAACTTATAAATTCAGTTGTAATTCTCACTCATAGTGGGTTCTAAAACCCTGTGGAGCTCACCTCAGAACTTGATTGGTGCTGGTTAAGCTTTAACTTCAAAACCCTAGCTTGATTTCTTGATCCTTTCTTGCTTTTTCTTAACTTCTTCTTGTTCTAACTCCTTAAACTAAGCTTGTTAGCCAAGACTCCTCAAAACTTGATGAATTTTAGATGGAAAGTGGTGAAAGAGGATGGCGGCCGAATTATAGAGAGAAAGAGAGAGAGAGAGAGAGAGAGAGAGAGAGAGAGAGAGAGAAAGAGAGAGAGAAAATCAGTTGAAGAAGAGAGAGAATGGAGAGGAAAATATGAGAAATATCTTGTGTTTTCCTTATTTAAAAATCCTCTCTTCCAAAATTACAAAATTGCCATTGCTTCCATTTAATCCTTATTCACCGATAAAAGTTACGTCTAAGCGGGATATTACAATCTACCCCCCTTAAAGAAATTTCGTCCTCGAAATTTAGGTTCCTCTTGAAATCACATATTAAAAGATCCTTTATGCTTCTCTCCCTATAGCCAATTCTCCACTTAACTTGCTTATCAAAATTCCAACTTTATAAGTCGAAAATACTCGACAATCTTCCCCTCAATTGAAAGACCTGATATACATTACATAACTCTTACGTAGCAGGTGTGCGGTTGTCTGAACCATCTACCTGACTCACTTGATTATGTCTCTTGTTCATACGCTTCTTGCAAATCCAATTTAAAGTTATTAAATCTTAGACACTCTTACTGAACTTCGTAAGTTTCCTTCATAGTCCATGTAATCTTGGCCTAACAACGTTGGGTCGATCTCATTTCCTCAATTATTCCCCTCCCTTAGAGAGGTCTATTGCACTACAACTAATACCAATGAGTTATTACCTTTATCTTTAGTCTCATACGACAACATCTTACTTATAGACCTATGTCATACATTTCCATATAGAATCATCCTTACACCGAAAACATCTGATATTGAGCATTCTCTAATGGAAGTAAAACTACTGCACTACCTCCATTATACAAATACAAGGAGGAGGCATCATTATGGTACATGTTCCTTTCTTTCTGGCATACTGATGTAATACTTTCCGTAATCCTAATCATTACTTCCACTATGGAATTCTCAAGAGCTCGTGGAATCTTACAGATTACTCGCGTTCTGCTCCAATTGGTCTACGGCGTCACTTATCTTAATAATTTAGAAATCATCTTCATTACTAGGAGTTTGCTAATCTTCTATCATCTCTGCTACAACTCATTCTCGAATTCTTGCCGTAGCATAAATATTTTCTATACCGATATCCAAAACTCATAGGAGTTTTGTCCAGGCGATGAGTGGTATAAACCGTCTCACATATTATCATATAGTATATTTCATAGCATTTAATTTACATATATGTTAGAGTACATGTACACTACTAACGGTTACATAGTATGTCACATCATCCTTGTCCAACTAACGGGACATCATTCTTGATCTTAACATGTTTGAGACACTACCACATCAATTGGGAATCTTTTCTTACTCTTAACTCATTTTGTAACATTCGGGATTTGCCTTTCAACTGGCTTGCCAGGTTTACCCCGCCAATGTTACTCATGTTTATTTCTTGAGTATACAACAATCCATAACATAAATTATGGTTACATTCTCTCGGCATCATAAACTTATTTCTCATTTCTGAACATCGAGTTCAAGATTCTTGTTTTCAATAGAAAACTCTACTTGATTGCTACCAAAAAAATAGCACACTTAATCTTTAATCCTTTAGTCATAACCTGAACTTACGTAGCCCTTTACTGTAGACTACGAGTGACTTTTAATCTGCATAAAAGTTCTCCTTCCTTTACTGGTGAACATTAAGTTCAAGAATTTCCGAACTCTTTAGCTAAGATATGTTGACATGACATGGGTACAACGTGAAATTAAACTCATTCGTCACTGCAATGCCACTTCTGACCGATGCTTCGAAACCATAAATATTACTTCGCAACCACAACCTTTTATGTTGTTGCTTCATGAATAATTCTTTCTTGGCTGAACTTACTCTTCAAGTCTACTTGAAATAATGGAGCTAAAATAGATGGGTTACCTTACTAGCGGTGACTTCATTCACTTAAGACTTAACCTAGTAGGAACACATCCTTCTTATATCTTACCACATACTCTTAAACTATTTCGATATTCCTTTTCTCATGGGTTTCGAGGTTTGAAGTATTCCTCAACTTAACTTCCAAAATATTCCATTAGAACTTATGATATGTTCAGGTCGTCTCTACTTACTGCTATTCCGTATTATAGAATTAAGGACTTAACATCTTCCCGTTCTCTAAGCTTCAGCTTAGCATTGTTCATTAATTCATTCTTGGATTACTACTCCACTGCGCCACTCTGATCTTAACAACTCGAGTTAGAATTGGAACAATACACCACTATTGTCACCTAAAATTTCATCGACCATTCCTTTTACTTTATCACTTTGTAGTTACCGTAACGAAACCATCTGACGTTATTGTGTCTCTTGCGGCTTAAACCATCTGCTTAGCTTACGGATTGGTCATCACCTGACTTTGTGTTTCCTTTCGGACTTAAACCATATACTTACTTTCACGATAATACGCCAAAACCTGTAAACGTTTTTTTTTCAGCAACTGTTACGAGCCCAACAATGCTCCTGTCAAACAGTTTATACTCTGGTTCTAACTTTACTCTCCATGTCGTGAATTCTATAACCATCCCTTGGTCATCTCATCATGTATAATCATTAAAACATTGCAGAAACTCTACTGAAAACATACCTGAAACAACTGAAGTTCACACATTAACCACTTGTGGCAACTTCTAAAACAATTTATGGCTCCTGGAGATCCACATCTTCCATACACTGAATCCACTGATGATTCGAGTCTCGTTTACTTCCCTTTTTATTCTTATCCGCAAGGATTTCATACTTATACTCTTTTCCGAGACAACTTCGGTCTCTATGGTCTTACCATATCTCTTAGGTTACCTTCGAGTTTCTCCGGACACAATCCGCCTTGGAATAGATTCAAACTCTTACCGGCTCACTTGTACGCCCAAAATAGGTTACGTCTCTTCGAGCACCCGATTAATCAATCTTAACTTCAGCACTTATCATTATCTATCGAATTCCTCCAGTAACTTTTTACAGTACTCACAATTCAAATCTTGATCTTAACATCTGAGTAACTCTGCATATAGTTGAACAATCCGGAATCTATACCTTATTACCGCCCTCGGAAACTTATCCACACGAGGTGATCTCTTTGAGCTTCTAGAATATTTGTGGAAGGAAACTCTTCGTTTGAACATAGAACTTCTTACATTAACCACAATCTTAACCTTTGCACTGGCGAAGATCTTCCTGTTAATAAAGCCTCTAAATAAATCCCGGCTAAAATTCTGATTATCCTTCATCTCTGGTCTACTATAATCCTGTGTTGGCATAAACTTGTCTTCTTCATCCAATCAAGGAAATTCGACTTTGTCCGTCCATCAGTTCACTAAATTCTAACGACTTATCATTCAATATTCACCTTTCATTAAGTAAAATTCTAGTTAAGTTTAGCTTATTTCCAATCTTCTTACTAATAGGACCCATCCGAATATCTAATTCACATTCCGATATGCAACAGGTCTTATTATTACCACTTATTCCTCCATCTTAGTTCTTAGGTTGCATACCATCTTCTCCTTCTTATTTCAAAAATCTGGCATTTATGGTTCGAGAGTGGTTAGCTTCATCTGTCCAAATAACTCACTTAATCCACAATTAATTCTCTTAACTGTTTGGACATTAAAATCTCATCCGATTCGAGTTCGATTCTTCAACACTCTATCTTTGCTGGGAGTCTGGAGGTTTCAAAAACTGACCGATAATTCCTCATTTCAAGTCTCTAGGTTTGGTACTGCAATTCCTTAATTCTGCACTCAGAATTGTTACTTAGTCTACACCTCACTTTAACTTCTCACTGCGGTTCCCGTCAAGGTTCCAAGTCATTCCTTAATCCTTATATCTTCCGTAGACGAAGCGTCGTCCAACGACGCGTCCAACTGGTTGAGGTGCTTCGCCTTACTTTTAAATATCTCTTATGTTTATGAAACCATGCCACTAACAGGCCTCGTTACTTTACAGTTTGATGGCCACCATTTGGCATTGAATACTTCTTCGCCAATCCTGTCTTAAAATTCTGTCACCTTAATCTTCGCTCTTCATAAACTTCATTTCTCCTTGGTCACATTCAGCTCTCGGACATTTATCATAACTGTCATATACTAGATTGAGTTGATCAGGCTCAACTAGATGTGACCTTTAGAACAATATCCGGAACCTAATGGTCCCACTAATTTTATTGAATTTTTAATGACCCAAGGAACGGTCTGAATCGACTTGCTCTGATACCAATTGTAACACCCATACTAAATTATCTAGAATATTTAGCATGTGTATTAATCTGATACCGGGTACATTAAAATTTTCCAATAATAATATTAATACATACAACTGAAAGGGGGTACAAGTAGCTCCTTTATACATTTATCCGTATACCAAAATGAATACTTATACATAGTAATAATAATCTCCTGAGCTTGTACTTGACGAGCAACTGCACTCCAATCTAGAATCTCCCTGATGAACATCTTCACGATCCTCTTGCAATACCTGAAAACCTGCACCAGAAGGATTGGGATGAGACATAATGTCTCAGTGAGCTCCAGGCCAACCTATTGTTGGCAACCACGAGGGAAACCTAGGGTCGCCGTGCCTACTCTTAGCAATCTTGGGGACTCCTACGATCGCCGTCTTTTTATATATATATATATATATATATATATATATATATATATTCCGCGATCAAGGGAAACTAGGATCGCTATATGTCTTAATCTTATGCTTATCACATTCTTGCCTTAAACTTAAACTTATACTTATACTTAGTGATCTGGGAACATCCTATGATCACTTTCTTTCTCTGCTGACTAGTTGTCATATTCTCATAATAATTTCATAAGTATCAATATGCATCATTCTTAATCATAAAGTTAGTAAGTCAGCGTTGAACAAACAATCATTATCTTGGTTCATTTTACGGAGTGCATCCGGGTGGAGTAACCCCGAAGTACATCTCCCATCTTACCAGTGAAATTCCTATCATATCAGGCTAACACCGGACTCCTCTTTCTTTTGTGTGGCTGTCCTCGCGGACGGTAACTTCACCGTTCCATCTGCCATTTAAGGCGGTAACTTCACCGGAACCCCCTGTATTCTAACTAGCGAGACTACAGGAGACACATTAACTTTCTTGACTTGGATGTGTAGCTGCCCTCACGAGCGGTAACTTCACCATTCCAGCATAAACTGGAACCCCTTGTATTCTAACTAACGAGACTACAAGAGACACATCTACTCCTTTAATTAACATTATTTCTCATTCTTTAAAAATAATCATTCTTGAATACTTAACCTATAAAAGGTTCTGAACTTGAATACTGAATCTTTCTTGTACTTGCACATACTTAAATGAGTGCATAGAATTGCTTAATGGGTAAACCCGAAACTAGCTCCTTAACTTCTCTATAATAACTTATAAATCAAGTCATTCATCTCTCATTAATATTCCTATCCTCATCCTATATTAGTCCTTGAAAGTTCATAAGAATTCTTGCCCCAAAGCATATCAAAGATCATAACATGGCTCAGTTGTTTGAAAATAAAAAGCCATTCTGGGTGATTTCGCTCTGCGACCCCCAGACTTCGCTCTGCGAAGTTCTGCGTCTGAACCTTCAGACTCTGAAGTTCAGAGTCTGAACCTTCAGAACCTGGTGTTTCTGAGTCTGAAGCTTCGCAGAGCGTGAAAAACTTCGCACTACGAACTCAGCTTCTGAACACTTCGCAGAACGAAGGTCTAGGCAAAGGCTAGGCAGTGGCTGGGTTCTGCTACTTCGCTTTGCGACCCTGGCGTCGCTCTGTGACTGTAGCAGAACTCAGAATTTTCTGGAAAAACATGTTTTCAGTTTTAAAACTTAATACCCACTGCCCAGTGATCCTTGATAGCACAATAGGGACTCATTTTAAGACTCTAAAACGTACTGAACACAAGGAATAAACAGGATCAAGGATATAATTAAAATAGGGGCAACTAACTATTAATTCCTTAGTAACTTATAAATTCAGTTGTAATTCTCACTCATAGTGGGTTCTAAAACCCTGTGGAGCTCACCTCAGAACTTGATTGGTGGTGGTTAAGCTTTAACTTCAAAACCCTAGCTTGATTTCTTGATCCTTTCTTGCTTTTTCTTAACTTCTTCTTGTTCTAACTCCTTAAACTAAGCTTGTTAGCCACGACTCCTCAAAACTTGATGAATTTTAGATGGATAGTGGTGAAGGAGGATGGTGGCCGAATTATAGAGAGAAAGAGAGAGAGAAAATCAGTTGAAGAAGAGAGAGAATGGAGAGGAAAATATGAGAAATATCTTGTGTTTTCCTTATTTAAAAATCCTCTCTTCCAAAATTACAAAATTGCCATTGCTTCCATTTAATCCTTATTCACCGATAAAAGCTACGTCTAAGCGAGATATTATAATATGCATATTTAAACATTTTATGAATGTGATAACTTTAATTTTTATTTTAATTCAGATCAAAAGATTTACAAAAATGATTTTTTTTTACAGAAAAATTGGACTTGTGAATTATATGATTTGAGCTAATAAACTGAACCTAACGAGGTGAACCGAGTTATTTGTGAACTTTAAACGAGTCGAACTCCAGTTGAGTTTCGAGACAAACCAATTTTTATCAAGTCGAATCGAACTCAAATAGATTCGACTCGACTCGGTTCATTTACTTCCCTAGTATAGCATGTTGTGTCATCTTCTAGCATGGTTGTTATTGCATTGTGTATTTAATTGTTAAGATTTTCTTTAAAATATAATAAAAATTGAAACCCTTATTCGAATAGAATATTTGCAAAATCCATAAAATAAACTAATTTGAAATTTAAACTTAATTCAAAACATAACAATTAGAGATGGCCAAAACGGGTCGGCATGTCCCGTTTAGCTCCACCCCACAATTAATCTGGGATAAGTGGGTGTGCTCAAACACTCACCCGTCCTATTTATTGGCATGTTTGTTGGAACAAAATTTATGAACAAGTCTCTTTTGAGTTTTGATGATAACAAAGTGTTAAAAAGAAAATTGGATATGCTAATACTTGATTCTAGTGTTCAGAACCATATACTTAAAGATTGGTATCTAATAGTAATTCTGAAAGATCAAGTTAAGAGCAAAAGGAAAATATAGAAGTTTGTGTTGCAAGTCTGAACACAATCAGCGTCTGATGAACAGTGTGTCTGAAGACCAGCTTCTGAAGAAGTGCGTGTAATGAACAGTGCGTCTGAAGACCAGCTTCTGAAGAAGTGCTTCTGATGAACAGTGTCTGATGCCAGCTTCTGAAGAACAGACTGGGAGTCTGAGTCTGAAGGAAACGCAGAAGTTAATAGCTGTCACTGTCAACAGTAACGTACTGTACAGTCAGAACAGCTCTTTGCAACAATTGTCTCCTTGTACGAAACACTCTCCCTGTTTTAAGGAAACAATTCAAAATTCCATTCCTCTGTTCCTCTGTTGCGCACACAATGACAAGAAGGAATTAATGTTGGATATAGCTTCTATTGCAACAGCTCTTTTGATGAAACTGGCTCTTCTCAACAACTCTTTAATTCTCTATAAAGGATTGAAGAATTTAAGCAGAAGAACAAGACTCTACAGACCTGCAATTCTGAAAACGCAATACTCTGTTTGAGCATAGAAAGTCTCTTACTTTGTGTTTGAGCAAGGAAGTCTCTTACTTAGTGTTTAAACAAGGAAGTCTCTTACTTAGTGTTTTAGCAAGGAAGTCTCTTACTTTGTGTTTGAGCATAGGAAGTCTCTTACTTTATGTTTGACCATTGGAAGTCTCTTGCTTTGTGCTTGAGCAATTGTAATCTTTGTGATTATAGTGAAAATCTCTTGTAAGTAGCAAGGGGACTGGACTACTTTCGGGTTTTGGAAGGAACCAGGATAAACTGCTTGTGTCTCTCTCTCTCTCTCATTTACTTTATATCTGCTGCAAAACAACTCTGAAAATAGTTTCAGAATCTGATCTATATATGATTCTGAACTAACCTAAGTTTTTGAAAAAGAAAAGAAAAAGCCAACACAATTCAACCCCCCTTCTTGTGTTTTTCTCACGTTCAGTTGGTATTAGAGCAAATCTATGTTGATGATATTATATTTGGTTCTACTAATGCCATTCTTTGCAAAGAATTTTCTAAGTTAATGCAGGATGAATTTGAAATGAGCATGATGGGAGAATTGAAATTCTTTCTTGGAATTCAAATCAACCAATGCAAAGATGAGGTGTATGTTCATCAATCTAAATATACAAAGGAGCTTATGAAAAAGTTCCAGCTTGAAGATTGTAAACTGATGACAACACCAATGCATCCAACCTGCAATTTAAGCAAAGAAGACTTTGGCTCAAAGGTAGATCAGAAGCTCTACAGAGGTATGATTGGTTCTCTGTTATACTTAACTGCTTCTAGACCATATATTTTGTTTAGTGTATGCTTGTGTGCAAGATTCCAATCAGATCCTAGAGAATCTCATATGACTGCTGTCAAGAGAATCTTCAGGTATCTGAAGGGAACAACTAATCTTGGACTTCTGTATAAGAAATCCCTAGATTATAAGCTGGTTGGATTTTGTGATGCTGATTATACTGGGGACAAGATTGAAAGAAAATCCACCAGTGGAAATTGTCAATTCCTTGGTGAGAATCTGATATGCTGGGCCAGCAAAAGACAATCAACTATTGCATTGTCAACAGCAGAAGCAGAATACATCTCAGCTGCAAGTTGTTGCACACAACTGCTCTGGATGAAACATTAGTTAGAAGACTATCAGATTCATGAAAACAACATTCCTATTTTCTGTGATAATACTGCTGCAATCTGTTTGTCTAAAAATCTAATTCTGCATTCAAGAGCCAAACATATTGAAATTAAACATCATTTTATTAGAGATTATGTTCAGAAGGGTGTTTTGGATATTCAATTCATTGATATTGATCATCAATGGGCTGATATATTTACAAACCCCTCACAGAAGATAGATTTAATTTTATTAAACAAAATCTGAACATGCATTTTATCTCTTAAAAATTGCTTGACTCTGAATAAGAAACTGAGAATCTGAAGTTCATCAGAAGCTAAGACTTAACAGACACTCACTTTGAGAGTCTGAAGAAACTTCAGCCTCTGAAAACATCAGAGTCTGAGTTTCAGAATCTGAATTTTTGACTTCTGATAAAACTCATTATAAGTGGACACTTTACACGTGGCCCACTAAATGAGAGTGAATCTGAACAGTTGTCTAACACTTGGTCAGAATCTGATAAGTTATAACTGCAGGGCTGTGATGAATTAAGTCTTTGAAAGTTGTACTTTGCACCCTCCTAAAGTCATCAATGTGTAGTGTGTTTAAATGTTTTTCTGTTTCTGAAAAGTTTTAACAAACACACTCAAAACACAGTTTTCAATTTTCATCTTATGTGTTCAGTTTTTCAGACCCAGTTTAAAAAAAACTCTCAATCAATTCTGTCTGAAACAGTTCAGCAGTACTGAACAAAATGTTCTGAACAATTGTGTCTGTAACAGTTCAGTGGTACTGAACAAAAATGCTCTAAACACTTTATCTCACATTTTAACTCTCTTAAAATTCTTGAATTTTCTTTTTGTTGATGACAAAAGGGGGAGTAAAAGTAACAAGTATTTCAGGCTCTAAGCTCAAAATATAAGTTAATTTCTGAATTAATTAACTTATGAGAACAACTTTTAATCTCTTAGCCTCTAAATTAAATTCTGTGAGATAAACTGAATTTTCAATTCTGTGAATTAAAATGAATTTAAATAACTTTGATAAAACTCAAGGGGAGCTTACAAACCTCACCTTGTGAATTATCAGACTTAGGGGAAGCTTACAAACCTCAAACCCTGAAGTCAGTTTGTTATTTAAATTTTGAATGTATTTACACTTTGATTTTTCATCTATGTGATTTAAATGGAATTTAAATAACTTGGATAAAACTCAAGGGGAGCTTACATACCTCACCTTGTGAATTATCAGACTTAGGGGGAGCTTACAAACCTCATACCTTGAAGTCAGCTTGTTATTTATAATTCTGAGTGATAATTTCACCTTATTGTTTTAAGTTGAATTTAATTAACCTGGATCAGACTCAGGGGGAGCTTGCAAACCTTATACCCTGCAGCCAACTTGTTAATTAAAGTTAACAACAATTTTGAAATTCTCACCTTTTTGATCTAAACTGAATTTAATTAACCTGGATCAGACTCAGGGGGAGCTTTCAAACCTTATACCCTGCAGTCAACTTGTTAATTAAATTAACAACAATTTTCTATTAATACTTGTGTTTGTCATCATCAAAAAGGGGGAGATTGTTGGAACAAAATGTATGAACAAGTCTCTTTTGAGTTTTGATGATAACAAAGTGTTAAAAAGAAAATTGGATATGCTAATACTTGATTCTAGTGTGCAGAACCATATACTTAAAGATTGGTATCTAACAGTAATTCTGAAAGATCAAGTTAAGAGCAAAAGGAAAATATAGAAGTTTGTGTTGCAAGTCTGAAGACAATCAGCGTCTGAAGGCAGCGTCTGATGAACAGTGCGTCTGAAGACCAGCTTCTGAAGAAGTGCGTCTGATGAACAGTGCGTCTAAAGACCAGCTTCTGAAGAAGTGCTTTTGATGATCAGTGTCTGATGCCAGCTTCTGAAGAACAGACTGGGAGTCTGAGTCTGAAGGAAACTCAGAAGTTAATAGTTGTCACTGTCAACAGTAATGTACTATACAGTCAGAACAGCTCTTTGCAACAGTTGTCTCCTTGTACGAAACACTCTCCCTATTTTAAGGAAACAATTCAAAATTCCATTCCTCTGTTCCTCTGTTGCGCACACAATGACAGGAAGGAATTAATGCTGGATATAGTTTCTATTGCAACGGCTCTTTTGATGATACTGACTCTTCTCAACAGCTCTTTAATTCTCTATAAAGGATTGAAGAATTGAAGCAGAAGAACAAGACTCTACAGACCTGCAATTCTGAAAACGCAATACTCTGTTTTCTGGAACACAAAATCGCCAAAATTGAAAGTCATCAAATAACTTAGAAATTCTTACAAACCTTTTTATCTTAGAATTTCTTAAGTATAGAGTCTGAATTTGTGTTGTATTTTGTGAACACCACTGATAGTATATCAAGTGTTCAACTCAAACATGTTCTCTTGTAAATCTGTTTGATTCAAAGTCTCTAGCCTGCGTGCTTGAGCAACCAGAAGTCTCTTACTTTGTGTTTGAGCATAGAAAGTCTCTTACTTTGTGTTTGAGCAAGGAAGTCTCTTACTTAGTGTTTGAGCAAGGAAGTATCTTACTTAGTGTTTGAGCAAGGAAGTCTCTTACTTTGTGTTTGAGCATAGGAAGTCTCTTACTTTATGTTTGAGCATTGAAAGTCTCTTGCTTTGTGCTTGAGCAATTGTAATCTTTGTGATTATAGTGAAAATCTCTTGTAAGTAACAAGGGGACTGAACTACTTCCGGGTTGTGGAAGGAATCAGGATAAACTGCTTGTGTCTCTCTCTCTCTCTCATTTACTTTATATCCGCTGCAAAACAACTCTGAAAATAGTTTCAGAATCTGATCTATATCTGATTCTGAACTAACCTAAGTTTTTGAGAAAGAAAAGAAAAAGCCAACACAATTCAACCCCCCTTCTTGTATTTTTCTCACGTTCAATGTTGACCCGTCTATCAAGAAAACTTTTCCAAATTGTTTTGACATTTTATTATTAAAAAACAAATATTGTTGTTATAAAAATTTGGTAGTCGAGAAGTATGTGGTAAAAATATCAGTTACTTAATGCCATCCGCAACAACATAATTAACAAATAAAAAATCATCAGCAAACTAACAACACAACAAAAAAAAATACTTAATAGTATGAAGAAAGCAATGCCACTATTATAAATCCAACAACATTCAATGAATCTCAAAATAAATCCACCATCATACAAAATATCAACCAACATTAAAAGAAATTGCAAAATAAAGTGTTAGTTTGGATCACCTATTATTACTAACTAGTCCAGTAATAACTTTTCTTTTGAAGAGCCCATAGGACAACCTGCTCATCCCGTTTTTATGACAAGCTAAATGGGACAAATTAACTAGAGAGGATGGACTCAAAACCTCGATTTAGTCTGTTTCAAATAGCGGGTTAAATGGACCGGTCCAACGGACCATACCCGTTTTGCAACCCCTATTAATATTAGAGATGGGGTTATTTATCAGAAGAAAAAAGGGGGGAAATTAGAGTGCAACGACAAAAGATAACAATGCTTAATAATAAGATAAAAGAATTCATAGTAGTCTGGATGAAAGTGAGAGGAGTTAAAAAGATTAAACGGTGTTAAATTGGAAAGGAGTTGTTTGTCAATTTAATAACAAAATAAGGGAAGTTGGAGTTTAGTTAAAAATAAAAACCAAACAGTGTGTGTAGAGCTGTTAAAATGACCCAAACCTGTTAAACCAATCCATACTTTTTCATGGGCTGGGTTGTCAAAAATCAACCCTAAAACACAATGAAAATTGCTCTTCTCTCTTTTGGTTTTGCTCATTCCCTTAACTCAACGTGAGTTAACTCACGCTCGACATTTTTTAGCGGGAGTTGGCTCACACAAAAAATGCCGAGTGAGTTAATTCACGTTGAATTTAAGTGAATGAGCAATTTCATAAGTGAAAAGAGCAATTTTTTGTCCCAACCCACTTAACTCATAGACTAATCGGGCCAGGCTAACTCATTGATCTTAGGGCCGACTTACAATCAATATTTTCTATTGATTTTTGAAAAATTAGTATTCCTAAAAACATTAAAAATTATTAGTAAAAATATATTTAAATATTCTTAATAAAAAGTGATACATTAGCTTAAAATTTAGAGTTTATAAATTATTAATTTAGTTCAACTGAAAAAATAAAATTTGAGTTTAATTGATATTCAATGTTAATGTAAAAAAATACAGTTACATCTAATCATATTTCCACAATCAGATAACAATGAGAAACTAAAATATCAAAGTGTAATATCCCGCTTAAGCGAGACATTTAACAGTATTACAAGAATTAAACGTATTGGAATGGCAAAGTTGTAAATAGAGGGAAAAGGGACAAATTGAGATAAATATGAGTTTAGTTGAATTTTCTTAGAGGATATGCTATGTGCATGCATTTTAGAGGATGGAGGAAGTTGGAATAATCATCTGCCTTTAGTTGAATTTTCTTATAATAACAGTTACCATTCTAGCATTGGAATGGCACCTTATGAGGCATTGTATGGCAGAAGGTGTAGAACACCACTTTGTTGGTCAGAGGTAGGGGATAAAAGTATTATGGGACCTGAGATTATTCAGGAGACCACTTTAAAGATTAAATCCATTCAGGATAAAATCAGAACTGCTCAGAGTCGACAGAAGAGTTATGCAGACAAGAGGCGAAGACCTCTAGAGTTCGAAGTGGGAGATCATGTTTTCCTGAAAGTTACCCCTAAGCTGGGATTACGAGGTGTTTTCAGGACAAAGAAGCTGAGTCCAAGATTTATTGGGCCGTTTCAGATACTTAAACGTGTCGGTCCAGCAGCTTATCAGTTGGCTCTGCCACCGGCTATTTCAGGATTACATGATGTTTTCCATGTTTCTCAGTTAAGGAAGTTCATTCCAGATCCTTTTCAACCAGTAGAGTTGGAAACCATCAACTTGAGATCGGATTTGACATTTCGGCCCGAACCAGATCAGATTATTGAACGTGATGTCAAGTCATTGAGGAACAAAGAAATTCCAATTGTTAAAGTTATATGTAAAGGTTCTCCCTACGGTGAAGCTACATGGGAATTGGAATCAGAGATGCTGGAGAGTTATCCGCACCTATTTACAGGTAATTTCTAAATTTCGAGGACGAAATTTCTTTAAGGGGGGTAAAGTGTAATATCCCGCTTAAGCGAGACATTTAACAGTATTACAAGAATTAAACGTATTGGAATGGTGTTTACGCTGAAATTTGGTAAACAACCGCTAGTCTGGGTTAATTGCTTGCGAGACCAACTAGTGAATCTCAGGAGCATAGTGCTTTGTTTGAATTCTTTAAGTTGTTTGAATGTTCATTACGCATAAACATTTATTGTTATTTTGGGAAAATTAAATATACCAATCACTTGGATTACAAGCAACAATGAGAATAAATTCTTAATAAACAAATGCTTTGTTTCGATCGAAACAGATTAATGAATAGAATTTAAATGAAAGGTAGTAAACTTTGCATGGAATTTAAAGTGCTTGAAAGATAAATTTACATGAAAAGTAAATTGCATAGAATTGTAAAATGTGCTTTACAGAAAAGGATGGTTCACAGATTCATACTTGGATCCCATTTCACTCGTTTCTCTCGATAGCATGGATACTTTGAGTTTTACAAGGATTTTCGTATAAATTAATTGCGACCTTGTTTCTGACTAAAAAACTACTATATATAGACTTTCGAAAATAAACTGTCCTAACGGTCGAACACTACCCTACTACCAAGTGTCCTGCCACGTACACCCTGCATGCACCTAACTGCTCCTTAGAACGGTTGTATCGCTCGAAGTCGAACTGGATCTTGTGAAGTTTGTCAGAATTGTGCTAAGTCCAGAAATTTGTTGCTTCGATTCGATCATATGATGGGTCGATTTGCCCAATGGTTCGAAGTCCTCTTCCTTGCCTTAGCCTTGTGTTTGTAAATATTCCCTTGAACCCGTGAACATTTCCAAGTCTTCTTGCTCTTCGATTCGATAGAATCTTACAAGATTCGCTTCAGCATTTAATGCGTGTTTAGAGCATATTTTTAGCTTATAAAAAATATGGGCTACACAAATTGCCCCCAAAAAATGTTTGCTTCGATTCGTGATCGAAGGAAGATGAGAAGTTGACATTTTTTTTTCTTTTTCTACACGTTTTACTGAAACGGCGTCATGATTGCACGTTTACTGTGTAACTGTCACCTCGATTCCCACTATCATCATGAGTTCCAACTTTCTAGGTAAAAGTGGGACACGTGTCACACTAGGAAGTCGAAGTGAATCTGATTTGACAGATTTTTTATTATTATTATTATTATTATTATTATTATTATTATTTTTAAAAAAAACCCTATAAGTAGGACAAAAATGGCCATTGGAACGTTTTTCAGACTTTTTACTTTCAAAACTTGCTTCTTCCCATTCTTGCTTCCCAATCTCCATAGCTTTTTGCGAACCAGACCAAGCTATTGCTTCTTTTCACAATCATTTGTTCTTGAATCTCTAGTAAAGAAACCCTTTTCCTGGAATCAGAATCATCAGCATTGATTCAAACAGTCCGCCATTAAAAACCCTTTTCGTAAGAACTGTTCATCGTCTTCTTCGACAATGTCTCAAGAAAACCAGGAGGTTCCTATAGCTGGGAAATGGCCAAGCACTATCACCAGTAACGATGGCAAAGAAATGGTGCCTGAACCTCACGGAGACGCATCAAAGAAAGCTATTTGGGAGTTGAACGTGATGATTCCGTTTTCTGTGAATGGCCAAACTTATGCCTTTGGTGGACCTCTTCCGGATCAGCCAAATCTGTCGAAGGCCATGGATAAGGTATTTCCTTCGTTCACAACTTGCGAACCTAGGATATTCCTAAGTGACCCATATAACTTCAGTTTTCTAAGTAAACCTGGTAAGTTATTTCGATCAGCCCCTTACATAGGCAACCTGGATTATATCTCTTGGCTAGATCGAGTCGAAAGTGACTATGGAGAATTTTGGAAAAGACATGAGATCTTTGACCTTATTCAATTTTCCAGGACTGGTCCAGAGTATCGACCAGAGATGCTCATCGCTGCTCTGCACTTCTTCGAGAGTGCAACCAATACGTTTCAATTTCCTTGTGGTATGCTTACTCCGACTCTTTTTGACGTAGCTGCTCTTACAGGCCTTAGGCCTACCGGGGATACCTATGACCCCACCATCACTAATGACGATATCAAAGTAGATTTCAAAGAAGCAACGTTTGCTAAGTATATAGCGGAGAACAGGGGTCATGATGACGAAGTATCAGACGAAGAACATGTCGCATTTCTGACCTTGTGGCTGTCACATTTCGTCTTCTGTTCGAAGTCCCTGCAGGTGGCAAAAAGATTCATTCCCATGGCCCAGCAGATCGGAGAAGGCAGAATATTTGGACTTGGGCGCCTTTTGCTGGCCGTTCTATATGATTCGATCGGTGAAGCTTGCGATGACCTGAAAAAATCGAAGGATGGTTCTTCCTTCCTAGTATCCGGCCCAATGTGGCTTCTTCAGTTGTGGCTTAATGCCACTTTTGAAAAGGAAATGGGACTGATCATCCCACAAGATTATGCTGAAGAAGTTGCCAACCGTTCTATCGAGGGCCAAAGGGCACTTCGACTGGCGCCCAAGACCTTAGAACAGAGCCCACAGAGGCTCTTCCTCAAGTATATGAAGGTCTTCTTGGACTTCAAGCATTTTCTTCCTCAACATGCCCCTTTCCATGAGAGACAGTTTGGCCCGGCTTGGTTTACAGAAGATTTCCCAACCATCGACCCAGACAACGAAGACGAAGTGAATGAAGTATGGTCAGCTTACCTGTATCCTTCCATACTTTCATGCAGAACTGGGGTGAAGTCGAACTACTTAGGCTTGGTGGGGTACCAACCTAATCTAGTGTCAAGACAATTTGGGCTTTCCCAACTTCGACCCAAGAGTATGTTTTCAGACCCCAAACACGTTTTGAGGGGAGCTAACCTCTCAGATAAGCTTTTTAAGAAATATCTTAAGTCATTTGGAGAGCTCTTGTTCGAATTGCATCCATTCGAATACAATGCTTCGTTCTTCTGCACTACAGAATTCACAAAATGGTGGGAGAAGTATTTTTCTAGTCATTCAGTTGGAGACACTAAAGCTATGATCTCCAGGTTAGAAAGTGGCTTTTCCCAGCCAATTATTGAGAACATACGTTCGAAGCTCCCTGCTCGAGGTACCAAACTCACTTTTTGTCACTTATTGATATATGCTAGTTTTATTTATTTATGCCTTTCGATTTCATCTGTTTGGCAAAGCACCGGTGACAAAGAAGGGTGCAGAATCGTCTCGAGCTGGGGAAAAATCCAAGAAGTCGACTGGCATAAAGATCCAGGAGGTAAAGAAAGAAAAACAAGAAAAGGTAACTGATTTTATTTGCCTTGTTTTAATTTCCAACATTTTCTAACTTCTTTCTACTTCGACTATAGCAGAGTCGGAAGAGAGATAATAGTTCAGAGACTACTACAACCTCTAAGAAGTCAAAACCCGAGGTCATATGTTATAGGTGAAGAAGAAGTAAGTCCATTCAAATGTCCTTTACCTACCTTACTTCTTGATCTAATGTCAATCCCTTTAGTCCTTTCTTATCTTTTCTTTGACAACAGGAAGAGGAGGAAATTCCTCTTATTAGGAAACAGAAAACGCCCCCTAGCACAACACCCACTGAGTCCGTCGAACAGACGGATCTAGGTAGTTCTCAGGCTCAGGGGCCTAAAGAGAAGAAAAAGAAGAAAGACAAGAAAATCAGGCCTGAAATTGCTGCAGATCGAAAAGCAGAGGAGCCTGTTGAGAAGAGGAAGAAGAAAAAATCTTCTAAGTCTTCAGAAGATCAACCAAAGGCAACTCCTTCTGAATCTCAGCCTGCTTCGACCGAGGTTGATAATCAGGCTGACCATGAGAATAAAGAGAAAGAGGATGCTGGAGGCGTTAAGACTCCTGAAGAACTTAATCCAAATCCCATAATTGTAGAGATTGAGGTACGGGTTTCTCCAAAAACCTCTTCTTTTATGACTTAGATTGCCTTTGCTAGCATCCTTTTTTATTCCGTCTATATTTCGAATCAGGTGGAAGGTCATGTTGCGGAGGGCGCTCCTGCATGGGCGGAGAAAATTCCAAGCCCCCTTATCGAAGAGCCTCCCAGTCCTGTAGAAACAGAAACTGCTGCTGAGGCAGATCAACAGAAAGAAGATCAACCAGATCAACCAGTTGCGTCTGAAAGTCCTCGTGGTCGGAGGGGAACATTTGTCGAATCTGAAACTGAGCAACCAGAAGCTGCTGTTTCTACTGAATCGAGCAAGGGTTATTCGCCCTCTCCTGAGAGGTACCAATTTGATGATGAAGCTATCAAAGAGGCTGAGGTAGGAGGGTCAGAAATCTTGCCGGAGTCTTCAACTTCGAAGCTCTCTGCCAGCTTAGGGTTGCCTGAAGAAGAATTCATGCATATGCAAAGTTCAGACCCTGCAGCCACTCTTCGACTTCTGCTTACCAAGCAAACCCCCCCTCCAACTTCAAGTGACAGGGCCAGTGATTCGACTCAGTCAGCAGAAGAAATCAACTCATCTGTACATCAAGACTCACTTCTGTTGAAACTGACTACAGATTTTGTGATGAAAGATATGCCTAGCATAATTAAAGCAAATCCCTCCACTGCTTTTGGACATCTCAACTTTCTGAAGAAACTCCACAATCCCTTAACCACTGACGAGACTTTAGGGAAGGTTCTTCAAATCGAATCAATTATTGACCAACTGGCCAAAACTGTGCAACATGATGAGGACAGTGCAATGAGGCTCGCTGCTCAGAAACGAACACATGACCATTTGCTCGAAAGAGCGAAAATTGCACAAGCTGAAGTTGATCGATTAGCAAATTTCGCCAAAGAAGCGCACCCTGATATCAAGGTTTGCAATGACAACATCTCTGATTGGGAAAATCATATCATTGTGTTGCAGTCGCAAATTGACAACTATAGGCAGAAAATTGCTGAAGAGGAAACCAAACGCAACCAACTCGAAGAGGATGTTAACAACTCGATTAAGGCTCGAATTGATGAGAAGGGACGAGAAGGTCTTAAGGCTTACAGTGCTTCTGCAGTAATCCTTGAAGAGGTTAAAAGCTTGGAGAGTGCCCGCCAGGTCTTCGATAAAGAGATCAATAGCTTGACCAACTTGTACTGGGAGTCTGTCAAACATTTGTAATACCTTAGTTTTTATTTTATAAGTTTCGAACATTTTTGGTATCTTTTGGTTGTAATGTTCAAGACATGCCCAGTTTGTGGCAATTTCTTTTAACTGCCATTTCGAATCTCTTTGAAGTTTTATTCTGTGCTTATCTTTACTTCGAGTCACTTTGACTATTTTAGCATTTGAAAACGCCAGATATCGAAGATTTACTTGGTTTTTATGATACACTATGAACCCCTCTTTTTTAGTAACGGATAAGATTGTGCCTAAACAAAACACGTAACTACTAAGCCATATCTCTGACTGGCTCTAGTTTCAAAATAAGTCAAACATCCGTTTCCAAAACAGTCAAACTGAAATGGCGTGAATTCTGAGAAGAATTAGGAAACGGTTGAAGAATTATTAATGATCTTACCATTATATATATGGTCATTCTCTATCCGTTTTACTCACTCTATTCTGCAGGTTATAATAGTTTAGCAACCATCACCAATTTTGAAAGAGAAATCATGGGTAAAGGAAAACAAATTGTGAAGAACACCGATGAAAAGAAAGCAACGTCTGCAAAGAAGGACAACAAGAAAATTGCTGATTCCTCAAAGAAGACAAAGAAACCTTCTTCCAAGGGCGAAAGTTCAAGAACCTGCAGAGCTCCTCCTCCTCCCGAAGGGAAAATACACGAATCACCTTCAAAGGCTCATCCAGAGGTTTCCTCCTCAGAGTCTGATAGTACGGACCCTGATTGGGCAGAATTCCTTTCGACCTATGATGAAAACAAGGAATACCTTCGTTCATCAGACTCAGAAGTGGATTCGAAATGAAGGCCCTTCAAGATCAACGTGTCATTTCTTCTTTTGTAATTCGAATAAAATCTTAGCACTTTATGATGGATAAAAATCCAAGATAAGACCTTTGTATGATGAGGGATAAAACCCACTATTTTAATTCGAATTTTTTATTTTACTGGCATCTTCGCATGTTGCCACTTTAGTATTTTGCTTTTCGAACTATTCTTGATTTATTCGAATCTCTTGCAGCGCTGGTCTATATCTTTTCAAATACTTACCATTTATACTCAAAGTACGTTGATCAGGAGTTAACTCCTCTAACTCATAAGCACCGTTCGAATAAATCTGAACTATCTTAAATGGTCCTTCCCAATTTGGGGACCACTTGCCCAAGGTTCGATCTTTTCTATCCATGGGCAGAATGACTTTCCACACCAAGTCTCCAACATTAAAAGTTTTTGACTTCACTTTCTTGTTATAAGCTTTTGCAACTCTTTCCTTTTGCCTAGTCAAGACTTCTAATGCTCTTAATCTCTCCTCATTTAAACCAACCAACTCATCTGACATCATTTTCCAGTAATGATCAATTGGTATGTCCATTTGTTTTTGTATTCTGGCTGATTGCAAATGTATTTCGACTGGAAGTACAGCATCATGACCAAACGTCAATCGAAATGGGGTAGTGCCAGTTGATTCCTTAGGAGACTTTCTACATGCCCATAAAACTTGATCCAACGTTTTATTCCAATTTCTTGGTTTTTGGGCAATATGTTTTTTAATCAAGTTAATGATAATTTTATTGGCTGCTTCGACTTGACCATTTGCTTGCGCGTAATATGGTGTTGAGGTTAATAATCGAAAGCCAGTTTCTTGAGCAAATTCTTGCATCTTTCGTCCAGTAAAAACTGAACCTTGATCAGTGGTAATTGTTTCAGGAATACCATACCTATAAATAATATGGTTTTGAATGAAACTAATTACTGCCTCCTGATCGACATTTGGTAAAGGCACTGCTTCGATCCATTTAGTAAAATAATCTATTCCAACTAAAATATATCGTTGGTTTTTAGACGAAGCAGGCTTAACCTCACCAATTAAATCCAGAGCCCATCCTCTGAAAGGCCAAGGTTTGATTATGGAGTGTAACTCACTAGCAGGTACATGCTGTATCCCTGCATGCTTTTGGCATTCTTGACAGCCTTTAGCAAATTCTATGCAGTCTTTTAACATAGACGGCCAATATAAACCTTGTCGAAATAAAAGCCATTTCATTTTATGTCCTGCTTGATGTGACCCACAGGCACCACTATGAACATGGGAAACCGCTGAATATGCTTCTGATTCACTTAGGCATTTTAATAAAATTCCTTTTGCAGTCTTTTTAAATAATTCATTTCCCATAATCACGTAGTTCAAAGCCCTATATTTGATCTTTCGAGCCACATTACCTGTTGGATTTTCCAAATATTCAACAATGGATTTTCTCCAATCATTATCCAACATATTGTCAATGGCAAAAATTTGAATTTTTTCCTGAAGATCATCCACGTTTTCATCCTCATTATCTTGTGGTGTACTTGCCCCCACAAGTTTTGGCATTGACAATTTAGTGCTCAATGGCTCTTGTAACACCAGTTTATCTTTTATTTCGATCAACTGCGTTAACTTTTCCTTCGACATTTTGTACCCTGAAGCTATTTGGGCTAAATCATTTGCTTCTTGGTTTTCTAGTCGAGGTACATGTTCAATATTAATATAATCGAAATGATTCAGAAGAGAACTTGCTATAACAAAATATTTTGCTAAGTGTTCTTTCACACATTTGTATTCTTGTGTTAATTGTCTCAACACTAACTCTGAATCACCCCTTATGTTAACATTTCTTGCCCCCAAGCTAATTAAAATTTCAAGGCCTGTGATTAAAGCTTCATATTCAGCCTCAGTATTTGAGCAAAGACCTTTAATTTTATACTTGAACTTAGTTGGGATTTTTGTGGGGGATATTATTAAGATTCCAATCCCAGTTCCATGTTTATGTTTCGAACCATTGAAATACAAAATCCAAGGTTCAGTATCTACATAGTCTTGAGGCATTTCGATCACTGAGTGATCTACAATAAAATCTGCCACAATTTGGCCCTTAACAGATTTCAAGGGCTTGTAAGTTAAAGAATATTCTGTTAATGCTAAAGCCCACTTTCCAATTCTACTGTGCAAAATAGGCTTCGATAACATGTGTTTAATAATATCATAATGAGAATACACATAGACATCAACAGGCTTTATATATTGCTTAAGTTTAATTCAAGAGAAATACAAACAAAGACAAAGTTTTTCTATGGCAGTATATCTAGTTTCTGCATCATTTAACACACGACTAAGATAATAAATTGCATGCTCCACGCCATTATCATCTTCCTGAGCCAACATGCTCCCAATGGTCTTGTCAGACGCAGCAATATACAACTTCATAGCTTTGTTTCGACTAGGAGGCATTAGTACAGGAGGCTTAATCAAATACTCTTTAATTTCATCGAAAGCCTTTTGATGCTCTTCATCCCATTGGAATGGTTCATCTTTCTTGAGTCGAAGCAATGGCAAAAAAGTTTGAGCTTTGCCACTTAGATTCGAAATGAATCTTCTCAAGAAGTTGATTTTTCCTAGCAAAGATTGAAGCTGTTTCTTGGTCGAAGGAGGCTTTGTCTCAAGAATAGCCTTTGTTTTGTTTTGGTTTATCTCGATGCCTTTTTTATGCACCAAAAAACCAAGGAAATCTCCTGCATGCACACAAAGCACACTTTAATGGATTCATTTTTAATCCATGCTTCCTCATTCGCTCGAAAGACTGCCTAAGGTAATCCAAATGGCTATCTTCAGATGAGGATTTGATGATTATATCATCTATATAAACTTGCATGAATGTGTCTATAAAATCATGGAACATGGAATTCATGGCCCTTTGATAAGTGGCCCCAGCATTTTTCAAACCAAAAGGCATAACAACCCATTCATAAGTGCCCAATGCACCAGGGCATCGAAATGCTGTTTTTGACACATCATTTTCAGCAATAAATATCTGGTTATAACCAGAATAACCATCTAACATACTTAGAAATTCAAAGCCAGCTGCTGAATCTACCAACATTTCTGCTACTGGCATAGCATATTCATCTTTAGGTGTAGCATTATTTAAATCCCTAAAATCTATGCATACTCTAAGAGTTCCATTCTTTTTAATAACAGGGACTATATTTGCTAACCATTCGACATACCTGGCAGCTCTGATGAATTTACACCTCAGCAGCCTCTCGATCTCTTCCTTGATCTTGGACATGATTTCTGGTGCGAACCTTCTTGGTAATTGTTTTACTGGCCTCTTTCCTTCTTTAATAGGTAATTTCAATTCGACCATTTGTCTGCTTAACCCAGGTATTTCATTGTAATCCCAAGCAAAACAGTCTTTGAATTCTTTAAGAAGAAGCACCAGCTTTTCCTTTAGACTTGAAGTGATATTGGCACTGATATAAGTTGGCCTTTTGATCGAGCCATCTCCAATATCGATCTCCTCCAAAGGATCTTGTGCCTGCATCTTTGGCGCCTTACTCATAGGATCTTTCTCAAAACCCAGTGGCTCGTCATCATAAATGCAGTCAAGTCTTCGATCCTTTGTTTCTTTAATTTTCTGATCTTCGATCTTGGCTTCAACTGCCATATTTTGTTGAGACTCAGCCTCAAGGGCCGTATTTAATATATTTTCGGCCATATAAGCTGTAATCCTAGCCCATGCAATGGCCTCAGTCATAGTAATCTTCATATATATTCCACCCAGTTGGTGGAATGACTCCATTTTCAGAGGAAACAGTACCAATTTCTTCCCTCTCCCATATAAAGCCATGGGTAGGATGGAGCTTGACAGAATGGATAACACTGTCACTTGGCTCGAAAGCAGATTCCTTGTCACCACAAGGTGCTATATTAGCCAAATTTTTGTCAAAGGTTTGTGGAGTAACAATGTCAACCTCTGACCTATAGAAGCTTTGATCTGCCTCTATGTTTTCAACAATCCCATCCTCCCTCCAAATAATAAGTTTCTGGTGGAGAGTAGATGGTACAGCCCCAACTCCATGGATCCATTCCCTTCCTAACAGCAGGTTAAAGTTAGCCTTGGACTGTACTACCAAGAATAGAGTTGGTCGAACTATACTGCCTACAGCAACATCAACTTGTATGGCTCCCAAAGAATAGCCAGTTTTGCCCTCATAATTAGAGAGCACAATGTTGTGGGCAGATAGATCAGTGTCATGTTTCCCAATCTTGTAGAGCATAGATTGAGGCATCAAGTTGACAGTTGCTCCCCCATCTATGAGCACTTTGTTGATCCCAACATTTTCAACTTTTGCTCTGATGAAAAGAGGTTTGAGATGGCTTTTCATCCCAAGGCTTGGCTTCTCGAAAGAAGCTAATTGTTCTTCCACGCAGCCATTGTTCATAACATAGTAACATACTGGTTTTGGGTCAGCCATATCAAAATGATCGAATTCACCTTCGATCTCAATAACCTCAGATTGGACATCATACTCAGATGGCAAGATAGATACCACACAGATGACATCGAAATCAGGTTCAGAATCCAGCAGATCCTCGTCTTCCATCTTGTCTTCGTCCACTGGAGGAAGGAATCTTTCTTTTGCTGGCCTTCGAGACACTTCTTTATATTGGCCAGTCTGTAGATTCTGTCGAGCCAATTTGTTTTGACGCTGAAACCTGCGCCATTGGGTCCTTGTCATAGGATTCTTACCCTTGTAATTGTTCCTATAAGAATACCTATTAGCCTCCTGTGGGCCACCTTGTTTCATTCCACTGGAACCACCCACTTCCATGGCTCCTTTGTTGAACCTTATGAGTCCCTGGTGCATCCATTTTTCGACAGGAATTGAACCAGGAGGAACAAAAGTATTCTTTCGACCAGATTTCTGGTTGTGGTTTGACTGCACCATAACCCTTTTACCTTTATCGAAACGCTGGTTTTGCTTTGCCCCCTTGTTGACAACTTGGTACTTCTTGAGGCCCTCAGTAGCCTCTCTATCACATACTGCACTGCAGCGAGGACATATCATTACACTCTTGCTTCCGAGTTTGCATCTGTTCAAGAAATCAATCAAATCCTCTTCAGCCTGAGGATACACAACTTTCATCTGTCCGTTGTAGTCATCTTCCGATATATCTTGAACTTGCACCTGAGACACCTCCATTGCTTCGACCATTATTATTCCTTGAGGTTCCGCATAGAGAGTTTCAACAGCTTTAGGTGTTTCAACATTCGCCTGAGTGGTCTTTGGTTTCTCACCAAATTTGAGTCTCCCTTCATTGAGAGCCTTTTGGACCAAATCCCTGAAAAGAATACAACGTGAGGTTTTATGGCCAAGGAAATTATGAAATTTACAATAACCCCTTTTCTTTTGCTGTTCGATTGGGGGTACTTTTAAGCCCTTAGGAACAATAATCTGGCCATCTGTGACTAATAAATCAAATATTTCATCACATTTGGTTATGTCAAATGTATAACTTTTAGACACAAATTTATCATTTTTAGGTTCAACAGGATTTTTCCCATTCGAAGGTCTAAGGAGTTTACAGACATAAGGAGGTCCAGGTTTTAATTCTGCTAAATAAACCTCATTGTCTTCGATATCTTCATAAGTGATATCGAACTCTTGGTCACTGTCATTTGCTTCGACATATGCAACCTTTTCCCTCTTGTGAAATTTAGAATTTCTAGCCTTTTTAGCTTTTAGCCGTTCGACTTGTCGAACTCTATCAGCCAACTGAGCCATGTCCCTCAAATACTGAGTATCTAATTTCTTTCTAATCGAATAGTCTAGGCCACCAGCAGCCATTTCGACTAATTCATGTTCAGGGACTTGGGTGAAGCATCTTGCCTTTAAAAGTCTGAATCTATTCAGATAATCATCAATTGATTCAGGTGCTTTACGTCGAACACTTGCCAATTCTTTAAGGCTTATTTTTGATTATCCCATGTAAAACTGTTCATGGGAAACTCTCTCTAATTGATTCCAATTATGTATGGAATGTGGAGGGAGGGTTGTAAACCATGTAAAAGCATTTTTTGTTAAAGAAATTGGGAAGTACTTCATCCTTAAATTTTCATTGTTTGCTATGTCTCCTGCTTCTGTCAGAAATCTTGCAATGTGCTCAACAGTTGATTCGCTAGTGTCACCTGCGAACTTGGTAAATTTTGGGATTTTGACACCCCTTGGTAGTTCAGTTTGAAGCACATATTCTGACAAGGCAGAAACAAAGTTTGGTCTATGTAAACCTACATTCAGACCATTTTGGACTAAGATAGCTTCGACCAAATTTGCTATGTTATTTTGTGCCCCTAAGTTATTTTGTTGGACATTTCTAACCACTTCATCAGCATTTTGATTTCGATTTACTAAGATTAACCCTGGATTTGGTTCGATTTGTGGTTGGACTTGTGGTTGGACTTGTGGCTCGAATGGAACCACTTGTAATTGCCCTTGATTAGGCTGTACCACTATGTTATTGGGCATAGGCACCATAGCATTATTTGGTATTTGGATGTTTTGTATGGGTGCTAGATTCTGAATCTGGGGGACTGGTTGATTAGGAACATGAGGAGCTCCAAAGAAATCAGCCATCCTACCCATCTGGGTGGCTAACAATTGATAAGTCTGGTTAGTATTTTGTATCAAAGGATTAAACACTGTACCAATTTGTTGTGTCAACATATTAACCATATCATGTATTAGTTAATGGTGGCTTAACAGAACTAGAGGCCAAACGTTGGTTTGTAGGCGAGTAAACGCCAGGAACAGTTTCTGAAAATAATGAAGGGTTAGTTTGTAACCCTTGCATCAGTGTTGTAGGCATACCATATGGCACATTCCTACTGTTGCCTTGATTTATGTATTGTGAAAAAGGCATACTGAACGTAGAGCCGATTGTGCCTCCCCCTCTTACTAGGGATGACTGGCTCCCTACATTTTGGGGTATCGAAACTGCAGGGCCTGCAGTGGTGAAAGGCATCGTTGTTGACGCATTGATAGGCATAGTAACACCCATTGTCGAAGAACTGGGAGCGGATATGGTTGCTCCAGTCAAATTCGCAACAACTTCACTCGAAGTGTTCAATGCACTCGAAGGCGCGGACGTATTATTGTTATCATTCATATTTGCATTTTCCATATTATTTGTGTTTGTATTTCTGGGTGGTGGTCTAACCATTTCAGGGAGTATTTTCCCACTCCTCAAGAACATGCACTAACGCAATTTCCAGAAAGAATGCACAAACAGGACTTGCAAATCCAAACGAAAATATTTTTTAGAAAAGATTCAATTTAAGCACAGGTCCCACCGGGCGTGCCAATTTGTTTACGCTGAAATTTGGTAAACAACCGCTAGTCTGGGTTAATTGCTTGCGAGACCAACTAGTGAATCTCAGGAGCATAGTGTTTTGTTTGAATTCTTTAAGTTGTTTGAATGTTCATTACGCATAAACATTTATTGTTATTTTGGGAAAATTAAATATACCAATCACTTGGATTACAAGCAACAATGAGAATAAATTCTTAATAAACAAATGCTTTGTTTCGATCGAAACAGATAAATGAATAGAATTTAAATGAAAGGTAGTAAACTTTGCATGGAATTTAAAGTGCTTGAAAGATAAATTTACATGAAAAGTAAATTGCATAGAATTGTAAAATGTGCTTTACAAAAAAGGATGGTTCACAGATTCATACTTGGATCCCATTTCACTCGTTTCTCTCGATAGCATGGATACTTTGAGTTTTACAAGGATTTTCGTATAAATGAATTGCGACATTGTTTCTGACTAAAAAACTACTATATATAGACTTTCGAAAATAAACTGTCCTAACGGTCGAAAACTACCCTACTACCAAGTGTCCTGCCACGTACACCCTGAATGCACCTAACTGCTCCTTAGAACGGTTGTATCGCTCGAAGTCGAACTGGATCTTGTGAAGTTTGTCAGAATTGTGCTAAGTCCAGAAATTTGTTGCTTCGATTCGATCATATGCTGGGTCGATTTGCCCAATGGTTCGAAGTCCTCTTCCTTGCCTTAGCCTTGTGTTTGTAAATATTCCCTTGAACCCGTGAACATTTCCAAGTCTTCTTGCTCTTCGATTCGATAGAATCTTACAAGATTCGCTTCAGCATTTAATGCGTGTTTAGAGCATATTTTTAGCTTATCAAAAATATGGGCTAACAAATGGCAAAGTTGTAAATAGAGGGAAAAGGGACAAATTGAGATAAATATGAGTTTTTCTCATAATTATCACTTCATTTCTCTCTCTAAAAATCTGAAAACTTCTCCTCTCTCCCTCTAGAAAATCGCCCTCACCAATCTTCACCTTTAATCCATCAATCCCTCCTTAAACACTTGTGATTCAAGCAAGCAAAGTCTTGGAAAAACTTGGAACAAGAAGAAAGCCAAGGAAAAACTAAGGAAAGGAGGATTTCACAAGTGGAAGCTTAGGGTTTGGAGCTTAGCCAGCTTAATACCAGTTATAGGTGAGCTCATCTTGAGTTTTAGAACCCACCTAGAGTGAGTTTCATGAGTTTTGCAATTTTATGCAAGTTATAGAAAGTTTACCCTAATTCCTAGATTGCTAATTCCTTGCTCTTATGTGTTTTAAACTGTCGTTTTGTAATAGAAAATCATTCATAACATGTTTGGGATGTTTGGGTATCTTAGAATGAGCAAAAATGGTGGAAAAACATGATTTTTCACAAGTCCTGTACTGTCATGGTCGCTACAGCGACCAGCCGTCACTTGTAGCGACCAGGCAGCATTTTTCCCTGCCTACCGTCGCTTGTAGCGACCACCCTGTCGCTTGTAGCGACCAAACCAGAACAGCACAACACAGTTGAGCTGTTCTGGGGGTTCTGGTGCGCGCGGGCATGGCTTTTTGCAACTGATTTCTTCTAATACATTTTAGAAACACTAACCACCATTTGAACTCATTCTAAAGGTTTCCAATGGTTATGAAAGTATAGGAGCAAGGATTATGCAAGGCTTGGAAATGTAGGAATTGAGGTTAAATGTATAGGTAAGTTCTAATAGCGGCATATGACAACGATATGTCGAATCCTTTATAGGAAAACAAGAGTTAATAGCATGAGGGTCAAGTTTATAGATGTATTCACTATAGGATACAAGTAACAGAAATGCTTTGACAATCATAGTTTCACTTAAGTTTATAGTGTTGGGTCTCCAACAATTAATAGGAGGCTTATGAGAACGATAAGCCGAGAACCTTGGGTTACGGATTAAGAGTTATAGGATAGCTATTATTATGTTTACAGTAACAATTATATGTTTTTATAAGTTAAAGTTAAAGAATTAAATATCAAAGATAATGGCGTGCTCGCACGTTTTACAGTTACAGGGCGTGTTCAGCAGACTCCGGGATTCGCCGGATGGGACTTCTCCGAGAGGGTTGTCCACACGTTTTATAGTGGAGTCCGGTGTTAGCCTGATATGATAGGAATTTCACCGGGTTATAGGGAGATGTACCTCGGGGTTACTCCACCCGGGCCGCACTCCGTAAAATGAACTCAGATAATAATGTTTGTTCAACGCTAACAGCTAACATAAAACACTTTATATGTAATATGTTTCGTAGTTATAGTCAAAGTCATAGTTACAGGAAGATTTACAGTTACAGTTATAGTTATAGGTGGTTCATATTCTTGGGGATAGAATTAAAGACTTGGCGGTCATAGAATTTCCCCTAGATTGCCAAGGTAGGCATGGTGACCCTAGGTTCCCTGTGGTTGCCAACAGTAGGTTGGGTAGAGCTCACTGAGACATTATGTCTCATCCCATTCCTTCTGGTGCAGGTTCACAGGCAGGTTCGCAGGCAGCACGTAACAAGGGTAAGGAAAAAGCTTTGGACTGATCGTGCTGATTTTATATGTATTACAGTTTAACTGTATTATGTTGTTGTATTATGAAGTGCATGTATCAAAGTGATGTTGTATAAACTTTGGATTGTAATATTACTACGTGTTGCAATATTCAGAACGAACTTTTAATATTGTAAATTAATGTATCCAGTACGAAATTTTAATACTCGTATAAGATCCTAGGCAATCTTAATATGGGTGTTACAAAAGTAGTATGAAAAAATGAGTCAATAAATCAACTAGTGAATTCATTTTGTTATGCAGGTATGTCCTTAATTATCTCTAAAGTTGCATTATGTGAGTTGTGATAAGTACTCTTTATTTATACATAAATGTTTATGTGGTAGATATTTTGTATCAATATTAATTTATGTGGTGTGTATGTCAATTGATTTATAATATTGATGCATTCCTCGGCAATCAAAATTTCATATGATGAGCACATTTTTTAGTTTACTAAGAAAAAGACTCGTGTTTTCGCACGGCTCACGTAATATTGCGGTAATTTATAAAAAATAATTACTTTGTTAATATTGTTAAATATTTGAAAATATTAAATGAAAATTATCATCATTAATGTAATATTTTTTATTAATTTTGATTTTCTTATATCTATAAAAATCTGTTAAATATTTGAATCATCCCTCTTGTGAATCTTATTTGCTTATATATGCGAAAACAAATTTTTTTAAATATATATGAGAAAGTTGATATGATAAAATTTTGAAAACTCATGACTATTTTCAAAATATCAAAATGAATGTAGTGTTTCGAATAAAAAAAATTATTTTATATGCGAAACACCGTTCAATGTTTGCACCGCACCCGTTGCAGATTTTATGTGCTTATATCTACAAAAACAAATTTTTTTGTAAATATATGACAAAGTCGATATGATAAAATTTTGGAAACTCAAGACTATTTTGAAAATATAAACATTAATGTACGGTTTCTATTAAATAATTTTTTATTTTATATATAAAACATCGTTCAATGTTTACACCACATCTGTTGTAGATTTCATGTACTTATATCTACAGAAACAAATTTAATATACATATATGAGAAAATTGATATGATAAAATATTGGAAACTCATGACTATTAATATAAACAATAATGTAGTATTTCTGTTAAATAACTTTTTATATTATATGCAAAACACCATTCAATGTTTGCATCGCACCCATCACAAATTTTTGTACTTATATCTATATAAACAAATTTTTATATACATATATGAAAAAGTCGATATTATAAAATTCTGAAAACTCATGACTATTTCAAAATATCAACATTAATGTAGTTTCTATTAAATAAATTTTTATTTTATATTTAAAATATCGTTAAATACTTGCACCGCACTCGTTGAAGATTTTATATTCTTATATATGGAGAAGAAAATTTTTATGTTTCGATATGCGATAATCGAAATGATAAAATTTTGAAAATCCGTGTCTACTTTCAAAATATCAACATTAATATAGTGTTTCTAATAAATACTTTTTATTTCTATTCAAAATATCGTTAAATATTTGCACCGCAATTGTTATAAATTTTATGTGCTTATACCTCAAAAATCAAATTTTATTTATACCACTATGAGAAAATTGATATTAAATTTTGAATACTAATGATTATTTTGATAATATAAACATTAATAGTGTTTCTATTGATTGTTTTTTATATGCAAATGACCGAGATTGAAAGAGATGAGAATAAACTATTTTCCTATACTTATGGCATAAAATAGTAGTAAACTTTTTTGCTGCACTTATGCCATAATACATTGGTTTTTTTTTTCTATATTTAAGGGAATTTGATAATAAGGAGAAGAAAGAGGAAACAATTTTTTTTTATATTTTGCAAAATGACTATTAGACACATAAAATTAAGAAGATCGTGAGTTTAAAGACAACCAGTCACATAAAATTAAGAATATCATGAGTTTAAAAAATCATAATTATGACATTTTGCTGAAGTACGATTTTCTTATAGTATATAGTAGTAGGTATAGTCAATATTAGTTGTAGATGAGTAGTAGACAATTGGTTTTTTTATTTCCAAAATGACAATTAGACCAATAAATTAAGAAGATTATGAGTTTAAGTTAATTATGAAATTTTTCTTTAGATTAATATTCGTATAGAAAAAAATTTGTTATTTTTTTACGGAGATTACTCTTTTGCTAGTTGCAAAACAAAAATTAAGTGATAATTGATTGCTATCAAACAAACATATAGGGAATTAGTTTTTTTTTTTTTTGAAAGAATGGTTTTTTTTTTTGAAATATTAGTTTAGTCTTGGAAGTTAGAATAATGTTGTTTATTTTACGGAGAACATTGCAAAGTTATAGGTTATTATAGTTGCAAAACAAACTCCTCTACCAATTTTGTGTTTTTTTTTATAATTAATTAATAAATAAATAATTGGTTTTTTTTTATTTACAAAATGACCATTATATCCATAAAAGTAAGAAGATTATGAATTTGATCGAGGTTAATTATGAATTTTGCTGGAGTACGATTTTTATCTATTGTTATGTTATATAGATATAGATAACCTTGCAGAGAAACAGTATATATCATGTTTTTCTTTTTGTGTGTGAAAAAAAAGAAAGTAATTTTGTTTTACATATTGCATGTCTTTCTTATTCTTAAATAAAATGAGAATATATGTGTCTGGCTTGCCCCACATAGCCCATTACTTTTTGGGTTGAATTCAATTTTTACATGAAGGTCACTCAATGGGTCCATCAAAATGCTCGAATGCCCCTCAAATTTCCAAAAGAAGAAAAACCTCTTAGGTTCTAATTCTTGATCGCTCTAGTTCGGAAGTTAAAACATGATCTGCCATCGATTCCATTTAAACTTGGATCAGAATTTATGACCCGAGATCGAATCTGGAGTTAGGATCTGATTCATTTCTGCTTTAGGCTTAGACATAATTTACAGTACAAAACACATAATTCATCAATCACTCATATTTACACGAACAATTAACAACACTCATAATCGAATAATAACTTCTAACCGTCATAATTCAACGACAATAATTCAACATAATTATAATTTAGAAATAAGATGTTCAACCACAACAATAAATAAAGCACAAAACAAAATAAAAAAAACTAAATTGTAATTTAGAAACATCAAAACGTTGCAATGAAATTGAAGGAATCAATGTGTCGAATGGTTCCGGCGTTAGGGCTTGATCTAGGTTCATGTATTAACCCCTGATAAAAAATAATTCAGGTTTAAAAAAAACTCAAAACAACAATGTAATCGGTTCAAAAGATGTAATACATATTCTTTGACGTTAAATAAGTGTAGAAATCTTTTAGCAATCATGTAATGATGATTAGAGTCCAGGAGATGTTATGTAGTACATGTCTGGTTGGCTGATATATAAATAAAAGTAGTTCCGATCGTAACCCCCAAACTTGAGCGAGCGGGAGTTACAACCAAGAGATTCAAATTGTTACTTTCAAGAGGGGTATTTTTTAGGGTTTTCGAGGGGTCTGTAAGGAAATGAAGGGGCCTATTGAGCAATGTTTTTTACATCTCGTTCCTATCCCATTTATATGTGTTGGCCCCAATGGGTCAGGGTTATGCCGAGTTAGCCCATTGGCAACTCTCAGGTGTGTGTTATTTAAAAAGACAATGGAGGAGATTAATGTAATTTTCTCGAAAACAATTAAGACTTAGATATGCAAATGATCCTCGCAAATATTAAATGATTTCGTTTTAGTCCCGGTAAGGATTAAAACTAAAAAAAAAGATATTTTTACAACATTAAAATCAAAACGCATGATATTTACAAAGATATTTTAACTAAAAAAAAATATTTTTACCGAGACCATCTGCATGTTTAATACAACAATTAAATTTCTTTTTGTTTTTGAATCAACAACTAAACTTGATTCCCAAAAAACCAATCTTAATTGATTTGGATTGAAATTGTGAATAAATTCAAGCCAATTAAACTCTTCCTCAAATCCATGAGCCAGGAACAGCGGTGGTTACATTTTCATAATCACGAGAATCCTCATTGACAAAAAGTGACTTGGTAAGTATCATGCAATGATCCATCTTTTATGCCGAACCCTTTGCTTTATGTCACATTTATATTTATCTTCAACAATTTTACTATACAACATTTAGAGCTATGTAAAAAAACTGAGAAAAAAATCTATAGCTATTTGTCTCAAGAAGGGTGTGTATTATTTGTTCAAGGTTAATTATTTTCATTCTAGTTTTTTATCTTTATATTAATTAGTGTTGTTTTTTTTTGTATCTTGATTTGAGTTTTATGTAGGAGAATATGGAAAAAGAAAATATACATGGTCCTCAACATTTTGATCTGAATACTGGTGCAAAGATACCATCAATTGGTCTTGGAACATGGAAAGCTTCTCCTGGTGTTGTTGGTGATGCTGTTGTTGCTGCAGTCAAGGTGCTTTTTTCTGCTTTTTGCGTCTTAATGTCTTGGTTTCTTTTTTGAATTTCTTGTGATCTATGAAACATTGACACTTACACACAGACAATAAACTAAAATATTCAAATGTAACTACATGTGCCGTTGTATCGGTGCATTGACCCATGTCAGACATCAAACATGTTTTCAATCTGAAGTATTAGTGCTAGGTGCTAATTTTTGTTTTGAATGTATTGTCTCAATGCTTTGTTCAGGCTGGCTACAGACATATCGATTGTGCTCGGGTATATGATAATGAAAAAGAGGTAACCAAATTTTTTAAATTTATATGAAATAAATATTTTTGTATACTAATATTCTAGGTGGTCAAGAAAAAATTGTTTTGTTTGTTCTGGCTTTCTTGATGCTAGGAAAATTGTATTTGCTGCAGGTAGGCGAAGCGTTGAAGACACTGTTTTCTGCTGGGGTTGTACAGCGTGGTGAAATGTTCATTACATCAAAGCTATGGTATGTGTTTGGACTAATTCTTATTATGATCAAAGATAATTGACCTTATTTATTTTTCTTCTAAATCAAGCTTTTGATGTATATTTGAGAGTGCATGATATGTAGTATTTCATTTATTAGTTGATTATACAATGTGAGAATGCAGAAGAGGATGAAAAATGGACCTGAATAATAGGGTGTCGCCAGATTAAGTCTTCTGTAATCAAATTAGTTGCTCAAAAATATACAATTGTCACCAAATTCCTCCACGAAAAGGAATAAATTAGTGACATAAAAGGACTAAGGGGTCAATTTAATTTTGCTACAAAACTCTTTATAGGACTAATTAGTTTGATATTTGGAGGATTGAGGGTTTACTTAAGAATTGAAGAGTAATGAATTGTCTTCATATATGACTTGACTTTTTTTTATCGATACAGGATTAGTGACTGTGCACCTGAAGATGTCTCAAAGGCACTGGCTAGGACTCTAGAAGACCTGCAGCTTGACTACATTGATTTATATCTGGTATGGTTGTTGATTTTAAACCCGCCTTCGAACGTGATGCTGAGACTGAATATGGTTGTATGATAAATTGATGTTTTCATGATAAATTATTTTGTTACAGATACACTGGCCGTTTAGGACGAAGTCAGGATCAAGGGGTTGGGACCCTGAGGTCATGGCTCCCTTATGTCTTTCAGAGACATGGAATGCGATGGAAGGTTTATTCGCCTCGGGTCAGGCACGTGCGATTGGTGTCAGCAATTTTTCAACCAAGAAGCTGCAAGACTTGCTTGGATATGCTAAGATTCCGCCAGCAGTTAACCAAGTTGAATGCCATCCTGTTTGGCAACAGCCAGCTCTTCATAATTTGTGCAATTCTACTGGTGTTCATCTCACGGTAATACTCTGACTAAGATGAATATACTATGGTCCAAACGAGTTTTGCTCTCTAATAGATCAACTTTTAATAACAGTTGATATAGTATAAAGAATTTAACCTGTATGCATCATAAGTGAAAATATATTTATTACATTTAATGAGTATTGTCATTAGAAAACTCATTAAATGACATGACAACATACCATTGAACACATGTATAAATTAAAGTCAATTCAGTGTTGCAAATAGAACTACAGGCATAGGAGGATTTGAACAAATCACTATTGTTCTGTGATACACTAGTTAGTACAAATTGCTGTCAAATAATGGCTATAGCACTATAGCAGCACTATCTATAGCACTGTAACGTAGCGGCAACCCCTTATTTTTCGCAATCAGCGATTGAGAACACCGATTCTATTATAGTATTTTATATGAATGTCAATAAAGAGTTGGTCTATCATAACCAAAACTTATCTAGGCCAACTGTACATGTCCATTTGAGTAATTTAAATGATATTTTTTGGTCCTGCATTTATGTATTTGAGGTTCTTTTTTGCTTACAATTTGTTAACTACAAATGCTTTCTTCCAGGCATATTCTCCTCTAGGTTCTCCTGGATCATGGGTAAAGGGAGAAATCTTAAAGGAACCAATTTTGATTGAAATCGCTGAGAAACTTAACAAGTCTCCGGCACAAGTGGCTCTAAGGTGGGGACTTCAAAGTGGTCACAGTGTTCTTCCAAAGAGCGTAAATGAATCTAGGATCAAAGAGAACCTTAACTTATTTGATTGGTGTATCCCTCCAGAACTCTTCTCAAAATTCTCACAGATTCACCAGGTTTGATCACTGCCTTTGTTGAAACTTGAAAACATAAAATCTAATCTTTCTTTTCTACATGTATGCATAATTTTTTTTTATTCTTCTTCAGTTTGATCATTTATTTTGTTGTATAATGCAGCAAAGGCTACTTAGAGGGGACTTTGCAGTCCATGAAAGTTGTAGTCCTTACAAAAATCTTGAAGATTTGTGGGATGGAGAAATATGAAATGGAGACAATTTGCATTGCTATTTTGACTAAAGATATGTTCATTTCTCTTTCTGGGGGCTTTATGTGAATACTGAATAGATAGATATATTAGCAGAAGGAAACATCGACTTATGATTTCGTTATGAGGCCTTCATTTAGGACAGTTTCTCAATCCGCCCCCATATATGCTCAAATATGCCAATACACTACCAGAAGCACACTTCCCGTAAACCCCCTGCATTTTTGGGGGCGGATTGAGAAATTACCTTCGTTTAATCATTTTCCTTTAATCCATGAATTTGTTGTTTCATCGGAAGAAAAATGGATAGAAAACAACTGATCAATAAACTTGCAGTCGAATATAAAAAGTGCATTATAAACTAGAGATAACCGAGACACAATAGAAATTTCTTACAACATATACTACCTAGAACAATTAATTTTGCTTCAAGAAGATTCTGAACTTTCTTCATATACCAAAAAAAAAAGCTAAAAGAATATTTTTTTTGTCCCTTCACAGGAAGGAAAAGGTCTAGACTTCCTGTACAGGGATGGCAGAAGACACAATTTAGATTGCCTTCATAAAATATGTCATTTGGGAGTGTTTGGCTCTACCATTGAACAGTTTCATTTAGTATTTTTTCTTTTAAAAAGCTTCCAAGATCCAATGTGAAGAGAACTTTTCCAATGACCATTTTTTGAAGTTGCCATGTGTTTCACCAGAGTATGATTTGGGTTTGGTTTGAATTCTTACCACACATACTAGAATTACAACATGGGTGTTGGCAACTATTGTTTCAGCAGTAATATATGGTTAGTTTACTTTTGTGAAAATATTTCATGTTTTTTCCCCCTAAAATTTATGTTAGTTTTACTTTATTTTTTTTGGTAGAAGTTAGTTTTACTCTTTAACAAAGAGAAAATAAATTTGACGATGGAGGTATTAGACAACCATCTTTCAAAAAAGCAAGGACAAAATGTTTGGGGATTAAGCCAAGACACATGATATGGGTATTTGGGTTAAGTGGTGGCCTACCTCTAATTAGGAAAAAAAGCCTCTGAAATACCGATTTCATGATTTGTCAACTCAACTACAACCCTATTGTAACAAGTTGCAACAATGTGACTCATGTCCGATAATGTCAACCACTTATCTTCATATGCAATTTCACTACTATTTTCTGGAGGGTACAAACCATTCAAGATATATTTAAAACCAGAATTCGTATCGCCCGTAACATCCATAATATTTTTAGTAAATGGTTTCATGAATCTTGGCATATGATCAATAGGCGTTGGAACCGGAATAGGCTTTGTGACGCAGTCGGAAACGGAGACTAGTAAGCGCTAAACCTAGATTGGAAAAGAAACAAGTTTGCAAGCGACAAACTTGTGAAAATAGGTTCCGGAATCCACCAGAAATTGAGAAAACTCTCTAAAATATTATTGAATGAATAAAAGTTGCCTCTTAGGCTACAATTGTTAAGCTTAAATAGGGAAATAACAAAATCCTAATGGGCCGAAAAATAACAAACTGAAATAAAATAAAAAAATAACAAACTGAAATAAAACAAAAAAAATAACAAACTGAAATATTAAAAATACTATGAAAACCCCCATACATCAGTCTCCTCCACTTCTGAAGAACTCGACCCCGAGTTCTCATTCTAATAAAGAATCTCCCATGCATGTTGACTCCTCCAATGAACAAGAGACCACCCTCCTGGATCCCATTGTGAAAGGTATCTATTAGCATAGCATAAATCACCAATGTGGAAGATGATGCCTAGGTCCTTCAAGTCTTGAATAATCTGATTAGTAGTATTGAGTGACCCATGCTGAAAATTATTATACTCATTGGAGCCATCAGCTTCTGTCTTTCCCATATCACCAAATATGACCTCACATTGTACATAATTTTGACCAGGATAAGGAGATTATTTAAACTGATACTCTTGACTCCAAATTGTTGTACCATTAACTAATTTATGCCCCAACTTGTATGTGTACTCTTTATTCGTCCACAACTCCTTCAGAAAACTAGTGTGTATGTATCCTGGGTCACACCATCCAACAGTCCTTGCCGGTGCACCACACATGGTGTTGCGATCGAAAGTCAGTGTTCCAGCAGGAGATTGCGCAAGTCAATTTCAGGCTCAACAACATCATCAACGTCAATAACTGGATCCGGAGTCATGATAACAGAATCACCGAGTGGGGGAGGAGAGGCGGTGGAATTGCCGCCAGCGGTTGGAGCGGTGGCGGTGGCTGAAAGGAGAACTTATTCGACTTCAGAACTCAAATCATCAATAGTCTGATTGTTTCCACCATGTGGAACCCTAATTGGTCCACCTCTCCTATTCGGATTGTTTTTTTTTTGGCGATGACGTCCACTTTAGTTGTCAATACCGTAATTTGATCTGATAGAGCTTTGATCATCGCAGCTAAACCGTCAAATTATGTCCTCGTAACAAATTGATCTCCCATGGCTGATCACGTTAGGAAAAGAACAAGAGAAACCTGCTCTGATACCAAATGACGCAGTCGGAAGCGGAGGCTAGCAAGCGCTAAACCTAGATTGGAAAATAAACAAGTTTGCAAGCGACAAACTTGTGAAAATAGGGTTCCGGAATCCACCAGAAATTGAGAAAACTCTCTAAAATATTATTGAATGAATAAAAGTTGCCTCTTAGGCTACAACTGTTAAGCTTAAATAGGGAAATAACAAAACCCTAATGGGCCGAAAAATAACAAACCGAAATAAAACAAAAAAAAATAACAAACTGAAATAAAACAAAAAAAAATAACAAACTGAAATATTAAAAATACTATGAAAACCCTCCTACATCACTTTGGAACCCGAGTAGACAATGAAACCGGAGAACATGATGGATTGCCAATACAAGCACCTTTTCTTTTAGGAAATGATGACTTTGTTGGTGACGATTGACTATCGGGAAATTGAGAATCAACACGTGCCCACAAAGATGAGATTCGACTAGTCGAAGCCTCTTTTGGTGTAGATCTCACTCTTTTCTTGGTCCCCTTGGGTGGTACCTTTCTTGGAGGTGGAGTAAACATTGTCGTTTCTGGAAATGCTAATTGCCGCATAACCTCCTTGATGTGTAGTTTCATTTTGTAGGGAACTTTTTGAGATGTTCCTGAATATCATTCCACTCATCCGTCACAGAAAAATCATCTTCACTTTCTTCTTCACCCACACACAACCTTTGCTAGTGAGAGTTTATATCATCCAATCGAATTGGCATGTTGTGTCTGATCTTCATAGCAATAATACATGCACAAGGTAGCCCATACGATGTCCTGAACACACAACCACACTTTTTCTTATCCATGGCAGTTTTCTTGGAGTGTTTTACTTCCTAATAAATAAAGCTCAAGTCAGCTCTAGAAACATAACCCTCCAACTCATAGTACAATATGTTGTCTTCGTATCTATGTTCTAAGACAATACAACTCCTCCCAAATGATGCTTGTATCTCAGTTAACTCCCCTTCCAACATATCGTGTATTACCTCATGTAGCCAAATCTCTCGCGCTATTACTCAAATATTTCTTCAATTTTTCATGAGCCCCTTCAACTTTGTTGGTGGTTCTACAACCAAGATGCAAGACACAGTATGTTCATGTTGTCACTATTTTTTCTTTAATAGTATTCAATATGGTAGTTTCAACATAGGTAAGGAACTTTGGGAATTTTTGACAGACATCTCAGAATTACACAACGACATCAGCATATGATTCTTTTGAATGAGACTCAACCACATTATCTGAAGCTCTCATGATATTGTTAACAATTGCACTTCCCTTCACCTCATTGACTTCCTTTTCTTTCCCATCCACTTTCGCAACCTTAGGTTTGACTAGGCACTATGTGATGGATTGACCTCTAACATTTTTACCAACATGAAAATTACAAAGTAATGCAGTATTTTTAGGGAAAATAGTTGCTACAACATTCATCAAAGCGGTATCCCTGTCAGTCAAAATTACCATTGCATATCTTTCTTTGAGTTAAGAAGATGAAGCAACTCCTGTAAAACCCAAGTGAAGTTATCTTCTTTCTTAGACGTCAGAAAAGCAAAAGCAACAAAATATGTCATATTGGTTGAGGTGACCCCAACTATCTCAAACAATGACATTCTGCACATGTTGGTTTTATAGGTGGAGTCCATGAACAATAATAGCCTCACATTTTGTTACGGTGAAATAAACATATTTGTGCTCCTCCAACTTTGTGACCAGATGTTGCATCCTTGACTTGTCATCTCTGCTTGACTTTTTTATTATTTGATGTGCATTGTACACTTGTTTTATATTCGCCATGAATTCTTTTCTTTTTTTCCCTTCAAATTTATAAGAATATTCTTTGGCTGCACCAAACTTCTTGTCTTCCCCTCATAATTAATTCAAGCATTAAACGGAGAAAAATGGCAAAAAAAAGGAAAAAAAAT
The DNA here is from genome assembly GCA_018208015.1 of Medicago ruthenica. Classification (NCBI taxonomy): domain Eukaryota; kingdom Viridiplantae; phylum Streptophyta; class Magnoliopsida; order Fabales; family Fabaceae; genus Medicago; species Medicago ruthenica. The sequence goes on along the minus strand of CM031377.1, from coordinate 49,866,032 downwards.
CAATAATGAGCACTAACGGTAGTTAGCTGCCGTTACAAGTTCATCTCAGACAGCAACGAAAATATGGCAAAAAATTTGAATAATGTAAAGAAGTTAAAATATGGATTACATATTTCTTGACGTAAAATGAGTGCAGAAACCTACTAGCAATCCTTCTTCAATGATTTGAGATAAAGATTATGAAAAAAATTGGTACTTTAGGGGTTTTGGATGGAAGAGGAAAAAAGATGGTAGAGGAATAATGAGGTAGTAGTAGGCTTAACTGGTATAAGTCATTTCCTAGGACTGACAGTTAACTACACTTGGATAGCGAACTACAGTTAACTGTTGTTGTTGGTAATAACGTAATTTTGGGGTATAGGAGAGCAATTTCTGAAGCTTAAAGAGCAATTTCCAAAAAGTAATCAAAACAATGTCACAAAATACACAAAAAGAGTCAAACTCATAAACCAAATAAACGACATCACAAGGTGGAAAAACCAATACAAACAGATGGATTAGATTAGTAAGAATTAAAATCCAAAAAAAGAATATGGCTTCCGAGCCTTCAGCTACCACAATGAATAAAGCTTGGTACGAACACACGTAAATGCGCCTAAGACTGTTAGAGGGCGTTCGACTCTTTATTTAATTATGAAATTAGGCTTAGTGATGATTTTTATTATATTACAAATTCTTATTAGAATTTGTGTACATAGGTAGCTAACATGATATTGTCTTTACAAACTTATCTAGGTTGCATTGCTTTAAATCTTACATTAATCAACTAAGTGTTTATTTTTTATTTTGGAAAGTTTTTACAATGTGAGTTGTTTCACTTTATAGAGTGAATCGTATCACTCACTCTATTTGACCAAGAGAGTCGTTTCACTTTTTGTTACAATGCAAACTTTGTTGGTTTTTTTGAAAGTGAATCGTTTCGCTTGTCCAGAGAAAAATAGTGAATTGTTTCACTCCTTAAAGTGAATCAACTCACTCTATTATTTTCACAACATATCTTTTAACTTTCTCACTAGTTTCAAAAACCTATATAAGTGAAACACCTCACAACATTTTAAAACATGAATTTTTCACAATCATTATCTCAAACACTCTTTTATTTATTACATCACAATAATGTTATACATCTTTAATTTTTTTTCTTTGAAAATAATATGAATATTTTGGATCTTAAAATAGGATTGACCAATTTTTTTCAGACCTTATTGTTAGATATCATTAAAATATTTGATTTTATGAAATTAATTATAGTTGAGTATTTTAAATGATGATAAAATAAGAGTATTTTAGTACAAATATATATTAATTAAATATTCTTAACAACTACACTAATCTCTAGTGAAGCTTAGCAGTATTAATATACATATTTTGCCTTTAAAAAAGTTATTGCATTCAAACTTGCAATATTAATCATAGTTTATGAAGTGTTGATTTAGTGGTAATAATATCTTGATTTTATCATTCTAAGAGATAAAGTTCAAATATTTTACAAGATACTGTTAAAATAATATTAGTGTCACAATTATTATTAATAATTTTTTATTCCCATTTTTTTAAAAATTTATCATATATTTGTTTTTATGTAATTTTTCCATTCCCTTAAAAAAAATGTATAATTGACGCATTAGTTCAAACTACATGAAATTATAACAATATTATATACATGTTTTCTTTCTGCATTGAAATTATTGTGTATTAAATTGAAATTCTTCAGCATGTATTTTTTATAAAGTCTTTAGTATATTTATATTCTAAATGCATCACATGTCTGACAAACACTTTATGTTTTACTATTGATTTATTTTTTCTCTCTAAAATATTATTTCTTAAGTTTAGTCGATCGTAATATTTTATCCATATGTTTTTTATGTTAACTCTTTGGTTCTCAATGAAAGGGGGTTATGTAATCTATATTATATAAAAAAAACATGTTTTACCTCTTTTGGGCTGACTTTATCTCTTTCCAAAATTACCTTCAACTTTCAATACAAATAGCACATATAACAAATAGATACGAGTTAATCAAATATAAAATAAAAGTGTAACAAACATGATATGGGTATATATATGTTCAGTTGTTTTTTCTTTTATCTTTTCAAAAGTGTAACAAACTATATGAGTATATATATACTTTCTTTTTCATTATTCCAATTATACCCTTAAACAAATTTTTCTATAATAAAGATTGTTGTCGGTGTCATTAAAAAATAAGAATTTAGATTATATTTTTTTGTTATATTGTTGATGTCATTGAAATAGATAATCATGGTTAGTTTGGTTTGTTATAATTTAAAAACAACAGACATTTATATTTTTAGTTTTAATCAAAATCAAAATTTCTTAAAAAAACATAGTTTATAATGTCTGTCTTTTCGCCAGTATCTTATAAGTTTAATTGATATATACATAAATATCGAAGTGTGAAAGATCTGTATATTTTAAATCAATAATTACTGTTTGATCATTAAAATTATCTAACTTTAATCATATCTACCTGAAAAAATATACAAGCTATGATTTATAATTAGCTAACACTGTAACGTGTTTTAGTGTATCAAAATTAATCCCATGTTATATACTATAAAAATATCATCTTTAGGTAACTATATATTTGGGGTTTATAAGTTCCAAATTCAACTTGTCAACTTGTCAAAGCATATCAAATTATAAATTTTCTTAACATAAATAAAATGTTACATTGGGCAGGGCCGTTCTTGGGGAGGTGCAAACAGCTCTATAGAGTTGCGCCTCTAAAATTTAAGGGCCCAAAATATATATATTTTCTTTGTATATAATGCATGTGATTGTGAAATATGAGTATATATTGCCCGCGTTGACATAATTGCAAAGCTGAGGCAATGGTGTAGTGGTAGAGCTTGGTGTTTTGTTCTTTTTCTTTATTTAATTTTTTTATTTCTTACATTTTACAAATAAAAATACAATAACTTTTTTTTTTCTTATTTTTTTAGAGCACTTGTAATTTTTGGCTCATACTTGTCAAATAAAATAACAAAGCTCTAACAACAAACATTATAGTTATTCTCTCAAAAAATAAAATGAAACAAACATTATAAAGTTTTTTTTTCCTCTTTTAAAAAATTTGTATTTTTTTTATTAGGGGTCTATCTTTACTATAAGAGTCATGTCTCCAATTTCACAGAAACGACCCTGACATTGGGCATATGTCTATATGAAGTTTTACCATATTTTAGGTGTTCAATATTTTTCTTGTAAAGTGTTAAAAAAAAAATTTTAACTTTAAAAATGTTGTGTAATGTGGTATAGTTGCTATAGTGATCACATTGATGTATAAAAACAACTGTTAGATTTTGTAATCTATTGTTAATTAGCCATGGTTCCATAATTAAAAAGCTACAAACCATGACTTCATGTTGATTTGGTTTCAAATTGAATATGAATTAAATATTTTTATATATTAAATGGATTAATTAAGTTTTTCAAAGCATGCTAAGTCAAACTCATCCCTATATATATGCAAAAAAGTAGAAACAGGGTACATTATAAGAGAGCATAAATTTTTTAAAGGGTTAAATATGTTTTTGGTTCCTATAAAATTGGGACCTTCAAAGTTTAGTTCTTACTTAATTTTAATAGTTTTTTAATCTCTATAAAAAATTTATGCACTCAATTTTAGTCTCTACTGAATCCAAATTTGTTTAATTATGTTTAAACTCTTATGCTTTTGAACAATTTTTTATAGACATGTTAAGAACTTTACTAAAAGTTCCTCCGAAAAAAATTATTTCAAAATTTGATTTCTACGTCCATATTTTTGTTAATTTTATCTTGAACTTTTTTTGTTTAAAAAAAATTCATATTAAATTCATTTCATGTTAAAAAATTCTAAATTTTAGAAAATGAACATTTCATGGTGTTATAAACTTGTCTCATAAAAATCGTTAAAAAATTTAAGAGTTTGACGATAATTATACAAAATTTGTTTTAGCAGGGACTATAATTATAAGTAAATTTATTTTGTTGGGACTAAAAAAGCTATTAAAATTAAATAAGGATTAAACTTAAAACTTCCAGATTTTATAGGGATCAAAAACATATTTAACCCTTTTTTAAAACAAAGAAAGCATCGATTTAAAATTCATAAACCAATTGGTAATTAGTTACACTCTGTAGGAATATGATTAAGTTAAAATATACATTATTATATTATAAAACTAAGTTCATGCATCCTAAAGTTTGACATTTCAAAGTCTCTTAAACTTCTAATAGTAATATTTAATTAATGGTATATTTTATATGAATAAATTAATTTATTAATTTACATTCTATATTTTACATTTAATTATTAATTATAAAAATATATCACCTTATTTTTCACTTTATTATTATTTATTTTAAAACAAGGTCATTTAATACGAATATATTTAATGGATAATAAAATATATTTTTTTCATGTTGATAAATATCCTTCAAACTCACATTACAATCCATCATCTTTGAAGTTGAATAATAATATAATTAATATCAATGTCAAAAACACTGCGATTTGGTGATGATGTTACAAGAGATAACAAAAAGCTAAAGCGCAAGATGGATGATGCTATTGCTGCTGATTCAGAGACGTTATTGTCTCTGAGTTTAGGAGGAGGGAGAAGAGGAGGATCTTCATTCAAATCTCTCAAGATCCATGAGGAGCTGAGGGAATACCCATGTAAGTTTTGCAACAAGAAGTTTTCAAGTTCAAGCCTTGGGAGGACACCAAGGTGCCCATAGTCGTGAAAGAGTGCTTGCAAGAATTGAAAAAGAAATTCAATTAGGAACTTTTGGACTTGGGGATCATCATTTTTGTCCATACTCAGTTTATCATGGACTTGGATGGCCTCAACTTGTTGCTCGTGCAAGCTATGACAACCCATTTGGGATGATCAATAACTCTGCTTGGGCTACTCAAACTCCACTTAATAATAATGTGGGATTTGGAAATTATGAACTTAATAATCAGTTGCAGGTTCCTTCATTTGGTGTTGCTCTTAACAATCATCTCCTAATGGGTAATACCAATCACGATGACCCAAATAACCACCAAATTTCAACCTCATTCCCTGATTTGTCCCTAAAACTTTAGTATCTTAGTTTGCTATATGCCTAGCTAGGCCTTTTTACTATAAAAATTTTGTTAGTCACATTTATACTTTAATACTCTATTTTCAATACCTGGTCTCTTATTTGCTGATATTTTAATAAGTCATGTCACTTTATATGAGATCTATTATGTTTGAACTTAAATCAAAAGAGAGGAAGTGTTGAAAAGACTAAAGTATTGGAGTGATGAGTTTTATAGTAGCTTACATCTCATGGTCTTTAATGTTTTATGGTTATTTTTTATTATTTGTTGAGGTTAATTGTCATAATTTTAAATAAAATTTTAATTGTAGTCACAATTAGATATATTATGATAACTTATATGAACAAGTTATAGTTAATCTCTCACACACACACACACATATATATATATATATATATATATATATATATATATATATATATATATATATATATATATATATAATATAATCTTAAAAATACAGTGAGACGACAATGAAATAGGACTGCTCTAATCAGTTTGCAAAACATATAGTGTGAGTTTCTCAGTAACATGAACTTTGTATATTTAAGTTTGTGATTTTATTTATATGGACTAGGGAGAAATATTTGTTCATGATTTTTTTGTTGTTGTAGAAATTAACATTGTTTAAACTTAGTGATTTTCTCATTATATAGTATAGAGAAATTTCTCATTTAGTTTGGGCATGACAGTAGGGCTCAAAAGAGACTTGTGTTGGTCAAACTTTTAATCATGCCAAGGATTTGAAAGTCTCCTAATAACAAAATCTTCTCCGATAAGATTATGTGTGTAGATTAAGTGGTAGATTAAATTCAATTCTCATTTTAAAGGTTCATTTTAAAGGTTTAAATATGCAAATGATCTCTGCATATATTTTAAACTTGAGTTGTGGTCTTTGCAGTGGCACAAATTTGGTGATGTGGCACAATTGACTAGAAATGAGACACACAAACTCGTTAAAACCACTATGGTAAGGCCAAAACTACCCTTATCATTAATCGGTGAATCCAAAAACCCACAATCCCAACAAACCTTTGTTGGAACAAAATTGGTTTGTGCAATTTCTCTAAGGTTTTGATGATAACAAAGTATTGAAGAACAATTGGATATGTTAATATTTGTTCAAGTGTGCAGGACCATAAAATAAGATCTATTAATGAATTGAACATGTATTAGAGCATCAGAAGCACAAGAGAAGTTTAAAAGACTATGGTAGAAGATCTGAAGAAAGATCAACCAGAAATCACATCTTGGATCAGAAGAAAGAATCCTACTCAGACTCTGAAGGATCTCATCAGACTCGGAAGACCCCGTCAGACTTGGAAGACCTCCAGACTTAGAAGATCTCGAGGGATCCAGACTCCACGTCAGATTTGTCGTCTTCTGTAGTTGTCTCTTTCAAGGATCTAATAGTACAGTTTTGTCCTCTTCTGACCACGTGTAGAAACGGACAAAGAACTTCAAGGACAAAGAGAATGAACGGATAATTCCAGTTTCAGCAAAGGAATTTCAAATGACTATTCAACAGAATTATCCATATCAGGCAATGACCTAACGTCCTTGATTTGAAGCTTCCCAATGACTCTTAATGCGCTGGAACTCTTTCCAACGTCTCTCAAATCCCTGCCTATAAAAGGAGCTGAAGATCTGAAGAAGATTAACAAGACTCTACTAGTTTTACTGTGTCATTACTCTGACAAAATCAAATAGCGCAAAAACACTTAGGAATTTCTTATCAAAGTTTGTATCTTAGAAATTCTAAGTTGTCAAGAGTCTATTCTGGATTGTATTATTTACATCTCTGATTGTATATCAAGTGTAAGATCCTTTTTGTTTAGTTGTAAACAAAAGAAGTCTCTTGCATGTGTGCTTGAGCATTAGAAGTCTCTTGTTTGTGAAGCTTGAGCATTGGAAATCTCTTTCCTGTGTGCATGAGCAGTGAAGTCTCTTTCAGTAGTGTTTGAGCATTTGGAAGTCTCTTGTAAGTGTGCTTGAACATTTGGAAGTCTCTTGGAAGAGTCCTTGAGCAATTGTAATCTAGTGAGATTATAGTGAAATCCCTTGGAAGTGCAAGGGGACTGGACTACTCCTGTTTTGTGGGAGGAACCAGTATAAATTGCTCTCTCTCTCTCTCTCTCTCTCTCTCTCTCTCTCTCTCTCTCTCTCTCTCTTTACTTTTGTGTTCTGTTTTTATCCGCTGCACTCAGACTTTGAACCCATCAGACTCTGACCAGTGTTGATAAACTTTAGGGAGTTTAAGGATCTAGCTATGTGGTTGGTAGTGAAGTTTTTGAATTTTTTCAATTTTGGATGGATTGTGTTGGTAGCTAGATTCAGAAGCTGAATAGTACATAAGAGGGTTATTTTAATGGAAAAATAAATATAAATATAAAAGAAACAAAAGTCAGAGGTACAAAGGTTGAGGGGAAAATGGAAGGAATCCATAATCGCAACCAAGAAAGAGAGAAATAACACCCAACAAGACCACTAGAAAAGAAGGACACCAACAAACAAAACCTGCTCCTCAACAACCACAGAGGAAGGTAAGGTGCACCATACACCTACCAAAACACCACAAAAAAAACCCACCATAAAAAGGCCCAACCTCATGATGTTGTATCAAGAGTAAGTATATTTTTGTATCGTTTCTACAGGGACTAGTGCGATATTGAAGCCGTTCAACAATTAGTATTGTTCTAAGTGATGGGTTTATAATTTGTTTGTTTGAATAACCTACTAAAACTTATAACAAGACAATTAAAATGGAATTTAGCAAAGATAAGTATGTTGGGATTAAACTTCATCAAACTATTTCACAGGTATTCCTATGATTAGTATTACAGATTCTAGTTATCACTCGATATTCTCACGTATTGCTCGACAAACCGTACTTATGTCTAAACAAGATCGTGGGTTCGATCTTATCGGTTAATCGACGATTTCTCAGTCTATTAACCAATATGATAGCATTAAGATTCAATACTTTTGGTGAATATTAATCGCAAATCCCATTTCTAGAATTAGTGTTCAATAGATATTATCCTAACTAGATTCAAAAGGTATTTGTCAATAACAATTGAAATCCATGTGATTGAGACAATAAAAGCAAGAAAAACATCAATATCATGAAATACTATAATCATGCAATATCACAATCAAAGGAATACATACTAGTAGAGTTGATTACATTTAATCCCAACAAAAGGAAATTTAGCTACTCATTGTCATGGTAAGCTTACAAAGATGTGAAAAGATGAATTGAGTTGCCATCAAGCCTTGATTTCTCAAGGAATGTTGTTAATCCACCTTTAATCCTTGCCAATTGGTGTTTCTCTCTCTTTCTCTCTGTTTTTTGCTCTCTAAGATAACATAACATCCTATGTTTCTGTTTCAAAACCTATTTATACCCATTCTGCATTTTTGCAGCTCGCTCAGCCACGCCCTGGCTCGCTTAGCGAGCTGCCCTTTCTTCACCAGTGGGTTTCTGCCACATTAGCAAGGGACCAATCAAAACTGCCTTATCTCGCTTGGCGAGCTTGTTACTTCGCTTAGCGAAGTATGGTCGCTTGACGAAGCTTTACTTCGCTTAGAGATGTCCTATTTTTCTGGCTTCTGGTGCTCTCTGCCCAACTTCGCTGAGCGACCCTTTGTGGTCCTGACTTCACTTGGACTTCGCTTAGCCATGCCCTGTTTTTCTGATTTTCATTGCACACTGCCTAACTTCACTTGGACTTGGCTTTGACTTCGCTGAGCGACCTTTTTGACCCCATTTCCATCCATTTTTTATCTTTAAGTCCAAGGCAAGTGCTTTTACCTACATAAATGGTTGACATTAGGTATAAAAAGCTTAAATTGATATTTTTCTATTATTTCTAAGCTTTTACATAAATAACTTGCAAAACAAGTTAACAAGTGCCTATTTTATACATGTAAATTAATCAATTTCTGACACTTATCACCCCCACGAGAGATGGACCAAACCTACTACTCTAAGAGTAGATACAAAGAGATCAAAACGAACCCAAGACCCCGCTCAAAGATGACCATAGTGCCTCCCAAACATGGCCCTTCCCCATAAAACTACCGGTCCCAACAAATAGGTTGTTCCACCACACACTTATAATGAGAACACAGATGACCATAGTGCCTCCCAAAAAACTAGTACGGAGTAATATACTCGATTTTATCGACCTATTGCTCAACATCTACTGTCCTTCCAAAGAATACCAGATCATTGGGAGCATCCAGATGGACCACACCACATAATGCTAGATTAACAAAAAATCACACCTAAAATGCTCTCTACCCGGAAACACACAACACCCCTAAAAAATACCTAAAACATCCCTCGAAAGGACCAACTTCTATCCTAACCATCTTAAAACCCTTTCCTTGTTGTTGATTGTGTGGTAGAACGTCACTTTTTTAAAAGATCCATATTCAATAGAGTACGAGAAAACGGAGAAGACACTGTGTCATTTGACCAGACTTCTATTTATGGGTTGAAGATGAAGATGTTGGTTTCTTTGTTTTTATGAGTTAAGTTCAACATTTAATGAATTTTCAAGTTTGAAATGGTAGCCATGGAGTAGTCGAGGTATAAGAATTCAATCGGAGAAGAAGTGTATTTTTGTCATTTTGCTTTGTTCTTTGTGCCTTAAGGGAATTTTTGTCATTCCATGTCATATTTTAATGAGTAATCCCCATTGATGCACAATCATCACTGCCACATCAGCAAAAACACATCAGTTCAGCAAAAAAAAAAAAGAGATCATGATTCTAATAAAAAATTATTAATTTTTGCAAGGTCAAATTGAAAGGATTTGTAATTGCAGAGACCAAAACTCAAGTTCTCTATATTTGCAGAGACCTTTTACATATTTAAGCCTTCACATAATCTCATCGGAAAAGATGTCGTCATTACTTCCAAATCCTCAGCACAACTCAATATCTGACTGAAGCAAGTCTCTGTTGAGACTTACTATTTCTCTATACTATATAATGAGAAAATCACTTTAAGTTTAAACAATGTTAATAACTTTCTAAGATTATATGCACCTTTTTTCCAATAATTAGAGTAAATATCACAATTATGCCTTAAAATGCTAAGTTATGGGAAGGAGATGAGAAGGGAAGAGGATTGTCGGCCACAATGTATTTTCCACCAACATGTATTACTTGCAAATCTTAAGAAGCTTATACTCTACACCCTACCTATAAGTAATTTGATAACTAATCTTAGTGCGGTAAGTTATATTATTAGATAAGTTAAACTTAAAGATACTGCCTTAAAATGGGTGGTTGATTCTTAGAATATGATATTTTATGGTAGTGAGTAGAATCTGATATTGAAAATTTAGATGTTTTTATGTATTTTCAGATATTATGTGTAGATTTTTACCTGTGTAGAACATACCACATTTACATGATAGTAAAAAGTAGATAAATGCTCTCTAAACATTAACACAAGCTAAATTATATAGAAGAATAATAAATCCATAATACTCATGGAACACCGGAGTAAACAACTGAAAGCTGGAAGAGTAAACACAAAGTCTCATGTTGAATAAAATTAGTGTTGTGTGAATTAAAAAAAATGAAAGTCTCACATTGGATAGAACACACCTATTAATAGTATTTATATAAGAGGGAAATCACTTTTTAGTCAAAAAAAAAAAAAAAGAAGGGAATCACTCCCAAGGGCTACTCTTGGGGTACCCACTCTTGTGAACGCAGAGATGTCTCAAGAGACACCGCTGCTCGGCCAGCCGGACCGACCTTGCCTTTGTGTCAATATATATATGATACCAAACGGTGTTATTGCAGCGGATAGAAGGGATGCTAAAGAAAGACTTAAAGAGTTTTTATTGATTATGTTTTGTGATTACAAAAGAGCGTGCCCTTAATGGAGCAACAAAGATCCCTTATATAGGGGAAAGGCTTACTATTTAAGCCGGTAAAAGCAAAAATAAAACAGACAGTAGCCAGTTAAAATCAATTATTGATGCCGGGTACTCAAGTGGGCCCCATCGACACAACAATAAAGATCAGATCCTGACAAACAACTTTTACAAAAATCTAAAAAGTAATAGGTCGATAACGACTATAGTAGATGCCAGACATGATTGTCACTATGCTGAGCATTATTGTTGAGCATTATTGCTGAGAATAGTTGTTGAGCATTTTTTTCCCTTGTCTTGATGTGGTACTATTGCCTCAATCATGGCATCCCAGAAATCTTCTGGTGTGGGATCTTCTACAGGCTTTGACTCTCCTGCAAGATTATCCATTGATCCTTGAGAGGAGGTTGACATAATATATTATTTTTTAGAAGGGAATGTATCGAAAAATTGAGCCTTCATGTAGTCCAAGGTTCTAACTATAATTTTTTCCTCAGATTCATTTGGATATTTTCTGGATTATTGTCCTGGTAATGATGAGTGACAGTTACTGATTCAGTAACTGTTAATAGAATTTCTAAATTAGGTCTAGACTTTCCATAAAGCCCAGGATAACCTCTAGATTCGAGGTATCTTGTCTTAATGGACCAACCATCATTGTTGGTTAAATCCAAGTCTTCATCATCTATATACATGATGTCCTCTGTTACCGAATTTTCGAAATATTCGGAAACCTGGTCTTGAGGTGGGTCATTGACCGCTATTTCTTTATAAGATATTATCTTATTTGAAGATGAAGAAGTGTCTTCTTTCTTGGAGGAAGTTGACATAGGTCTTCCTTTGTATGAAACAGTAGTCAAATCCCCTATTAGAGGAATGTTGGTTTCCTGATGAGGTAACAATTTGTTACTCTCTCTTCCGCAGCCTCTCCCCCTATAAGGGGTTGTCATTACCCTGCAAAAATTCGCGAGTTAAGTAATCAGCAAGGGAATTATTTTCCCCTTTTAAATATTGGATATCAAACTCAAAAGCAGATAATTGAGCCTGCCAACCTGCAAAAATTTGTTTTGCTACAAGATTCTTAACATCTTTTTCAATTATAGATTTAGCAGAACTACAATCAATTCTAAGTAAAAATTTCTGATTGAATAAATCACTCTGAAATTTAGAGATACATTTTATAATAGAAAGCATTTCTTTCTTTATGGTAGAATATTTTGACTGGGTTGGATTCCATTTACCCGAAGTAAACCTAACCAAGACTTCCTTAGAGTCTTTAGGAGTAACCTGCTTTAAGATTCCTCCATATCCTATATTAGAGGCATCACTTTCAACTATTTTGAAATACTTAGAATTAGCCAAGGATAAGCAGGGTAAGCATTTAACCTTGGTTTTGATTCTTTGGACATCTTGTGTGTGTTTATCTGTCCAAGGACCAGGATTAGTCTTAAGTCTATTATAAAGAATAGCAGTATCACTAGCTAAGTCTTTGTAATAGTCAGAAACAAAATTCAGACTACCAAGAAACCCTTGTAATTGTTTCTTATCAATAATAATATCAGGAAATTTAGAAGCAAATTCAATACTTCTATTAATGGGAATAATAGTTCCCTGGTGGATTTCATGACCCAAAAATCTAACTTTAGTCTGCAAAATTTTCATTTTAGGGGCAGATATAACTAACCCATTCCTTTTTATAATATCCTTGAAAGTTTTCAAGTGTTTAAAATGCTGGTCAATGTTTTTAGAAAAGACTAAAACATCATCGATATAGACAATTATGAATTCTGAATAAGAATTGAATATATCATTCATAATATTTTGAAATTCAGAAGGAGCATTTTTTAAACCAAAAGGTAAGACATTCCATTCAAAATGCCCAAAAGGAACAGTAAAGGCTGTTTTGTATCTATCAGATTCAGCAATTTGAATCTGCCAATAACCATACTTTAAATCAAATTTTGAAAAAATAAAAGAAGTATTAAGTCTATCAAGAAGATCTTTTTTATTAGGTATAGAATATCTGATCCATTTTAACACCTTATTAAGAGGTTTATAATTAATAACAAGCCTAGGAACACCCCGTTCCTTTTCAGCAAACTTGTTAACATAAAAGGTTGTACAACTCCAAGGAGACTTAGAGTTCCTCATTAAACCTTTGTCAAGAAGGGCCTGAATTTCCTTCTTACAAAGAGCTAGATACTCCTGATTCATTTGGGCAGGTCTAGCCGTAGTTGGGATCTGATTTTCATTAAAATCATTAAGATAAGGTAAAGTAATAACATGCTTTTTCCTATTCCATAAAGCATTAGGTACATCATTGCAAATTTCAATATGAAATTGTTTTTCAACAGACTTGATTTGTCTCTTAATTTCTTCGTTATTCAGATGTTCATTAATATTTAAAAGATTCATCTCTTCTTTAAGAAAACATAATTGTTTTTCTTTTTTAAGAAGGATATCTTTAACCTCATTCAACATCCTAGTCTGAGGGTCAGTAATAAATTCAAAAATAATTTTTTGATTATTAATATAGGTAGTAATACCCTTTTGATCAATATTAGTTATTGGCATAATATTATGCAAAAAAGGAGTTCCCAAGATAATTCTATGAGTTAAATCTTTAACTAAAATAAAATGTGTAGGTAAACAAATATTTTGATTACAAATATAAGTATTAGTTAATTTATAATTAACTTGGAGTTTATCACCTCCAGCTTGTGTAAGAGATTGAGTAATTTTAAAAAAATATTTGGTCGGAATAATTCCTTCTTGAATGCAATTGAGATCAGCTCCACTATCAATAAGAGCTATCTCATTTTCAAGAATAAAATTTTTATCAACCACAAGGGTAACCTTCACAAACCATTTCTGTGATGTTACTCTTTCAAGAAGAGTCAAATAATTTTCTTCTGAAGAATTATTACTAGAAGGAATTACTTCTTTCAAAGAATTATTTCCTTCTTTGTAATTCTCTAATAAACTGATTCTTTGAGATAATATATTATTATCCTTTTTCATATAAGAAATTTCAATTTTTAAAGAATTTATTTCTCTTTTCAGATCTCCAATAGAAATAGGAGTTTCACGCACATTAGATTGTTGAAATCTGGATAAGACTTCACTAATCTGATAAGGTGCTTCCATAACATGAGGAATTTCTCTTTTGGAATGTTCTTTTATTAAGAACTCTATCATTTTTCTTTTCAGCTTATTATCTGAAATGGCTTCTAAAGCCTTAAGAGTTTCATCATGTTCTTCAGTGAGAACATTTAATCCATTCATCTCAACAATGGATTTCCAATAATTACATTGACAATCATTGCTGTCATCCAAAGATATATTATCTTCGATATCAGAAGATGATTCATTGATCATCTCAATATCATTATCAGAAGAGTCATATTCACTCTTTGAACTGATTAAAAGAACCTTTTCTAATTGAGTACGAAGGTTCTCATCCTCAATATCATTAAGGGCTCTCTTAGTCCAACATTGGTTGGCATAGTGACCACCTTTTCCACATTTATGGCAGGTCACATCCACCTTCTTGGCTTTCCTCTTCTTATTATTCTTAGGAATATTATCCTTAACTTTTTTAGGAAAATTTTTCTTATATTTCTTCTTATAAGATTTCTTATACTCTTTGTGAGGTTTACTCAAGGTTTTTCCTTTCTTGTTCTTATCTGGGGGAGGTTTTCCTAAGTCAAAGGCAAATTGTTCGCATAATTCACCTAATTGGTGTTTTTCTGTCAACCTTTGCTTTTTCAGTTGATTCTTTAACTTTATGTCATTACATAGAGTTAATCCCTCATTGATACTGGTGCTAATGATCTGGCCATAGGTCAGATCAGGGTAATTGATATTAATACCATCATTTTTATTTCTAAAGGTTTGCCTTATCCTTTCCGGGAAAAGATGAGGTAAACCATCCACAAATTTGGACTTCCAATGATTAGAATTGGAATTTTTAAGTTGAAAAATCCTAGACAAAAAGGTATCCTTATACCATCTAAAATGGGTTAAGGATGGGCATCTAAGATTTTGGAGTAAAGTGTTAAGCTTTTCAGCTATGGGTATATTGGTACCTACAAAATGTTGTAGGATAGACAAGCACAATGTATAAACTGCATCTTCTTCTCCAACGAGGGTAATAGCATTTTCATTTTTAACCAATTTTTTGTGATTGAGAATATCTCCTTTCTGATCCTCAGTAAGATAATGATCCCACCATCCTCTGAGTTGACCAACAAATCCTGTTGCTATGAACGAGGCTATAGAGCTGTCGGAATTTCCTTGTTGTTTACAAAGAGTAGAATACATAATCATTCTATGTATTGTATCGATAATCTGCTTATCGTTTAAGCCATCAATATTCCATTCATAGATGGATTTCCCAGAATAAGAGGTCTGATAGAAATCATTTTCCTCAAACAACAAATCTTGCGGCGAAGGCCTCTTATAATAGTATATTTCTAAAGGTTTAGAAGAATAAATTGGATTAATTTCCGATTTATTAATATCCTGATTTTTGAACATAGCAGTTAATTGGTCAATATTACCAATTTCCTCATAATCAGAATTCTTAGATATTTCTGAAGTACCTTTTCCCGATAAGACATTCAAACGTAAATGTTTGAATTTTTCTTCCAACAGATTAACAAATTCATTAGTCTCATTATCCATCTTAAATCCTTTTATGGAAATAGGAGGTTGGATAATAGGAGCCTCATTAGCTTCAGAAATCAAAGTTGAACATTCAGGTTTATTAACCTTTTCTAAAATCAATTTTTGTTGATTTACCTGTTTTTCAAGAAGTTCTTTCAAACTGGCTAAATCTTTTTCTAGAGAAACAAATTGATCCCCCAAACAGGTAAGAAAAGCATTAGTAAAATTTTGTGCTTTTATAATAGAATTTAATTCTTGAATAGTGATCTGGTTGATTCCAACCTTTTGACAAAGATAAGAATTATAAGCATTAGCTCCGACATTTTTTCCCAAACTCATTTCTTGTTCAGGAGGAAAAGGGGATTCTATAATATCACCGCTAGGGGAAATAGTCCAAGATTTAGATTTTAAAACCAAAATTTCATTTTTAGTTTTATTCAAAAAAATAGTTCTAAAACCATTTAACAAAAGGAATATAATCCTGTTTTTCACTAAGATCTTTATAAAAATCTTCTTTGAACTTGGCTAATTCCCAAGGTTTAAATTTATTGAAATACCATTTTCGAAATTCAGAATATCTCGGCATTTTAAACTCATCATTGATAAGTTTTCTCAAATCACTTTCAGGTGAAAAATCCATAAAATAATTATTGGTTTAGAAGATGAAAACTCATCTCTGATTGAGTAGGAGATTTCCTACTTTGATTATAACTTCAATGAGGAATTTTATTTCGCTTAAATAATATTTTCAACTGTTTCAAAATCTTCTTTGATTTGAGAAGTTGAAGCCCTAGAAGAATTGCTAGGAACAGTAAATTAAACAGTCATTTGCCAAATATCTAGAAGATAAACTTCTTGGCATTCTAAAGAATCTTTGTGAAGTAAATTTTACTTCTATATCTCCTTCAACAGTTTGAACAATTTGTTCAACATCCTTATTAAGGATAGGTTCATGATCCTTTCCTGTTGTAGATTCCATGTTTCAGGGAAATTTATTTCATCCCATTTAATTAGTCTATTTGGTTGCAACATTAGATGTTAACAAATTAGTATTAACTAATGTTGTAGTTCCAGGGAAGCTTATTTGCTTTGCTTTAGGATTTAAAGTGTTTAGAACCTTATAATGAATTCTATAACAAACAGCCATAACCTCACTTCCATGTTTAAAATTATAACCAAGAGTGTGAACCTTTATTTGCATAACATCATATAAATGCTTATCAGTCATAGACAAACTTAGATTAGGTTTAACATCAAAATAAACTGGTCCATGGCATAGACTAATTTCAATTAAGGCAGCTAAAGAGGATTTAAAATCTTTACATCTGCTATCATTAACATAGGCCATTATACTAGAATTTAAACCAAGTAATGTCAAAGGTTTAAAAGCTACTGAATTAATTCAATATGGATGAAATTCTGGCGCAGTAAAACAGAGTAAAACACAGGAACAATAACAGAGAAAGAAATAACAGACTGAAAGTAAAAGGCACAGGTTATTTGTTAACCCAGTTCGGTGACAAACACACCTACGTCTGGAGGCTACCAAGCCAGGAAGGAAATTCACTAAGATAGTATCAATTCAAGTCCTATGTGAACAACCTCTGGTTCACCGCCTTCTCACTTAATCACTACCCGTGGTATTTCTACCTAGGAACTCCTAGATATGAGACCCCTCTCACTTCCCCTTAAACAATCACTGCCCCAGTGATCTTAGACTCTAATAACAATCAAAGACGGAGACACACTCCAAATAAACAAAAGTCACTCTTGCTTAAAAGCTTATGAGTGATTCACAATTACAACTCAACTAAACACAGTCATATGCTTGCATCAAGGTGACACAAGAAAGGCTCACAATTAACAGACGCAAAACCTAAGTATACTCTTTCAATGATAGCTTTGGTTAAGTTGATTTCTTCCATAGTGGCGTCTTCTATTTATAACCTTCAGCAGCAACAAATATTTGAACCAAATATTCTTCAAAGATATATTTCCAAAATTCTTCTTTGGAAATATATTTCAAAATAAAATCTTTCTTTAGAAATATATATTTTCCAAAGATCTCTTTGAAAATATATTCACAAATAAAAATATTCAATCTTCAAAATATATTTCACGAAAATAACTCCCTTCTAGAAACACACGCAGCTTGGAGATCAAGTAATATGAACGAATTCTTCAATTAAATCTTCAACAGATCAGGTGAGATTATAAACAACTCCAAGTGCGAAAACAAGACTGCTTATGAAAGTTGCTTCTGAAGTTCAGCTTCTGAAGGTTCAGCGTCTGAAGTTCAGCTTCTGAAGGTTCATCGTCTAAAGGTTCAGCGTCTGAAGGTTCAGCGTCTGAAGGTTCAGCTTCTGAGGTACTGTTCAGCTTCTGAAGACCCAGCTTCTGAAGTTCTGCTTCTGAAGACGAACATCTTGTTTGTATATTTGATTTTAACAAACATGAAGCCAACAACCAAATATCCAACAATGGATAAAATTATATCCTTTAAAAGATTCTAAGTCTTTTTTATTTAATAATTGTATAGTCTGAGTATTATCAGAAATCTGAACAGTTTGTTCAATGGTTTTAATAGCTAATCTAGAAGCTAGATTAAACATGCCAAAATTATAAATTTGTCTTGGTGATACTGAAGGTATCGTCCATTTATTAAGTTTATCCAAATTTTTTGGATACTCAATAAGTTCTTCATTTTTAATCATTTGATTATTATTATTAGTGCTATTATCATCCATGATGATAGATAAAAAGTCTAAAAGTGTTATGGGTAGTTGAACCTGCAAAGTAAAATCTAGTATGTATGATCTACTTATAGATCTATTATTGGTAAAACCAAACAGTATCAAATTTTTTCATCTTTGCAAATACCGAAGTATTTAACAAATCAACCCGAACTTAATCAAGGGGATTTAAGGATTTCTCCTAAATCAAAGATGTCCTAATGATCTTAGCAAAATATTTCAAACTCAATATGCCTACAAACTCCCAACCACCGGGAAAATAAAACGGCTCTGAGCGAAATACACTAAGATCAACCATGGAGTTTAAAAACCCAAAACTTTCTTTGTTTGATTAAAACAATAACAAATCCATAAGAAAAACTTACTTACATGATTTTACTAAGTTGTTCAACAAACCATAACAACAAATTAGTTACAATTCATAAAAATATACCTGGAAACACTACTAAAAAAACAAAAACCAGTGAGGGAAATTTAGTGAGGGAATACATGAAATTTCTCTCTAATTCCGTCACTAAATTTTGTGACCAAGGAATTTGTGAGTGATTTTATTTTTTTCGTCACTGATTTCCCTCACTAATTTTGCTTTTCCTAGTAGTGAAATTAAAAGGCGATATCACCTAAATATAAGTATGTATGTATATATATATATATATATATATATACACACACACACACACACACACACACATACATATATATCACCTAAAAATGTTTAATTAATTAATTAATTTAATCATAATCCGAAACTGGGAGTTGGTACGTACAAATGTAACATTGATGCATCATTATTTGTACACCGAAATAGTGTGGAAATTAGTACGTGTATCCATGATGACGAAGGGTGCTTCGTACTTGCCAACCTCTATGTTAATCTCATCAAACATGCGGCTATTTGCCGAGTTTAATAGAAGACAAGTAAATAAGGTAGCTCATGTCCTTGCAAGGGTAGCCAAATCCATTATGAATGAAACTATAAACATCTTTTAGTAAAAAAAATAAAAATAACATTTTATAGCAAAAAAGATATTCAACACAATACCAAAATACTCAAATCATTTAGTAACTAGTATACTGCACATTACAAAATGAATTAGTCATATAAGTTTGATAATTATCAAGAATATGATATTTTACGGTAGTGTGTAGAATCTGATATTTAGAATTTAGGTTTTTTTATGATTGTTTTAGATACTATGTAGAATGTGTAGATAACTCACCTGTGTAGAACATAACACATTTAGATGGTAGTATAAAATATAAATAAATAAATGCTGTCTAAACATAAACACAAGCTAAATTATATAGAAGAATAATAAGTGTATAATTATTCAACTACACAAATTAAGATGTCATGTTTATGATGGCCTGTGCTGTGTGTATATATTTCCATATTAGTCACTGCTTCACTGCATTGTTGTTTCACAAATCATAAGCAGTAAACTTATCAAAGAGAAACTTAGTACACAGCCAAATAATATTCATTCAAACAGTTATTTTCTTTCCCTTGAACATGTTCCAGGTAAGAAAAATAAATAAATCTGGAATGGGGCAATGGTAGTATTTAAAATTATACAGTGCCAGCATACTTCTGTATATGAAAATAGAACAGAAAATAGCTGCATGTTTGATGAGATTAACAACAATGATCCAATGGTGTGTAAAATAAATCTCTGATTCAACTGATTGCATAGCTATTATGCTTTTACTGGCAGTTCCTTGTGTGTATAAATCATACTTCGATCGCCATCTACCACTTGGCCATTCCCTCTCAATACCCTGCAACATAGCATATGATTTAGTCTAATTTTAATTCAAGTATTCAACCATGATATATAGATAAATGAATGAAGATGTGGTATCGAAATAACACAGACATGATTTAATCGATTAAACCCTTCAATTAATTGATTAACAAAAGCTTCCTAATCGATTAACTATTAAAAGAAAGTAATCTAGAGATTTCTAAACTACCTTATATTGATTTCTAAGCATCTAAAGATCTAACAATTCGCGCGCAGGACACGACCACAAAACTCGGAAATCATGGTGTTACAAATTATCGCAAAACTTTGTTCTGTTGAAATTTTATTATATCCATTGTATTCGTTTATTAAAACAAAACCAGAGACATTGGAGTATTCCATACCATCTATTTGTTAATAACCTTCAACTCCTACAGGACCTCTGGCATGAATTCTACTTGTGCTTATACCAACCTGATCAACAAATAACAAACCAAGAACAGTCGATAAAAATTTGAATAACTGTGCTGCTATTATGAATTACAACATGTTTCTTGAAAGTACAATACCTCTGCACCAAGCCCAAAGCGTGCCCCCATCGCAAAATCTTGTACTTGCATTGTGGAATACAGCAGCACTAAAAGGAAAAAATAAATAAAAAATTAAAGTGTCAGCACTCAGCAACATCTAGTCACGAACATGACGCAATCATAGAGTAATTGTGCGTATAATAAACACATCGAAGCATGAATGCTACTTATGTCAAATGAATTATGTCCAAATGAAAACATGATAAGGAGTATAAAAGGATCAAATTGTTATTGGTGACCACATGCCAGTGTCGTGTTTGGTTTATGTGTCTATGTTGGTGTTTCATGAACTAGAAAATGATAAAGAAAACATTAAAGACATACCTGTCAACTTGATGTAAGAAAGTTTCTGCAACTTTACTATCTTCTGTAACGATGCAATCAGTATGAGAGCTGCAGAAACAGGAAACACCATGCTTAAGACTTGTAAGATAATAATGTCATTAATAATTTAGTGAAATCAAACACATCTTGCAAGGGAACAAAATTTACCTTCCATGATGATGTATGTGGTCAATTGCAGCATATACATCATCTACAATTTCAATTGTACAAGCCAGTGAGCTATACTCCAGATGGAAAGATTTTGCTTCAGAAATCTTTAATAAGGCACTAGCTTTTGGTCCACCATATAGTTGAACACCTGCATATAGATTAATATACACCAGCCATATTATTATCCTATGATTTATTTTGTTAAATATGCTTTTAGTTCCAATAACATCCAGAAGATTTGTTTTTAGTCCCTATAAAAAATTTCTTTGACTTCTACTCAAAATCATCGCAAACACAAAACTGAATAGAAAGATAAGAAATTAAGGTCAAACCTTCTTGTTGGAGTTCAGCAACAAGTTCTTTCAGTCCACCATTTCCTGATAGATCTTTGTGTACAAGAAGGGTTTCCTAGGAATACCATGATACAACATTAAACGAGCAATCTATAAATCCAATTTATATACATCATTAATTGCAAATGTGCAATGATACACTGCATGCGATTTAAACTGTATTCACCATTGCATTGCAGGCTGCAGGATAATCAGTCTTTGCATCCCTAACAATCTGTTTTGCCACATTGATATTAGCTGCTTTGTCAACATATACATGACATATTCCATCTGCATAACAAAGATCACAAATTAATACTACGCCTGTCTCTAAATATATGTGCCCCTTTTAAAGTGTCCTTCAATATAATCTCTATTTCAATTTACCTACATTTATTATTATTTTTTCTAAATTTATCTCTTATATAATAATAATTTGTTCTTGAAGATGGAAAATCATAATTGGACACATCTATATACACATTGCAATTTAATAGGTTTGATCGCCAGCTTATACAATGTACGCGTTAATTATACTACCAATTTTTCCTCGGTTTGATCACAAATGGGTAATAGGAAACTTATATTGTACTATATATTACCGGCATGACCAAGAACAGGAATCTTCGTAGAATCCTTGATTTGAGAAACAAGCTTATTACTGCCTCTAGGGACCACAAGATCTATCACATCGTCAAGCTGTTGCAGAGTTTAGTTAGTTGAAAACCATTTGAAACATAGTTTTGAATTTTAGATGTATCAACCTTGAGTAGATCAGGAATTGCTTCTCTTGAAGTCACAAGGCCAATAAGCTTGTTACCAACTGTATCTGGCATAGCTGAAGTAATGATCTACAACAACGAAGAAAAAGTATGAAATGAGTTACATTAATCAATATAAAACCAATTAACATACAAGCTATTTCTATAACAAAGATAAACTAAAGGCAAATTGTTTTCATCAGCTATCATGGAGATCTTATGAACATAAGCTGAATGAAGCTTATGGAAATGTCACAAGTTGTTTCTATAAATTTTCTCAAACAACATCACAAGTGTTTATGCCAGTGGATAAGGTCAAATAAGTCAATCCAAACATGTCCTAAGTAAAATCGACAAACCTTGTGTAAGACTGCATTAGATCGTTTGGCTCCTTTCCTCCTTTGAGCAGTAAACCATTTCCACTTCGAATCGCCAATGCAGCTATCTATTGATCCATTTCAATGATCATTGTAAGATCAATGTTCAACATATTAAACAAATCATAGAATTGAAAAATAATAGGTATGTTATAACCTGAACAAGAGCATCTGGTCGAGACTCGAATATAACTAGAAGTACACCCAAGGGACATGATATTTTCTCCAGAATGAGTTTATCTGCTAGCTGGACACAAAGAGTAAGATGCAAGATTCAATAACATCATTCAATTTCCCAGAAGTTAGTGTTATTGAATATTGCAAAAGTCAAATATTGAATATATTTTGTTACATTCTTTGAACATGTAAAAAGTAGAAACTGATGAATAGTATATATCACAAAAGCAATTTCATGTGTTACTCGGTAACTGATTTAATGACACAATTGTACAGTGGTTTTGACCTCAGTTCTCTTCAAAATCTGACCAAGGGGGTTCTTCCATTTCAGCCAGCTTGCGAACAGACTTTACAGACTAGCAATCTGAAAACACACAAATCAGGTTAGGTAAAAACCTTCTTGTTGAAAGAGAAAAACTTCATAAAACTTAAGATTAGCTTCAAGCTATGAAGTCCGCATACGTAGTAGACACACACAGGTACAAAGATACATGAAATTTTTTTAAATTCACGATATGATGGAGCTTGGATACGTTAACAAAATTATATAGCAAAACTTGTATAGATATGTAGTACTATAAAGAAAGAGACATTGATTATTTCTCATTAATATATTTACGATGATCATTATTTACAGAAAAATGTTTGTGATCATACAGAAAATAATAAAGTTTCCACTTATAACATTATATATTCTAGCCCCTTATGTTAAGATATCAACAAAAACATCTTTAGTAGAACTCAAACAATCATTCTGTAACAACTTAAAAGAGAATTAATGATTATAAGATCTTTTCAATTCTTTCGCCTTCAATTAATGAGAAGCTATTACTTAAATTATCTCCCTTTCAATTTTTTTTCTGTTTGGACAACAAAAACAAAATTAATTCTAAGAAAATTATCTTTCATTATTTAACCAATTAAGTTCTTACCTTCTCAGGTCTTAGTGTTAAACGTGATATCAGTGATCTCTCATATCCAGCTTCCTCTGCATCAGCAACATCCAAAGCATTCTCAAGCCTTATTTCACTTTCATTTTTCTCTATTGCATCAGCCACATCCAACAATATTTTCTTCCTTTCTTGGAATTTAGAATCTAAAACCAAAAGCACCAAGACGACTTCATTGTATTATTGGCAATAATATTATAGATATAGTTCGTTAGTAGTTAACGAATAGTTTGTTATTAGTTAGTTATTAACTTACTCTCTACATAAGTGATGTAACCTCTTAAATTGTAATAATAACAAAATAGCTAAAGTTAAATCGCCACATGAATAAATTCATGAAAATAAACCTTGTTTTTCACATTCTAAATAGGTAAATACCTGAAGCCGCCTAGAGCTGTCGCGTGCTGCAACTGCCATTTCATGTGCAGTTATTTCCTTATGCTGGTCCACAAATGAGCATCCTTATGGAATACAGTACCAATTCTTTCTCCTTGAAGCACTCGCATGATGTTGTCATTAGGATAGCCACTTGAAAGGAGGTTGAAGTGAACAAAATGTCAGAAAAATTTGAAACAAATGGTTGTATTTGGGTAGTAAGTGCTTGTATTTGAGACTCAAAATTGCATATCAGAAAATTAACGAAAAAATGAACACAACAGAAATGATAATATATTCTCATCACTTGAACCTAGGTTTTTTATGTCTCTGCGATTGCAGCATAGTCATGATCAAGGACAAGTTAGCCGTATTTGATTGCGAATCTCCACAATATCAAGGATTGCAATGCGTCGCAATTTCAAACCTTGTCCATAACCAGAGTCAAAATGATTTATCATTTATGCAGTTTCATGATCAATAAAGGATTATAATCTTTACAAACTAGTTGACATGATACCTTGTTCAATTCTGAAATTGGTAAAGATACTACTTTTGATATTCAATTTAGTTCTGTCAATCACGGATTACAGAAAATAACAGTTTGTTTAAATTCCACTACGCTACAGTGCTATAGTGCAGCACAACGGTTCGTTGACAACACTTTATACTAAATAGCTTATCGCAGAACAATAGCGATTTATTCAAAATCCTGTAATGTTATAGAACTGCTACATCTGCTATTTGAATTGACAATACGGATTCAATTCATTAAAACAATTTCTCTTTGGATAAGTAGGATCGAAAGTCGAAACAAAAAAAAAGTTATTTTCAGTGTCAATAGTCTACTACATCATTTAAAGCTTATCCAAAAAACTTTAAACACTACATGATACCTGGTAATAATCACAGGTGTGCCAGAATAAGCAGCACAAACAGCAGCATTAACTTTAGCAGTCATGCCCCCTCTGCCCAATCTTGACTTGTCTCCAAAAGTAATTTCTGTTTGATGTTTTTCTCTTACATATGTGTGAATTAACTTTGATTTTGGGTCAGATGGAGGACCACTATAAAGGCCCTCAACATCACTAAGTAAAACAAGAAGGTCAGCTTTGAGTTCCAAAG